>JAUMIR010000006.1:60027591-61227591 GCA_030847615.1 Gambelia wislizenii
CAACTGTATTTAGATTAAGAGGGCAAATGTATTAGTTAGGATAGTTTTATTTTTGTATTAGTAAGAAAAGAGAGTGGATTTGTGTGTGTGTTATTGTTACAGCCTTTTGCGGCCAGGTGTATTATTCTTTAGAATGGTTTTACAGTTGTCCCTCCATATCCATGGATTTAAGTATTCACGACTCGAAAATATTCTTAAAAAAATAATAATCCAAAAAGCAAACCTTGATTTTGCCATCTTATATAAGGGACACCATTTTGCTATGCCATTGCATAGAATGGGACTTGAGTATCCACGGATTTTGGTATCCACAGGGGTCCTGGAACCAAACCCCAGCAGATATGAAGGGACAACTGTACCTGATCCTCAACCTGTGTATCATGAATTTTGACTGTCCGTTATTGCTACAGTGGGACCCACGTATCCACTGATTCATTATTCACTGATTCAGTTATCTACGGGACACAAAACAGCACACCTACCATAGCGTCTTCCTAGAAAATTTGTCCACTCTAGCCATTTTCTAGGTCCTCCAAGGACCTAGAAACTATGACCAGTGCTGCTTCCTAATTTCCTATGTTCTGACTTGTTACTTCTGTGACCCTTTCTAGCATAAGGAGCAACAAGGAGTTCCTTACCTGGTGGTCTTTGTCCACTTTTGATACCAGTTTCTATGAATATAGCCAGCCCAATGGAAAGATGGCATAGTGTGGTCAAATAATATTGGGAAGTGAGTATTGCTATGGCAACTCTAGGCTTTACTGCTTTGTGACATCAATGTGATGGCTGAAAATGAATTATGTTAGCATGAATGACGTTAGGATCAGGAGGAAGGCTGTAGATGTTCTTTTGCCTGGATATTTGGGATGGTGGAATTGAAAGTAGTCAGTGGTATGCTCTGGCTTTTCTTCACAAACAAAGATTCAGGAAGGACTCATCCCGCGCTTTCTGCAAGCGCGATGATGACTAAAAAGGCCAATCTGAGATAAACAAGTCCGGTTACAGAAAGCACAGCAGAAGGTCTCCTTGGGTGATGTTTCCGGGTTATGATTCTTTCTGCGTTGTCGTTTCTCTTCAAGACTTGTTTGGCGTGAGTTCTCAAATAAGGCTGCAGCATTGTGGACAGTGCGTCTCCATGCCTCCCGATGTGTGCAAATTGTTGGTGATCAATTTGGCCGAGCCTGAGATGTTGTTTCAGGGAGTCCTTGTATCACATTTTTGTAGCACCCCTCTTACGCTGACCCGTGGCGAATTTACCGTAAAGTACTATTTTTGGGAGGCAATGGTCCTCCATCCTAGAAATGTGCCCTGCCCAGCGCAGCTGTGTTCTCAATATCATGGCCTCAATGCTAGTGATCCCTGCTTGCTCAAGGACAGCAACATTCGTCACATAGTCAGTCCAGTGTATATTTAGGATTGTGCGTATATAGTGCTGATGAAAGCGTTCGAGGAGTTGTAAGTGGTGGCGATAGGTGCCCCATGTTTCAGACCCATAGAGGAGAATAGACAGTACAATGGCTCTATACACACTGATTTTTGTGCTACACCTCAGGTGTTTGTTACGCCAGACTCTTTTGTAAAGTTTTCCAAATGTGCTATATGCCTTTGCTAATCTGTGATCGATCTCTTTGTCAATCTTGGCATCTGAGGAGATGATGCTTCCCAGGTAGGTGAACTGCTGAACGGACTTAAGCATAGATTTGCTGACAGCAATGTGGGGATGATGGTGTTCGTCCTGTGGTGCAGGCTGGTAAAGAACTTCCGTTTTCTTCAGGTTGACTTCCAGCCCAAACAGCTCTGCAGCTGTTGCGAAGCAATATGTTACGCGCTGCAGAGCTGCTTCTGTGTGGGCAACAAGGGCATCAGCATCAGTGAAGAGCAACTCACAAACTAGATAGCTTAGAGTCTTAGCGAGCCCTCAGACGGCTTAAGTTAAACAAGCTACCATCAGTACGGTAACGTATATAGGTGCCGTCTTCTTCGAGCTCCACCGTAGCCCTTTGGAGCATCATGCTGAAGAAGACTGTAAATAAAGTTGGAGCAAGAACACAACCTTGCTTCACTCCATTAGTTATTAGAAAGGGCTCTGAAAGAGCATCGCCATATCTGACTTGACTGTGCTGGCCCTCGTGTAGCAGGATAATCATTTTAAGGAATTTGGGGGGACATCCTAGTCTTTCCAGGATCTGTCACAGACCTTTTCTTCTCACAGTGTCAAAGGCTTTGGTGAGGTCGACAAATGTTACATAGAGTCCCTTGTTCTGCTCTCTACATTTCTCTTGCAGTTGTCTAAGGGCAAATACCATATCTGTAGTACTCCTATTGGCTCTGAAGCCACATTGGCTTTCAGGAAGAAGATCTTCTGCAATAGGAGGAACTAATCTGTTGAGGAGTATCCTTGCAAGGATTTTTCCAGCAATAGAGAACAGTGTTATGCCTCAATAGTTTGAGCAATCGGATTTTGCTACTTTTTTCTTGTACAGGGTGATGATGACTGCATCTCGGAGATCTGATGGCAGTTCCCCTTTTTCCCAGTAATTCACAAGGGGTTTGTGGTATTTATCATGGAGTGCATGACCTCCGTGTTTCCAAACTTCCGGTGGGATTCCATCAGTCCCAGCTGCCTTGCCATTTTTCATCTGGTGTATGGCCTTAAGTTTCTCTCTTCCAAAGTGGGAGCTATGTCCAGTTCATTTTTCTTCGGTTTTTGTATCATATGTTGGATAGCTGAGCCTTGGACTACTTGGTTGGCACTAAAGAGACTTTGAAATTTTTCAGCCCATCAATTCAGGATGGAGGCTTTATCAGTAATTAATGTTTGACCATCTGTACTGTATAGGGAGCTTTGGACCTGATAAGTAGGTCCAAACACTGCTTTAAGAGCTTCATAAAATCCTCTAAGATCACCCAGATCTGCACAGCATTGTGTCTTTTCTGCTATATTGATCCAGCACTTGTTCTGCATGCCTCGGAGTTTTTGCTGAAATTTACTACATGTGAGACGGAAAGCTGCTTTTCTTACATGGCAAGTTGGCTAGGCGAGGTATGCCTGGTGAGCAGTTCTCTTCCTTGCCAACAGCTCCTGGATCTCTTGGTTGTTTTCATCAAACCAGTCTTGATTTTTCTTGTGGGAGAACCCGAGGGATTCTTCCGCAGACTGGAGGATACTGTTTTTGATATGTTGCCAAAGCACTGTAGGGAAAGGATCTGTAGGATGGTCTTCAAATTTTGTTTGCAGATTTGCCTGGAAGTTTGCTGTCATGGTAGCTTGTTAAAGATTGTTGACTTGGAGTCTCTTCTTTAAGATGCCACCCCTCTTAGGTTTGAGCTTAAGATGAAGATTTAATTTACATCTTACGAAGCGATGATTTGTTTGGCATTCTGCACTGGGCATCACTTGAGTATGATGGACATTGTGAATGTTTCTCTGGCAGACTAGAACATAGTCAATGAGGTGCCAGTGTTTGGATCGGGGATGCATCCAGGTTGTCTTCAAGCTATCTTTCTGCTGAAAGATAGTGTTTGTAATAGTCAGCTGTTGTTCTGCACAGAACTCTAGCAAGAGACGTCCATTATCATTGCAATTTCCAACACCATGCTTCCCTAAAACTCCTCTCCTCAGGCTTCAGAGTTCTTTCCTACTCTCACATTGAAGTCACCAAGGATAATCATTTTATCTTCTACAGGGACTTTTTGTATGAGGTGTCATAGGTCTGTGTAGAATTTGTCTTTCTCTACATGGTCGGCTTGCATAGTTGGGGCATATATACTAAAGAGAACAACATGTGGGAGGCGTAAGGAAATAATGCGATCAGAATGTCTTGTTGGCAAGGTTTTGAGTTTGGAAGCAATGGAGTTTTTAATCATAAAGCCTACTCCTGAAAGATGTTTTTCAGTTTTGGGTTTGCCAGACCAGTAAAGTGTGTAGCCTGCGCCGTGTTCTTTAAGGCTGCCTTCCTCATGGAGACGAACTTCACTAAGAGCAGTGATGTCAATATTAAGTTGTGATAGTTCATGGGCTATTAGAGCAGAACGACGCTCAGACCGTCCACTATCTGCAGAGTCTTGCATGGTTCTGATGTTTCAGCATGCAATCGTCAGTTTATTTACACCTTTGGAAGCCGATGTGTGCCTTTGTTTCTTTGCCTTGGTTTGACTGCATCAGAATATGCCCATTGGCTGCGGCTAGCCAACCAGGTAGATGGGGATGAGCTTTCGTTAGGCCACCTTTTCTAGGCCCTTCTCCATATGGAGCAAGCAGTGCTCTCCTTAAAAAAGGCTGCTTGGTCGTTCAGGATGCTGCCGAACAAGACTGTCATCTCCCGGGTCAGCCTCGAGCGACCAAAGTCCTGAACTGCCTGCATGCAGGGTTGGGTCTGCAACTTGCAGTGCATTTTACACCTGCCGTTTCATCCCTCGCCTATTGCTACAGGGCTTTTTCGGAATTGGATTTGTCCTTCGAGCCTGTGCAATGGATTTTTTCTGGTAGAGCTCAGTGTGCACAGAACTGGCCTCACTGTTTAAATCAAAGGTTCATCAGCTGTGGCCTTGCAAGCATGGACGGTAGCAGCGAGGTCTTCGGGTTGTAGGTTTGATTAGAGTTTCCTTCTCTTATATGGTTGACCTTACAGGGTTGGATGAGTACCATCTGCCCGGGTTTGGGATTAGAGTTTTCCTTCTCCTAGGATGGTTGCCATAAGGCTAGAGAGCCCATCCTGCCCTTTGACACTCTTTGTCAGATCCTTCGGTTTTGACCTGTCTGTTATGGGAGACCCTACTGGTGGCTATTATGCCATTGCCAGCATAGCTCAAAACATCATTAGGGTACGCAAGCCTCTCTCCCATGACAAGGGGGCATCAATGGAGAGTCAGTGGTTTAGGTTTGGTGAATTAGGTTTGGTCAATTTTTTGGAGGGCTGGTTAGAATTTATTGTAAATTACATTTATATTCAGTTATGCTCTTAATAGAGATGAAAAGATTTTGGATTGCTAGATTTGTCAGATCCTCCTTCACTGCATTGTGACTGAGAACTTGTGTGTGTGTGTGTGTGTGTGTGTGTGTGCAGGCACACCTGCCTGCCTGCCTTCAAGTTGCTTGTCAGCTTATGGCAACTTCATGAATTTCTTAGGCAAAGAATACTCAGTCTCCCATCCAAGTACAGGGAGTGACTCTGCTTAACTTCCAAGATCCTATGGGATCTGATACCTTTAGGGTATTTAGGCCCTCTCTTATAATATGGTTCCCCTTTTATTAACGCTATCAAATCTTTCACCTTTGTGGGCATCTTTTAGTTAGTGAAATGAAATCTTTACGTGCTAGACCTCTTCAATTGTTGTACCTGTTTTCAAGAGAGGGGACTGTAAAGATCCAGCTAATTACAATCCAATTTGTTTGCTTGATGTCGTAGAAAAACTATATGTAAGCCATCTTTTTTTCTTTTTTTTAATTAAAGGTCTGGATAATTGAAAACAGTTTGCTATCTCCTGAACAAATTGGGATTTAGAACAGGACATTCAACAATGGATCATTGTTTTTTTTGCTACAAATATCTTGCCATCAAATATATGGAAGGGACCCCAATCAACTTTATGTTGGGTTTATTGGCTTAAAGCTGCATTTGACTCAATTCCTTGACATCTTTTGTGGAGAAAATTAATTAATCTAAACATAATTTTTAGGCTGCTAGATCGAATCAAAAAGCTTTATACTGATATTGTTACCCAAAGAGGTGGGGTGCTTTAAAACCCCACTTGTGATGCCAAAACTATATTAATATTTGAGGGAGTTATTATTATTATTAGCTCAGATGGAAGGCTGCAAGAGGTGGGTAATTTCAGGATCTTTTCACCTTTCTGTACCAGTACTAACTGCAGCGATAATAAAATGTTATTGGAAATAGCACAATAAATAAAATAAAATATTTTTATTGGAAATGAAATAAAATGTTTTTGTTGGAAATAGCACAAAAAGAGTTCACACATGCAACACACACTCACAAGAACTACTAAAGGCTATCAAAGAGTTTAGGCAAAAAGGTTGGATAGAGGAATAGATTTGGGAAATAGGGTGATAGTTACCAGTCTTGAAGAATAGTGAAGTACTCAGACTGAAGCCTGAAGGTGGCACTGGAAGTTCTGATACAGGGAGGTGCCGACAAAGAAAGTGGCTGGTTCTCGTCCACCATGGCACACTTTGCGATTGTTTGGGGCTAATATTTATATCCTGCTTCGCATCCTGGTGGTGGGGTATTTTGGCTAGAACAAAGCTTAGATTTCCCACCAAATAAACAAAGGAAACCAAAACTTAGCTGATTGTTGTTAATAGCTGGGAGATAGGAATAGATGGATTTATGACAACCTTACATTGTAGGACAGGAGGGAGTTCCAAAGGATATTTCCTGGGGATTTGGGTTGCGTAGGTTACTTGATTGTTTAGGATGTTTGACTCACCATTGAGGGGGTCCAAGAAGGAATTAGCACATACCTCCTTTTGTTTACTAGGGGGGGCGGGTCCGCTTAATCCTTGCTTGCTTACTAAAATATTTCTACAATACCTTCCCAGGTCCTTGTGACCTCCATCTGACCTCACTTTGGCTCACCCCAGTCTACTAGACCCCTTTGAAGTGTCCAATATTTCCAATTTGCGATATTATACGGAGGGGATAGTAGGGCATGCTAACAATACTACTTCTAAAGGTCAGATCTGCCAATTGTCCAACCCTATAAAAAAGGGTTCACCAAGGCTGTATCTTGGCCCACTGCTTTTCATACTCTATAAATGACATAGTGGGTTTCTTATTGGGACCACACTTTTTTTCAGTAAGAGAAGATGGAAAAGCTACTTCAATACTGCTTTATGCAGATGATACAATGGTAATACCACAAATGGACAATGGATGGGAAACTATTGAATCAAATGTCAAGTTTTAAGTACTTGGGGGTGGTATTCCACCAGTCCTTCACTTAGACAGCTCATATTAATTATGTTAAATAGAAATTTTAAAAGCAATGTATGGCATTCTTAGATTCTATAGAACTAGAGGTGGTTGCCTGGTTCCCCACCACCCAGTCATGGAAATTGTTAAAACTAAACTCCTTCCACAGATATTATATGGAGCTGCAGTTTGGGGAACTGACGGATTACAATCCCTAGAAGTCCAAAACAAATTTGCTCATTTATTGATCATTGCACCACCTTCTGTACCAACAGCTTTAGTTAGACTGGAATTAAAATTATTATCAATAGTGATCTTCATACAGAACATAATAACTATTGACTAAAGATTTTATTTTGTTCTTTTTCATATTTTTTAATATTAGCATGTGACAAGATGAAACTCAGTTTATGAAACTGAATTCATGGAGGAGTTTTTGTATTGGACTGGTTGGCAAGCTAGGGTAGTCAGAACATTTCTGTATATAAGAGTTTCAGGTTTTTACACTGCTAAATTCTCAATTAAATAGAAGTTGAGAGATATAACTATCCTAACAGATTTATGATTATTACATACCATGAGATCAGTTAATCACAAACAGATTGTCCCCCTCCCTCTGATGCTACTATCTTATTTTATTGATATTGTAAACATTGACTGTAGAAACACCTTTACAAAGGTTTGTCTGATTATATCGGACCTTGCTGAATTAGAAGGCCGCTGTAATGGAACTCCTTATAATGAAAGAGTTTGTCTTTTGACAAATCTGTTGAAGATTTAGGACAGGTGATACTTTGATGCCCTATATTTCTGGCTGGCTGAGCAAGAAAAACTTATGCAGCTTATCTTAGAAAAATTCTCAGGAGGAACAGATCAAGACAAATTATATGTGACTACATGATAAAAATAAATTACATGCTGAGTGGCAAGGTTTACAGCTTTGGTTGTCAAATCTAAGTTAATGTCAAAAACTGAAGACGTCTGTGGTTGTCATGAATCCCCTTGCCAAGGATTCAGAGGAGGAGGAGGAGGAGGAATCGGAGAATGCAGGCGAAGCAGATAGAGAAACCATGGCTCACCTTGAAGAAACTGCCCTGGGTCCCTCTGAGAGTGCAGCCGAAGCAGATAGAGAAAGCCTATCTCACCCTGAAGAACAAACAGCCTGCCAGCCAGCCAGTGATGGACGATCCAGACAACATTCTGCTTTCCTTCTCTGAATGCAGGAGGGAGAAACACCATGCCCTGTGTTGTTCAAATACTAAACACTAACCTGATTATTTGCTAATGAGACCCAGTTGGCCTTGAAGGTTCTGGCTATAAATTTACCAGTGGTTCCCCTACCAGCTTCAGTGCTGACAACTGCTTATTGTAGCTGTTAGCATTCTTCCAGTGTTCTTGCTTTTCCTTGGCTTTGGACTGATTTTATTCTCTGGACTGTTGCATTAACACCTTGCTGACCTGGACCTCGGACCTGATTCTATTGCTATCTGGACTGGCTATTGACTTCCCTGGCATCTGGTATGGATAACTGGTGACTGACCTCTGGACCGGCTATTGACTTCTCTTTCATCTCATATGGACAATTGATGACAAACTAGGACTGCACTCCTTATTTTATTGATCCTGTATCCCTACCCTGTTGCTCCCCAGGCACTTGCTGTTGTGAATTCAGAAGAGTGGTAAACTTGCAGAGATGGTATAACTTTAAATTGACTCTCCTAGGAAGAATTTCAGCTATAAAAATGAATATTTTGCAGAAAATGTTCTTTTTATTCCGGACAATACTGTTATTGCTAGATGATGTGCTATTTAAAAATTGGCAAAGGGACTTATCAAAAGTCATCTGGTAAGGGAAGAAACCAAGAGTGAGGTTTAAAGTCCTTCAAGATGCTAAACAGAGGAGGGGATTGGGTTCACCAGCTTTGAAAATGTATTTTGCTGCCTGCTGTTTGGTTTGGTTGAAAGAATGGATAAAACTACATTAGAGGAAATTATTATATTTAGAGGGACATGATTTAAAATTTGGATGGTATGGATATTTGTGGTATGCTAAAGCTAAAACAATAAAACTAAACAGAACTGCAATACAAAGCTATTTTTAAAGCTTCCATCAATCACGTTTGGTTTTTACACTACCCTAGTTTCTGAAAATTAAACTTTGTGTACACAAGGAAGCTTAAAATGAACAGAACAGTATGTAGACAGTTACAGTACTATATTTCCACTACATTTCTTGCAGTTGTTCTACCCTTTTCTAAATATTGTTATATTTGCTCTGATGTGTCTGATAAACACATGAGGCTAGGGTAGAAAATCATAATACTTTCACTGTTCTTGAAGACTAAGAAACTTTCAAGTATTCTAGAAATATAACAACTTTTCATGCTTTCTGTTTTTACCAATTAGGTTTCTATAAAATGGATGAAGCTGCAAATGATTTAAAACTGGCTCTTCAAAATGACTGTGAAACCTTTCATGTACATGTAGAAGTTCATCAGAAATCGGACAGGTTGGTCTGTGTGCTTGAAGTGACTTATACAGAGCACCCTCTTCTGTTCTTTTTTACAACACAGGGTCGTTTGTAGAAAGGGCAAAAATTATTAGTCCCAAAAGGTGACAGAGCATGATGGAACTCAAATAATGTCTAGATCTCACTACAGGGCATGATAGTTTTAGAGAAAACAATCTGCCACCCACAAGGAAGTTATTACAATGGATGCAATTGACAGATTATGTCTGTGAAGCTGTTTTATACAGATCATTGGTCCATACAGTCTTGGACCCTCCGAAGTCACAGCCAGAAATCTTTTTAAACCCGGCTGAGATAACTTTTGGTTGAAGATGTTAGGAACTGAACCTAGGAACTGTATGCAAAGCATATGGTTTGCTTTCTCTCCCATTCGTAAAGTTAAAAAAATCTTTTGAAAAGGCAAATTGGTATGTGTGTTTTGTTTTGTATATAGGGATTAATTAATGAGTTTCTAAATCTTGGCTACTGATAGAAGACTGCCATGTGAATCTTTTTTTTAAAGTTTCTTTTTCCATATACACTTTAGGTGTGAATACCTTATTTATACATTTGAAGGATGCTATAATGAGGATTGGCACTTAAATACCTTGATGGCACCAGATCCCATCTGATCTTGGAAACTATGCATGGTCAGCCCTGGTTAGTACTTGGATGGGAGACCACCAATGAATACCAAATTGGGGGAAAAGCAGGATAGAAATAAAGATGATGATGATGATGATAATGATAATAATAATAATAATAATACCACCTCTGAGTATTGCTTGCCTAAGAAAACCCTATGAAATTCATGGGGTCACTATAAGTAGACAGGTGACTTGAAGGTATATACACACATACATGTAGAATCAGGATTATTGGGGTTACCCCCTTAGGTGTACTTTCTCTGTGTGAGACTAACAGAAATGGCATTGGGTCTTTCCTAGCCTAATTATGTATGGCTGAAGCACTTGTTTTTTTCCATCTTAATCAGCACTGCAAAGAAAGAAGAAATCAAATCAAGTGTCCTAAAACTATTAAATAGACATAATGTTGTCTTTGGTGATTACAAATGGACTGAGTTTGATGACCATTTCCTTACAAACAATGTGCAGTCCATTGCAATTGTGGATACAGAACTAAAGCTAAAGGAAAGACAGGTATGAAGAATTTCTTAAGTTATTCAAAACTTTTTTTCTAAGACATAATGCTTTTATTTTGATTGTCAATGATATATAATCTAAATTTTCCTGTGGAGAGGAGAGGAACATCCAGATTACGGGCTGGCCCGCTGCCCTTCTCCATAGGCAAGAAGAAATAAGCCTTTTGGGCACCCTGATGAGCAACCCTCCCAACAAAAGCCAGTCTTTGTTCCTGTCTTGCTTCCGTAGGCACAATCTTACCTCCGCTCCGCTCTGGCTACCATCTTTTTCCTTCCTTTTATTTGTTCTTTGTTCTTCTGTTGCCTTGCCTTATTGCTATTTTTTTAAGCCAAGTCTTTCATCTTAATCTTAATCGCCTTTTAAAAACCCCTTCCTCTTTCCTGCTCAGCCCACCTTCTTTGCTCTGCTTTCCCTCCTCCTCCCTCCTTCACCTTCTTGGTGACTACATGGAACCACATGGAAGGAAACAGCAATGAAGGAGGCACACAGGCTAGCAAATCAGCCAGCAAGGGAAGCCCTCACCAGCCAGGAGAGACAGCAGGTACTCTGAGGTCCTCTTGCCTGGCTACCGCTGATCAGCTTGGCTAGGTGCTGTGAGATGGGGGAGCAGATGGAGTCCGTCGGCAAGGGAGACCCCCCCCCACAATCCAGTATGATTATGTTCCATACTTCCAGCCTGGCAAGAGAACAGGTTAGAGTTGGATTACCAGGCAGCCTTTATGGAGATGGGAGGCGTGAGTAATGTGGCCCTGGAAGGGCACAGAACCCCTCCCCTGCTGAATTCATGGCTTGGTTGAAGGAGTTAGTGTCCTGTGAGGCAGCAGGTTCCCCCTCTTGCATGCTCTGCCAGCAGGGAAGAACAGGAAGGTAATACCAGTGCACCAGGGACCACAACCTCCAGAGGGGAGCAAGCAAGTGCCAGGCAGTTAGTCTATCCCTCTCCCTTTTGCAGAGCTCCGCTGCTACCTCCGCTTGTATCCCCTGTCTGGGTCAGAAGAGAGAGGGTGTATACGCCATTGATCGCCCCAAGGAAAACTCCACCAAGCATAAGGAATCTCACTGGGAGGAATTAGAGCTTTCCCAGTCCAGTGCAGATGGTATGCCTGCTCAGGTCCAACCTGGATTGGTCTTATTGGATAGTGAGGACCAGAGAGACCTTGCACTGGAATTCCCACCTTCTAAAAGATAGAGTGGGGGGAGGACTTAGGAACATCGGAGGGGTGCGAGGTCTCCCATGCGATGGATGGAGATTATAGGGAAGTGAACCTGAGGGGTACCTATGCTGACTCCGAGGAGGGGGGAATTGTCCTCAGATGAGGATCAGGAGGGTTCCTCTCAACCTGCCTCAGTTAGATTGTTTCAACTAGATGATTTCAATATACTATTAAAGAAAGTGGTTAAAACACTAGGCGTTAGTCTGCCAATTAGTCTGGCCCCCTCCCTGCTTTCCTTTCACAGGCAAAGATGTTTTTATTCCAGCAGGTATTTAATTTGTAGCTGCAGGCACAGAGGCTTTTATGGGGATGTGTTTTATTGGTTTTCTTCTTTTAACTTTTATATGTTTTTATATAATTTTAATGTAACAATTTTAATTGTTTTTAACCTTTTAACTGTTGTATCTTTTTAATTGTTTTTTTATGTGTTGTGAGCCGCCTTGGGTCCAATCTGGGAGAAAGGCATCATAGAAATAAAATAAACAAAATAAAATAAATAAATAAATTCAGGCTCCTGAATGCCCGGACCCTGATCTGCTTCAGTGTAGTGGGGAATGGCTCCCTAGGGCTGGCCCTATGTCTTCAGGTGTCCTGTTCCTGGCAGAGTTCATGGCAATGGTAAGAGAGGACTGGAGCAAGCCTGCTGCCAGTAGATCTACCCCCAGGATGTTCACCAGGTAACAAGAGATGTTATCTTCTACCCAGAAAAGTCATGGGCAAACTCCAAGTCCTACTCGTCAATGGCCCAGTGACAGTGCTAGTATGTTCCTCAGTTTATGCAAAAGATGGAGAAGACTCCCTTAAGGCCACTGAGGATAGGAGGGTGGAGGCAGTCCCCAGAAGAACTCATGAAGCTATTTCCCTGGCCCTTAGGGTTTCTGCCTCCTTCTCCATCATGACCAGGGCAGCACTCTCATGGGCAAAGGAACTGATCAAGACTATTTCTTAGGACCAGATCAGGCTCAGACAAGGGATCAACAAGGTGTTTAAGGTCTCCACTTTTGCAGCTAAAACCAGCCTCAACGTCATTCAGTTCAGTGCCAGGGCACAGGCTGCAGCAGTGGCTGTGAGATGCCAGGAATGGCTAAGAAAACTGGAATATAAACTTGAGAACAATGCATGTTACCTTTGCCCCCTACCTTGGAACCAAACTCTTTGGTGAGGCCTTGGACCTGATAGTAGTGGGCACTAAGGGTGAGAAGAAGGTCCTGGTTCACAGAAGGAGGAAAGAAGACAGGAGACAGCCAAGGAATGGGCAGACCTTTTTTCCCTCTAGGGGCAGTTTCTCTTCTCATATCGGTTCCTCTGTGAGATCCAGGGACTACAGAGGATACAAGTTGTAATGGGTGACCAGAGGCTACAGCCCAGACAGAAGCACTACTTAGCTAGACCACAAGCAGGCCTCTCAAACAGAGGGTAATGCAAGAACCAGCAGGCATGACGCCAGTTCCCTGGTCGGAGACAGGCTCCAGGAGTTCACGGGTGAGTGGGAGCAGACCTCCTCAGACCAATGGGTGCTAAACACCATTCGCCAGGGCTATAGAATCAAGTTTGCACAGAAACCTCCAAATGCCTTTGTAAACTCATCAAAGAAGCCACTGAAGTACCACTGCCTCCTGGAGGCTATAAATCACTTTGCTCAGATAAGGGCAATAGAGCAAGTACTGTACTTGCAGTGCTTCAAGGGATGTTACTTCATTATTTTTCTGGTTCCCAAGAAGAATGGGTTGTGGCAGGTGATCCTGAAGCTGAGCAGAGTGAACAGGTTCATCAGGAAGAGACACTTCAGGATGGAAACACTAAAGGAAATTCTCCGGGCGATCCAGCTGGGGGACTTCCTGTCATCCCTCAATCTGACATAAGCTTATCTGCATATCTGCTTCCCAGTTCTCCACAAATTCCTCCACTTTGCCTATGTAGGGAGACCCTTCCAGTGCAAGGCACTGCTGTTGAGCCTGACATCACCCCCCAGAGTATTCACCAAGGTCATGGTGGTCTTAGTGGTGGCACAGAGGAGAGAACACATCCATGTCTACCTGTATATGGATGATCTGTTGATATGTTTGCGGTCCTTCTGTCAGGGACAGGAGGACATCCAGCAGATGTTAAGCCCAGATATTTTTCAGGTAAATCATGGGAAGAACAATCTGGTCTCTTCACAAGAAATCCAGCACTTGGGAGCCCTGATCAGGATGAGTTCAGGCACCATAAGCCTTATGCCAGAGAGGATCCAGAATAACAGGAAAGGCATCATGCTGGCCAAAAGATCCAACTGGGTGGATCTGATTCCGTTAGCACACCTGCAGGGCATGAATGCACAAATAAGACTGTTTTCCCTAGGCAAGGTTCCATGTCAGACCCCTCCAGTGGCTGCTTCTTCCTCATGAAGCAGGTATAGCTGCAACACTCACTTCATGATCCATGTGCCATGCTGGGTGTGGCAGTCCCTGAACTGGTGGCGCTCGCCAGCAGTCTCCAGAGGGAGATAATTTTGGGAGGATGAGAAGGTATAGATAACCACAGATGCCAGCCTCTAGGGCTGGAGCCCCCACTGCAATCCTTCTTTGGTGCAGGGAACATGAAGCACAAGGCCAGGCACAGTATCAACTGGCTGGAACTCAGAGCAGTCATTGGTTTTCTTAGCGTTCTGTTGACTAGTAAGAGGAAGGGCATATAGTAAGGACAGACGCAATCAGGGTCAATGCCCACATAAATCACAAAGGGGGTAGAATATATCACCCTTTCATGGAGGAGGCAAACCTCCTGCAGTGGGTGAAAGCCCATCTGCTGTCCATCAAAGTGGAACATCTCCAAGGCATATTCAACTCCAGGGTGGATTGGCTGAGCAGAACTGACCTGGACCAGGTGGAATGGAGTCTTCATCCGGAGGTGTTTCAGTTCATAGTTAGATGCTGTGGGACCCCAGAGATGGACCTTTTCACATTACCATCCAATCACAAGGTCCTCAGGTTTCTCTCAAAATATCAGGCAGAGGGGGCAAAGGGACTGGATGCCCTGACATCTCCATGGCTCAAGGGAGCGTTATATGCCTTTCTGCTGACTGCCCTCCTCACTAGAATACTAAGGAGCACAAGAACAGAAAATGACACATTAGTTCTCATGGCTCTGGCCTGGCCAACATGCCAATGGTACTTCAAGATGGTCAGTCTGGCAGTGAATTGCCTTCCACTCCCAACAAGGCCCAGCTTGCTCTCTTAGGGCAAGATGCTCCATCTGGACCCAGGCTAGCTCCAGCTTCATGCACGGCTGTTGAAAAGAATGTGTTACAGAAACATGGATACTCCGAGGGGGTAGCAGAGACCATCTTGAAGTCAGTAAGACTGTTCACTAAACTGGGTATATTAGTATATTTAGTATATTTTCCTGGTGTTCAGGTGTTGGTGTGCATGCAAGAAACAGAACTACCTCAAGGTATTGGTCTCCCTACTTCTGGAGTTTCTTCAGGAGGGGATGGACAGAGGGCTCAGGCCCAATACTATTAAAAGGCAGATTGCTGTGATCACATTCATTCTATCCCCTGAAGAAGGCAACAGGATATCAGTGCATCCAGATGTTTGTAGATTTGTCAAGGGGCTGACGCTTTCTCCCCTGACACTCCACAGTTTCCCATCTTGGGAACTCCACACCACGTGGCCGAGACTACTGATTTTTTACTTGGAAGGAATATAAGGCAAAATTGAAAAAACAACTCCTGTGTTTCCCAGTATAGTTTAATATATTTCCACACTGCTACTTCATTCTGTTGCAAGTATAGACCAGGCATGATTTGCTATAATTTATGTCAAATTTAGTTTGATTAGTATTCCTTCAAAAACAACCTACAACATTGTTATAATAACTTGTGGGGGTGGAGAATGACATTTCATATATCATATAAAAAACTTCACTTAAAACATGTTCCAGATTTATTTATAGAAGGATGATTGACAATTCAGTTCTATACATGTCTACTCAGAATTAAGTCACACTGAGTTCAGTGGAAGATAACATGTTTCCTGGTAAGTGTGTACAGGATTGCAGTCTAATTTGTTTCTCCCTCTTCACTGCAGCCTATTAGCCTCCATAAGTGTAGCCTTTCAATCCACATTTTTCATCTCAATGAAGAAGGACCCAGTGCTGAAAATCTAGAAGCAGAGGATGAGGATATTGTTGCAGCTAATCACTGGATATTACCTACAGGTATTTTTTGTTTTGGTTATAACTTTTAAACTGGTCTCTGGGGAATTCAGAAGGGAGTACAAGTTAAGGTGCGTGGAATTTTTTTTCATGAGGAACTTAAGTATGGTTTTATTGTTTATGTGGGCAGGGACATGTTTAGATAAGAACTGTGAAGGAAAATAAGTAGCAAATTGAAAACTGAACCTGAACATAGTTCTGAAATAAAGTATGGTACACTGAATTCTAAAATAAGAAACATCCTTGCAAGGACAAGAAAATGGGCTGTAGTAGACGTGACTTTTTAGTTGTGCTTTTAACTATCTTGTGAAACTGAAATGTTAAGTCCCAGTAGGAATTCCGCATTGAAATTTATAAAAATTCAGAAAACAAAAATACTTAACCTGTGGTAGATCATGCCTCATGAATTGTATTGACAAATGGGACCATATCAGAAGGGTTTTACTGCACTACTACTGAATATTAAAGATAGTTTAACATTGGTAGCTTTATAGATCGATAGAAATTTATATTTGGAGTAATATGTAATGCTTGTGTTTTACAGTTGAATTCCATGGTTTGTGGGATAGCCTTATTTATGATGCACAAATAAAATCCAATGTAAGTAGAAAGTATGTATTAAGTATTAAACTTGTCTGCTGACCATACAAATCTACTGACAGTGGCCTCTATGTCCCTTGTGACATAGTTTAAGTAGAAGTGGAAGCCTATGAAATAAGAGAAATGGAAATAAGGATTTAACAGAAGCAGAAAGAGAGGGTTCTCCAGCTAGGCTGATGTTATATGGGGGGAGTGGATATGAAGCGGCAGGGGGGAAAGCTACTTTTACTGTTACCACTTGCTGCTTTGTGGGGCAACAATTTTCCTTTCCTACTATATGTGATGATTAATGTAGTCAACCTAGGTTTATTGTGCTGTCACTTATTACTGCTGTTGTGAAATCACGGTGCTTACCTTGTAAACATATCAGATTTAGATACTGTTGTTACACCCAAGAATGTCTTACATTCATGGCCAGTTGTTCCCATTACAGTACTTACTTTCCCCCTTTTATACCTGTGTGTGTGTGATACATGTTTTTCAGGAGTTATTTCCTCCTAAGCAGTTCCTGCAGTAAGGAGATGGGAGTGGCGGGGAAAGAAGACGTGAGGATAAGGCTAACTCCATAGAAGCATAACATACACAATGACTTTAGTAGTGAGGGAAGTTTGCCAGGAATGAAGTGCAGCAGATTGCAGTTCTTTCCAACAGCTACCACTAACTAACTCTTGTTTCATACTGGCATTTAAGGAGAGCAAAGATGTGTATTGGTTTGGACCAATGAAAAGTGTGTGTGCCTATGTTTCTTTTCATAACCAAAGCAGTCTGTATAACTGCTGACAGCCTGGTCTGCTTCTATATGCTGACATCAGCTGGACCACTTTTTGAAGGAAATACATAGGTACTGTTTTGGAGGGGGTGGAGAAATGGAGAGAGGCCCATTTGTTTGTTAGTTAGCTAGTTTTGAACTTTGTTTCTATAACAGAATGAGATGTCTGCCTCTTAATAATACCCCATTCCATCTCTGTCCACTGTTGAAGTTCCTGAATGTCTACATATGGATCCTTGTTTACAAATAAAATATTGAGTTATTTTCTTGTGTTATATAGGTTAGTGAGTCAACAATATCTGGTTCAAGGTGTCCTCCTTATTTATTCAAGACCACTGCTAGATATTCCAGACCACTAATATATTTTCCATTAATCTGTTTTTCTTTCCTTTTTGCATTTTTAATTAAGATTTATCCAGATACAACAGCAATTATAAGTATTTGAAAGTAGACTGGAAAAAATAGAAAAGAAAAGAAAAACAAAAAAAATCAAGTCACGTATTTAGAAAGGTATATAGAAACAGAGAAGAAAATAGAAAAATGGCTTCCAACTTTATTTTTCCAGTTATAGATACATCTAATATAATCATACCTCTCCCTCTAAGACGACATCATATACTTCTTCCAATAAGCAACTCCTACTAATTCTCAAAGCCTACAGTTAACAAATAATTTTCTTTCCCCCCCTCCCTTTTTTTTGCAAGAAGTCAATCAGGGTTTTTCTGTCTTCTTAAAACGTCACTAATAATTTTTCCCTAATCAAAGCAGATAGTATGTCCATTTCAGTAAGTTATCTCAGTTTTAATAACCTTCCCTCCTTTGTGGGTATTACTGGATTCTTCCATCTTTGTGCATATGGTAGTCTTGCTGCCATGATCATATACTGTAATTGTCTTCCATGATTCTTTTCCAGCTGTTCCTCCATCAGCCTCAAAAGGAAAAGTTTGGGTTAATTCAGTGCTAACCTTTAAGGTCCTCTGCATCAAAATGTGTATTTGGACCCAAAACTTTTTAGCTTTTTTACACGTCCACCACATATGATAAAAAGTCCCTTCCTCTTAGATAAATGCTTCTGTCATTGCTTAAATGGTACATGATTTGTCAAGATTGGTATTGTCTGAAATAAAAACAACATTCTAGGCAAAACATTCATTTTTATCACTGAGATTCTCCTCAGCAATGACAAATTTAAATTCTCCCACCCCCTCATATCCTTCTGAATTTCATTTCATGTCTTAACATAATTATTTTGAACCAAAATAAAATTCATAGTTGATATTGTAATGCCTATCTATTTAGCCTCCCTCTCAATTTTAAAACCAATCTTAGCTACCAATTCAGTATGATTATCCATTTTCATATTTTTGGTCAACATCATTGTCTTTTCATTGTTAATCTTGGACCCCGCCAACTCACCAAATTCTTTTATTTTTTTCCATTAATAACTCTATACACTTCAAGGGATTTTCCAATGCTATCACCAAATTATCAGCAAATGCCCTTAATTTGTAAGTTTCTTTTTAATCTTTGTACCCAAAATTCTCTCATCTTCCTTATATTTCTATTCAGAACCTCAAGAACCAAGATAAACAAGAGTGAAAACAAAGGACATCCTTGTCTTATTCCTTTCTGGATCTCCCAGGGTTTTATTAACTCATTGACTATTATTTGTGCTTTCTGCAAAGTTAGGAATCTTTCTACTCTGCAAAACATTGCTCATTGTCTGCTGTAAGGGCAATAAAAGTTCATCCTCAAAGCATTTGTATTAAAAAGCTGACAAGCCATCAGGCCCAGATGCCTTTCCTGTTTTATTCTTTTTTATAACTTCACAACAGTCCTACTATTATAGGAGCATTCATACTCTGCCTCTGTTGTTCTGTAATCTTCGGTAAGTTTTGCTTCCCCAAATAAATGTTCATTTTCTCCAAAGCAATTTCTTGCTGTTTGTATACAGAAGAATATTGATGAAAAGCTTTCTGAATATTTGCATTGCCTGTTATTACCTCATTTCCCTCTTGTAATTTTAATATCACTTTCTTTTCTTTTTCTTTTTGCAGTTTATATGCCAACCATCTCCTTGCTTTATTTGCAAATTCAAAATTCTTTTGTTTGATCTCTTTCTCCATTCCATTTGCTGATAACATAGATAACTGACTTTGCAAAATCTTAATTTGATTAATAATAGAAGTCTTTGATAGAGACTGTTTTAACTCATTTTCCTTTCTTTTTATCTTATCCAAAATTAATTGCATTTTCTATTGCCTCTTTCATTTAAATTTAGGATTATGCTAGATAAAACATCCTTTCATAAATGCTTTACTAGCATCCCAAACCATTCTAACATCTGTACCTTTATTCAAATTGTTCTCAAAAAAAAAAATTCAATTTCTTTTTACAATCTTCCACCACCTTTTCATCTGTAAAAGTGCTTCATTCAATCTCCATCTAAAATTATCCTTCTTTTAAAGTGTTAAAGCCACTGCATTATGGTCTGACAATGTTTTTGGTAAAACATCAACTTTACAAGCCCTATTAGCCAATGTCTTAGAAACCCAAATCACGTCTATTCTCAAAAATGACCTAGGTCTTCCAAAGAAGTAGGTATATTCTTTAGCACCACCATATCTATATCTGAATGTATTAACCAGCTCCAAGGTATCCATTAAATTAAAAAAAACAAAAACTTTTGGCAACTTGCCTTGAGAGATCCTAATAACAAAGCCTTATCTTCATTTGGGGTGCAAACCCCTACCTCCAAAGTCTTAATCCCTTGCAAATCAATGTGCACCCCATACATATCTACCTTGTTCATCAGCCAATATCAGTTCTGGACACATGTGTGGATTTATATACAAAACTACTCATTTTTTTCTTTTCCAGTCTTGCAGAGATATAGTCTTAACCTATTTTTATATCTCAGATACCTAATATCCTTTTCCTGATATATGTTTCTTGCAAACAAATTACATTCTGTTTAAGTTTATTCAAATAGTAAAATATTTTTTTCTGTTTTGAGGAGCATTTTCTCCATTTATGTTCCACATAATTCATGGTTAAGCCAAGAACTTAGATAAATCCACATGTGCAGCACCTGCTGCAACAGTATCTTCTTCCTCTTCCATTTGGCTCTTACTTTGTTCTTGACTTGATGTCTTGTCCTTCCCATCCTCTTGCATGTCTTCCAGTTCTTGCATATATTTTTGCCAGGAATTCTCTTGCTTTCTGTACAGTACTCACTCAAAATCTTTGTTTAAATATAAAACTCATTCCTTCCAACTCATTCTTTCCATTCTAAATTGAATCTTTTTCTGTTTCAATTTATCTGCCAAAAATTCATACTCTTTTCTTTTATGCAATACTGTATTCTGACAGGAATCTCTTTGAAGATGATGCCAACTCTGCCATCCATCTTCAATTTATTCTCAAAATGTTTTTTACTCTTGCAACTCATGAATTCACTCTGTAAACTATCCATCTCAAAATCCATCTCCTCTTGTCCTTTTTCCAATTTTTCCCCCCAAAGCATTTACCATTTTTCCTCTGATGTCCTCATTGGTATCCTCCACAATTGTCCTAAACCTCAGGCAGACTTCCTTTTTTCTCATTTCTAGTAATGCTGAATTATCCAAATCTTTTTCCTTCTCTCTATTCAAATTTTCAATTTTATTTTGGACTTAAAATAATTAATTTTAATTAATAATTTGATTTACTACTTCTGTCAGTTGTCCAAGTGACACCTTGATTTCCTTGACTTCCCTTCTAAAGTCCCCTTTTCACTCTTCCCTCATTTGTGACATTTCCTGTTGCATTTTCTATTTCATCAGTGTCATCCTTTCCAGCACTTTCTAAGAAATATCTGATGAAGTTGCCTTTTCTGTAAGTAGATCTATAGATTCCCTTCTTGGTTCAGTCCCTTTCATCCTTGGTCTAGTTGACATTGGCATTTTAAATGCAAAATTAGAAAAAAAAAATCTGTGTTTCTTTTTGACCAGTAGGTCAAAACCTACTGTATAGCATAAACCTCACAAGGTTTTTAGCATTCAGTGCTACATCACACAGTTCAGTCCAAGTGGAGCTTCTGTGCATTCCAAATCATGTCAGACTGTCTTTTGTTATGTTATCTCCTCCATTTAAGGTAAACAATTCTTGTCCCCACAATAAGAAACTTCCCTTTAAAAAGAATTATCATCCCTCCTTCAGTTTATATCTTCAGTAAACCTCAATCTCATTTAAACTTTTTACTTTACAGCAAACTCCTCTTTAAATCAGTCTCTTCCGTCAAGCTCTCTTGTTTACATGAAGAAGTTGACTCACTGGGGTCACAGGTATCACCTATGATCTGAAAGTCTCTCTTTGATTTAATCCAATATTATATCAGGCACTGGTCCATTGGCTTAATTTGCATTACTAAGAGACATAATCTGGTGCTCCAGAGGCTCATTTCAACCCATCCCTCTCCAAAGCCCTTTGTGGAGGGAGAAAAAGGGCTGCTATATCCAATCAAAGATTGGAGAGAATAGTAGTGAATCTCTTGGGCTTGCAAGTGAATTTCTGCTCTTTGATCAGCAGGAGGATCAGATCGGAGACATCTGTCTCACTGTCAGATGGTGCTTTAGGATTCAAGGAAGCACTGGCTGTCAGTATATCATTCCTCCTTCCTGTATGGAGCTGCCAGTCCTAGGGATCTTCTTCTGGAATTGGCAACTGAGAGCAGATTGCTTCATGTTTTTCTTCCCTCCCACTAGCAAAGAAGAAGGGAAGCTACTGGGAACAACAGCAGAGACAGCTTTATTTCCTTTTGGTGAAGGATTGAAACCAGGGGCTTCAGTTTGCCCTTCCAGGACTTGCCTGAGATGCTGGCTGAAAGTATTTCCCTGTCCTCTCCTGACCTCTTTGCAGGAAGGAGGACAGAGCTATCACAACTGGTTTTGGCAGAAGTACTGGGAGGAAAACTACATCTGACACTTTGGCCTAAAACACTACAACATCAGGACTATTATTACTGAAAGCAGTAAAGCTATGCACCCTAACATTATCAAGTGGGCTTGGTGTGAGGGGAGCCTTCACTTCTGTTCCAAAGTGCTGAGAAAATTTTTTCACTTTGATGACTAAAAAATGTCTGTGAATACTGGTATAATTTTGGGGACTCAATAAATTTGGGAATGTTTACCGGGTTATATATACTGTTAATGATTAAAATAATTTTAGTGGCAATTCAGCTATGTTTAGTGGATAATATATTATGTACAGTCGGACCTCCTTATCCACGGATTCTTTATCCACAGATTTTATCAACCATAGCTTGAAAATATATATATATGTTAAATTCCAAACAGCAAACCTTGCTGTTCACCATTTTATATAAGGGACACTATTTTACTATGTCATTGTATAAAATTGGACTTTAGCATCCACAGATTTTGGTATCCACAGGGGGTCCTGGAACCAAACCCCAGTGCATACCAAGGCCCCACTGTATATTTTAGGGGCAATGTGGACTGAATGGTTAATGTGCATGACAACTGGCCATTGTTCAAATTTCCCAAACTTTATGGAGAATGCACACACAAACTCTCCCTGGAGAAGAAATTGTGTGGTATTATCTATACTTCATAGACTTTAGGAAAAGTGTTGTGGGGTTGTTGTTTTTTTAGGGAAAGTGGCATTTTTAAATTCTCTGGCAATATGCATAATCTCTACCAAGTCTAGGGGAATGTGCTTATCTGAACAGGACTTTGTACATTTAACAGGTAACATGCTTTATTTCAAGACAGATTAAACAAAATACAGTATGTTTGTTGACAGAGTTGTGTACACTGCTCACTGATATGCTCCAGGCAACATGCTTAGTCTCTCTCTTTTTTAAAATGACAATA
The DNA here is from genome assembly GCA_030847615.1 of Gambelia wislizenii. Lineage (NCBI taxonomy): Eukaryota > Metazoa > Chordata > Lepidosauria > Squamata > Crotaphytidae > Gambelia > Gambelia wislizenii. The sequence continues at coordinate 60,050,855 of JAUMIR010000006.1, forward strand.
ATGAATGGAAATCGTACTGTGATTAGAAATGAAGTTCAATGTCATGGTTGCGAAATAGAACATGGAATGCCCACAGGTGTTCAGCACGCAGCCAGCCAGTTGTGGTGAACAGCTGTTTGTGGTGAACTGGTAAAGAAGGCATGCTTCTAGGCAGTGCTTTGCTTGTGCTATTCAATTATTATTATTCCTGTGTAATAACAACTGACTTTCTACACTGTCAAAGCAGAATGCTGTGTCCTTTTATCTTGATGATGGAAGAAACTTTAGAGTGTGACTAGTCAGAAATTCTTGTCATGATTCTGGTTATCTCTCTGTAGTACAACTATAAGATTTTCTAATATGCTTTAAGAGTTTCATGGCTTGGATGTTTCATGTCCAGACTGAAGATGTTTTGAAACCTGTCTTGTTTACAATAGCTTTCATTTTTTTTTTTAAAAAAAGCCTGCCTCCATTCATAGTCATAGAAAATTGATCATGAACGGTCTAGATTATTTACCCATCAAGTGAGGATTCTGAATTCCTTGGTTGCTTCTGTTATATTTTAGTACTATGCAGTTGTTGCTTTTCACACATGTTTTGCCATCTTAAAAGGATGTTTATCTCTTTCTCCACTTTTCTCTGCCCAATCAGCTATTGGATTATGTGACCACAACATTGCTATTCTCTGACAGAAATGTTGATAGCAACTTGATATCATGGAACAGAGTTGTTCTTCTGCACGGTAAAAGTTATCATTTTAACTAAGAAGTAGTTTGGCAGAAAGAGTTTGACTAGCTCTGTAGTCCTATGTAATATTCAGCATTGAAGTTGTACTTTGTAATATTGGATGTGCTTTGCATACATTATATTTGATAATTATCTTAGGAACACTGTATGGCAGGTTTGCAGCTCCCAGGCTGTTTTTACAGCTGGCAAGACCTCTGGAGCTCCCCAATCCAAAATGATTTTTTTAAAAAACCACCTTGTTTTTCCATTCCTGGAGGCTTCAAAGAGTGGTGAGTTTTACCATGGCACCTCCTCAGCATCCTGATAACATTGAAACATAAAATTAGAAATAGGCATCTGGCAACAGTTGACAGCTTAGAAGGTCCAGGGACAAATATTTCAGATATAGTGTGAAACACAGAGTGTACATTGGCCAAATATTTGCCCTTGGACTTTCCAGTATGCATGCATAGCTTGCTGCTGCTCTTCTCCTGACTGCCCCTCCGGGAGCACCCTTTCTTGTTCAAACAGGGCAGGTCACTGTTAACTCTTGTTTACAATTAATATGTAGTTTGGTCCTGAATACTTTTAAAATACAGTAGCACCCCCGTATCCGCTGATTCGTCATCCGCTGATTCAATTATCCATGGATGGTGATGGCGGGGAGTGGGCAGGGGAGGGAGGGAGGAGGCGAGCTTGCCTCCTTTCTCCCTTCTCCATGGGTGGTGGTGGTGGTCTGGTGGCATAGTGGAGCTGTTGGGGTTGGGTGGGGGAGGGGGAGGTAAGCTCGCCTCCCCCTCCCTTCCCTGGGATGGTTCTGGTGGTGCAGGATCCGGCAGCACAGTGGAGCTGCTTGGGGAGTGGGGGAGGGAGACAGGGAGGAAGGAGGCAAGCTCACCTCCCCCCTTCCCCCGAGAGGTTTCCAGGATCTGGCGGGAGGGAGGGAGGGAGGGAGGAGATCGCCTCCCCCTCCCTTCTCCTGGGAGGGTCTGGTGGCATGGGTTCCAGCGGTGCGGTAGAGTTGGTGGTGGGGTGGGCAGGGGAGGGAGGGAGGAGGCAGCTCACCTCCTTTCTTCCTTCTCCATGGGGGGGGAGGTGTCCGGTGTTCTTTAATAGTTAATGTGTTCTGTACTTTGATTGTAGGTCCTCCAGGAACTGGTAAAACCTCTTTATGTAGAGCACTGGCTCAGAAGCTGACAATTAGACTTTCACATAGGTAATTTAGATTAATGCTGTGTTATATTAAAAATTACAATAATGTCTGGTCACAAAGCCAGCATGTCATTTTTGCTATACAAAGGAATCTGTGCTGTTCAACTTCCATGCATTTAAATGAGGTTTGCAGAGGAGAGTTTTCCAGTGGATTATTTCTTGAATGTCTTCCCTCCCTGCTGTATGAACTCCAGGATGGAAGACATTAAAAATAACACTGTGCCCAGGATCCTGTAGGTGACACACCCTGGCATAACTCTTGGTCTTGGCAGCTTATATACCTTGAGCAACATTGCAGAAGGAGGTTTTCTGTACCTTCTTGTGCAGCACCTTTTGATCCAGCTGCTCAATAGCAGCTGAGGGTTTCCTCTTTGCAACTCTGTCTCTCAACCACTGCTCAGCTACAAGGGTCTTCCTGGGTCCATTCTGGCTGTCCTCACATACTTAGGGAGGAGTAAGTAGTTTTACACAGGGAGTGGAAGCTGCTTCTTTTTCTCCAGGTGTGTAAGGGCAGTCAGAACATACCTGGACACATCCCATAACCAATCCCTAGTTAGGAGACAGTCACACATAGGATCTCCTGAGCTCTTGCTCTTCAGCTGGGGAGGAAGTGCGAATGAAGGAACAGCCTCTCCCCGAACTACAGTGTACTTGTTGGATCTAGGCAACCTATGTTAAAACTGGAAATAAATTTAAAGTTTGTGATGTATAATAACTGTAAGAACCCTGACACTGAACATTTAAAAAACTTAATAACAAATAATTATTTTGGGTAAAAAAAAAAAACTAGGGAGAAAATCACAGTATAGCCTCAATTGAGCCCTACTTCAACCCAGTCAATTTTAGTAGGTTAAATTTACTTAATACTTACATTGAAGTGAAAAGGGTTTAACTTTGGTTGGGTCATGCTGTGTGAATTTAAGTCCTAACACCAGGATGCTAATTTGGAATTTTTAATTTTCATATTAATGATATTATTATGAATATCGGCAGTATTCGTAATAATTCCTTGTTTTCACTGAGATGATTTCAATAAAAATTTTAGGTACCGCTATGGACAGTTGATAGAGATAAATAGTCACAGCCTCTTTTCTAAGTGGTTTTCTGAGGTAAGTATTTTTTTTTTATCATAAATTCAGTTCTGGGTTTTGTGATACGTCTAATGTTTTTTGCCCATGTACATTTTAAGAATTCTGTAGTAGTCAATTTGCTGGGTTTTTATAAACTCTATTCTATAATTTCTTTTTTTTTAACCTCTTGGGGTTTTTTTTAACCTCTTCTGGTTCATGCTGTGGCCCAGCTGCCATTACTATTTGTCTTTCTTTTCTTCCTATATGCTGCCATGACATCCATTACTATCCCCTGCAGGGTTACCCTTGATATCTGCCTGTGATTGATTCTGGTGTGCAACTGCTTATAAACCTCCATAGCAAAGCCCTGGATAGCATAAGGCAATATTATTGACAGTCATATTCCTAATAGTCACATCCTTCCTTCTGCTGTAAAAAGCTATGGTGCTGCTGTTGGTAGTTCACAAAACCTTTGCACCTGAGGATTCTGAATATCCTTTACTTTATGCACCTTCTCCTATACCTGTAATCTGTTTTATAGGGGAACATGCAGAGATTCTTACACGGGGGCGGGGGGTTCTGGAACCAAACCCTGCATTCAGGTTTTTGCTGCTGTTGTATACAAGGATCTGTGGTACAACATTGGCATTAGAGGAAGGATATAACAGAACCAATCCGCTTTCAAATAAAAGCACACAGAAAAAAAAAACCCTTTAGAACATTAGGGACTGATGCAGTTGACAGTGGAGTAGTGAATCTGCTCTGGTTTTAGTCCAAAATATAAAAGTGCCAAATCCAATTTCTAAACTCTTTTGAAGTTTGGGCTAAAATGAAGATTGGAGTCATTGCCCCACTGAGAGAGAAGCTGCCACTATGCTAGAACAAATCAACTCTGCCCAAGATTCCCTGTTAATCAAACTGCTCATTCTTCCCAAATTAGAGGAAGGAGACTCTGGGGATGCATACATCCCCACAAATCCAGTGTGGATCACTGAGAATCAATCTGTCTAAATTTCTGAGAAGAAGGCGGCTCCATTTATGAGGGGTGGGTCAGGTTCCTAAGGGGGAACAGTGCTTAACCTGGGGAAGATGGAGCAGATGATGCAGTAGGGGGAATACAGCACAGAATTGGTAAAGAGGTAGTTCAGGAATACCTGGCCAGTATAAATGAGTTCAAATCTCCAGGGCCAGATGAACTTCATCCAAGAGTATTAAAAGAACTGGCAGAAGTAATCTCAGAACCACTGTCAATAGTCTTTGAGAATTCCTGGAGAACAGGAGAGGTCCCAGCAGACTGGAGGAGGGCAAATGTTGTCCCCATCTTTAAACGGGGGGGGGGGGGGAAGAAGACCCAAATAATCACCGCCCAATCAGCCTGACATCAAGACTACGAAAGATTCTAGAGGAGATCATTAAACAGGCAGTCTGTAACCACTTAGAAAGGAATGCCGTGATCACAAAAAGTCAATATGGATTTCTCAAAAACAAGTTGTGCCAGACTAATCTCATCTCTTTTTTTGATAGAGTTACAAACTTGATAGATGAAGGGAATGCAGTGGATGTAGTGTATCTTGATTTCAGTAAGGTTTTGACAAGGTCCCCCATGACATTCTTGCAAAAATGTTAGTAACATGCAGGCTAGACAGTGCAACTGTTAGTGGATTTGTAATTGGTTGACTGACCGAACCCAAAGGGTAGTCACCAATGGCTCCTCTTCATCCTGGAGAGAAGTGACCAGTAGGGTGCCACAGGGTTCTGTCCTGGGCCAGTGCTATTCAACATCTTTATCAATGATTTGGATGAGGGAATAGAGGGTATGCTTATCAAGTTTGCAGATGACACCAAATTAGGAGGGGTAGCTAATAATACCCCAGAAGACAGGATCAGAATCCAAAATGACCTCAACAGATTAGAAAGCTGGGCCAAAATTAACAAAATGAATTTCAACAGGGAGAAATGAGAGGGGACATGATAGCCATGTTTAAATATTTGAAGGGATGTCTTACTGAGGATGGAGCAGCCTTGTTTTCTGCTGCTCCATAGACTAGGACATGGAGCAGTGGGTTCAAACTACAGGAAAAGAGATTCCACCTAAACATTAGGAAGAACTTCCTGACAGTGAGAGCTGTTTGGAAGTGGAATGCAGTGCCTCGTAGTGCGGTGGAGTCTCCTTCTTTGGAGGTTTTTAAACAGAGGTTGGATGGCCATCTGTTGGGAATAATTTGATTGTGTATTCCTGCATGGCAGGGGGTTGGACTGGATGGCTCTTGAGGTCTCTTCCAACTCTATGTTTCTATGATTCTATGAAATGTAGGATACTACACTTGAGCAGTAAAAATGAAATGCACAGATATAGGATGGATGACACCTGGCTTGAGGGCAATACATGCGAAAAGGATCTAGGAGTTTTAGTGGACCACAAGCTGAACATGAGTCAGCAGTGTGATGCAGCTGCTAAAAAAGCCAATGCGATTCTAGGCTGCATTAATAGGAGTATAGTGTTTAGATCAAGGGAAGTAATAGTGCCACTCTGTTCTGCTTTGATCAGACCTCACCTGGAGTACTGTGTCCAGTTTGGGGCACCACAATTCAGGAAGGATATTGAGAAGCTGGAACATGGCCAGAGAAGGACGACCAGGATGGTGGGTGGTCTGGAAGCCATGCCGTATGAGGAGCGGCTTAGGGAGCTGGACATGTTTAGTCTGGAGAAGAGAGGTTGAGAGGGGACATGATAGCCATGTTTAAATATTTGAAGGGATGTCATACTGAGGATGGAGCAGGCTTGTTTTCTGCTGCTCCATAGACTAGGACACGGAACAATGGGTTCAAACTACAGGAAAAGAAATTCCACCTAAACATTAGGAAGAACTTCCTGACAGTAAGAGCTGTTCGGAAGTGGAATGCAGTGCCTCGGAGTGTGGTGGAGTCTTCTTCTTTGGAGGTTTTTAAACAGAGTGTGGATGGCCATCTGTCGGGAATGATTTGATTGTGTATTCCTGCATGGCAGGGTGTTGGACTGGATGGCCCTTGAGGTCTCTTCCAACTCTATGAGTCTATGAAGTCTTCCTGGAACTTTTTGCCATCTTTTGAGGAACCTAACTCACAATTTGAGAGCCATTAAATTAAATGTTAAATTGACCATTTGTAAGGCACTCTGATAGCCTTTGTGGCTGAAGAGCGGGATATAAATAAATAAATTTAAATAAATAAATAATAAATAACTTAGCAAGTTGCTGTTGGTGAGTGTGGTAGTGCCAAATAGGTATACTTGCCCACCTTGAATTAATTGTTACTCACCAAAGATAATCGGGTAAGTGCTAAATTATACTGCTGATTAATATGAAGGGTACAAAGGAACATATCATTTGTATACACCTATATATTTGTTTTCTCCTAGAGTGGCAAACTTGTTACTAAAATGTTCCAGAAGATTCAAGCATTAATTGATGACAAAGATGCCCTTGTATTTGTACTGATTGATGAGGTATGACTGTTGTACTTCTTAAAGTGAGGAAGTGACTACACTACGAACTATTTGTGAGTTGTCTTGGGAATAGAATGTCTATGATTGCCTACCCTGATTTTGAACAGGAAACAGCCCAAGCACTCTAGTTGCTTGAGTTGGGAGGAAAAGCATCACTAGAGATGGTATGATTTTACACAGCATTTAACACAGCAGTCCAAAGAACGCTAACCCAGCAATCCATTACATTGTCTCTTTGTAAAGAACATAACTGAATAGAAAATATATTTTATGATTAAACAATGCTTGTGATATCAGGCCTTAAAAGATTCAGGACAAAATAATTAACCAACTCTCAAAAATCTGACCAAACTTTAGGGCCTATACCATTGTCTATGTACAATTCCACCATATCCAAATATGGAAGTAAAAGAACATGAGCATGTTTACCTCATTATCTCTGCTGACATCATTCAACCCAAACTCCAGGCACACAGCCATCACATTGGTGTCACAAAGCAGCAAAGCTTAAAGTTGGCTTGGCAACACTCACACCACAGTATTATTTAGCCACACCATGCTGTGTTGCCATTGGGTTGGTTATATTCCTAGAGGCAGACATCAAAAGTGGACAAAGACAATCAGGTAAAGAACTCCTTAGTGCCCAGTATTTTATACTGGAAAGGGTCACAGAGTTTTTGGTCAGAACATGGGAAAATGCGTTGGTCAACATGTAAAACCTAGGTGCAGATCTTCACTAATATGTTTTTATAGGCCAAGACTCACATACTCTCAGTTTCTCTCTTCTACTTATCCTAAAAGTGTAAACTAAACAAAAGGGCTATAGAAATGATAAACAGCCAAATTTTGATAGATGCAGAATTATTGTCACTACACAGGGAGCTGCATCTTTATCCCCTGAAAAAAAGTGGGAACACTTTTGTCCTTTTTCATCAAGGGATATGAAGGAGTGATTTATTACATCGCTCCTTTTGCCATTACCATCAGAGATCTGCGAGCAGACTTTTATTTCAAACTATACATATATATCTGTATCTATATGGGACAATACTTATGTTGATTGTTTGGAAAAGCAGCTGCTGCATGAGCACCAACTGTGTCCCCCGTGTATCCTGCCATCTCTTGTTTGCCTGGTTTTTCTGGCTCTGGGTAAAGATATGCTGGCCAGTACTTCTTTACATAAATGGTAGGTGTGCTCATGGCAGCAGGGAAAACTAAAGCAAGTGGGAAGGATGATGTGTCAGCAGGATGAGGGACAGTGGGTGATAGGGACCGGAGCGGTGGGGCCCTGTTGGTAAGAGGAGAGGTGCATATTAATTCAATGCATTCTTTTTATTTCCTTTTCTAGTTACAATGTAGCTTTTAGTGAGAGAGGTTGCAAATGGCAAATTATTTAACAGAGCTGGCAGTATTCTAATTATTTCAATTACTCTGCCTAAACATAATCTTTGTGAGAGAGCCAATACTTGTTTTGCAGGTGGAAAGTCTCACAGCAGCTCGTAGTGCTTTTCGAGCAGGGACTGAACCTTCTGATGCTATCCGCGTTGTAAATGCTGTACTGACACAAATTGATCAGATCAAAAGGTAACTATTGTTACAGGTTCTTATAAAAAAGGATAAATTGTCTAGGACCAATTAGAGGAAACAAAGCGTTCCTACTTTGCAAAATAAATATTTGAAAATATCCTGTTATGAAACAAAAACATTTACAATCTCATCGGATAGGACAAAATGTCATTCTTATTGGAAGATGGGGAAATATATAGTCTCTCTGCAAGATTTCATTTAAAGAGAGTCATAGTCATTTAATCCAGACTCAAGTGGGGAACTTCTGTTGTGCAGGCAGCAGACATCCTCTTTTGCAGCTCCAGTGTTTTTTGGAATCCTCTAAATCTTAGCTGTCACCTTTAAAACAAAAGTTATATATTGCTAGTTTTTATGGTTTCAAAGAGAAGTTTGAAAATATAGTTGGAAACCTTTTAGGTCAACACTGGTCCTCCATGTCGGCTGGCTCCAAATCCACAGATTGAACTGTCCGCAGATTGACCTGCCCCATCTTCTCTCTATATATATTGCTCTTAGGTATGTTGCCGCTTCCAGTGTGCTGATTGGCTGCTTAGGGAACTGACCAACCAATCAAAGCTCTTTTGGGCAGCCAATCTGCACACTGGGGGTGGGACCACGTGGAAGTTAAAATCCTTTCCAAACATGGCGGCTAGAGAGGGAGTGTGAGTAGCAGGGGGGTGGATGTGGTGTGTGTCGGAGTGCAGGGGGCAGTGGGGGGAGGAGTTCGGCAGCATGGGAGGTGAGTTTGCCAGCGGGATGGCGACTGTCGGGGGGCAAGTTTGGCAGAGGGGGGGCAGGCCGAGCGGCAGGGCGGGCCAGGCTGAGCAACGATGAGGCGAGCGGCAAGGGGGCCAGGCCTAGCGACTGGGGGGCGAGCAGCAGGGGAGGCGAGTGATGGGGGGGTAGGCCGAGCGACGGGGGGGGGCAAGTTAAACCCACCAGCCTACCTTTAAGGGTTGTCATGAAGTCTACTGGACATTCTGGGGGGAGTTTTTTAATGGCATATGGTACACTGCATCCAGCTAGTATTATATAATGGCAGCAACATGGATGTGGACACATTGCCATAACTGAATAATATAGCTTGATCATCTGTGGTTTTTTGGCATCTGCAAGGGGTGGTGGTTCTGGAGGGCCCACTGTAATCCTTGTTTTAATCAATAGCCACAGAAACAGAGACATTTAACTAAAACCGTACCAACTTTCAAATCTTGAGCTGTCAAGTAATTAAGTATATGAGATGAATTTTATGGTATTTATTTGTTTAAAGGTATCCTAATGTTGTTATCCTGACTACTTCAAATATCACGGAAAAGATTGACATGGCTTTTGTGGATAGAGCAGACATCAAGCAATACATTGGGCCTCCTTCTGCTGCAGCAATATTCAAAATCTACCTTTCTTGCTTGGAAGAACTAATGAAGGTAAACACTACAGGAATGAATAGTCATATTATACGTAGCTTTGGCAATATCAACACAGGCCAATCCCATAACTCCATTAAAAAAAAACATTGTCCAATTACTCTTGATGCAAGTTTACAAATTCTGCAAGTAAAGCTAGGCTTTAAGGTCCATAAGAATCTTCTGTTTAATTGTATTTTTAATCCAGTCTTATGGTGAGTCCAATTTTGGGGAGAAAAATAGGATATAAATGCAATGAATGAACAGTAAAGAAGTAATTGCTAATTGCAGGTATATTTCACTTAACTAGCTGGACCCAGCGTACCATACATCATTAAAAAAACTCCCCCCAAAATGCCCAGGAGATCTCATAACAACCCTTTGAGGTAGGCTGGTGGTTTTAACTCACCCACCCGCCGTTCATTCTGCCCCCTGCCGCCCCCCCACCGCTTGTTCTGCCCCTTACCACCCCCACTGCTCATTCTGCCTCCTGCTGCCCCACCACTTGTTCTGCCCCTCCCCCACTCATTCTGCCCCTCCCACCCCACCCCCTGCACTCCAGAACCCACATGTCAACACAATTGACATGGCAACACACAGACAACACAACTCCAGACAGTTCATACCAGCTAAAAGATTATGCTCATGAACATCTGGCTAAAAGTACATGTTGCTGGGATGCCTCATATACCTACACAATACAGCCAATAGAAAATAAATGAGCCAAAAAGAATACAGTCTTCCCTCTACATTCGCGGGGGTTAGGTTCCTGAGACCCCCGCGAATGTGGAAAAACCGCGAATAACAGATGCTGCTCCCGCAGACCCCGCCCCCCGAGGGAGGGAGGCAGTGGGAGGGTGTCTGGCCAGCCTGGCTGGCCTCTCTGCGGCCTTTCTGAGGGGACTCCAGGCCATAGAAGCCCCGGAGCCCGCTGAGGAAGGCCGGGGAAGGCAGCGTGTGGGTGGGAAGGAGGCTGTGCTGCCTCTCCCTGGCCTTTCTCACCCCCCGCCCTTCCCAGAGTGGCCGCGGGGGCTCCTGAAGCCCCCGCAGTCACTCTCTGCCACCCCCCGCCCTTCCCAGAGTGGCCGCGGGGGTTCTGAAGCCCCTGCAGTCATTCTCCTCCATCCCCCCGCCCTTCTCAGAGTGGTCGCGCAGGCTCCTGAAGCCCCCGCAGTCACTCTCTGCCACCCCCACCCCCCCGCCCTTCCCAGAGTGGCCGCGGGGGCTCCTGAAGCCCCCGCGCTCACTCTCCGCCACCCCCCGCCCTTCCCAGAGTGGCCATGGGGGCTCCTGAAGCCCCCACCCTCACTCTCCGCCACCCCCCGCCCTTCCCAGAGTGGCCGCGGGGGCTTCTGAAGCCCCCGCAGTCACTCTCCTCCACCCCCCCGCCCTTCCCAGAGTGGCCGCGGGGGCTCCTGAAGCCCCCGCAGTCACTCTCCTCCACCCCCCCCGCCCTTCCCAGAGTGGCCGTGGGGGCTCCTGAAGCCCCCGCAGTCACTCTCCTCCACCCCCCGCCCTTCCCAGAGTGGCCGTGGGGGCTTCTGCAGCCCCGCAGTCACTCTCCGCCACCCCCCCCGCCATTCCCAGAGTGGCCGCGGGGGCTCCTGAAGCCCCCGCAGTCACTCTCCGCCACCCCCCCCCGCCATTCCCAGAGTGGCCGCGGGGGCTCCTGAAGCCCCCGCGCTCACTCTCCGCCACCCCCCCGCCCTTCCCAGAGTGGCCGCGGGGGCTCCTGAAGCCCCCGCGCTCACTCTCCGCCACCCCCCCGCCCTTCCCAGAGTGGCCGCGGGGGTTCTGAAGCCCCTGCAGTCATTCTCCTCCATCCCCCCGCCCTTCTCAGAGTGGTCGCGCAGGCTCCTGAAGCCCCCGCAGTCACTCTCTGCCACCCCCACCCCCCCGCCCTTCCCAGAGTGGCCGCGGGGGCTCCTGAAGCCCCCGCGCTCACTCTCCGCCACCCCCCGCCCTTCCCAGAGTGGCCATGGGGGCTCCTGAAGCCCCCACCCTCACTCTCCGCCACCCCCCGCCCTTCCCAGAGTGGCCGCGGGGGCTTCTGAAGCCCCCGCAGTCACTCTCCTCCACCCCCCCGCCCTTCCCAGAGTGGCCACGGGGGCTTCTGAAGCCCCCGCAGTCACTCTCCTCCACCCCCCCGCCCTTCCCAGAGTGGCCGCGGGGGCTCCTGAAGCCCCCGCAGTCACTCTCCTCCACCCCCCCCCCGCCCTTCCCAGAGTGGCCGTGGGGGCTCCTGAAGCCCCCGCAGTCACTCTCCTCCACCCCCCCGCCCTTCCCAGAGTGGCCGTGGGGGCTTCTGCAGCCCCGCAGTCACTCTCCGCCACCCCCCCCCGCCATTCCCAGAGTGGCCGCGGGGGCTCCTGAAGCCCCCGCGCTCACTCTCCGCCACCCCCCCGCCCTTCCCAGAGTGGCCGCGGGGGCTCCTGAAGCCCCCGCGCTCACTCTCCGCCACCCCCCCCCGCCCTTCCCAGAGTGGCCGTGGGGGCTCCTGAAGCCCCTGCAGTTACTCTCTGCCACCCCCCGCCCTTCCCAGAGTGGCCGCGGGGGCTCCTGAAGCCCCCGCAGTCACTCTCCTCCACCCCCCCCGCCCTTCCCAGAGTGGCCGCGGGGGCTTCAGGAGCCCCCGCGCTCACTCTCCTCCACCCCCCCGCCCTTCCCAGAGTGGCCGCGGGGGCTCCTGAAGCCCCCGCGCTCACTCTCCGCCACCCCCCGCCCTTCCCAGAGTGGCCGCGGGGGCTCCTGAAGCCCCCGCAGTCACTCTCCTCCACCCCCCCCCCGCCCTTCCCAGAGTGGCCGCGGGGGCTCCTGAAGCCCCCGCAGTCACTCTCCGCCACCCCCCCCGCCCTTCCCAGAGTGGCCGTGGGGGCTTCTGAAGCCCCCGCAGTCACTCTCCGCCACCCCCCGCCCTTCCCAGAGTGGCCGCGGGGGCTCCTGAAGCCCCCGCAGTCACTCTCCGCCACCCCCCCGCCCTTCCCAGAGTGGCCGCGGGGGCTTTTGAAGCCCCCACAGTCACTCTCCTCCACCCCCCCGCCCTTCCCAGAGTGGCCACGGGGGCTCCTGAAGCCCCCGCAGTCACTCTCCGCCACCCCCCCGCCCTTCCCAGAGTGGCGTAGGGGGTCCCTCGCTGCCTTGGGAAGGGACTGGGGTGGAATGAGGGAGGCTTTCCACCCCCCTTTCCCAAGGCAGCGAAGGGATTCCTGAGAACACCTTCACTGCCTTGGGAAGGGACGGAGTGGAGAGGGTGGGGCAGGCTGCTTTCCGCGAATAATCAAAACCGCGAATGTGAAAGCCGCGAATGTGGAGGGGCAACTGTAATTCCTTTCTATGGGATAGCAGGTAGCTTTGTGGATGTTATGTGGTTGGCCCTAGCCATAAAAGCTAGTGTCCCCAAAATGGCTTTGGATTACATTTTAATCTAAGTGGTGTGTGTGAATAAAATTCGAACGTTGCTGACAGCACATACAGAGTAGAGATCAGTGTGGATATAATAGAAGAAATAGTCCAAAAAGCCAAAGAAACTATTAAAATATATCCTGCAGGAAATTGTTTTGACTGGTTACCTGACTAGAGGGGTGCCATTAAATATTTGATAAAATGACTTATTATATGCTTAGTAGTTATAGTGATATTGTATGTGAATATTGATATACTGTATGCCTTGGATATTAAAAAACTGTGTGAAAGGAACTACTGAACAGTTAACCAAAAAACTTTAAGACAACAACCTTTTGATGATTAATTGGTATAAATTAGCTAAGATAGGACTAGATTTCAGCTGTTCGAAATGAAAAAGGAGAGAACGAAAAGGACATGAATGTGGCTTTGCAGGGGCTTACCTAAGAAAAAGCTTTTGTATTGTCTTGATCTTCCTCCAGAAGAACAAACTGACACTGAAAGTTACATGGTATATTTCAGTGGTTCTTAACCAGTGATCTGCAGACCCCCAGGGGGCCACAGTGTCCTCACAGGGAGTCCACAAAGGCTTGAAGGCTGCTTCTGTCAGCCCACGTGACAGAAGCCAAGGCAAAGGCTGGCTGGCTTGCCCTGTGCATTGCTATTCAGTTCACTCCAGCCAAATTTGCAGGAAAAAGCAGGAAAGAAGTCTTCCCTCCCCCTCCAGTGCCTCTGAGAGAAAGGGTTAATGGATGGTGTAAGTGTTGTTGTTATTGTTAAAGTTTTAAATCTTGAGATAAGTCTTGGGAATCTGCAGCAACAAAAGATATTTAAAGGGGATCCCTGGTAAAGAAAGGTTAAGAGCCACTGGTATATTTTGTTCCCTATGATGCCAAGAGACTGAGGGGTGGGTTATGTAGCAAGGACTGAGGAATGGTTATTTACGTACCTTACAGGAGGCTGTACATGACCTGATGCCTAGAAATTCTGACTTTTATCATATTTGTTAGCTTCATAGAATTTTCCCAGCACATGCCCTTCACAATAGTGTCTTAGCAACCTTGGCAAATTATATTAAAATGTACAAGCTCATGGCTCACAGCTCCCATTCTCTTCAGATTCTAGGCTGTCATAGTGGGAGACAGGAATGAATTTATTTCCCTAAATAAAATTGGGTCCTTGATTCATCAGGCCTGGTCTTCTAATTTCTCCTAAAGTTATTGGGGAAGGAAAGTCCCCTTCACTCTCATTTGCTGGAGGTATTTAAGCAAAGACTGTCTAGCCATCTGTTAGAGATATTGTAGTTCTGTGTCTTGTCTGAGAAAAGGTTTGCATTCAGTGACATCCAAGATATCCTCCGATTCTGTGATACTATATACAGTAGTGTGTGTTTTTTTTCTGAGTAGCAGTGCATTTTGAGCTTTATATAATTTTATATTTTTTTCCCGGCAGTGCCAAATAATATATCCCCGACAGCAACTGCTGACACTCCGTGAACTAGAGATGATTGGTTATTTAGAAAACGATGTATCAAAATTGAGTCTTATATTAAAAGCAATTTCAAGGTAGGACTTCTGGGTTTATTTCCCTAGTTCTTAATTTTATCTTTACACATACAACACAGGTTATGATTCTTCAAAGACTTGATTGTTTCCTATGTAGGCGTTCACCTGCTGGCGTGTAGGGACAATTTGATTATGGGGCTTGGTTCAGACATCAGTCCTGCCTCTAATGTTGCATGTGTCAGGGTAGTATTTCAGACCTTCACATGTTGAGCACAAACCTAATTCTGACAAAGTTCGGTTCCCAGTCACAGAGGGTCTGTAACTGGGTTGAGCAATGCCTAGTACAGCCATTTGCACTCAGTGTTTAAGATTTGGAATGCTGACCTGGCAAGTATGATGTTAAGGGGGCAGGGATACATGCACAGCCAGATACCCTTCCACAGGTTTCCCCTACATATAAGTAGGCAAATGCCTACATAGGGTTTGTTTGTTTTCAGAATCATGACCAAAGTGAGAAGTTATGTTTTACTGAGTCTTGATGGAATATACGTGATACTTACATAGCTAGATAGCAGCAGCTTTGGGAAACAAGAACCACATAGTATTTTTTTCTAGTAACAGAGCGAATACAGTCGTCCCTCCACATTCGCGGGGGTTAGGGTCTTGAGACCCCTGCGAATGTGGAAAAACCATGAATAAAAAAGGCTCCTCCTGCGACCCCACCTCCCATGGGAGGGAGGCGGCAGGAGGGTGGGAGGGAGTCTGGTCTTTGAAGCCCCGGAGCCCCCTCTGGAAGCCCGGGGAAGGCAGCGGGCGGAAGTGAAGCTGCCCGGCCTCTCCCCAGCCTTCTTGAGGGGACTCTGGAGCTTAGAAGCCCTGGAGCCCCCTCAGGAAGGCCAGGGAAGGCAGCGAGTGGGAGGCAGGGAGGCTGCCCAGCCTCTCCCCGGCCTTCCTGAGGGGACTCTGGGGCTTAGAAGCCCCGGAGCTGCCTCTGGAAGGCCGGAGAAGGCGGAGGGAGGGAGGGAAGCTGCCAGGCCTCTCCATGGCCTTCCTGAGGGGACTCCGGGGCTTAGAAGCCCCAGAGCTGCCTCTGGAAGGCTGGGGAAGGCAGTGGGAGGGAGGGAGGGAAACTGCCAGGCCTCTCCGTGGCCTTCCTGAGGGGACTCCGAGGCTTAGAAGCCCCGGGGCCCCCTCTGGAAGGCCGGGGAAGGCATTGGGAGGGAGGGAGGGAAGCTGCCCGGCCTCTCTGTGGCCTTCCTGAGGGGACTCTGGGGCTTAGAAGACCCGGAGCCCCCTCTGGAAGGCCGGGGAAGGCATTGGGAGGGAGGGAGGGAAACTGCCAGGCCTCTCCGTGGCCTTCCTGAGGGGACTCTGGGGCTTAGAAGACCCGGAGCCCCCTCTGGAAGGCCAGGGAAGGCATCGGGAGGGAGGGAGGTAAGCTGCCCGGCCTCTCTGCGGCCTTCCTGAGGGGACTCTGGGGCTTAGAAGACCCGGAGCCGCTTCTGGAAGGCCGGGGAAGGCAATGGGAGGGAGGGAAGCTGCCCGGCCTCTCGCCGGCCTTCCCGAGGGGGCTCGGGGCTAAACTACGAATAATCAAAACCGTGATTGTGAAAACTGCGAATGTGGAGGGGTAACTGTATCTCAATGTAATGTGTTGGTTTTAAATTAGAAAATGACTATTGTACTTCATTCAAAGGGTTGAAAATGGGAATGCTTTTATTCTTTAGCTATGCCTAAAACTGGAAACCAAGCTTCTGTGTCCCAAGGAATTGTTTGTTCCTATTGCTTCTTGGATAAATGAAATTTCTGTTTGAGGCCAGACACTGTATGCTAGCTATGGGAATCTTGTGACTTTTCCAGCTGTTATTAGTCTACAAATCTCATCATCCCTGACTATTGGATGAGTTTTACCAGGGTTTCCTATTTCTACAAACTATAGAAATGGCCAAACAAATTACAGTTTCACTGAAGACTTTCCCTGTCAGCATTGGGAGGTTGCTAGAGGAGCAGCCAGACAAGCATCCCTATCTCTCTTTCTAGTTTTCAAACTGAAGTACTGATAAGGATTTATGTGGTGGAATTAATAAGCATACTGTTTTCATAGTTAGCAAGGAACTTGCCTTTATCTAAGAAATGCCTCTCCTGCCACAAACTAAATTCCAAAGATAAATCAGTCTGACTTTATGAATATACCAAGGCATATAAAAGAGATGAAAGGATGACAAATTCATTCAAGGAAGAACCATTTGAAGATGAACCCACAATTTTAGAAAGTGAAGTAAAAGCTGCACTCAAAGCACTTGTGAGAAATAAATCACCAGGAATAGATGGCATACTAATGGAGTGCTCCCAAAACATAATCCATTCAAGTTCTAACTAAAATCTGTCAACAAATATGGAAAACACAACAATGGCCCATAGATTGGACATGCTTAATGTACATTTCAGTCCCCAAGAAAGGGGATACCAGGGACTGTAGTAATGACTGGACCAATGTATTAATCTCCCATGCAAGCAAAGAGATGCTCAAAATTTTACAACAAAGACTTTTTCTATATATACAGTGAGAAATGCCAGATGTTCAAGCTCAGCTCAGGAAAGAAAGAGTCACTAGAGATCATATTGCAAACATACTTTAGATAATGGAGCTCTCCAAAGAATTTCAGACAAAAATCAGCCTGTGTTTTCTAGATTATACTAAAACATTTGGTGGTGTAGATCATGAAAAACTATGGATTGTTCTTAGAGAAATAGGTATACTACAACACTTGATTATCCTAATGCATAACCTGTACTCAGGACAAGAGGCCACTGTCAGGACACAATGTGGAGAAAGAGAATGGTTTCCTGTTGGCAAGAGGGCCAGGCAAGGCTGTATTTTATCACCCCATTTGCTTAACTTGTATGCTGAATATATCATACATGAAGCTGGATTAGACTTGGAAGAAGGAGGTTTGCAAATTGCAGGAAGGAACATCAACAATTTAAAATAAGCAGATGACACCATATTACTGAGCAGATAATAGCAAAAACTTGGAACAACTATTGAAGAAGGTCAAAGAAGAAAGTGTAAAGGCAGGGTTACGGTCGAACATTAAGAAAACAGAAATAATGACCACAGATTATTTACATCACTTTAAAGTAGGTGATGAAGACATTGAAATAGTTAATGATTTTATATACCTTGACTCAGTCATTAATCAGAGTGAAGACCCAGTCAAGAAATTGGAAGAGAACTTGGAACGGCAGCTATGAAGGAACTAGACAAGATCCTTAAATGTAAAGATCTGTCATTGAATACTGAAATCAGGAAGGTCCGTGCCATCATATTTCTGATCTCTGTGTGGTTGTGAAAACTGAACAATGAAGAAGGTTGTTCGGAAGAGAATAAACTCTTGAAAAGTGGTGTTGGAGGAGAGTTCTATGAATATCATGGACTACAAAAAAAGACAAATTAATGGATCCAAGAGCAAATCAAATCTGAACTCTCACTAGATGATTAAACTGAGACTGTTGTATTTTGGACATATCATGAGAAGACTTGAGTCATTAGAAAAGACAGTAATGCTTGGACCAAATCAAGGAAACCACAACCCTGACTTTGCAAGATTTGAGCAAGGCTGTTGATAACAGGGCAACTTGGAGGTCTCTCATTCATAGGATCACTATAGGTTGAAGTCAGCTTGATAGAAACTAACAACACCAAATACACCTAAAGTGAATGCAAATATAAGGTGAAGAGGTGCTGCTGCTTCTGGACAATGTTTAGAACCCTTCTTCCCCAATATCTAATTTCAATATAAAAAATATATGGTAAAGTGGTAAACTCAATCATCTGAGTTCCTACCTTTGGTCTGAGGTGTCATCTGATTTTGGAAACCAGAAAGGGTTAGTGCTTGGATGGAAGACCACAGGAGAGCACTAGGGCTAGAAAAGAATTGTGCCTGAAATCTTAGAAAGCGGCTGCCAGTCAGAGTTGCCAGTACTGAGCTAGATTGACTAATGATCTAAATCAGCATAAGGCAACTTCTGTTCTTCTTTTAAGTTCCTAATTAGTATAGTTAGGAGACTAGTCATTTACTTTTTGTAAGATTGAGGGCTAACAAAAGGCTTAATCTGAGTACAACAATTTAATAGCTGATTTTGTTCAAATATAGTATGTTGCAGAAATTACCACTTTGCTATTCATTGCCCAGGTTAAAAAGCTAAAATTCCTTATGTGTTTGTGTTTATGAAAATAATCCTAATGCCTTATTATATGGTTCTGCTTCTAGGAAAAGTGAAGGACTCAGCGGCCGTGTCTTAAGGAAACTTCCTTTTCTAGCCCATGCACTTTATATTCAAGTAAGGTTATGCTATTTTCTAAATCTCCTATTACTACAGGGGTGGACACCAAGTGAATTTTCTGGCTTTCTTGCATCTCTCTGGGCTCTACTAACTGCAAACTTACACTGGTTTAACTTTGGCACCAGCAGTAGGCAGTATGTCTAAAACAAAACCCTTATATAAGCAATATCCATGATCTATAGGCTCATGAATATGGTCAGGTTTTGAGAATTGTTCAATACAGTAATGTAAATATTGCTATTGGATTTCCCTTATTTTAATGGAATTTAGGAATTTACCCAGTGCTGATGTAGTGGATGAGTTCTTATTTTTCATATAATAGACTTGATACATAGTATAACATTATTCTAACACTTGTTTTATTTTTATTTTTGCTTCTAGTCACCTAATGTTACAATGACATCCTTCCTTCAAGCTCTGTCACTTGTGGTGGACAAGCAATTTGAAGAAAGAGCAAAACTTTCAGATTGTGTTTGACACTTCTAGTCCTCCTCTATAATGCTTTAGTGTACATACTGTTTACCCTGTTCACACAACTTTATTGTTTTTCTGCATGAACTCTGGGAATTCATAGTAAAAATGAGTTTCCAACCAAGAGAACAGTTATGGGGAAGTCTGTTTTTCAAGTAAATTTATTGCAAATGTACTTTAAACATAAATTACTGGATACATTTTCGTTTACCTGGGTTTGATCATTGAAATAAAGGGTTTTTTTAAAAAAAAAATGCTAAATTCCTAAGTAACTTTTATTGTCATTTATTCATGATAACTTGGATGTGTTTCATGAAACATCCTGCACTTTGTATACCTGTAATCTGTATTCTTTTATGAGTTTCTCTGAAACTAGATTATTGCCAAGTCAATAATTCTGATCTTCAGTTAAAAAAAAATACAGCTGGCAAATATATGTATTGCTCTCTGTATTATGCTTAAGTAGCGAATCACTGTTACTCAGCAAGAATCATCCCTGACCAACAAAACAAAATAAACTTCTATAAACCTAAAGAGAGAACATTCCCCTACCCCATGATGTCTAATGCACTGCAGATTCTTAATATGCAGTAAATGTGTATGGACAGGAGGACTAGTAGACCATTTTCGATATTGAGAGACTTTATTGATTTATTTGCAGGCTTGCTCTGTCTGTTTAGCCAGACTCCTGTTGTGAGTGGCTCCAGGTATTAAACAAATGGATAAATGGAAAAGCAGCTGTTGTCCAGGTCTGGCTCCCTTGCTGTGCCTGTGAACATGCTGGATGTTAGAATGGGGCCAAGTTAACTCTCTGGTTTTTGTTTGCCAACCCAGAGATTAGTAGTCCATGACTTTGTGCCCTCAACTATGGACAAAAGATTTTCAGGGTTATTCAGATTATCTGCAGAGTAACTTGAAATAATTGAGATCATGGTCCACTGCTCAGGAAGGTAGGCACACTTGATTCAAAGGAGGAAAAAAATCTCCTTGGAGTACTCCCTCTCCGACATCTTTCAATTGTTCTCTGCCTTGACAGCAAGTGACAATCTTTTTTCTGCAGCAATCATGGACGACTGTTGTTGTTTCTCTCTCTCTTCACCACCTCCCCTTTAACTCTCATAGGCTATGGTCTGTCAAATTGAAGCCTCTTCTGCTATAATTTTCAGAGCAGAATGAAGGATAATTCAGGTAACATCTGGCATTTCTCACCATGCAGTCTTCCCATAGCTGCATTTTCATCTTATGTTCTCTTACAGGTGCATTTTTCTCTTTTGGTGTCAGTGGCCAGAACCAAGAAAAAAAAACATTTAAAGAGAAGGCATTTGACACAACTGAGTTATGAGTTCTTGGGGGAGTCCCAAGAATCAATAAATAAGGGAGTGGAATACTCTGAAGGTGTGCACCCTACCTCTATATATTGTTACAATGAATTTTGGAAACTTCTTGAGATACATTGAGAGGGGAATAAAACAAAATCCACAAAAGGACAATACCTTTATTGGCTAACTGAAATGCACAAAGTACCTTATGCAAACTTTTGAAGCTCCACTGGCTTCTTCATCAGGCAAAAGATGTTTTTAAAAATCATCCAGGAGAAGAAAGGTGATGATGGTAGTGTCACAGGCCGACACTGTGTATCAGATGTTATTTCTGTTGTAGTTCAGTTCTAAAGGAATCTCAATGCAGGCAAAGACCACTCCCCTTCTTGGCCATGTGGGGGCCAGGGAAAAAGGACAATAAATCATTATTATTATTTTCAACTCAGTTGAGAGGGGAATATTCCCATGTGTATCCAAGATATCTCGTCATACTGTACAATTTTGCTGCTGTTATTTGCTATTGTAACAGTGCTTCAAGAACAGATCCTCTTAAGGATGGCATTACGGACCAGAATGTCTCTCCATAGGAGGTCTGCACTTGTCTTGCTAGTAAGCAAAACATCTGGTCCAGGGCATGATCTAAATGTACAGATAATTCTGACCTATGCTCCCACAAGCAGATTTTCTTATGCATTAACAGAGAGTCAGTTGTGTCCTATCCAGATTATCTAGTTTTAATAGGTCTTTCAAGTTACATGAGTAATCCTCACTTTTGGAGTTTGACATTTTTGCAGTTTCATCATTTAAAGGGATTTTTTTGTGGGGGGCGGTGACTGTTCTGTTGGAACTTCTCAGCTGGGATACAGTAGGAAGAATCTAGGGCTCTAAGACAGCAGCCTCATTTCTTTATCTGCCTGTCATCTTGACTACTGGAGCATAGCATCACATCTAATGAAGAAGTGCCATGGATAACCTAAAAACTCACCAGAAAAAATCAAATTAGAAGGCCTTTTAATTTTTAAATAAAGTTGATTGTATGTATGAAGGACATAGTATGTGTAAGTTTTAATATTCTGGAATGTGGCACATGCACAGCCCCCAAATGTTCAAATTCTCTTTCTTTCACTATAATTTATAATCTTCAAGTCCAAGTAAAGTTGACAGTTTTCCTCCAGCTGCTCAGACATACACACTTTATTTCCAGATGATACTATTGTCACCTCACTCCCATTAAGATGAACAACCTCGGCTTTGAACAGACAGACAAAGACAGGAGAGTTTCTTGAATCAGGAAACTTTTACTACAAGAATACAAAACTATGCCAAGCGCTCTTGGGGTGCCAGATTAGGGACAAAGAACTATAAAACGACCCTAACTTTTATAGATAGCTATGACGTCTGAAATCGGGCATTTGTTTAAGCCAATCCCTGCTATTCAGGGAGGGGTCCATTGACATTGATCTATCTTGTATAGTGCCCATCTTCCCTCATATAATGGTGGGTCACCATGTGGCATTTATAGACCTCTGGTATTTATTACTTTCTGAGGGGGAATGGGGGGGAGATGCAGAGCAATTATCTTCCCATGGAATGTGTACCTCTAAGGGGGCCCAAGCTCTCACTATAATAGTTCATCTTTCCCCATCACTACAGTTAGGGAAGATACAGTTGATGTGGCCAGCTTAGTTGGTACTCAAACAACATTGCTCAGATTTCCCACTGGAAAACATTTGTAGGAAAAGGAATAGGCCTAAATACCCTAAAGTCACCAGATCCCATCTGATTTTGGAAGCTATGCAGGGTCAGCTCCGGTTAGTACTTGGATAGGAGGCTGCCAAGGAGTAGCAGGTGTTGTGGGTGATATTTAAGTGAAAGGGACTGGCAAAACAACCTCAGTATTCCTTGTATAAGAAAAACCTATGAAATTCATGAGGTCCCATAAGTCAACAGGCAACTTGAAGGCACATTTATATACAATATATAGTAGATTTTTTTTCTAATTGTAGCCACTAGGTGGCACATAGGCATTCTGAATATTAGAGAATTGCCCAAGATTCTTAGACAAAGGTAAAAAATGTGAGCCCTATTTATTTTAAGCTGACCATGTTGATGACTTTATTTTGAAGTCTGCTATGAAATGACATATTTACTTCCATACCTCTACAGACCTCATTTCATCGACACCTTAGAACAAAAAACCTTAAATGAGTTGTATAGTTTTCTCTGACCATCTCAATGAAATGTACCCACTTTGCATTACTAAAGTTTCCAGAAAATACTGAAGAAATTCCCTTCATGCTTTATAAACTCTTGCTACTTTGGCATTATTTTTAAAAATCAGCCTAATCCCTTATATATACATGCTACTCATCCCACTGGCTTGCTCAAAAACTAATACAGTGCATTACTACTTACAGTTTAGTCATCTTGGCTTCTAGGGAAAGTTCAGGCTTGATTTGCTCTAGGACCCATTTATTTGTCTTTTTAGCAGTCCACAGTATCTATAGAACTCTTCTCTAGCACCAAATTCAAAAAAGTTGATTTTCTTCCTGTTAGCTTTCTTCATTGCCCAGCTTTCACAACTATACATACATAAAGATCAGAAATATGGCATGAACCTTCTGACTTCAGTATTCAGTGATAGATCTTTACACTTGACGATCTTGTCTAGATCTTCTTGGTCTCTGTGAATCACACAGCTGGGTTATTCCTGCGCCTGCGCAGAGCATTCGGAACCTTCTGGAATCGCTAGGCAGAATGTGCATTGATATATTTTTGGCGGTAACTCCGCCCACCCCAACGGTTCCCTTAAAAGGCGCTCCCGCCTAATTCCCCTCAGTTCCTTTCTGCCACGTTAGCAGCACAAAGGAACCTTCGATCACTTGTTATTTCAACTCACTTTAGATTTGACTGGTTTTGACTCGGATTGGATTTCTTAACTATGATTCTCTCTTACTCCTTCGGGTTTGGCTTTGGTTTGCATGATTTTCAGTGATTTTGGCTTGGACTGGTTTCTCTCGACACTTGCGGTGTGCCCTTCTGATTTGACGACTCGGATTTGTGAGTAAGATGACTTCAAGAGTTGCCTTTAAGAGATGTGCCATCTTCCAGACGAAGCTCCCTAGTTCTGATGGCCATTCATGGTGCCTCATTTGCCTGGGCAAGTCCCACAACGTGGACTCCTCTGTCTATTGCAGGGCCTTTACTCCTCAGGCTCGCAAGCACAGATTATCCCGCCTCAAGTCCTTTTTGTATGAAAAGGCATTGATTCTGATGGCCACGTCGACTCTGGCTACTCCTCCTACGACTTCACCAGCCAAATGAGGCCATTCGCCGTTGCCCAAGTCCCAGGCTAAAAAACGCCATCGGTCCCAGAGCCCGTCCCGACGCCGATCTGTGGCTTCCAATCTTGAGGCAGTGTGTCGTTCCCACAAGCACACCCCTTCATTGGATTCGGCTTAGGACCAAGTGCAGTTGACATCATCGGCCTCTGGCTGGGACCAGGCCCTCTCGAAACCAAGGGAGGTCTCTCGAGATGCTGCAACACCTAAGGATGCTGGTCGAGACCGTGCCTCTTTGGATTCTTTGAAGTCCTTAAAAAAGAAAAAGAAGATGAAGCACACCTCTCGACCTTAGGAGGGCTCCAAGCCTAAGACCAGCTCAAAGGATGCAGCCAAGATATTGGAGGCGAAGCAGCTGGAGCCACCAGAACCACCTGCATTCACCTCTAAGGAACTTCCTCATAAGGAAGCAGCTCCAGTTCATCAGGAGCAGGAGATGCCATGGGATCAGTCTCCTCCGGAAAAATCTCTTGAGGAAAGGCCACCCGCCCGCCCGCCAATGCCAACGACCTCGGTTGAGATTGTGGAGGTTGAAGTCTCTTCTGAGGGTGAAATTTCTACATCTCCCTGCCGTCAAGGCCATTCTCCGGCTCTTGTTATGTTGCGGGCTGAGTTGCTGGGGTGACCCTCCTCTGATGTTGAGGTCGAGGCACTCTCCACTGAGGACATTGTCTGAGCCCGTGCTCCATCGCTTCAGATCCAATTTGATGAGCCTGCTTATGGAGTGTATGACTTGGCATGTTCTATCGTGCTCAGTTCTCTTCTCCTTTGGGGTCCCAAGTAGTTGTGATGTACGCAGAACACAAACTCAGGGTTCTTCAATAAATCTCTTTATTAGAAGAGAAGCTTGCGTAAGGAACAGTTCCAAAGCTGCTACTGAAGTAAATGTAAACTATCCAGAGATAATAAGGCATCAAGCGTGAGAACAGACACGGGGGAGCAAGAGTAGCTGGGGAGCGTGGCCTTGAGTTCCTGGTAGGACTTGCGTTACCATGCCAACCAGGAGGCCTGGCTCATTTCTCAGGCATTCCAAAATCCTGAGAAAATACTAGCTACATGTCAGGGCCTCCATGAATTCCACTCCAATGCCCAGAATTCAGGGATGAGCCTGACATACTGCCCCCCTGAAGACCAACCCTCCCCCTTTCTCAGCCCGGCTTATCGGGAAAGCGGGCATGAAACTTTCGCAATAAGCGTTTGGCATTGACATGCTCAGAAGCAACCCATTCCGCATGGCCCAAAGGCAGGTGTTTCCACTTTACCAAATACTGTAACCCTCCCCGGTGAAGTCTAGAGTCCAGAATCTCAGAAATTTCAAAATGCTGTTCCTGATCCACCAGGATCGGCTGAGGAGCAGGTTCTGGAACCGGATGGTGTTTGTCCGGAGGGTTCACGGGCTTGAGCAGGCTGGAATGAAACACAGGATGTACATGACGGTATAACTTAGGCAAAGACAGTTCAAAAGCTACAGGATTTACCATCCTAACAACACGAAAAGGCCCAATGTATTTGGCTCCCAACTTCTTAGAGGGTTGGGGACACTTAAGGAATTTGGTGGACAAATAAACCATATCTCCCACTGCATATTTGGGGGAAGGATCCTGTTTCTGATCAGCATAATGTTTGTAGCGTGCTTTGGCAAAGTCCAAGGCCGAGATTACATGAGGCCATGCATCCCTGACCTTTTGACTCCACTGGGAGACCGAAACGGGGTCAGACTTGGGGGACCCCGCCAACAAGGGGAGGGGACCGAAATCATGCCCAGACACAACCTTGAACGGCGAGAGCCCAGTGCTCTGGTGAGTGGCATTATTGTAGGCCACTTCAGCAAAAGGTAGAAGGTCAACCCAATCAGATTGTTGGAAATTCACATAGCATCTTAGGTATTGTTCCAGAGTCTGATTCGTTCGTTCCGATTGTCCATCCGATTGGGGATGATGGGAGCTGCTGAGACCGAGCTCCACCCCCAGAAGGTTTGTGAAAGCCTTCCAAAACTGCGAGGTAAATTGTGCCCCCCGATCCGACACAATCTTGGCCGGAATGCCATGAATCCGATAAATATGCTGAATGAACAATTTGGCTAATTGGGAGGCCGTGGGGAGCTTCTTACAGGCTACAAAATGCGCTTGCTTTGAGAACAAATCAGTCACCACCCAAATAACCGTCTTTTTCCTACTCTCTGGTAATTCCACAATAAAATCCATGCTAATGACCTCCCAGGGCTTGTTTGGGGTAGGTAGAGGGTGGAGCAAACCTTTGGGCTTCCCTGACCCCCCTTTTGACACTGCACAAGTGGTACACCCCTTCACATATTCCTCCACCTCTTTCCTCATACGGGGCCACCAAAACTGTCTCCGGGCCAAATGTAAAGTTTTGAGATACCCAAAATGTCCCGCACTCTTGACATCATGGCACTGTTTGAGAATACCCGCTCTCAAGACTTCAGGAACATACAGGCGATCCCCTTTCCAGGCCACCCCATCCTTCACAGTCACCTCATTGGGGTGAGCCAGGAACCACTGGTCCAGGGGCAGTTCCGAGGCCAATTGAGAATGCCACCCTCCTTTCTCCCCTTGAGAAACAGTGGGCGTGGCAGAGCCATCCGCCGTAGGGGACACTGCCCGGGTCCCCGGATCGGGGGAAGGTGGTTCGGGGTTCAAGAGCTGGGGCACCGGTCCAGGTGCCAAGGGGGAATCACCGTCAATTTCTGTAGGACCCGGCACTTGAGCAGGGCTAGCAGTGGATTTCTGTTCCTTGGCCTTGCTCCGAGTGAGGACAGCTAGCCCCAAGTGGGAAGGAGAAAAAACGGTATCAATGACCTCCTTGCGCTTACTCTCATGCTGTGGTAGCCTGGACAAAGCGTCAGCCAGAAAATTCCTCTTCCCCGGGATAAATTTCAAGGTGAAATTAAATCGGTAAAAGAAACTGGCCCACCTGACCTGCTTGGGGCTCAAACGCCTAGGGGTAGCCAATACTTCCAAATTTTTATGATCAGTCCAAACTTCGAATGGTTTGGGTGAGCCCTCCAGTAGGTGGCGCCACGTCTCTAGTGCCAACTTGATGGCACCTGCCTCTTTCTCCCACACCGGCCAATTTCGTTCCGTGTCATTGAACTTTCTGGATAAATAGGCACATGGCCTCAAATCCCCTTCCTCCCCCTTTTGCAACAGAACACCACCCATAGCCACATCAGATGCGTCCACTTGGACCACGAAGGGTTGGGAGGGGTCGGGGTGTTTGAGAATAGGCTCAGAAGTGAAAAGGGATTTCAATTTGTCAAATGCTTGTTGGCATTGTGGTGACCACACAATTTTTTGGGGAGGTTTGTTCCCTTTACCATGCTTGGAACCTTTGTCTTTCCCTTCTTTGGTTTTTAACAAATCAGTCAGGGGAAGGGCTACCGACGCAAAGTCAGGGATGAAGGACCGATAAAAATTAGCAAACCCCAGGAAGCTCTGCAACTGTTTCCTGGTTCTAGGGGCTTCCCATGCCAAGACCCCCTTAACCTTTTCTGGGTCCATTTCAATCCCTTTGTTTGAGATGCGGTACCCTAAATAATCCAGACGGCTTTGGTGGAACTCACACTTGGACATTTTCGCATACAGATGATTTTCCCCCAACCTGGCAAGCACCTTTTTCACCAGTTTCACATGGGACGTGTAGTCCTCAGAATAAATCAACACATCATCAAGGTATACCAACACCCCTTTGTACAGAAATTCACGTAAAACATCATTAATTAAGTTCTGAAAAATGCCAGGGGCCCCTTTGAGGCCGAAAGGCATGACGAGGAACTCAAAAGCCCCTAGGGGGCAATTAAATGCAGTCTTCCACTCATCCCCCTCCCGAATCCGTACTCTGTAGTAGGCCTCTCGCAGATCCAGCTTCGTGAAAATCTTCCCTTTGGAGAGATGGGCTAATATGTCCTTCATCAAGGGCAGGGGGTACTGGTTGGAGACACTAATCGCGTTTAGCCCTCTGTAATCCTGAATCAAACGAAGCCCGCCATCAGCCTTGCGCCTAAACATCACCGGGGCCCCCACAGGCGAGGTTGAGGGCCTAATGAACCCTCGGGCTAAGTTTTTATCTATGAACTCTCGGAGCGCCTCCATTTCAGCTGGTGTCATGGAATAAATGCGAGGTTTGGGTAGGCTGGACTCCGAGAGTATCTCAATGGCACAGTCAAAAGCCCGGTGGGGTGGCAAAATGTCACATTCCCTCTCCTCAAACACATATTGCCACGCCTTGTACTCCACTGGCAGCCCTTTCAGCTCCCCTTTTACTAAGGCAGTTGTGAAATTCTGCGGCTCATCCACCAGGGGGCCCCCCTCCCCTGGGGATCCACCCCCCGCCCCGTGCTCCTTGATACACAATGGGTCTGTAAAAGTCAGTGTTTCTTTTATCCAGTCTATGGTAGGGTTGTGGTACTTTAGCCAGTTCAGACCCACAACTGCCGCGGGGACTAAACCTGGAGCAATCACAAACTGCAGTTCCTCCTGGTGGTTGCCCATCCTCATGTGCATGGGGCCAGTTATGCGCCGGGCGGGGCCCCCCTTCATCATCCCCCCATCCATCTGAGACAGCCACACAGGCTTGTCCAGCTTGACAGTATCAACGTTCAGTTCACGGACTAAGGAGGGATGCATAAGTACTTGGGTACAACCAGAGTCAATCATTAACATAACTTTGCGGGTGGGGCCCTCCCCTCCAACCCCCACTCGCGCTTTGATAAAGAACGGGCCCTTCACTCCACTCACCACGGCATCCGGGCGCCCTTCCGGATTAGCCCGCCCTCGGGCACTCAGTAGGGCGGGCTGGGCCCGTTTCCCGCCGGCTCAGCGTCGGAAGAGTAGGACCCACTATCCTCGGGATCATCTGAGGACTCCCCTGCTGCCTGGCCCGCTGCCAGGGCCCTGGCCGTCGCCTTGGTCTTGGGTTTGGAGGGAGTCTTGGCGGACCCGGATCTCCCCTCGCTCCGCGCTGGCTTGGCGGCGGCGGGTTGCTCCCTTGGGCTCCTCTCTGGGCACTCCGCTATGCGGTGTCCGCTCCTCCCACAATGCAGGCACAGCCCCTTTCTCATCCTTCGCTCGCGTTCGGATTCCCCGGTGGTGCCTCCCCCAGAGCGAGCCGACTTGGTCTTCTTCCCGGGACCCCCAGCGGACTTCCCCTCCGTCCCGGCCTGGCGGCGCAACATCTTGATGCTGGCCTTCACCGACTCCACTTCCCCAGCTAGCCGTATCCACCCCATGAGGGTTTCGGGGTCTCCCTGGAACTTGGCCCACTCTAGAATGTCAGGGTTCAGGCCCTCCTGGAAAAACTGCACCTTGACCTCCTCTGGCCACTCCGGCACTTGGCTGGCTAGGCGGCGGAACTCAGCTGCGTACTCGGCCACTGGCATCGTGCCTTGCTTCAGGCTCCTAAGCTTGCTTCGGGCCCGCTTCCCTCTTAAGGGATCGTCAAACTGGGCCCTGAGAGCCATCAGGAACTCTTGGTAATTACCCAGTTCAGGGGCTCCCATATCATACAGACCCACCAACCACTGAGC
Organism: Gambelia wislizenii; assembly: GCA_030847615.1. Taxonomy (NCBI): domain Eukaryota; kingdom Metazoa; phylum Chordata; class Lepidosauria; order Squamata; family Crotaphytidae; genus Gambelia; species Gambelia wislizenii. The sequence continues at coordinate 60,080,225 of JAUMIR010000006.1, forward strand.
CGCCTCTCCCTCCAGTTGGTTGGACACATACTGCACTTTCTCAGCCTCAGACTGGAACTCCCCTTCCCACTGGGTCATGTAACTCACCACTTGAGTCATGAAGTAGGGTAGTTTTGCTGGATCCCCATCGAACTTCGCCTTCAGGTGCCGGTGTTTCCAGCCCCGGGGTCGCTCCTGCGGCTCAACCGGGCCAGCCCCCACCGGGGGAGCCGGTCCAGGAGCCGGCAGGCCAGGTACAGCAGGGGCCTGAGCGGGGACTCCATCCCCGGGTGCCTGGGCCGCCGCAGGTGGCGCTGGGGGAGGCTGGGCCCCTCCAGGGGCTGGTGGAGCTGGAGGGGTTCTGTGCAGGAGTTCTAGGAGCACCTCCCGTATCTCACCCATTTGCTGTTTCAGTTGAAGAACCTCGGTTCCAACTTCTGCCAGGGAAAACTTCGCTTCTGGCTCTCTAGGCCCCTCACCCTGGGGTCTGTCCCACCGGGACCTGCGGTCTTCTCGGCGTCCGGCCCCTGCCCATGGCCAGGCAGGGCCCAAAACCTCTCGCACCGGAGTGCCGAAGCTTGGCAGGCTGCCCCTCCCTGGAGCCAGCTCCATCCCCAGCTCCCCGGGCTCAGTGGAGGGTCGAAATACTGCAGCCCTCCGGCGGTCTCGGTCTCGGCTGGCTCCTCCAGCTGCGGCAGCTACAGCACCCCCCTCTGCCCCAGCCTCCTGCTTCGAGGCCTCGGCTTCTCTGGCGCTGGCTGCAATCAGATCTTGGTCCGTCTGTGTGCCAGTCTCTGCGTCGTCAGACATTGCAGGCAAAGGCTCCACAGTTTCAGGACAGAGAAAAAAAATAAAAGTAGGGAGTAGCAGCTTTCTGTGATGTACGCAGAACACAAACTCAGGGTTCTTCAATAAATCTCTTTATTAGAAGAGAAGCTTGCGTAAGGAACAGTTCCAAAGCTGCTACTGAAGTAAATGTAAACTATCCAGAGATAATAAGGCATCAAGCGTGAGAACAGACACGGGGGAGCAAGAGTAGCTGGGGAGCGTGGCCTTGAGTTCCTGGTAGGACTTGCGTTACCATGCCAACCAGGAGGCCTGGCTCATTTCTCAGGCATTCCAAAATCCTGAGAAAATACTAGCTACATGTCAGGGCCTCCATGAATTCCACTCCAATGCCCAGAATTCAGGGATGAGCCTGACAGTAGTGTCATCTGCCTGAGTGCTTCAGCTGTCAGAGCCATGTACGGGCCAGGCTGTTCGTTGTTCTTCACCCAGACTGCCTTTCCATGATCTGGGCAGACCTACCACAGATGAACCGCACTTCTTGGTACCAACGAGAAGGGACACTGGAAGCCAAGTCTCTCCATGCCTGGAGCCATGTCCCTTGCCGCCACTGCTGCCTACACCTCCGGTTTGAACAGCCTCTCTCCACCATGGTCGCCAGAGCCCGTCGCCTTCGTGTTCATCATCAAGTTCATCGGATTCATTGGACTCTTATCTACCATACCTTCCGTCTCCTCAGCCTGACCTGCTTGACGAGGACTCATCTTCACCAACTGACGATGTCCGTTCGTTCTCCAAGCAGGTAGTGTGGATGTCACATGTGCTGGACCTGAAGGTGACAGAGAGAAACTATCTGAACTGGTGGATCTGATATACCACAGGATCAAGTTGAAGGCCCCTCCTGCTGCCAGCATACCGGTCCTGCCATCACTCCTTGAGCTGACACAAGGATTGTGGGAAAACCCTTCTTCGATTTCATTGACTTCGAAGAGGATCGACAGGCTGTAGCGTGTGGCTGGCGATGATATCGAGTGGCTGAAGGCGCACCCACAGCCCAAGTTGGTGGTGGTTGAGGACTCTCAAAATTGGTGACAGCGACGGGCATAGACCACACCATCAGATCCGGAGGGCAGGAAGCTAGACATCAATGGCAAGAAGATTTATTCAGCTGCCGGTCTAAGCTTCTGTATAGCAAATTATTCGGCCTGTATGAGGGTGTATCAGCAGGTCCTTTGGGAACGAATGATACCCCTTATCCAGGACCTACCTGATGAGAGAGGGAAGCTGGTGCACGCAATCCAAGCTGAGACTCAACTGTTAGCCAGGCAGCAGATGAACTCAGCACGTCATGTTGCTGACTGTGCTACCAAGACCGTGGCTGGATCCATTGCCCTGAGTAGGCATGCCTGGCTTCGATCTTTGGGTCTTGCTCCTCAAGCTTCTGCCACCATTGAGGACATGCCGTTTGATCAGTCAGGCCTGTTCAATCCACTGATGAAAATCTTGAATTCACACAGAAGATGAGGACGACCGCATGGAAGTACGGTATGCCATCATTCCTCATCTTCTTTGTACCGGTCCAGAGGCCGCATGGGCTGGCAAGCCTCTACTTATGGCCATTCTTTTAGGAGAGGATACACACCCCAGTCTTCCAGGCATTCCCGATACCAACCATCCTTCTTGTCGGCCTCTTCGGTGAGGAGCCAAGAGTCAACCTCCCGTTACCAACCGCCCTCCAAACAGAAGCCCAAAGATCAGGGCAGGAGATGATTTTGAGCCTGCCTGTGTTCATTCTGATTCTTTCTTTCTTTTAGACTGTCATGTTCGGAGACTGTCTATCATCGTTCCAAGATACCTGGTCCTCAATGACATCGGACTGCTGGGTGCTTCGCATTGTATGGCATGGCTACTGGATTGAATTTGACACACTGCCTCTGACAGGTCGGGTTCAACCTACACCGCCTTCCCTTCCCCTCCTTGAGGAGGTGCAGACTTTGCTGCAGAAAGGGGCCATCGAACCCGTAAACCCCAGACTTCACCACCTCTGCTTCTTCTCGAGGTACTTCCTTGTCACGAAGAAAGACGGCAGCCTCCGTCCCATCCTCAACCTCCGAGGAGTGAATGGGTACATTATGCCAAAGAAGTTCAGAATGGTAACCCTGGCTTCCATCCTCCCGCTCCTCCAGCAAAGTGATTGGTTTGCATCCATAGACCTCAAGGACGTCTACTTCCACATCGGGATCCATCCGTCCCACAGGCGATACCTGGTATTACAGATAGGGAACGATGTCTTCCAATTCCGTGTTCTGCCCTTCGGACTCTCCACAGCCCCGAGGGTCTTCACAAAGTGCATGGCAGTGGTAGCAGCCTTTCTTCGTCAGCATGGTGTGGTAGTCTTCCCCTACCTCAACGACTGGCTGATTGCAGCAGACTCCAGACACCAGCTTGAGATGGACATCGATCTCACCCTAGATGTGTTACACAGCCTGGGACTTGTTGTCAACATGGAAAAGTCCCAACTTCAACCATCCCAGTCTATCCAATTCATCGGAGCTCTGCTGGATTTGTTGACGGCAGCAGCCTATCTCCCTCGGCACCGATTCGACACCCTCCGTTCCTTGATCCATGCCTGCCGTCGGTCCCAAAGACTCTCAGCTCACTCGGTTCAAGTGCTTCTTGGCCACATGGCAGCTACGACTTACTTTACACGCCTCGCCAAGCTACGGTTTTGTCCGCTCCAGCATTGGTTCTTAAGAGTGTTCGATCCTCTAAGGTATTCCACAAAGAACTCCTGATGATGCCGTGCACCATCCAACGTTCTTTGGACTGGTGGCTGATCCCAGAGAACGTATTGTTGGGGATGTCCTTCAACCCTCCACAACCAGACACTTTGTTAACTACGGATGCCTCCATGCTAGGCTGGGTAGCCCATCTCAGAGCCTATGAGATACAAGGGACCTGGAATGCCAACGAACAGACACTCCATATCAACGTCCTAGAGCTCCTCAGCATACAGAAGGCACTGCGAGCCTTTGAGACCTTGGTGACAGACAAAACTCTGCTGTTGGTGACGGACAACACCTCCGTCATGTACTACCTGAACAAGCAGAGAGGAATGAGGTCCCCCAACTCCTCCAACTAACATTGGACATTTGGGACTGGTGTGTCCAAAGGAACATACACTTCCAATCCATCCACCTGCCAGGAGAGGAAAATATTCTTGCAGACGGACTCAGCTATTCCAGTTCATCCGTCCATGAATGGATGCTACACCGATCAGTTGCACAGGACCTATTCAGGCGCTGGGGGACACCACAGGTAGACCTCTTTGCATCCCCAGCAAACAGGCAGTGTCACCAGTTCTGTTCCAGGTGTTGAGCTTGGAGCTCGAGAGGCAACATATTCCTCTTCCGATGGACAGGCCCGCTCCTCTACCTCTTTCCTCTGTTCCCACTACTGACAAGAGTGATCACCAAGTTCCATTGGGGCCGAATGGATGCCATCCTCGCACGCCTTCTACGTCTGGCCAGGTGTCAGTTCATCTGCCTTCTGAACCATCCCAACATTCTCACCATCCGAGACAGAGCGGTCAGACATCCAGACCTCGAGACACTCCGCTTGACAGCATGGAGGATATGCCCATGAATCTGGCCTCGGTTCCAGTGGCGCCAGCTCCTCCAGTCCTTCCACCTGATATCCTGGCTGTAATCAACGCTGCCTGATGTCCTGCAACTCGGAAATCTTATCACTACAAATGGAAAAGATTTGAGGCCTTTTTGGCTAACCATGGGCTGCTTGCAGAGTCCTGCTCTGTACTGGTGGTCCTCAAGTTCCTTCTTCATTTGGCTGAAGCGGGACTTTCCATTTCATTGCTCTGCTGCTATTTGGCAGCCATCTCTGTCGAGTTCCAGGCAAGGAGTCAGCCCTCTCCATTCAAGGACCCGGTGGTCAAGAAGTTCCTAAAGGGGTACATCAATCTCCATCCTCCAGTGATTGAACCTACTCCAACCTGGAGCCTCGAACTCATCCTTTCCCAATTGGTTCGACGACCCTTCGAACCCATGGCATCCACAGACCTGAGACACCTGTCCTGGAAAACAGCTTTCCTCATTGCGATCACCTTGGCGCGCTGAGCTGGTGAATTGTGTGCCCTACGTTTGGACCCTCCATACACCACCTTCTACAAACACAAAGTGGTGCTGAGACCAGACATTTCCTTCCTTTCCAAGGTGTTTCTCCAGTTTTCACCTGAATCAATCCATCATTCTGCTGGCTCTGATGCAGGATCCGAAGGATGAATTCGAGCGCATCCTCCACTACATGGATGTTAGGAGGGCCCTCACCTTCTACATACAACGGACAACTCCCATCAGAAAATCACCCAGGCTCTTTGTCTCCTATGCTAGTTCGAAGCTGGGTGCACCGATTTCCTCGCAGCGCCTGTCGAAGTGGATAACTTCGACCATCGCCCCCTGCTATGAACTGGCCAAGAAACCGTTACCCCCACGGGTTTGGGGGCACTCAATAAGGGCTGTTTCCACTTCGACAGCATTTCTCTCTGGAGTGCCCCTAGAGGACATTTGCCGTGCAGCAACTTGGTCATCACCTTTGACTTTCATCTCACACTACAGACTGGAGACTCGTTCCAGAAACGAGGCTGCCTTTGGGAGGGCTGTCCTTCTGTCCTCCATTCAATGAGTGAGTTGTTTTTACTGATGAGTTGCTTTCATGTTTAAAGAATGTGCTGTTAATAAATCCAATTGTTGTTTGAGTAGAAAGTATAGTCCTTGTCTACTTGTGTATGGGACATACCCTCCTCCTGGGAAAAAGCTTGTTAATCTACCCAGCTGTGTGATTCACAGAGACCACGAAGAAGATGGACAGGTTGCTTACCTGTAACCATAGATCTTCAAGTGGTGTTCTGTGAATTCACACAGACCCGCCCATCCTCCCCTCTATGTCCTACCATGATATGTACACTTTATGTTCCAGATGCTGCTGGTTGCGGCATCATTCAAGGAACTGAGGGGAATTAGGCGGGAGCGCCTTTTAAGGGGACCATTGGGGTGGGCGGAGTTACCGCCAAAAATGTATCAATGCACATTCTGCCTAGCAATTCCAGAAGGTTCTGAATGCTCTGCGCAGGCACAGGAATAACCCAGCTGTGTGAATTCACAGAAGACCACTCAAAGATCTATGGTTACAGGTAAGCAACCTGTTCTTCCTTCATAGCTGCCCTTCCAAGTCCTAGTTGTCTTCTTATTTCTTGACTACAGTCTTTAGCATTCAGTGACATATCTTTTCAGTTAAACTAATATATCTTGTCTAGTAGGCCTTTCTAAAAGGAGGAATCCTGCCAAAATTCTAATCAAATTTATGCTCAAAGAAATGGGTGCAGGGATTTGGTGTTAGACTTACTAGACTTATTTTAAAAAAGAAGGTACCTATATCTTTGCAGGGGTTTGACAGGTGTGATGACATATGCAGGTTTGGTTGTCCTTTTGTGAGGATAAAGTCTGCTAAACTTTAAACAAGTAGTTGCTGAGAACTTTATGCAGGGGAGCTGTATACTCTAGGAGGTGATGTGATAGCAAAATGAAACCTCCATTTTCAGCTGTCTATTACTGAGGACTAGATATCTGTTGAACTACAGAAGAGGGCTGATTCATGTCTGTAAAGTAGTTGTGGAGAAATACAAGATGGGCTCTTTATATGAGGCCCTGTAAATGACTGTACAATTTTGAATCATTTTAATAAAAATCTCTTGCAAGGCAAATCGAGTGCCAATATATGCTACAGTTGCTGCAGAAAAAGAAGCTCATAGTTGTGTCTACTGGCAGAAGTGGTGGAAATCACTGCTAACATTGAGTCACTTAGCATGACATTAATGAAGCCCTGCTGCTCCCTCATTGCAACAGGAAGAGGGAGGATGGATGGAGGAGGAGGCAGGCAGGCAGTTTGAAAAGGCAGCAGTGAGTTCCAGATAGACATATGCCTCAGGCAGAAGGGTTTACATTCCCTGAGCATTGTCTTCTCCAAGCTCTGCTACACTATCTTGCCACTGAACAGCTGAGTGGCCAACTGAAGGCAGAAAGCAAAAGTACTTTATCACTCTTGTTTGAATCCTGGACTTGGTTCCTTAAGAAAAGTACTGTAATTTTCTATTTGTTCTTTGATAGGTACCTTTTAGGCTTTGGTTTATGATAGTATTTTGTAACTGCAAACTTTTTCACAGAATTCTGCCTGTTCCAAAAGAGAGATTCCCTTTCTGGCCTTCTCCTATACCAGTGCTACTTAAGTGGTGATCCCTGAACCATTGCCAGTCCCTGAGCTGATGGTATCTGTTGAGTTTTCAGAAAAGAACGAAAACATTTTGCCAATGGGCAAAAATAGGATGCTGGTCCCTGACACACACAAAAAATAATCGCTGATCCCCCACATCAGGTAGCCTGAGAAGCATTGTTCTGTACCACAATTTTTATTTTTATTTCAGGTACAGTATTGAACTGAACACTTCAGGAATATATGATCCCCATTTTGGAAACAACAATCATGCCAACTGCCAGTGTTATTGCTATTCTCAGTATACTTCTCTCAGTTATAATAAATGCAAAACAAATGTACTTTTCTGTTCAAGCCAAGATATGGAAAATCTTGGAACAGGCAACAGTCATGGTGAAAATCAGAGCAAAGTAGCAGCAATACATGCCAAATACAAATATGACATACTCCCATTACTTGCCATCTCTCTCTGGCTTTTTCTTCGCAAACGAAGATTCAGGAAGGACTCATCCCGCACTTTCTGCAAGCGCGCTGATGACTAAAAAGGCCAATCCGAGATAAACAAGTCCAGTTGCAGAAAGCACAGCAGAAGGTCTCCTTGGTGATGTTCCTGGGTTGTGATTCTTTCTGCGTTGTCGTTTCTCTTCAAGACTTGTTCAGCATGAGTTCTCAAATAAGGCTGCAGCATTGTGGATAGTGTGTCTCCATGCTTCCCGATGTGAAGCCAGGGCGGACCATTGTTGGTGATCAATTTGGCCGAGCCTGAGATGTTGTTTCAGGGAGTCCTTGTATTGCTTTTTTGGAGTGCCCCTCTTACGCTGACCTGTGCTGAGTTCACCATAGAGTACTAATTTTGGGAGGCGATGGTTCTCCATCCTAGAAACATTCCCTGCCCAGTGCAGCTGTGTTCTCAATATCATGGCCTCAATGCTGGTGATCCCTGCTTGCTCAAGGACAGCAACATTCATCACATAGTCCAGTGTATATTTAGGATTGTACGTATACAGCACTGATGAAAACGTTCGAGGAGTTGTAAGTGATGGCGATAGGTGACCCATGTTTCAGACCCGTAAAGGAGAATAGACAGTACAATGGCTCTATACACACTGATTTCTGTGCTTCGCCTCAGGTGTTTGTTACTCCAGACTCTTTTGTAAAGTCTTCCAAATGCACTATATGCCTTTGCTAATCTGTGATCGATGTCTTTGTCAATCTTGGCATCTGAGGAGATGATGCTTCCCAAGTAGGTGAACTGCTGAACGGACTTAAACACAGATTTGCCTACGGCAATGTGGGGATGGTGGTGTTCGTCCTGTGGTGCAGGCTGGTAAAGAACTTCTGTTTTCTTCAGGTTGACTTCCATCCCAAACAGCTCTGCAGGTGTTGCAAAGCAGGATGTTACTAGCCATAGCCCTTATGAAAACCACCAAGCCCTGCTGCTTAATTCAGATGAGATCACTCAGACCATATATTAGCAAAGGGAACTAAGCATGGACAACAAGGAGTGTTTTCAAAACTCAAAACTGAGTTTCCAAGTGGAGAATAGCTAAGTGGGCCAAAGGCAGATGGTGACAAAGGCTGGCAGTTTGAGGAGACAGCAGTTGGTGCCAGGTACAGGTATGCTTGAGGCCAGGAGTGGGGAAAGTGGGGCTCCAGGCCACACTTTTGCAGCAGCTGAAGCCCTTGACCAGTCCTCTAAAGTCCCTTAAAGCCTTCTTATTTATTTATTTATTTATTTATTTGAGAATGGTGTGCTTTGAGGACAAAAATCACACAACTTGCACCCAAAGCCTCCCCAATTCACAAAGATGTATCTCACCACCTACAATTCCCATGGAACACCCCCCATACCTTATTTTTTGTCCATATCCCTGCCAAAATGGCTATCACTTCCTGTTACCTTCATGGCTGTGACAATAATGAAAGAGGAAGTATTTTGGTACATTTTTGGGCGGGTACAACTCACCAGGACTCACCGGAGGAGCTGGCTCCCAGGCCCCATGCAGTTGCCCACCCCAGTTTTAGACCTGTTGTGTTGGCATGTCTGGCAGGACAGTTGCTAAGCCTTGCTACTTTATATTGACTATAGGATGTCAGAGAAGGGGACAAAGGACTAACTGGGGTAAGTTGTTGGAAATAGCAATTTTTTGTATGGCTGAATTCCCTCTCAGTTAGATTGCATGTGTCTCTCTAAGAATTTAGGCAAAAGTATGTTTATGGTAAGCTTCCTGCTTGTCTGACTGTTTACACACCTCCTCTCTTTCATTGCTAGATACTTTTGTTGGGGGTGAGGTGTCTGGTTACTGTTCTAATTTCTTCCTTAGTGCATTTTAATTCTGCTAGAGAGATTCACCAAATTTTATCGTTTAAAACCAACATAAGTAACAATGCAACTCTATACTCTTGTGAGGCAGACTCAGTCTATAGTGATTATCATACTGGTCCCTGTCCTGCCTTCTAATTCCCACCGCTTTCCTGTCTCTGTTGCGGTTTAAAACATTTTTTTCAGACACTTACCTTTCTCCTGGAACAGAAACTGCCCCCCCCGCCGCAGCCCAGACTGAATGGAGCTCTCACAGAGCTCAAGTCACTTCCTGGAGAGCCATTCTCACGAGAGGATGATTGCAAAGAGAAAAAATAAATAAATAAAAAACCAAACATCAAAAAGTCAGCTTAATCACCTACATATAGCTAAAAAAAAAAAAAAAAAAAAAAGGTAAACAGGGGAGGGTACAAAAAAAGGCTGTGACTTACCTGGATGTCCAGATCACCAGCGCAAGTGTTCTCTACTTACCTTACAGGACCTTACAGGGCTGCTGGATCACGTGGAAAATTAAAAAATAAAAATATAACCGAATGTCAAAAAATTAAACAAAGTACAAAAAACACACTTACAAAAAACAAGTAAACAGGGGAGGGTACAAAAAAGGCTGTCACTTACCTGGATGTCCGGATGGCTAGTGCAAATGTTCTCTGTGTACCTTACAGAGGTACCTCTGTGTAACTTGAAGGACTGCCAGATCATGCAGAAAATTTAAAAATAAAAATACACTGAACATCAAAAAATTAAACAAAGCACCTAAACATTCTTAAAACTTTAAAAGCAACACAGTGAGGGTGCAAAAAAGGCTGTCACTTATCTTGATGTCATGATCGGACCTGGAAGTGTTTTGCTGGGACCTCCCAGATCGTGCCAGCATAATGGGGCACCTGTTTGCACACCCATGGTTTCATTACAGAAACGGAACGGGTGATGTATTAATGGCTTAAGCCGTTAATTAAAAAAAAACGGAGGCGGAACAGGGGCAGAACGGGACAGGGACGACATCATCAGAAAGGGAAATCCTTTAGCAATCTTGTGGCATCCCTGTCCCTGATTATATGGCTCGTGTGATAATCTATATTAGTGTGTAGAAGAACCAAATTGTAGTGGCAAAAGGTGTTGTACATTAGACACTACACTACAAAAGCAAGAAGATCGGCAAGGAGGCAGGTACCAACTGTGGTGGAAGGCAGAGCAGGGAATCAGCAAGGAAGGCCAGATGCAAGATGTCTTAGGTCTGCTCATCATTGGCAAAGTTGGCATAATGTACAACACATGCCAGCCCTGTTACGTTATCCTAGCACCAGGCAAGTGGAGAGGCACAGGCAGCTGACAGAAGATACACCCTTGGTAATGTGTCCCACTATTATGCCTCTCAAAGGGCTGGTTTACACGGCAGGTTTTATTGCGTTAAGTTGCGCTTTAGCGCTTTCCCGCATCAGTGGTGGGTAGTTTACACGGTATATGTTTACACAGCTATATTTTGTGGCTCTTTGATTTTTTTCCGCTTTGAGGTTCAGACAGCCAAAAGTGCTGGGGGCATGGCCAAGCATTGGTGAGGGAAAGGAATGCCATAGGAATGTCTGCTCTGGCCCGAACTCCGTGCTGAACAGCTTAGAGGCAGTCTCCCCCCCACAAATCAAACGGAAGGTTTTCCTCCTTGCTTAACAGCATTTTCTGCCAAATAGAGGAAAGCCAGAGAGAGAGGGGGGGAAAATAACAGCTTAGAGGCAGTCTCCCTCCCCCCTCCCTTCCCACAAATCAAACGGAAGGTTTTCCTCCTTGCTTAACAGCATTTTCTCCCAAATAGAGGAAAGCCAGAGAGAGAGGGGGGTGGGAAATAGCAGTGAAGCTCTGATACAGCCCTTCGTGAAATGGTTTCTCTCCCTCCCCCAAGCACAGGATCACAGTTGACGAGACGAGCTTTGCATACTTGCAAAACAGCAGAGAAGATGAAAAGGAATGCTCCCTGACTGAAAATTGTTGGGAATCCTTTTTGTTTGCAAACTGGCTTGCAAAATAGCAGAGAGGATTTTTCAAAGTTTCCTCTAATCGCTACTGTCATTCCCTCCCTCCCTGCCCCTCTTTTAAGCCCACCCTGCATCATCAACCAATCACAATGCAGCTCTGCTATATCCCTTAGCGAAATGGTTGTTTACACTGCCAATAATGCGCTGCATTGCAAATATACCTGCAAAAGTAGCGACATCCCTTGCCACTCTATATTTGGGTGTTTTACCTTCCCCCTTTCTGAATGAGGCGATGCTGTGCTGCGATCCGTGGGAACTATGAGCTATCTTAGCAGTATATTTAGAGGAATATTTGCCCGTGTAAACGACCCCAAAGAGTATAATTGTATCCAGACAGTGGATAAGGGGCTGCTTTTCCCACTCATCTATCACCGGAGCTGCTACTGCTTGGGGTTCAATCCCACTGCTGCCTCCTCTAAAAAGAGGCCCACTGTCTCTGCATCATGAGGAAGTGTGCTCTGGGCTTCTTCTTCCTGCTCCTCTGTCCCTCCTGTTCTTTGCTGCTTGTCAAACTTGCTGTTCTCCCACCAGAACTACTTATCGCATAGTGAAACACTATGAAACACTCAGATGAGAAGCTCATGGGCAGCAGGAAGGGAGGAATGCAACATAGACCCCTGCCCCGCCTTGTCCCTCCCAAAATGCCCTTAGAATTACATAAAAGTAGCATTTGGAGAAGTATTTTACATTCTGGTTTAAATCACCCTCCTTCCCCATTTAATTTAATGTAGTTATTAATGCATGACCCTACTGACCCTACTAATAACCTATGAACTAATTTACAAGTTTGCATTTTAAAAGTACAGGTGTCCCCTGCTTTTTGATGCCTTGCTTTTGGGCAATCCGCTATTTCAACCATTCTAAATTATACATGAACAGTATTTTCAATGCATGGTCCAATCTTTCAACCATGCACTACTATTTTTCCTCTTGGTTGACTTGGCACAGTGTTTTTTTCTCTCAGTTGACTCAGCACCACCTAGTGTTCAGTCTTGCATTTGCAAGCTAAAAGAATACTGTGTCCAGTTCTGGGCACCACAATTCAAAAAGGATATTGACAAATTGGAGCGTGTCCAGAGAAGGGCAACTAAAATGGTGAAAGGTCTGGAAACAATGCCTTATGAGGAGAGACTTAGGGAGCTGGGTATGTTTAGCCTGGAAAAAAGACGGTTTAGAGGCGATATGATAGCCCTGTTTAAGTATTTGAAGGGATGTCACGCTGAGGATGGAGCAGGCTTGTTTTCTGCTGCTCCAGAGACTGGAACACGGAGCAATGGGTGCAAGCTCCAGGAACAGAGATTCCACCTCAACATGAGGAGGAACTTTTTGACAGTCAGAGCTGTTCGGCAGTGGAACACACTCCCTCGGAGCGTGGTGGGGTCTCCTTCCTTGGAGGTCTTTAAACAGAGGCTGGATGGCCATCTGTCGGGGATGCTTTGATTGTGATTTCCTGCGTGGCAGGGGGTTGGACTGGATGGCCCTCGTGGTCTCTTCCAACTCTGCAATTCTATGATTCTATGATTCTATGAATGGCATCTGCTTTTCAACCACTTCCACTTTTTGACAGTGCATTGGTCCCTAACCAATCAAATAAGGAGGGGATGCCTGTAAAGTACTTTTTCTCCAAAGGAAAACTAATGGTAATAGAGAAAAAAGAGAGACATTTCAGTGCCCCACAACTGACTCAATACATTTTTCCTGGTTGGTCTTGCCTTGCCTTTATGCCTTGATTGCTTGATAGGATCCTATGTTGGAAGAGAGGTGAGATATAAATAAATAAATAAATACGAGAGCCTGTGCAATGGATTTTTCTGGTGGAGCGCAGCGTGCACAGAACTGGCCTCACCCTTTAGACCAGAGATTCATCTGCCGTGGCCTTGCAAGCATGGACGTGGCAGCGAGGTCCTCGGGCCGTAGGTTTGATTAGAGTTTCCTTCTCTTAGATGGTTGACCTTACAGGGTTGGACGAGCACCATCTACCCGGGTTTGGGATTGGAGTTTTCCTTCTCCTAGGACGGTTGCCACAAGGCTAGAGAGCCCATCCTGCCCTTTGACGCTCTTTGTCAGACCCTTCGGTTTTGACCTGTCTGGCATGGGAGACCCTACCAGTGGCTATTATGCCACCGCCAGCATAGCTCAAAACATCATTAGGGTACGCAAGCCTCTCTCCCACGACAAGGGGGCGTCAATAAATAAATAAATAAATAAATAAGGTCTGCATTTCTCGCCCCCCCCCTTGCCTTCCTAGTACAGGGGACAGGAATCATGGGTCCCACAGGTCACACACAGCCCCAAAGCCCACAGGCCCCCTGCCTTCTCAACCTCCAAGAATCAGACAAATCAAAACTATGTAAGAGGAAGAATTCTCATATGCAAACTTCAGGTCACCACTGTAATATGGCTGTTTGCAGTAACTTTCCTCTTTTCTCTGTATGTGTGGTAGTGGTGTGCAGTTGTTACTGTTCCTTGTTAGGGGTTAAATGAAATCACACTCAATGCCAGATTATTTTTCACTCTAGGCAAGGCTAACTACTTACACCCCATCAAAATTGCTAACTTCAATTTTCACTAACAGATGTCTAGTAGAAAAAAAATGAAAAGCACAAAATTTGAAATTGCTAAGTTGATTTTGAATTAAAGAATAAATAATACAACATTTTTTTAACTTTATAATTAATTATATTCCATAGTGCTGTTGTGGTATCTATTTAAAATCAAATTGTCAGTTGCATTTTTACAAGGGTTAAAAAAACTGATCTGTATAAAACTGTGCCCCCCAAAGGTCAGCACTGTACTCCTCTTGAGGTCCATGCACTAAGCGTTGCTTAGTTGGCCTAATGATAGCAATAGTCCCAGTCACATGTGCCCTCTCACATCCTGTATAAGCAATTTCAAGATGGCAAACAAACTAATTTATGTCCACTGTTTATTTTGTTTACCTGCAGCAAATGCTGCATTTTGTGAATTCCCCTCACTGTCTCTAGCTCCTTAGTAGAAAAGCTGCAGTCATATAACTGTGTAAGTGTCATGGCCAATGGTAAGTGCAATTAATTAACTAAAGTGTATGAGCACCATTCCACAACCTGGTTCACCTCTGATGTGTTACTTATGTTTTCAAGTGTCAAAAGTCATGCTGTGTCATCTGGCAGACAATAGTGTTCCTTTGTTTCACATTCCATGGGAAACTCACTCTTTCCAAGACACAAAGGCCCTCTAATAGCCATTTCACCCCCTCACTAAATTTTATTCATTTGAGTATTTATTTATTCATTCATATTTCCACAAGAAATATGTTGTCAAGTTGGCCTTGAGGAGGTATATTCACATACTTAGCATGCCAGTGTGTTTTTTGTACAGGGGTTGGCTCTTCTTCTCAAGGTTGTTGCCAGTGATCCCCAGCACCATCATTTTTTATTTTACTTTCTGCACTGCCTCTGGCCTTGCAACCCACCAGCCACATCCTGAAGGCCAAATAGTGTGTTCCAGGAAAATCTTCATGCTTTATACAAATAGGACAGTTGTTTAAATTGGCTCTATGAGTCTTGCTCTTGACTTCTGAGCCTGTCCTAATGCCAACTCTAGCCCTGTCCCCAGCAGCTGCTGTATAAAACCATGGTTAATTTGAAGGATTTTGAATTTTCTCATTCGATTCTGGTTTGACAAGTGAGAAACAGGTGAGAGAGTTACAGTTAGAAGTCCTATCGTGTAAAATTGAGGGAAAGTTTATCCAAACTGGCAATTTGCGTTGATTCAGTTAGCAGTCACTTTGGGCTGCTTCTTCTCATTCCCACATCCACACACTCTTTTTAAAAACAAATATATACAATACATGGGGTACTCTTCCCTATTAGTTATTATGCTGAATGAGATCCCCTCTCCACACACACACACACACAGATCTTCTGGCACCTTAAATTGAACAAGGAATGCTGGTGATATTTCTTCCATCCCCTTTCCCTCTTTCTACCAACTCTCTCCTCCCTACCCTGCAGAGCAATTTTATCTTTTCCTCTCTCCTCCTCTTGTGTGGGCATATGTGGGTATGTGCATGCTCACACACTAGTGCATGCACACACACACACAACACTGTAGATCCAATTTAAAACATGCAGGAGGGATAAATGGATCAAAAAGGACAAGGCTGGCAGACTACAAAGCATTAGGGGATTTTTTGAAGCCACACTGCAGTTAGAAATTTTAAAAAAACACCTTGGGAATGGAGGCGGAAAAGCCTGAAAACATCCTGGAATTAACAATGCATCGTGCAGCTGCATGGAGAAGATGGCGAAATGCTAACAAGGCACAGAGAAAAGGAAGAACTACTTAACACTTTCTTTGCTTCAGTCTTCTCCCAAAGGGGGAACAGTGCTCAACCGGGGGAAGATGGAGCAGATGATGCAGTACGGGAAATACAACACAGAATTGGTAAAGAGGTAGTTCAGGAATACCTGGCCAGTATAAATGAGTTCCAGTCTCCAGGGCCAGATGAATTTCATCCAAGGGCAGTGATGGGCAACCTTTTGAGCTTGGTGTGTCAAACTTCGCCAAAAAACTGAGCATAACTCGAGTGGTGTATCACTTAGAGAAAAAACATTATTTCACGAACCATCAGGAGGAGCTCCAATTTGTAATAGCCCCAGGGTTAGTCCCTGTGGCAGTAGTGGGTTTAAACTGGCTGAAGTTCCATAACCCCATCATAGACTGGGTAAAAGAGACGGTGACTTTTACAGACCCCTTGTATGTGAGAGAACACAGAGTGAGCAAGAGTTCACGGGGGGGGGGAGAAGCCCTGTAGAGGCCAAGCCACAAAATTGTGAAATCGCTTTGGTTCAAGGGGAAATGAAAGGGTTACTGGTGGAATATAAACAATGGCAGTATGTGTTTGAAGAGAAGGAATGTGACATTCTACCCCCCACAGGCCTTTTGACTGTGTGATTGAAATAGTTTCTGAGACTGAGCTGCCCAAACCTAAGATATACTCTATGATACACCACTCGAGATGGATGCTCTCTGGGAGTTCATAGTCAAAAACTTGGCCCGAGGGTTCATCAGACCCACGACCTCCCCCTTGGGGGCTCCGGTTTTGTTCAGGCACAAATCTGATGGAAATCTTCATCTCTGTATTGATTACAGATCCTTAAATGCTATCAGCCTGACAAATCAGTACCCCCTCCCTTTGATGAAAGACATTGTGGAGACCCCATTGTTTGCCACCCCTATTCTGGCTTTTATGAAAAAAGGGCCTTTTACCCCACTCACCACAGCACTTGGGCGCCCTTCAGGGTTAGCCCACCCTCGGGTGCTTAGTAGGGCGGGCTGGAGCTGTTTCTCACCGGCTCTGCATTGGAGGAGGACCCACTGTCATCTGGTTCCTCTGAGGACTCTCCCGCCGTGTGGCCTGGTATCAAGGCGCGCCATTGCCTTGATCTTGGGCTTGAATGGTGTCCGGGGTGCCGGTGCCTTCCCCTCTGCCTTCTTTGGTCTCACCTCCACTGGGGCATCTCAAGGTTGTTTCTCTGGGCATTCGGCTACGTGGTGTCCACTCTTCCCACAGTGCAGGCACAAGCCTTTTCTCATCTTTTGTTCCCTCTCCGACTCCCCCGCCGGGCCACCACCTGGTCGGGCCGTCTTAACTTTCTTCCCGGTGGACCCCATGACCTTTCCTCCAAGCCCCTGGCGTTGCCGGGCCAGCTTAATGCTCTGTTTCAGGGTCTCCACCTCCCCAGCCAGCCGTACCCATCCCAAAAGGGCTGCAGGGTTCCCTTGGAGCAACGACCACTCTAGGATGTCTGCATTAAGGCCATCCTGAAAATACTGCACCTTGGTAGCTTCGGTCCAGTCTGGGATCTGACTGGCCAGGCGGTGAAATTTGGAGGCATATTCGGCCACGGACCTCGACCCCTGCTGTAGTCACTGGAGCTCGGAGCGTGCCCGTCTCATCCTCAGGGGGTCTTCAAATTGAGCCCGTAAGGCTATCATGAATTCGTAAAAGTTCCCCAACTCTGGAACTCCCATGTCATAGAGCCCCACCAGCCATTGCACCGGCTCCCTCTCCAGTTGGTTTGAGACATACTGCACCTTCTCAGCCTTGGTCTGGAACTCCTCATCCCATTGGGACATAAACCCCATTACCTGGGTTAGGAAGTATGGCAGCTTCGTGGTGTCCCCATCAAAAGTGGCTTTCAGGTCTCGTCGCTTGAGCCCCTGAGGCTTTTCCTGCGGCTCGACCGGACCAGCTCCCCCAGCAAGGATACGTATGTCATGAACCTGGCCAAAGCCGAAACTGAAGGCAACACACCCCCAACCTCAGATAAAACTTCACAGCATGAGAATGGCACACAGGGAGGTTTCTAGCGCCCAGACAACTCCAGGTGGCTGACCTTGAGTTGTCTTGGAAAACAGCGTTCCCAGGCTGAAAAGGGGGGGCTGGCCCATGCCCAAGAGCTGAGAGGCCCACACAAGGGAAACAGGCCCAAGCCCTTACCAACTTCATGTCAGGATCCTCCATGGAGTCTACTTAATACCCAGACTTCAGGGATGAGCCTGACACCAAGGTTCACTCAGCCTTCCATACTTTTGTAGGTTGGTAATATGTGTACCAGCTTGTAGGGGCAATTAGCTAAAGCACACTGGAAACTGCTCAGTGCCTAGCATGCTATAAAGCAGTGTGGATGTGTAAAATACTGTTGCTTAACAATTTGTAAACTGTTTTGAGAGCCTTTGTCACTGAAGAGCAGGGTGTAAATACCAACCAACCAACCAATGTTAGGCCAAAATTCCTCCATAATCTCCCAAAATATAGGACCAGTCTGAATAAGAACTCAACAAAGATGAAACAGGCAGTAGTACAGTTGATCAGTTTCCCAGAGGGGCAGTGGGGAAATGAAGAGGTGTGTCTTGACTATTCAGAATGGCACTCTAATTTGCATTCAAGCCTTTAATCTAGCATTTTCACATTCCTATATTTGAAGTACAGGGCTTTTTCTCTTGATTAGAATTTAGGCGACTGTTCAAATTATTTGCCTTTAGAATGAGGGAGGCTAACAATTACCTTTTAGTGGAGTCATAGTTTATTTTATTTCATTTCTTTTCAATACTGCTGTACCTTCAATGAGTGTAACCACTCTTGAGTGGTATGTGTGGTTAGCATAGCAATCAAAGTTAAATGGAAACAGTGGCTGGTCCCACATCACTTGATAAATTTTATGGCACAGTGAGAATTTGAACCTTGGTCTTTTTGGCCCAACTCCATTATTTTTGCATGAACCCTGACAGTAGAACTGTTCAACAGTGGAAGAGGCCATTTCCGAAGGTGGTGGACTGTCCTTCACTGGAGATTTTTAAATGCATTTGATGGCTGCTTAGCAGACTCCTGTACTGGTGGGAGGATGGATTAGATGGCCCTTGGTATCCCTTCCAGCATAGTGATTCTGTGTGAAGTCGAAGGCTTTCACGGCCGGCATCCATAGATTTTCCTTGGTTTTTTTCCAGGCTGTGAGGTCGTGTTCTGGAATAGTTTCTTTCTGACGTTTCACCTGCATCTGTGGCTGGCATCTTCAGAGAATGGTTGGGTAGGAGTGTATGTGGAGTTTATATGCTGTGAACCCCTGCTGGGGAGTATATGTAAATGTGTGTAATTGAATGGTTAGTTTCTGGGTATTGAAGTGCAAGGCTCGTTAGTGTCTGTCTGGCTAATGGTTGGTTGATGGGCCATTATCTGCTGGGAATCCCCCTATCCCTGGGTGGAATTCCTTTGGAAATGTTGAGTTTTTATTCTATTGTTCTTCAAAACTGGGAGCCAGATTTTGTTTACTTTTTTTAATATTTAATTTTTATTGAACATGTTTCTCACATTCTACACAGTTAACACAATTAATACGACCATAAATTAATTCATAAATTAATACATCCATAAATTCATTCATTATCTTATAAATTCCATTCTCATCCACATATATTTTATCAATCACATTCATGGACTCTTCTTTGCATTTTATATATCATTTCTATATCCTTCCTTTTTCATAATTTATCTAAAAATGATACATTAGTACATCTTCTTTCACACTCTTTTCCAACCTTTCATCTTATCCATTCTTAATCTCCTCCATACTCCATTCGTTACTTCCCATTAAGATATATTACCTCTAATCTATTGTCCAGAAATAATTTGCCTTTCAATATAATAGAAATTCAGTTTACAACAACTTCTATCCATTATGCCTTTTGGAGCAGGAAAATAATTCCGTATAATCCTCACATTATATAAGAAATCCTATATTAATCCAGCTACCCCAAATTTCACTAAGAGAATCTTTGGCCACTTTCCATTCTTTTTCAAAATATTCCACATTTTTATTTTTAATAATTCTCATCAGTTTATCCAAATATATCATTTCTACCACTTTAATTGACCATTCCTCTCTAGAGGGGATGCTTCCTTATTTCCAGTGACATGCGAGTACTATCCTAGCGGCAAGTATTAAATTAAATAAAATTCTCTCCTCTTCCTTTTTTACTTTATCATTAAATATACATAATAAGTAAATTTCTGGGAGCATTTGGAATTTTCTTTTTAATATTTTCTCTATGAATCGTTGTCCAAAATTTGTAAACCTGTTTTCATGACCACCAACAATGGAAAAATGTTCCTACTTCTATTTTGCATTTCTAACAATGGTTTTTTATACCTACACAAGAACTCCAATCATCACCCAGGACAAAAAAGAAGCACAAAAAAAACATTGGTAGACTGTGCAAAAAGGATCTGCAAACCCCACTACCTGGAGGACGAACTGAGGCACCTAAACTGGGCCCTACAGGCTAATGGTTATTCCAGATCAGACATCACAAGAGCAGCCAGACCCAGAAAAAACCACAGGAATGAAGATGAAAAACAGCCACCCAAAAGGAAGGTATTTTTACCATACATCAAAGGAGTCACCGACAGTACAGGGAAACTGATGAGAAAACACAACCTCCAAAGAATCTACAGACCAACCAAGAAAATCCAAGAAATGCTAGGCTCAGCGAAGGACAAAAGAGACCTTCTCACAGCTGCAGGAGTTTGCCACATACCATGCAGCTGTGGACAAGTTTACATAGGGACCACTAAACTTAGCGTGCAAACACGAATCAAGGAACATGAGAGACACTGCAGACTGGGCCAGCCAAAAAAATCAGCAGTAGCAGAACATGTTATAAACCAACCTGGACATAAAATGCTATTTAAAAACACCGAAATTCTGGACCAGGCCAACAACTCTCATGTCAGAATGCACAGAGAAGCTATTGAAATCCAAAAACACCTGGACAACTTCAACAGGAAAGAAGAAACCTGAAAAGTGAACAAAACCTGGCTCCGGAAAAAACCCAAGGAAAATCTATAGTGATTCTGTCCCTCTACTGAGTGTGCTGCCTGACAAAAAGGAAGCAAGTACAGGGGACTAACTCATGCCAAAAACAAAACAAAACAAAACATAGAAAACCTCCAATGAGGGGAGATAATTCTACTGCAGCTCTCAGCCTGGAGAAGGTCTTGAATGCCTCCACGCCTGACACAGATTTGTGGCAAAATTATCTATTCTCAGTGGAGATAGTATGCAAAGCAGTGATTTGTGGAGATCTGTTGGGCTTTGTAGCCTTGAATTATTTTTCTTATGACACACTAGGGCTGAATCCACACCAGTAAAATAATTCATCCTTACTTCGATCCCAGTGTTGTTTGAACACATGACGTTCCTACAGGAGATTTTCATACAGACAATTTGTCCCGTTACAGGCACAGAACAGGGTCGCTGAAAGATTTTTCTTTCAGACGATATTCACCCCGTTCCGTGCCCTAAGTGTCACTGTTCTGTTTTCTCCCCATGATACAGTATTCACGGGGAA
The DNA here is from genome assembly GCA_030847615.1 of Gambelia wislizenii. Lineage (NCBI taxonomy): Eukaryota > Metazoa > Chordata > Lepidosauria > Squamata > Crotaphytidae > Gambelia > Gambelia wislizenii. The sequence goes on from JAUMIR010000006.1 coordinate 60,101,516, forward strand.
GAGTCATTATTAAACACCTGGTTCCATTTCTGTAATGGATCATGGGTGTGGAAATAGGAGCCCTGTTCCTCTTCTGGAATGACAGGGATGGGGGAGGAGCTCCGTAGCGAGCACTTCCTGCCACCAACGGGACAGCCAGGTAAGTGCCACCCCCCCCTCCCTGGGTTCCTTGTTTTTTATTTTTTTTTTCATTTTGTTTTGTGATTTGACAGCTGGGGGGGGGTTAAGTTTGAATTTCCCTCCCGCTCATTCTCTTGTGAGATCGAGCGAGATTTCAGCCGGCTGGTCGTAAAGGCAGCCTTATGACGGCTGCATTTACGGCCGGCTGGCAAGGAGGCAAGGAGCCCGTTCCTGCAGTGGAATGGAGGTAAGTGTGTGGACATTTACCTCCATTCTGTTGCAAGAACGGGAGAGGGGCTTGCAGGACAGAAACAGGGCTTTTGGCCCCGGTGTGAAAATCTCCACAGTTTCAAAGTGAAAGCACTTCTTTTTGTTGCCTAAGGGCTTTAATGCAATTTTAAAAAATGCCGTTTACTCTGCAGTTTCTAGAAAAGCACAGCTTTTTGCAACATATGTCCTCCACCTCTAATCTGGATCAGGGTGGAATCGGGGGATGGGGTAACTGGAGGGCAGGACAGCTGGGTGGATGGTTACCTTGGCATCCTCATCAGGCAAGCATAGTGTCGCCATTATTCTTATATTCAGTGTATGTATGCATATTCAAGTAACCAAAAGTCCAAGATTCTTTGATTGCTGGTGTTTGTGTATTACATTTTTTAAAAAAAAATTAATTAAATTTTATTAAATATAACGGTCTCTCCACAGTTGTGGGAGTTAGGGACACAGGGGCTCCTGCCCTACAGCATTTTTAATAGGGGCTTTGATAATACTGGTCTCCATCTTCAGCTGTACTCATTTAAGTCAGGCTTACTCAGTGGTCAATTTTTGTTTGCTGGGAGGAAATCAAACTGGCAGTGTGGCCAGGCCCAGCTGCAGGTGCGTTCCCTCTGTCACTCAGTTGGGTGGGAAGGGGGTAAAGGGGTGGGACAAGGGAGCAGTAGGAAGGAGGGTGGGTGGTGCACAGGTGTCTGGGGCAGATGGAAGGAGCAGGATAGGGGAAGAGGGGAGGAAAGAGCCACCACCATAGGAGCAGCTGCTGTAGCCCCTTCCCACTTCCCTTGCAGCATTGGCCTCCATGGGTCTGGGCTTAAGAGTGGCTCATACGGTCCCAATTAAGCCCAGATCTGCTGAGGATACCACCATAGAAGCAGCCACCACAGCCACTTCCTGTTTCCCTTGCAGCGTTGGCTTTGATGGGTCTGAGCTTAAGAGCAGCTCATACAGGATGTTCTGCAGGCAACTACTGGGATTTTCAAGTGTGTGTGTGCGCGCGTGCATTCGCAGACAGAGGTGCAGTGCTTTTCTCCCAGATGGGCAACCACAGCTTGTAACATGTACACATAGAGGAACAGGGCAGAGGCTGTGAACTTTCACCCCTCGTTTTAGAAACAGAAAGCTTGGCAGAGCTACAAAGCTTCAGGAGACAAGCGGATCAGTGGGGGAGTCAAGTGAAGGGGGAAATGCCTTTGCCCTCCTCCCACTGCCGCCATCCCACCTGCCTACTCCAGCTCTCTCCTCCTCCCTTTCCCTTGTCCTGCTCCCTCTGTCCGGCCCAGAGACCCACCCTCTGTTACCCGCATTACTGGGGGTCCGTGGGACCCACTTGTGACCCAGAAACATATGATATTAAATTGGGAAGTTTTAGTTAGCTCAAAGGTATGGCTGTGAGAGGCTAGGTAACTATGAGATCTTTTGCACCGAATGTACACCAGTACACACTGATGAGACTCCAAGCCAAATGAAATAAAATAGGTTTTTTTAGAAAATAATCATGGAATTATTCACACCTGCACACAAGCTCACAAGACAACCACACAAGGCTAACGAAGAATCAGGAGGAAATCTTAGAGGAATAGATTCAGGAAAGTAGGCTCTAATTACCTGGCTGAGGAATAGAGATTTGTGCAGCAAAGAGACTCAGGTTTGAATCTGAGGGTGTGACAGCAGTCTGGCAGAGTGACGGTATGAGAAGAACTGTGCTACGCTGATTGTCACTAATGGTTGGGACATTAAAATTAATGGGTTTATGGTCATCTCCATATTGTGGAGAGGAAAAGGTGCAAGGGAAAGACATTTCTCGTGGATAATGGGGATTCTGGTCACTGTTTGTTTTGGAATATGACTCACTGCCAAGTGTGTCCAAGGAAGATTAGCACATCCCACCCTAACAACTCTGACTACAGGGGGGCTTTGCTGAATTCCTCCCTGGGCATGTTGTTGGGAAATTTCCAAAACAACTTCTTTAGTTCTTTGGGTGACCTTCACTTAACCTAAGTTTGGTTGGCCCTGGTCTATCTTAGACCTCGTGAAGTGTCCGATATTGCCAAATTATGAATTATTAGAGGGAGGGGGTGTAAGGCCAGGTAACACCTCCCTCCTCCCATTCACTACATCCCTTCCCCCTCCTCCCCGAGTAAGCGAGAGAACTTTAAATGATGTTGTGGCCTAACATGAATGAGAAGGCATTTAACCTGACACACACACACACACACACACACACACTTAGACACACACACACTTAGACACACACACACACACACACTTATCCACATATATGTGATAGAGGTGTCCTTGTGGGGTTACTGGGGGAACAGAGAAGGAAAGTAGGATGAGGGAGCCATCCAATGAGAGTGCAGGTAGGTGACAAGATTGACAGCAAAACCAGAAATACTATGGGTTGATATGGATATGTGGATATATATAATTCCCATGCATGTTGGGTAGAAAAAAAATGCAGCTACTGCAGTTGTATGACCTAAGATAACCTGATACAGTGAATACATGAACATGGGTAGAAATGCCCTTTTGTACTGATGTAACTCAGGTGGGGGAACTGTGTGGCTTTAAAGACCAATTTGAGTCCAGACTTAAATGGGTGTGATATTAATGGGGTCTAACCAGAGCAGGATACTGTACACTGGAGTTGTGATACAGCCCTCATGTGGATTTGGCCTAGGTTGAAGAATGAAACATGCTACAGGATTTTACCTAAGTTACCTGAACTAGAACTTGCAAAAATCACGGGAGAAAATAAATTTGTATTACTTGTAACATGCCATGATGGCCCCACTTTTTAAAATACACTCATAATTGGCTACATTCTATAATTTGGCTTGTTGTGGCCTTCCACAAGGTTGGCAGTAGATCGGGACTCAGTGAGTGATATATGTATAAAGGTCAAAGATACTGCAGTTACCCAACTAATCACATGCCAATGTGAGCTAATTAAATCCCCCAAACACAATTTGGACATGCATGGAAATTCCATGGACCTCAACAATACAGGTAATGTACTCCCTTTTGTCTAAACATTTCCTTGTACCAATAAGGAGAAAAGACAACTGCTATAGCAGAAGCACTCCAATCAATTCAGCATTTTTATTCTTCAGAATGTTACTTTCCAAATAAAATCGTCCATGTTGAGTTTTCTGTCTTTCAGACATTGTGATGAGTCCCTCTTGACTGCAAATATTTGCAACATACCCAACAAAGTCAAAGGGGAAGAGATTTCCCATGTAATTGAGAGAGGCTGTGTGTGTATTCACTTCCTTCCTGATGGGCCTTTTAGGTTAAGTTAGCAGGGCAAGCTAGTATCTTAAATTACAAGGAGAAATTGTTTTTCTTTCCTATGTGAGACAACTTGAACTACGAATTGCAAAATCAAACATTTCTCCAGTATTCCACAGATAACAACATTAAGTATCATGCCTGAGTACCCACACTGTTACATACTTGTGAAGACCCATTTCCTATGTGCTGTATTTGATCACTCTGTAATAGTCTGTCCTGTACCAGTCTTTGGTTGAAGGGAGAGAAAAGAGTCCTAACTGACCAGGTGGTTTTCACTTCTGTCTTCTGTGCTGGGCTGCAAACATGGAGACATGCTAACTACAGTAGATGAAGGGGCACGTGAAGTCATGTACCTCACCTGCTGTGTGCCCAGTGGAGGTTTAATGGCTTTTCTTCAGTGTCCAGGTTTTGATGTGGGAACAATTATTCCAAGTATTTGTAGATTGCAACTTGCTATATCCTAAACCAGCAGTGGGCAATTTCTGAGGAATTGGGGACCAGTTTTACCATCCTTGGGCTTTGGTGGGCCACATTCCACTTCTGCCCACTGACACCCCCACCCTGATATTTTTTTACCCCAAAGTGATTTCAGTGCTTCAGGAAAAACAAACAAACAAACCAGGAGGTGGTATGCTATGATACCATGTGAGCACATTTAGAAGACTGGCTCAACACCACAGAATATACAAGTCCCCACCCCACCCCGTATCCATGGAATATACACTCCTGGACTTGCCGTTTATAAATGAAACGGTGGATAATAGCGAACTGCCATAGAATACTACAGAATCATGCTGGAAGACATGTAAAATGCTTGAGAGACCCTTCAGATGCCTAGAGAGGCCTTTCCCCTCTGACCATGGTTAAATGAGACTGTGATTAATGATACCATGGATATGGTGATTGACCTATTCTATGACCTGTATTTTAAAAGTCATTACACATTTTTTCTCACTTTCCTCAAGAATTGATCAGCCTCATTAATAGCAGCAACAGCAAAAGCTGTGTTGTTTTTGTCAGCCTCCAGGGCAGTTAAAGCTAGCCATAATGATGGAAATAAATCACCTGACAAAGAATGTATGAATAGAAGTCCTTGGAAATGGAGAACCAAACCACACTCCAAGAGACCAGGCTCTGACAAGGAAATTAAGGCTGCTGCCACACTGCAGAAATTATGCAGTTTAACACTGTTTTAATGATCATGGTTCCATCCTATAGAATCTTGGGATTTGTAGTTTGTTGTGGCACGAGAGCTTGCTGACTGAGAAGGCTAAATATCTCACAAAACTACAAATCCCAGAATTCTATAGCATTGATCCTTGGCCGTTAAAGTGGTGTCAAATTGCATTATTTCTACAGTGTGGCAGCAGCCTAAGTATTTACCCCAAGAAAAAAGTTCAATGTTGGTGACAAAAAGAGCAAAGAGGGAAATGATGCTAAAAGATTAGCTACTATAGGGCTCTTCCAGACCAGCACAAACAAGCAAGAACTATTGAAAAGAGTGCCTCGCTTATTACCAGCTGGAGCCTCTTCATGTTACCTCAGGATCTACACAATCCCTCCAATCCTTTTTTCCTTTAGCTCCTGTAAAAGGCCACAGGGGAGGATGAATGAAGCAATGCAACACTGTAGGCAACTTATGTTCAGCTCAGCTCTCATGGCACTCTAGACAACTTGTTCAATTGTCATGCAGATCTCATCAGTGCTTTTGCTCACTATTGGCTCTGGATAGTGAGACCCAATATGAGCATGCTTTCTTTTTAAAAAAGAAGAATGTTCTAAAAATTCTAATGTAAACTGTAATGAAACATCTGTTCCCCTCACTGCTGCCCCAGGCATGAGGGAGAAGGATGAGCTAAGGAACTCAATATGAAGTATAGTACCATACAGTTCTTTGGGATTTTTTGTTGCGATATATCCTTGATTTAAAAAAGAAAATCAAACTCCACTCTCTGGATGGGAATAAAATGTTGCTGCTGGTACTGGGAATTGCCACTGAATAGAATCATAGAATTGCAGAGTTGGAAGAGACCACGAGGGCCATCCAGTCCAACCCCCTACCATGCAGGAAATCACGATCAAAGCATCCCCGGCAGATGGCCATCCAGCCTCTGTTTAAAGACCTCCAAGGTAGGAGACCCCACCACGGTCCGAGGGGGTGCGTTCCACTGCCGAACAGTCTAGGACAATACAAATGTCTGGTTATTAAAAAGAAAAGAACAGCAACAAATACAGCAGCCAACAGCACCCTGATGGATATCAACACTGAGATAATAATTTTGTGCTGGCTATGGGAACACAGCCAGATCCTTCTCTGATCCTGCCTGTTCCCCATGAAGCAGGCAATGGCCATATGGTGAGGGGCTTCAGAGGCTGTATAGCAAATCCAGGGGTTGTATATGGCTCAGCCTAGCATAGGTCTGCATATTACGCTACGCTGAGCCATACAAGATGTAGCCATGGTCACTTGTATATATTACCTGCACAATTTCATGCTAGATGCTTTCACTCATGTTTAATGTGAACTGTGACAGTAACCTAACCATCACTTGTGCATTTTTTAGACCTTTAGTTCACCACTAGAGAATTTCTCAGGCATACTGTATGTACTGATCAGAAGCCCCCTGCTAAGAACTGTAGAGAACATTTTTAACCACAACCATAATATTTTATCTTTAAACCCAAGCCGCTGCTTGTTTGTGCAAACTGCAGCGTTTGTGGCAAAGAAGCTTTGTGCAGCAGGAAGGCACTTAGGGCCAATTTAATCAACCTGTCAAAAGCCTTTGTGTGTGTCATGTATCCAGTGGGTGGGATGTGATTAGGCTTAGAATTATATCACACCAGGAGGGAAGTTTACCTCTTTCTGTCCATGTTGCAGCCCCAACACTCCCAAAAGCTGTTATTGGCTGTAGTGGGCTGTGTTTGTAGAAGGCTGCTGAGGAATTGTTACTGGCTTCTTATCCATCATATATTATTTTATAAGATATTATCACACCTATGTGTATTAGCCTATTTTAAGGCCTGTGTGAATTAGTATCGCAGCCCTGCTCTACTCACTTTGAGCTTTGTAGACTCCTTAAGGAGGCCCCCAGAGCCATTTCCTAAACAGTAGAGCCATGATTAGCATCAATATAAACACATCACTATAAACAGATGTGCAACTGCCAGCCTTGTTGCTAAGGTCTCTTCTCCCTCAGAACAGGAATCTTTTCCCTCTCCCAGAAGGGGGGGGGCTACACCCCCTCCCAACCTGCAAGCATTACCATAACCTCTAAAAGCCAGTCCTGTTAGGTTATATGTCCTCCACCATTGGGATTTTTTTTTTTTTTTGCAGAGGGAATTTTTTATTGGAATAAGGCCATTCTACTAAAAAATACACCCGACCACAAAAGGCCATAACAATAACACAAAAATAATACTAATTATTTTCCTCTTTTCTTACTCCACCATTGGGGGAATTTCTTTTTCTCAGAAGGGGAATGCCAGCACCTTGTCTGAGAACTTGAAAGGCCCATCGGAGCTAATTGGGAAATGAGAAAACTTGCTTTGCTTTTATTTTTGTTACTGCACCCTTTCCCCATCTATTTGAAATCAATGAAGCTATATGTTGTACCATCGGTGGCTTTGTTTTACTTCAGGGTACCCCTTGAACCCAATCTGAACAGGACCTGAGTGAATCAGGCCCTCCCGATCATTACACTGGCCCCAAGCGGGAAGCTTCCACTGGTTATTTCACAAGAGCAATATTTTGTTTTTATTTGCCTATTTATTTATTGCATTTTATTTTGTATTTCTTTCACTGACCTCATGGTCACATACCTGGTTCTCCTCCTTCTGTTTCCTATCCTTACAACAATTCCATAAGGTAGATCAGGGTAAGAGAGAGTGACTGACCCAAGGTCATTCCATGAGAATTTGTTGCTTAAGTCCTTGTCCAGCATTCTAACCACTATACACCACACTAGCTTTGGGGAAAGGTAACACAGGATTTCTTGGTTCCTCTGTACATGTGGATTTTTTTTTTAGTCTTCAGCATAAGGAGATGGGAGATTACATCAAGTATCACCAAGTTTCAGTACTGAAATTATACCAAATTCCAAATGAGCCAATGCAGATGCAGCACCAACTCTGTCTTAGTTGCAGTTACAAAATTCACTACTGCAAAAAAGGTGGTAAAATCTACTGACAGAGGGCTCATTTGCACTGGCCGCTTAATCCGGGGCCAGTCTGGAGCATTAAGGGGGTGCTGAAAAGTTCTTGGCCTGACCAAGAAGGAAATGACCTAGAGCCATGAAACTTACAAGCTAATCCAGTATTCACCCTGACGTTCAATGCACATGGCTGGCACATCATTTCTCAAGTTTCTTTAACCCTTCAAAAAAAAAAAAATTCTGATGTCTGGTCACTGAAATACTGCTCTGCTGCTGCTATCACCTCTGAATCATTTGAAAATTTCTTTCCTTACAAACTCTTTTAAAGGCCTGGAAACAGGAAATAGTCATAGAATCATAGAATCATAGAATTGCAGAGTTGGAAGAGACCACGAGGGCCATCCAGTCCAACCCCCATGCCACGCAGGAAATCACAATCAAAGCATCCCCGACAGATGGCCATCCAGCCTCTGCTTAAAGACCTCCAAGGAAGGAGACGCCACCACGCTCCGAGGGAGTGTGTTCCACTGCCGAACAGCTCTTACTGTCAAAAAGTTCCTCCTCATGTTGAGGTGGAATCTCTGTTCCTGGAGCTTGCATCCATTGCTCCGTGTTCCAGTCTCTGGAGCAGCAGAAAACAAGCCTGCTCCATCCTCAGCGTGACATCCCTTCAAATACTTAAACAGGGCTATCATATCGCCTCTAAACCGTCTTTTTTCCAGGCTAAACATACCCAGCTCCCTAAGTCTCTCCTCATAAGGCATTGTTTCCAGACCTTTCACCATTTTAGTTGCCCTTCTCTGGACACGCTCCAATTTGTCAATATCCTTTCTGAATTGTGGTGCCCAGAACTGGACACAGTATTCTAAGTGAGGTCTGACCAAGGCACAATAGAGTGGCACTATTACTTCCCTTGATCTAGACACTATACTTCTATTGATGCAGCCCAAAATTGCATTGGCCTTTTTAGCTGCCGCATCACACTGTTGGCTCATGTTCAACTTGTGGTCTACTAGGACTCCTAGATCCCTTTCGCACGTAGTCTCATTCAGCCAGGTCTCTCCCATCCTATATTTATGCATTTCACTTTTCCGCCCTAAATGCAGTACTTTACATTTCTCCGTATTGAATTTCATTTTGTTAGCTTTGGCCCAGCTCTCCAGTCTATCCAGGTCATTCTGAATTTTGATCCTGTCCTCTAGGGTATTAGCTACTCCTCCCAATTTGGTGTCATCTGCAAATTTGATAAGTATGGCCCTAATTCCCTCATCCAAGTCATTGATAAAGATGTTGAATAGCACTGGGCCCAGGACAGAACCCTGTGGCACCCCACTGGTCACATCTTTCCAAGACGAAGAGGAGCCACTGCTGAGCACCCTTTGGGTTCGGCCGGTCAACCAATTACAAATCCATTGAACAGTTAACTTGTCTAGCCCACATTCTACAAGCTTGTTTGCAAGAATGTCATGGGGAACCTTGTCAAAGGCCTTACTGAAATCAAGGTATTCAATGTCCACAGCATTCCCTTCATCTACCAAGCTGGTAACTTTATCAAAAAAAGAGATCAGATTAGTCTGGCATGACTTGTTTCTCTGAAACCCATGCTGACTTTTTGTGATTATGGCATTGCCTTCTAAATGTTCACAGACTCTCTGTTTAATGATCTGTTCTAGAATCTTCCCTGGTATTGATGTCAGACTAACTGGACGATAGTTGTTGGGATCCTCTTTTTTCCCCTTTTTGAAGATGGGAACAATGTTTGCCCTCCTCCAGTCTGCTGGGACTTCTCCTGTTCTCCAGGAGTTCTCAAATATTATTGCCAATGGCTCTGAGATTATATTTGCCAGCTCTTTTAATACTCTTGGATGTAGTTCATCTGGTCCTGGAGATTTAAATTCATTTAGATTAAGAAGGTATTCCTGTACTACCTCTTTACTTATTTTGAGCTGGATTTCCCCTATTGTGTCCTCTGTTCCATTCTCCTCAGGTTGGTCCTCCTTTTCCTTTTCTGAAAACACTGAGGCAAAGAAGGTGTTGAGTAATTCTGCCTTTTCTCTGTCCCCTGTTAGCATTTTGCCATCTTCTCCACGTAGCGGCCCTATCATTTCCTTCTTCCTCCTTTTGCTGCGGACATACCCAAAAAAACCCTTTTTATTGTTCTTAACCTCCCTAGCAAGCCTGAGCTCATTCTGCGCTTTAGCTTTTCTGACTTTACTCCTACACGTGTTCGCTATCTGTTTGAATTCTTCTTTGGTGATTTCCTCCCTTTTCCATTTCCTATACATGTTCCGTTTAAAACTTAGCTCCATTGAAAGTTCTTTAGTCATCCATCCTGGTTTCTTGAGACACCTCCCATTTTTCTTCCTCAATGGTACTGTTTGAAATTGTGCCTTCAGTATCTCCCTTTTGAGAAAGTCCCATCCGTCTTGAGGTCTCTTCTCTTTTAGTATTCCTGACCATGGGATCATCCCCAGTATTTCCCTGAGTTTATTGAAATCAGCTCTCCTAAAGTCAAGAATGCGTGTCTGACTATGCCTGGCTTCTCCTTTCCATTGTATAACAAACTCCAGGAGAACATGATCACTCTCACCTAAGGATCCCACCACTTGCACCCCATTAACCAGATCGTCTCTGTTGGTTAGGATCAGATCTAAAATAGCTGACCCCCTTGTTGCCTCTTCCACCTTTTGGACCATGAAATTGTCTTCCAGGCATGTAAGGAATTTGCTAGACCTTGTAGTTTTGGCTGAGTTAGATTGCCAGCAAATATCAGGATAGTTGAAGTCACCCATCACTACTACATCTCTCCTTTCTGCATGTATGTTCATCTGTTCTAGAAAGGCAACATCCAATTCCTCCGTCTGATTTGGGGGTCTGTAGTAGAGTCCCACAATAACATCCCTGTTGTTTCCCTCCCCTTTAATTTTTATCCAGATGCTCTCCACCTGGCTTCCAGTATTGATGTCATGGATCACTTCACTGGTGTAAATATCCCTGACATATAATGCTATTCCTCCTCCTTTCCTGTTTGGCCTGTTTCTCCTATAAAGGTTATACCCCTCTATTCCTACATTCCAATCATGAGACTCGTCCCACCAGGTTTCAGTAACGCCTATTATATCATATTTGTTTTGTAGTGCAAGAAGTTGAAGTTCATCTTGCTTATTTCCCATGCTCTGTGCATTAGTGTAGAGACATCTGAGACCATGTGTTCCCTTTACTTGCTCCCTGTGCAAGTTTTTTTGCCTCCCACTGTTGGGTCCTTGCGCTGTTTGCCTTGTTCCCTCTATGACAGTTTGACTATTTTCTCCAGCCCTTTTGCCTTCCAGCATACTGTCTCCCTCCCCCATTTGACTCAGTTTAAAGCCCTCCTGATCAAATTCTTGAGACTGTTGGCAAAAATGTTTCTGCCAACTGTTGTGAAATGCACCCCATCCCTTGCCAGAAGTCCCCCTCATGAAACTGCAGCCCATGATCCGAGAATCCTAATCGTTCTCGGCGACCATCTACAGAGCCAGTTGTTTAAATTTGCTATTTTCCTCTCTCTTCCTGGACCATGCCCTTCAACTGGCAGAAGAGACGAGATGACCACCTGTGCATTCATTTCTTTCAGCTTCCTCCCCAGGGCCTCATAATCTCTTCTGATCTTGGGAAAGCTGTGCCTTGCAGTATCATTGGTTCCCACATGGACCAAAAGGAAGGGGTAATGATCCGTAGGTTTGACGAGTCTTGTCAGCCTCTCGGTCACATCACAGATCTTTGCCCCAGGGAGACAACACACCTCCCGAGTCATCTTGTCAGGCCCACATACCACTGCTTCTGTACCCCTCAGCAAGGAGTCCCCCACCACCACCACACGCCTCCGCTGAGGCTTCGCAGCTGCTGTTCCTTGCGGTGGTCCTCTCAAGGTCCCCTGCTCTACCCCTGAAGTCTGTCCATGCTGTTCTTCCTCGTTGTCCTTGATAAGGGAAAGGGCTTCGAATCGATTCTGTAGCTGCAAGCTGCTGGAAGAATCCCTGGATTTTCTTGTTCTGTGTGTGACATTCCTCCAGCTGTCTACTTCCTGTGTCCGTGAAGTGACCCTCTCCTCCACAGCCACTTCCTCTGTGCGGTCCCCATCCAAGACTGTTCGTTCTGCTCTGTCCAGGAAAACCTCTTGCTCACGAATCTGTTGAAGTGTAGCTACCCGTGTCTCCAGCTGCTGTACTTTCTCCTCCAAGAGGGCTACCAGCTTGCACTTGGTGCATGTGAAGTTCTCCATGTCTGTAGACAAGAATACAAACATCGCACAAGTGTTGCAAGTGACTGCTGCAGTCCCCTCAGTGTCTATGATGAGAGCTTTAGGTAATCTAAGAACTCTTAGTTAACGCTGAGAATGCTAAGCTGTACTTTTAGGTCTGCTGTATTTTTGTTTGCTTACTGAAACGGCGCGCGCCTCTGGCTCTTGAGGGTAAAAGGACAAGGTCAGAAGTTCAAGCCCCTCAGCAACAAGCAGCCTCTCCCAACAGTTTTTTAAAAAAATTCAGAAGTTGCTTCCTTCTTCTCCCTGGCAGGAAACTGGCAGGAAACTTGCTGTCCAGAAGCTGCTCTCCTTCTCTCTGGCAGGAAACTGGCCTGGAAAGCCTCTGCAAGGACTTATATAGAGCTAGGCTCCCAGCTCCACCCCCTAATGACTCACAGGTGTGACTCACAGGTGTGACTCACAGGAAGGCTCTTGAGGGTAAAAGGGCAAGGTCAGAAGTTCAAGCCCCTCAGCAACAAGCAGCCTCTCCCAACAGTTTTTTAAAAAAATTCAGAAGTTGCTTCCTTCTTCTCCCTGGCAGGAAACTGGCAGGAAACTTGCTGTCCAGAAGCTGCTCTCCTTCTCTCTCTGCTCTGGTGAGCAGGCTGGATGATGTATGCACTCAAAACTCAAATTTTTCAAAACATCAATCGTTTTGCCAGCCCTGTGAGCAGGTGCTTTGTCCTGCAAAAAAGAACACTTTTTCACAGCTTCCCTTGCCATTTCCCCTTCAATGCCTCCTTTAATCTGCACAGCAAGTTAGAGTAGTGTTCTGCATTAACTGTTTGGCCCTTCTAAAGATAATCAGTTATCAAAATACCTTCCTTATCCCAAAAAAACTGTGGCCGTGACCTTTCCAGCTTTTTGAGTCTTGAATTTCTTTGGCTGTGGAGAATCCAAGTGCCGCCACTGCAAGGACTATTGTTTAGTTGTTATGCAAAATTCTCGTGTCCGTTGAATGTCCACTTGTCTTATATTGGGGAATTAAAGCAACTCAAATGGCAGTCCGGGAGGCTGCGTAACATTCAGAATCTTTAACCCTGTATATACCAATGGAGCCAGGAATAAACACAGAGTCAGGGAATACAAATAATTGATGAAACTTTATTGAACTGACTTACAGGACATTCTCTCTCTCTCTCACACACACACACACTCATTCAACTAATCTAGCAAACAAGACTATCAAAGTAAAAAGTTAGAAATGGGTTTAAACTAAGGCTTTGGGGTAATACTACACCTGATCCTGAAACTAGGCTCTCCGCATAAGAAGTGGAATTAGTCTCGACTAGCAGCAGCAGTTGCACTGAAAGTGGAGCGGGCAGAACTTAGAGAAGAGAGTTATAGAAGCAAGAAGGAAGCACCTGGGCTGGATGGAAGTTGGTCAGGGAAATGTCAGTGGGATATGAGAGGAGGCATGGATGGGGGGAATCAAGGGATGGGGTGATGTGGGTTCAGGAGGAAAGTGGGATCTGATCAATGAACTGAGAATTCGAGGGGTTTTTATATATAAAAAATCCCCTTTGAAGGTACCATCTGGATAATAGAAACATTTGTCTTCAGATAGTTCCCATTGATGTAAACAAAGGGATTCCAGACTAGCCAGGAACTGAGAAATAGGGGTTCTTTGGGTAGGATGACTGAAAGGCTACCTTCCTATTGACTTGCAGATATGAGGAAGATGAACAACTTTAGCATGGCAATTAAAACTTCCAACGGTATAGATGGATGTCTGCCTTTCTAGCCACAAGGCAGTAAGAACATTTTCCTACATCAAAAGAGATGTTGATTGGTTGTATTGAGGTGTGAATGTTTGGGGAATTTATGGGAACCCTTCTTGGCTTGCTATGTGTTAGTTCCAGCATTTCTTTGTTTCCTGTCAGCCCATGAAAGGCCCAGGGTTGACCAGATGGATATCAAATTATTGCCAATTGTGAGTGAACAGGGTGAGGGATGATAGTTTTTGCAGCTGGGAATGATGGGTATCATTACATATTCTCCGGATCATAGTAATGTAACCATGGCCTTGTCTACACTGGCAAAAATGTGCTGGCTTCCCACTGGCATATTCTGGGTGTGGATCAGGCCTGTAGCTCCCCCTACCTACACAGAATGGGATGGAGTCCAGATGGACACTCCGGCCTGTCTCTGCAGCTGCCGCCACTGCCGTCCATGTCACTCTCTCTGAGGCCAGGCAGGAGGCCCACAGCATATGTTCAAGGCAACCTGCATGTGACCAACCTTGGCTATATGCTGCAGGCCTGCTTCCTGGCTTTGGAGAGTGATGTGGATGGCAGGTGCAGCAACAGGCTGACGTGGTGATATGGGCTCCTGCAGTCAAGTGGGATATGATCCATTTTTTCCAGTTAAAGTGGTTTCCCCCAGCTATTTTAATATAGTGCCTTAATGGCTTTAACCCTGTCTTAGCCCCAGGGGTCATGAGGACTGCCCAGGAGCAAAACAGAGCAAAAGCCCTGCATCATTGGGACTGCAGGGCTCCTAGATGGAGCTAAGATGAAGTAAATTGCCTTTGCAGACAAGGCCCATGTTTCATCAACAGTGACAAGTCATTCCAAAAAATGATCACTAGATCACTCAAAATGCTGCAAAATCAACTTGGAGGTATCCACTGGATTTTGCTTCTGGTCAGCATTCAAACATTTTGGGACCCGCTTGGCTAACAGCTTCTGCACAGCATGCTGCTCAGGAATTATAAACCTAATGTGTTCCCAGGATATCTCTAGTGTTTCAGCAATTGTTTTAGCTGAGATTTGTCAATCTCCCGAAATCAGGTCATGAATATGCTCAACAATTTTAGGAGTTGGCACTGTTGAAGGCCTCCCAGACCTTGCTGCATCTTTTATGTCAAAATCTCGACACTGAAAGTTGGCACACCAGTTCTTCACAGTTAAGTATGACGGGCACCTGTCACTCAATGTTTGCGCCATACACTCATGGATTTATTTTGGAGCTTTCTTCTACAGGAACAGAAACCACATGATGGCCTGGAATTCAGCACTTGAAAATTCCACACTTTTCATTGACATGGTTCTATCAATGATCTGAGAAAATTCAGAAATTAGAGCTACAATTCTGCAAATTGGCAATTTACAATACAAAAGAACACTCTTTCAAGCTACAGTGACAAAATTATGCTCAGAATTTGGAAAGTGGGTTGGGCCGAGAACTTTTGAGCACTCCCTCATATACTTTGGACTGGCCCTGGATCAACCACACGCACTGGGCAGAATCCAGTGCAATACCACATCATTGTCCATTCGGACCAGCTGGCTGGCATCATCACTTCTGCTGAAGTCTGAACAGGGCACCCAGACATGTGGTCAACAGGAGGGGGTCACTCTACCCCTACTTGTTGATTTCACAGGCACCTGTTCTGACCTCAGCAGAAGCGACAACACCAGCCAGGTTCTCGCAGGGAGCTGCTTGGCTGGTGAGGCAGTGATGGTGCCAGTGGTTCTGACAGGGATCCATCCCCTTCCCTGAGCTGCATCCCCTCAAGCTCAGCACAGGGTAAGGGAGATGGCACCATGTTTGTGTGTGGACAACTGGATTGGGCCAAATCGACCCCAATCTCACTGTCCAGATAGCAAAAGAACCTAAAGTCACTCCAGAGTTGCCAGGAAACCCCCAAGTTTTTCCCAACTTTGCTTAGTTTGGAGCAAATTTGGGTTATAGGCAAAAAGAAAGGGTGGGGGAAAGAAAAGCAGATTCTCCCTGGAAGTATTCATGCATCATCTGGACTGCCAGCACCAGATTTAGGGCGAGTCTACATTTTTATTTTTATTTTTTCTGGTGTAAACAAGCCCAGAGGTAGTATTAAAAGTGTATTAGAGAGGTTTCCTATGTTGATATCTGTGAGCTGTGAAAGCTAAACATACCCCCCCCCATGCAGTTCAAAGGGAGTAATCCTATGAATACCAGTTGTAAGTTCCTGCTTGCGGAAGGACGTCTGGAATCACATGGCTGGCTCCTGCTCTCTCTTACCCTTCCACCAGCAAATGAAAATGTTTCTATTCCACTAAGCTTTTAGGAATGGACTGCAAGGACTTTTAATAGTGTTTTACTATATTAGTTTTTATATTTTACCTTTTAATGATTTTACTTTAAATACTTTTAATTTTACAGATAGTTTAATCATATTTTAATAATAACTTTTGTGTGTATTTACTTATATGTTTGCATGTGTTTTTATCATTGTTTGCTTTAGGGTTTTTTTTTAAGCTGCTTTGAGTCCCAGTTTTGGAGTAAAGGCAGGATATAAGTCATTATAATGTTGATTAAAATACTACTATAGTACTACTACTATTGTGTGACATAAATATTGGAAACAAGGTGTTAGACTAGATGGATTTTTGCTCTGATCCTTCCAGGGTTTACTGAGGAATGGATCGGGGATGATTGAAAATGCAATATAAACATTTTAGGCTTTACTACCTATATTCAGGGTAATATTGTGATATTGTGTTTGAAAGCATGTTCTTGGATAATGGATATTATCTTCTATGCAGCATATTTTTGATTACAGATCCAGAAGCTCAAATGCCAAGAATTTTCTTCAGTTAACAGAAATCATGCAGTTAATTGATCTGCAAGGGCAGGGAAATGCATTAAATCTTAGATTATGAGAACACTTTCTGGAGCTTAAAAGAAATGAAAGGAAAATTAGTCTGGCAAGAAGGCAAGAGTCTTGACAGAGCCACTATGTTTACTACTCCAAGTGCGTTTGTGTGGGAGTTTGGACATTTAGTCTCAGGGATATGAAATATTGGGTTGATGCCCATGGGAACCACAGAGATGGCTGTGTCCCCAAAAAAACAGCCAGCAGCTTTAACCTGTGGCCAATTATCGTTGGATATCTGCTTGCAGATATTGAAATTAAGTGCAATGTGTGGTAATGTTTCTGAAGTTTTGCATATATGAAACAGAACCATTCCCATACTGAAATAACTATGACTGAGAGCTTTAAACAAAATGTTAGTACAACTATCTGAATTTTCTTATAGCCAAAAATTCCAAGTCAAATTCAGTATACACAGTAAAGTACGAACATTAACTGCAAATGGTTGTGTATGCTTTCCCAAGCTTAACTCAGATCAACCCAGAAGATCTAAAAATTCTCAGCATCCTCACCAAAGAAGGCCCAGAATTCTTTGACTTTCTTTCATATGACTCTGTTTCTGTATCTGAAGCATAATCCTCACTTGAGGGCCCAATCTTCCTGGTTCACCTCCCTGCTACTGCTGGTTTTATCTCTGATACTTACACATATTGTCACATATTTTCTTTCAGTAGTTTCTAACAAAAATGTTAATTTGGTTTTCCGGGCTAGGGAGCTATACTTTACTGTTTGTCTGTTGTGATCTTTTGGGGCTCATATGAGGGTCATTGCTCCAGCCTCTCACTTCTTGTTTCTTTTGTCATTCTGAGTGCTGTACTTTCTTCTGTGCTGTCAGTAGCATTATTTTGTGAGCTGCACTCTGCTGGTGTCTGTCTGTTCTTTCTAATGTTCCTGGCAACTCCCTCCCCCATGTGGGACTCCCGGAAACTGAGCAATTGTCAAAGCTGTCTTGGTCCTTGTCCTTAGTTTGTACTTGCAGTTGTATTTTTCCTCTGTTCACACTCTGCAGCTGCCTTTGATTACACCTCAGTCAAGATCCACTATCTGTGACAACTTCATCAGATCTGTCTCCCACTACATTCTGAACAGTGGCCCTTTGACACTGTTTTACATGTGGACTTATTAGTTGTACCCAGACCTCATCTTCTCTGTAGAGCGACATCTAAGTCTCTATCCCTGCTGTCATACTTAGTGCAATTTGTTTTAACTGTTGATGTTTCAACCATTTCAGGTATTGTCACCCCATCCATGCTGGGGTTGTAACAAACAGTCTCTCATAAGGCTTATTTAGAAAGGGGGGAAAAGTATCAAGACTTCCCAGATATTTTTGTTTTGAGTTACCTGCATATTCATGGTTTTGCCTCCAAACTCTTTCTTGAAATATCCCAGGTTTCCCTCACTCCCATCTCCCTTGTGTAGTTCCTCCTCCCCCTCTCACTGATCACATGTCACCTCTAAACTCAGGCAAAGTTTCAAAAAATGATTTTCACCAATTTCCACTGAGCCCTTTAGCAATATTGCACTATTTAAGCATTAGCAACATTTTCTTTGATTGCTAGCATTCCTCTTTCTCTTGCATGATCTGTGTTGAATCTGGGTCCTGGAAACAATCACTGTGTTTCTTGGCATCGGCCATCTTAGCCAGTTCTGGTACAACACAAACAGACAGCCATGGAAAGGTATATTTCATTTTGAGAAATACTGGATTAATTTAAACTAACTTGGAAAGTGGGGATGAAAAGTCCTTGGCAATGCCGGGAATTCCCTAGGAATGGTTTAGGAATGGGAAAATGTCATGTAGATCTCAAAAATAAAATTGGTTTGTATGAGAACAAAATCTGAAACATTCAGAAATTTTTTTCTAGTCTGGAGAAGCTCATAAGCAGCAGTGTCCTTGTTCTATGTCCCATCAGTCTGATGTCCATTCCTTGTGAGGGTGTATTGCAGTGATCTAATACAGGATCCCATCTGGTCTTATTTGCCTTCCACTCCCTCCATCCCCATCTTCACTAACAGTTCAACCTGTCCATTGTTCTGTGGATACCCAGTCAATGTTGTCTTGTGCTGAAATTCCCACTTAGTACAGAACAATTTGAATTCTGTTGAGGTTTGTTGTGGGCCAATATCTATGATCAGAATATTGGGGATCCCATGGCATGCAAATAGGCCTTCATCTTCCTGATCACTGTACTTCTCTAAGTGTCCTAAAGTTAATATGCCTCCAAAAAAAGTGCAGTAATAGTCTACTGTGATTACATACCTTCTGTCCCTGACTTTGAACAAGTCAGTTTCTACCTTCTCCCAGGTCTAGGAGGGAATTTCATGAGGGTTCAGCATCTTCTCCCCCACCCCTGTTTGTCACTGTGTTAATTGCATGCCTCACACTGTTCCAGGAATGTTCTCAAGTAGGGATTCATGTGAAATAACTCAAGGAGTGCAAAAAACAATGTGTCACTTATCTGGATCTCCTGATCACACCCGGAAGTGTTCAGCATGGACCTCCCATTAGCTGATGATACCTGTGCCTTTAGTAGCCAGCTCTCTAAGGAGATTATCAGATGCTGTAAATGTTGGGGCATAGAAAGATGCACTGTGTCCACCACGACCACCTGCAGAGTTGTTCCACGTCAACAGGACCCCAAGGAGAAGGTTTCTGGAGAGACTTCTGCAAAAGACTTCAGGCTGAGAAGGAAAAATTCCTTCACTTCAGCACACTGCCTTGAGCTCTGGCTTGCCAAATAAAGACAGCAACAAGGCCAGCCTTCACTCAACTTGAGGGCTTTAATCTTTGTTTGCAGTATATTTACAATAAATATACAGAGTATAGGACAGCCTTCTCTAATACTCATAAAATCTCTCTCAAACCAACAAACTGCTTCACCAACCACCATCCACAACAAACCCACACTGGAGATAATTCCCATCTCCTTTTTATAGGCAGTTAAACAATGCCTGTTACATCAGGCATCTCAGATGTGCATATTCTCAAGTGCTGACTCACACACACACCTGCCACTGGAGCTTAACTACTTTCATTACTAAGCTTACAGCTCCATCTTGTGGTCACATCCATGTCATTTCCTGACATTCCCCTCCAAATGACATGTGGTGTGTCCCATGTGTCATTTACACCTATCCTTTTTATATACTGTGACCTTACTCACTGATATCTCTAGAGTCTACGACTCCATTCCCATTCTTTACAATGCCACAGTATTTTCTTAGACCTTGATAGCCAATCTACTGACCCACCCGGCTCTGACTTCCCTGGTGCTATCATTTGTCAATTTCCTTTTACTTACAGGCCTGACCATTCCACCAAACATATCCTGGCTATACTCTGCCACACACACCAGAGCTTTGGTTTTCTTCCACCCCTCCTGCTTAGTGCATGTTCTCCTGGCTCTTTCTGGAGTGTTTTCAGTTCTTTTTACTGCTGTCACAGAAGAGGCTTTTCCCTGCTTTACTATGAAGAACTTTCCCTTCTGAGACCTCATGGGAATCAGGAATGTACCTTGACCACCTTCAATGTCACTGCTACCAACACTGGCCTGAGTATCTTGCCCATACGTCTCAACTTGTTCTTGTTTCACAGTCACTATCTCCAGCTTTGGTTGCAAGTCTAATGAAGTGCTAGGCTCTTCTGGAGTACCAGGCACCTTCAAAGTGCCCTGTTTACTGTGACACACCTGGTTTCTCATCTAAGACATCCCTGGAAGCATGTATCCCTCCATTTCCGTTGTTCTTATCTACTACACTGGCTTTCTGTTTTACAACAACATCCTGGTCAGGGTACACTCTCTTCCACCCAGCATGAGTCTCAAACTTAGCACTCCTTGAATACAAAATCCTGTTCCCATCCATCAGGAACCTATATTTATCCCCCTCATAGCCCACAAAACACAACCTTTGGCTTTTGGGCTGATTCTTTTTCCTGAATTGAGGAGGAATATAGACTGGCATATTGACCAAACACCCTTAAATACCTCAGGTTTGGTGCTCTTCCATACAATAAGTAGTATGGTGTTTGGTTTATCGCAGTGCACCATGACCTATTTACAATATGACAAGCGGTTCTTGTTGCTTCTCACCACAAATTAGCTGGCGCTCCAGAATCCTCTAACATACAATCCCTTATCTGGTTTATCATCCCAGTCCTATGTTCAGCCAAACCATCCTCAGCTGGACATCTGGGATTTGTAGTTTTATGTTGGATCCCTTTCTGCCCAAACCACTGCTGCAAATTACTACTTAAGAATTCCCCACCTCTGTCAGTCACAAAAGTGCCAACTTTGTAGGGAAACTCCCTTTCAACAGAATTAACCCTTTTTTTAACCATGTCAGCAGCCTCACTTTTGGTTTTGAGCATTGCCACATATGTAAATCTGGTATGCCTATCTACTATCAATAGGGTAAACCTGCATCCCCCTATACTCTTTACTTGATGCGGCCCTGATAAATCCGCATGTACGACCTGAAAAGGCCTATGGGTTATGCATTTGCTCACCTTCGCTACAGGGTAAGCCTTAACCTTTACCTTTTTACAAATAGCACAGTCCAGGTAACTTTTACAGTTCTCTACCTTGAACTCTGGGCAAACCTTCTCTACGTTTCTCAAACCTTTGAAGCTTATATGGCCCATAATTCTATGAAGGTAATGAGCACACCCATCATGCAGTGGCTTATTTGTTACATTCCCACACTGCACCTGTGCTACCATTTGATAAATGTGATTTTTCTTTATGGCTTTACCACATACTACTCCCTCCTTGGACACAATCCCCTCATCTCCTTTGAAAAGGATTTCATATCCATTACTGGTTAGGGATGGCACACTTACTAGGCTATTTTGCAGTTTTGGTACACACAGTACATTATGAAATACCTTGTTTAAACCAGGGTTAACACAGACCCTTGAATTTCTACACTGCTAGATTCACCATCTGCAAATACCACAGTGTCCACTAGTGCTGGCTTTGGGCTCTGTAGTTTTTTTCTATCAGGGGTCATATGGTGAGAACACCCACTGTCCAAAATCCAGACAGACTGGTCTTTTTTCTCATTTACAACTCCCTCTACAGTAGTAGCAAACCCCCTCCCATCTTGGGGCTTGTTTTTACTTTTTCTTTGTGAGTTCTGTCCTTTCTTTGCTGCAGAGACCTTAGGACAGTTCTTTATCAAACGTCCGGTCTCTCCACAGGAAAAACATCTCCGTGTTCTGCAGACAGCAGCACTCCCTTCCTCAGACAAGGACATGGATTGGTTGGTTGGCTGTCTCCTCCAGCTGGTCACTCCCTTGAAGCTCTCCTCTGAGTCTCTCCTCTGTGCCTCTTCCAATATTCTGGATGCCACAAGGTCGACATTTAAATCAGCTTTGGCTACTCCTTGGAGATTTACACTAGAAACTCCCATTCACTGTTTAGACTACTCGGGAGTATAAAAGCTTTTGGGGTTTCTTCTATTTGGATGCCACACTCGCTGCACTCTGCAAAATTATCCTTTTTAAATGCACCAGCACGGATTCACCTTTCTGCTGTTTACAACAATACAGCTTTCTGCTGTACAACATTTTGGACAAGGCTCCAGCTGGTTGGCTGACATTCTCAAGAGCTTTCCAGACTTCAAACTCTGACCTCTTATGTCTTATATTATTCAGCTGATTTGGTTCTAAAGCCAAAACAATTGTTGCTCTAGCTTTTTCATCACCTATTAATTCATCCTCATTAGTAGGGTCAGGGTGTTTCTTTACATAGTCCCATAAGTCCTGCTTTATTAGCAAAGCCTGCATGTAAATTTTCCTGGAAGCATAGTTCTTCTCAGACAGCTTTTCAAACCTGACTGCTGTTTCCATGTTTGCACTGAGTCTGCGACTTAAATAGATGCAAACAAACACACTGATAACAGTCCGGGCAGGCTGCCAAAAACAATTAGCTTTCCAAAGCAAACAGATAAGAGCAGAGTCCGTGAGTAGACACACTTAACTCACTCCTTTCCAGGAATTTTCTCTTCAGCCCTCCAGGAACACAAAACAGCTCACCAATTGCAGAACTATATCTCCCACAGCTTCTCAAGTGTTGTCCACGCGGACACTGGACCCATAACCCTTGTTGGGGTGTAGAAAGACATGCTGTGTCCACCACGACCACCTGCAGAGTTGTTCCACGTCGACAAGACACCAAGGAGAAGGTTTCTAGAGAGACTTCTGCAAAAGACTTCAGGCTGAGAAGGAAAAATTCCTTCACCTCAGCACACTGCCTTGAGCTCTGGCTTGCCAAATAAAGACGGCAACAAGGCCAGCCTTCACTCAACTTGAGGGCTTTAATCTTTGTTTGCAGTATATTTACAATATATATACAGAGTATAGGACAGCCTTCTCTAATACTCATAAATCTCTCTCAAACCAACAAACTGCTTCGCCAACCACCATCCACAACAAACCCACACTGGAGATAATTCCTATCTCCTTTTTATAAACAGTTAAACAATGCCTGTTACATCAGGCATCTCAGGTGTGCAGACTCTCAAGTGCTGACTCACACACACACCTGCCACTGGAGCTTAACTACTTTCATTACTAAGCTTACAGCTCCATCTTGTGGTCACATCCATGTCATTTCCTGACATAAATATGGCATGACGATGATGCCAGGAGATTGCAAAAGGGCTTTTCCTTCAGACGTCTTTGTCTCCAAGTTGTCTTGTTCCCGTGCTGGTCCCATTCCACCATCACTTATTTTTATTGATGGGCTAAGCTCTAATTAGATCACCCATTCTGTTTCTGTAACAGAATGATGGGCGAGTGAAAAGGTGCCCCGTTATGCTGGCGCAATGCCAGTGTCAATGGGAGATCCATGCCGAACACTTCTGGGTGCGATCGGGAGATCCAGGTAAGTGACACACTTTTTATACCCTCCTTGGGTTATTTGGCTTTTTAAAAGTATGGTTAGGTGTTTCGTTTGAGTTTTTAAAGCATATTGTCCCTTTAATGTTTGAATTTCCCGCACGCTTGTCCTCTCACGAGAAACAGCCTGGGATTTCAAATCGGGAAGTGAATGCAGCTCCATGACAGCTGCATTCACTCCTGGGCTCATAGAATCATAGAATTGTAGAATTGGAAGAGACCACAAGGACCATTCTGTCCAACCCCTGCCACGCAGGAAATCATGATAAAAGCATCCCTGACAGATGGCCATCCAGCCTCTGTTTAATAGAATAATAGAACTGTACAGTTGGAAGAGACCGATGGGAGGGGAGGATCGTGCTATAAGGTAAGTGTGAATGTTTTCGTTCATGTACCGGGATGGGAATGGGACGGGGGTAGGAAAGGAGATAGGGAGACGGGGATGCTATTTTTGTCCCCATCTGAAAATCTCCTAAGATGGTTTGTTTAACTCCTTGCAACACACAATCCTGTTCTGTACTCTGCTGTATTGCTTCAATACTACTTTTAGATTATGGGGAAGTCCTGTATCATATTAATGGACTCATATCTCCTGTTCTAAGGATTCACCAGTGTGCACTTCCAGAAGGTATGCACTGCTTAGTGTGTCTGCCAAATGGAAGAACTTTCCTGGGTGATATTATATGTTTACATCATAAATGTAGTGTCTCAGCAGCATGTGTTGCAGTCTTTTAGAAGAACTGATCAAGAGTTTCTTTATTATAATCTCTAATGGGTTTTGTATACATCAGCTCTGTATACGCACAATCCTAAATATACACAGGACTGACTATGTGACAAATGTTGCTGTCCTTGAGCAAGCAGGGATCACCAGCATTGAGGCCATGATATTGAGAACACAGCTGCGCTGGGCAGAGCACGTTTCTAGGATGGAAGACCATCACCTCCCAAAAATAGTACTCTATGGTGAACTCTCCATGAGTCAGCGTAAGAAGTGCACTCCAAATAAAATGATACCAGGACTCCCTGAAACAACATCTTAGGCTTGGCCAAATTGATCACCAACAATGGTCTGCCCTGGCTTCACATCGGGAGGCATGGAGACGCACTATCCACAATGCTGCAGCCTTATTTGAGAACTCACACCGAATAGGTCTTGAAGAGAAATGACAATGCAGAAAGAATCACAACCCGGAAACATCACCCAAGGAGACTTTCTGCTGTGCTTTCTGCAACTGGACTTGTTTATCTCGGTTGGCCTTTTTAGTCATCAGTGCTCTTGCAGAAAGCGTGGGATGAGTCCTTCCTGAATCTTTGTTTGCGAAGAAAAGCCAGAGAGATTGAGAGAGAGGGGGGGAATGGGTTTTGATCTGATTATAAATCTATTCTGGGTCCAAAGGTGAACTGATTGAACTGCTCTATTCCAGACACTATTTTAGCAATTCTTTTTCTATCTATACATCCCTGCTTTTTGTTTCAGCCATTGCTCTACTAGCAAAAACTGTTGGCTCCTGGTTTTGCACAAAAACTGATCCAAGATCTTGTTCTGAAGCATCACTCTGCAGTTTCAGTTTCAGTTCACTCAGCTAGGCTGTAGTACTTCAGTGTTGGGAGATTATCAGATGGGGAAAATATTCTGGGGCAGGAATGGAACAGGGGTGAGAAAAGGTCTGCATTTTGGATGACTTCAACCCCCTCTGTCCTGCTCCCGTCTTGCCCCCATGCTGCTCCCGGGGTATTCTATTTACAATGAAACATCATGAATAGAACACCTCTTCCATGTTCTTCCATGTCTGTCACAGAATCAGGGAGGTGGGAAAAGGACCCCCGTCCCTGTTCCGCGATGACAGACACGGGGAAGGAGCTCCATGCCGAGCACTTTCAGCCACGAATGGGACATCAAGGTAAGTGGCACCCTTCCCCCCCTCTTGGGGTTACTTATTTTTTTTAAAAAATATTTTGCCTTTTATTTATTTCTTTGAGAGCCGTGTGTGTGTGTATTTTTGAATTTCCCTTCTGCTCGTTCTCTCGTGAGAACAAGCTGAATTTCAGCCGGCCAGTCGTAAAGGCAGCCTTTATGACAGCTGCATTTACAGCCAGCCGGCCGGCAAGAAAAAAAAAAAGCCCATTCCTGCAGCAGAATGGAGGTAAGTGTGTAAACATTTACCCCCATTCCATGGCAGGAACAGGATAGGAGGTGGCAGGGCAGT
Organism: Gambelia wislizenii; assembly: GCA_030847615.1. Lineage (NCBI taxonomy): Eukaryota > Metazoa > Chordata > Lepidosauria > Squamata > Crotaphytidae > Gambelia > Gambelia wislizenii. The sequence continues at coordinate 60,127,389 of JAUMIR010000006.1, forward strand.
AATGGGGTATTTTGGCACCATCTGATAACGTCCTTGGAGCTCTGCTGATGATTTTCTGAATTATTTGGAAAGCTTCCTGTTTGGTCTGTTCCCATTCCTAGGCTGCATCCTTCTGTGTTAACAACCTCTCTGTCCCAAAAGCATCAGACAAGTATGCACAGAATCTGGATAAACAGTTGACCATCCCAGTAAGCTGTTGGACTCCTTTGACACCCTGTGGCCTGGTCATTGCCATAATGGCCTTCACCTTCTTTGGGTCTTTTATTAGCCCCTTTGAGGTCAATAGGTTTCCAATACAGGGTACTTCTGCTCTTCTCAGCTATACTTTGTCAGCATTCCATGTAATGTTCCTTTCCCAGCATCTTTGGAGAAGTTGCTGCAGTTTGCTACCATCGTCTTGAATTGCTTCTTCCTTATCATCTCCTTCTCCTGGAATCAGAATATCATCAGACACAGTCTTGATGCCGGAAATCCCTTCTAGTGGGTGGTTCAGTTTCTACTGGAAAAGTTCAGTAGCAGCACTGATCCTTAACCAATGGCATCTACCAAACAGTGTATTAGAGCTGGATAGTTCATCTAACTCCACATGCCAAAATCCATTCTTGACATCACAGACTGTAAAACTGCCCGAGACAGGTCCGCTAAGGTACCCTCAATTCTTGGCAGGGGACAGTGGCTTCTTTTGAGTGCCTTAATGATAGGCTCAATGGAGATTCTCAGTTTGCTTGATGGCTTCCTTAGAACTAGGCTGCTGATCCAGACAGTACTTTTTTCAGCCGATTTTTTTTTTACCTACAAGTTGGCCTACAAAATTCTTTCTTCCGAGGCTCCAGCAGGGCTGCTGGAACTCTGTCTTTTGTTAGCCATACTGGGTATCTGAAGCCAAAATGACAAAACTCAAGCTATTTTGGTTATATCATGAGATGATATTAGAAAAGATGATAATTTTAAGTAAAGTTAAATGCAGTAGGAAAAGAGGAAGACTGTGTTATAGGTGGGTGGGCTCCATCAAGAAAGCCACCACCCTGAGTCTACAAGACTTGAGCAGAGCTGCTGATAATCTTGGAAGTCTCCAATGCATAGGGTTGCCATAAATCAAAGGTGACTTCAGCAAACGACAACTAGTTGTAGCCGTGGGCCTATCTCTAACCTCAGTTTGCCTTCAAAGCACCTAGTGCTCTGGAATGTGTCTCCATATGTTGATTAAAAAAATATATTTTTTTAGGTACGGGACCTAATGGTTGTTCTTGCTCTTCTGTAACAGGGAGGATATTTTGATACTGCACTGTGATTAAAGCCATTGCTTTGATGTAAGGATTTCCTCTGTCAATACAGTAGCACCTCCCATATCCACTGATTTATTATCCACTGATTAAATTATCCATGGGACACAAAACAGCAACTTACCATAGAGTCTTCCTAGAAAATGTGTCCTCTCTAGCCATTTTCTAGGTCTTCCAAGGCAATTCTATGATATTTTAAACCAGAAGTCCCATTATTTTCAATGGTGTTCGCTATTATCCAAGGTTTTCGCTATCCACGCCCCCCCCCAACCAATCCCCAGCAAAAATGGGGGTCCTACTGTAACTGTAAATTTCCAGGAGGTACTGATTCTGTTGCAATGATTTGTTTTAAAGAGCTACCACTTTTCCAGTGATTTCATAATTGTTTTGTTATAAAATAGCAACATTTGGTGACATTTTAAAATTCTGATCCTGCTAGGTAATAGATTAACATGAATGACATTGCAAGTGGCTTCACACTTCACCTGGAATCTTACAGGTCTTGGATCTAGAATCATTGTTGCAAATATGTCTCAATTGTTATTTTTTCTTCCTTTTATTGTGTATATTCAGTGGGCTTGTGCATCTACCAAGTTTACACTGAACCCTCCTTTGTCATCTTCAGAATCTGAGTCCTTCCTCACTGCAGAGACTGATGTCCTTGTCTGGTCAATTATGATGTTGGCATTTAAAGAGGCCCTTTATTTATATATTTTATTTCCTTTATATGCTGCCTTTCTCCTGGAGTGGGACCCAAGACAGCAGTCCTTTCCCCTGCTATCTTTACATTATTTCCCATAAACTGGGTGTTTGTGTTTTTGCCTTGCATGTATGTTAAAAGCAGCACACTGGGTTTACTGATTTTGGGGAGAAAGCTCTTCCAGACACCAAGGAGATTATCAGAACAGCAATAATCTGTTAATCAATAATCAATAATAATCAGCAGGCCTTTCCTAATTAGATCCCGGCCTCAGGAGCTCCTGGTCTCTTTTAATCTGCTGGCTATTTATTATTTTTTTAATGTGATTTTAGATAAATTGTTTTTAATTTACATTGGTTTAATATTTTTTTATGGGGAAGGGTGGGGTGGGCAGTGTTTAGGGTTTTTAATCTGTATTTATATTTTAATTTTTGTAAGCTGCCCAGATTGTTTTTAACAGAGGGGTGGGGTAGAAATAAATATTATTATTATTATTATTATTATTATTATTATTATTAAATGTGGCATGATCATGATGCCAGTGGAACACAAATGGATGCCAATACCAGATGACATTGTCCTTTTCCATTCCGTGGGCATTATGGTCTCGTTTCTTTTTATTGATGGCACATGTTCCGTTTTGGTGCCAGCATTGCAAAAACTCAGGCCAGTTAAATCTTGTCACTGCAGCGGGAATGGCCGGTCCAGTGCGAACACTTCTGGGTGAGATCGGGACATTCAGGTAAGTTTTGCTCTTTTTATGAACCTCCCCGGGTTACTTGGGACCTTTAGAGTATATTTAGGTGTTTGGTGTAACTTTTTATGTGTTTACAGTTATCCCTCCATATCCACGGATTTGGTATCCACGGATTTAAGTATTCACAGCTTGAAAATATTCTTAAAAAATAATAATCCCAAAAGCAAACCTTGATTTTGCCATCTTACATAAGGGACACCATTTTGCTATGCCATTGCATATAATGGGACTTGAGTATTTACGGATTTTGGTATCCATGGGGAGTCCTGGAACCAAACGCTAGTGAATATAAAAGGACAACTGTATTTTGTTTTTATTTTTAAATTTCCTGCATGACAAAGTCTCGTGGGATTTCAAGCAAAGAAGTGAATGGGGCTCCTTTCACTTCCTCTTTATTGCTGGGGAAGCCTTTGCTGGGAGAGAAAGGTAAGTGCGGGGGCGGCATTCTTTTGCCAGCATAGAAATGGGTTTTTCTATGCTGGCAAAAGCACAATTTTGGGGGGATCATCTGTTAATCTTCTAACTCTTTGTAGGACCTTACAGGCGAAAGGTTTTTAAAATGGACAATTAAACAGAGTGACTCCAAGTGAAAGAAATCAGGTCGGAGGACAAGCTGATTTTGCAGCAAAAACAATTATTTCCTTATTAAAAAGGCAGAAAAAGATAGCAGTAGAAACCAAGAGAAGTCTATATTCAATACAAGATGTTTCTACACTGTTTCTCAAAGTAACAGAGGAAAAAAACAGGAGCTAAAGCCCTACTCCTGACCAATCTAAGAGGGGACAGAGGGAAGTAGCTAAGCATAAAGGCCTACAAACTAAGACACACACAGATTTTCTCACCCTTTGATGTGAAGAAGATTCCAGTTCTTCTGGGAAGAACTTCTAGAAAGGAGAGTGGAGGAAGAGAGAGGACTTTATCAGACACTCGAAAAAAGGTGTCATAATGATGCCACATAACTGTGAAAGGGCACGCAGATCAGACAACACCGCCCTTTTGCAGTTAAAAACAACCCCAAACCCGTAGTTTTTAATTGATGGCTTAAGCCATCAGTTGATCCCCCCTGCCGCTTTTGCGCTGGCACATGAATATAAACAGTGTAATTCATTGAATAGAAATTCCTTCAGAGCAATTATCAGGCCCACTGTCCTCTCCTTGCCAATCCAAACACTGTGAGAGGCTCCTGCTCCAGTCTTCCTGATTCTTCCTCACCTGTCTGCTACTGCTGGTTTTACTTCTGATTCCTATACTAAGTCTTGGAAACCAACACCATTAGCTAATCCTGGAAGCTAACACATGGTATAGCTAACAATGCAAATCTTTGCAAACCAGTGTGCTATGGTATGTACGTATACCATGAATGTCTGTGTATAACAGCTCATTTTAAGGGACATTGCATAGTGCTAGTTAGGCCTCGATTATAAGCGTATTCTGACAACCTCACTGATTGACTGAATCTTTGTTTTGGTCAATGAATAAAAAGCAGAGTAAAATGAAATAAGATTGGGTTCTACTATGTCTTAAACACTAAGTCAGTATCCTGCATCAGCATGCCATTGCTGTTGCTACGGACAAGAGACCACTGTCAAGACAGAATGTGGAGAAGCAGGATGGTTTCCCATTGGCAAGGGGGTCAGGCAAGGCTGCATTTTATCACCCTGTTTAATTTGTGTGCTAAATGTACCATACATAAAACTGGAATAGACTTGGAGGAAGGAGGCATGAAAACAGGAGGAAGGATCATCAACAGTTTATGATATGCAGATGACACCATGATACTAGCAGAAAATAGCAAAGATCCAGAACAATTACTGAAGAAGCCAAGATTAATAAACTGAGGCTGCCGTACTTTGGACATATCATGAGAAGACAGGCCTCATTAGAAAAGGCAATCATGCTCGGTAAGGTAGAAGGCAGTAGGAAAAGAGGAAGACCACAAGAAGCCACAGCCCTGAGTGTGCAAGACCTGAGCAGGACTGTTGATAACAGGAAAATTTGGAGGTCTCTCATTCAGACGGTCACTATATGTCAAAGCTGACTTGATGGCAGTTAAAAACAATAGATAATATTGAATTTAATAGAGATGCAATTACAGTAGGACTCCCATATCCGCAGGGGATTAGTTCCAGGGGGCCCTGAGGATAATGAATTGCACAAATAATAGTGAACACCCCCCATAGACATTGCCGCCACTGGAGCCATATGGGGGGGGAGAGAACTATTCTCCTTCCCTTCACCTCCCATCACAATTGCCGCCACCAGAGCCATGCTGGGGGGTTAGAATTCTCCTCCCTCCCTTCGCCCCCTGTCGCCATTGCTGCCACTGGAGCCATGCCGGGGAGTGAGAACACTCCTCCCTCCCCATCTACACTCCCCCGCTGTCGCCAACCACGGACAATTAAATCAGTGGTCGGTGAATCAGCAGCTATTGGGGGTGCTACTGTATCTATTTAATGAGCTCTAAATACAGCTGCAGATAGGGGCAGTATAGGTTGCTATTATTCCTAGTGGACAGGTGGGCATTGAGGCAGACAGATTAACTTGCTCAAGTCCTCTGTTTTCATTGAGTCCCCCCCCCCATCACCAACAGTTTGAATCTGTTATGATTCTACTGGGAAACCAAGGTACCCCTGAGAACCTGCATCATGTATAACAAATATTGCCTTCTGTATTGATTTCTGTTTGGCTCAAATCAGGGCTAAGTGTGGTATGTTGTGTAAACATAGGCTGAAGTCCTATTTGGATTTGCATTGATATCACTGAGTCTTACCTCAAAATACACAGGCACAGGAACAAGTTGTTAGGGGGTTGTAGGCTAGTCTCCATAAATGGCTTGAGCCTTTTGGTTTGGTCATAATATATACTGGCATCAAACTAATTGCAAAAGAAACAAGATCTAATTAATGCACAGAAAGAATGTACTAAACATATATAAAAAATCTAGAGCATTATAGTTAGGGGAGGTTTTCAAAAGATGGTCACTACTCTAATATGATCTAAAATAGAACTTTGCCCAAATTTACTAGAAGCCAAAATTATTAAATTGAGGTTTTCATACTTTGGACACATCATGAGACAGCCTGAGAAATAATTCTCAGTAAAGTGAAAAGCTGTAGGAAGACCCTATTACAGGTGAATTGACTCAGGAGATTTTCAGAGGGGAACAAAAAAAAAGCATTCCCCTCTCACAATCTCCTCTCCTGCCCCTCTCCTGTCCCTGTAACAATAGAAAATTTTAAAAATTCACAACTACCTTGTTAATGTGTCCTTCCCTTGGCAGAACAGCCCAGGAGTGAAACGAGCTCTAATGGAGCCCCTTTTTCATTTCCTCGTTTCAAATCCCGGCTGTTCTCGTGAGAATACGGGCGTGCAGGAAATTCAAAAAGCAAAAGCAAAAATATCCAAAAGTGACAGCAAGAACAAAAACACACTTAAAACATCCCAAGTAACCCATAGAGTGTACAAAAAAGTGTGTCAATTACCTGGATTTCCTGATCTCACCCGGATGTGTTACGGCACGGACCTCCCATTGACACTGGCATCATGCCAGCATAATGGGGCACCATTTCAATTGCACGTCATTCCATTACAGAAACAGATCAGGGGATCAACTCATGGCTTAGCCTGTGAATAGAAAGAAGTGCCGGTGTAACGTCAGCCGAATAGGATCATGACGACACAGGGACGTTTTGAAGCCCTTTAGTGATCTCCTGGTGTCTGTATCATGCCATATTTAACTCATCTGAAAATCTCAGTAAAGGAAGTCATGGCCCTGAATTTGCAAAACCTCAGGAGGGCTATTGATACTGGGGATCATGGAGGGCTATCATTCATAGGATCACCCTAAGCTGAAGCTTAACTGATGGCAAATAACAACAATCTGAACTGTGTCAAACACATACAAACTACCACATACTACAACAAAGTGAAGCTGAGGCTTTCTATCTTTTGCAGTTTTAACATTCCATCCACACACCAATGGATGGGAAAGAGCTGTTAAACTCAAAATACATTAGACTAGTTTGAAAAACTAATCTAAACTTATTATTGCACATTTTAGATACTTTCCTTTCTCTCTCTCTCTCTCCTTTTTTCTTTTTCTTTTTTTTACCATGAACACTACAGTCTATGGCTTCCCTGTGTGCTGAGATCTTTAACATACCAATTGTTGTTGTGGTGTGACTTCAAGTCATTTCCATCTTACGGCAACCCTAAAGTGAACCTATCATGGGGTTTTCTTGGCAAGATTTCTTTAGAGGGGGTTTGCCATTGCCTTCCTCTGAGGCTGAGAGAGAATTTGACTTGTCCAAGGTCACTTAGTGGGTTTCCATGGCTGAGCAGGGATTTGAACCCTGGTCTCCAGAGTCATAGGAGATTATCAGACACACCAAAATGGCATTATAACGATGCCATGAGATCGCAAAAGGGCTTAATTATCAGATGACATCGTCCCCCATCATCTCCCAAGCATTCCACTGCTGTTCCGAGGCCATTCTTTTTTATTGATGGGCAGAAGCCAGCAATTGTTCTCCCATTCTGTTTCTGTTCCTGATTTGCCTGTGTGTGACAAAGTGCCCTGTTTTGCTGGAGAGATTCCAGTGTCAATGGGTAGTCCTGCCAGAACACTTCCAGGTGAGATTGGGACATCCAGGTAAGCTACCCGATTTTTTGTACCCTCCCCGGGTTACTTGGGACCTTTAAAATGTGTTTAGGTGCTTTGTGCAACTTTAAATGTCTTTATTTTGTTTTTAATTTTAAATTTCCCACGTGATGAAGTCTCGCAGGATTTCGAGCGAGAAAGTGAACAGGACTCCATTTAGTTCCTCTTTATTGATGTGGTGCCTTTGCTGGGAGAGGAAGGTAAGTGCGGGGGAAGCATTCTTTTGCCGGCATAGAAATAGTTTATTTTATGCTGGCAAAAGAACGTTTGAAAATGGGTCATCTGATAATTTCCATAGCCCAACACTCAAACCACTATACCACACTTCCAATACAATACTTTAAAAATGGCATACTCATAAGGTAAGTAAGGAGGTTGTACATTGTAGCTCGATATGAGTCATTGAACTGGATTTGCAACTTTCCAGTCAAGAAGCCTATATAGTACAGTAACTTTCTGAATCACAGGGGAGCTTCCAGACTGGCACTTCGGAGAATAGTTAATTCCTACTCATTTTCACATTCAATCTAGGTGTCCATGATATGTCCTGTTTTAATTTTTTAAAAAAGTTTTCAAAGATCTGGAAAACATAGTTGCTAGTCTAAACTAAAATAGATTGATTGAATCAATGAGAGTTATTTAAGTGTTGACTTAACATTCAGCAGTTTCATGTGGTTACTCTAGCTGAGAAAAGCAAATGGATTTAGGCTACTGTTTCACTGTGTTACACTGTGTACAACAACGCAGAAAGAATCACAACCCAGAAACATCACCCAAGGAGACCCTCTGCTGTGCTTTCTGCAACCGGACTTGTTTATCTCGGATTGGCCTTTTTAGTCATCAGTGTGCTTGCAGAAAGCGCAGAATGAGTCCTTCCTAAATCTTCGTTTGCGAAGAAAAGCCAGAGAGAGACTGTGTATGAGTATTAATGTTTAAGAATATTTCAATAACTTGAATCCTGAATGTTCAAAACCAAAAATATATGCAGTGATTCTTAAGAACATATGATTAAAATTAATGCAATCAGTTATTTTAAAATTAATCAGTGTTGAACTTCTGGCTAATATACTACTGAGCATGACTCAGGTTTGGTTCAGCTTGAACATTTATTTGAAGCATGTCGAGATAAGGATTATAACTGATATGAGGATTATGTCGATGATTCATTCATAATTACTGTAATTTGTACTTAACCTGTGAACAGATATTGGGAAAATGTAACTAGTCCTGATACTGATGATTTGTTCTAGCTCCAGTGACTGAGTGGCTTTCTCAAAAGTTTGTCCGATTTTTAAAATTACTTTATTCTATTTCTTTCTCTTATTTTGCTTTGCTTGATTAAAAAAGATGTTACAATGCTGCGGGTCAGAATTAAAGTGGCAGAGTAGAATGTAATGGTTAAAATTGATAGAGAATTAGCATTTTCATTAATATTATTATAATCCTATAATTATAGTTCACCTTTAAGAATATATTATATTGTACAAAACTAGGCTGTACCTAAAAGCTTGTGAACTGAAAACCAAAGAAATGTTTCCAACAGAATAGATGCCATTTGAATAATGGGTTGGGAGCTGGACGTTGATGCTGTGGTATTTCAGTATGTGCTTCATTTAACTATCTCATCCTGAGGCAATGCCAGAGAAAAATGAAGTCTCTGTGCACAAGAAGAATCTTTTCCCCCTCCTCTTAAGCATCCTTGTTGAATGAAGACATTTTTGTCAAGGCTACACCAACCCTCATTGTTCAGTCCTAATTCCTCTTTGCTCAATCTGCTCATCCTATACTACAGTGGCTTTTCAGACTGTCAAGCAGAGAAGCTTTATTTGGTTTCCTCAGTGAGAAGATCAGTAATAGAGAATGGTCTTGCTGATTGCTTGCCAACCATTATTGTCCTTTGCCTGCAATGTGCAGCTGGAGGGTTCTGCTTGATGCCTGTTATTTATGTGGGGGGAAGCCTGCAAGGTCAGGCCAATGCCTTATGTGAACTATGTGCTCTGGGTACCCTAAAACATGTTCCAGAATCTACTGAAATTCCTTTGGGGTTCTTAGCAGATCATGTGGTAATGGCAGCAGACTGTTGCAGTAGGGTAGTGAATCAACTCTGGGATAAAGTCTGAACTTTAAAGGAGCTATCCATGTTGATGAAACCTATTCCCCAAAAAGGTTTGGCACAATGGATAGTGCCAAATGCCACACTAAAACCCTGAATAAGTTCACCACTCCACTGACATGAAAGCAACCAGCCACCACAGTCATAGAATCATAGAAACATAGCATTGGAAGAGACCACAAGGACCATTCAGTCCAACTCCCTGCCTTGCAGGAATACACAATCAAATCACTCCCACCAGATGGCCATCCACCCTCTGTTTAAAAACCTCCAAAGTAGGAGACTAAACCATGTGGGACTCTGTCATGTGGGAAAAGATTCCCTCAAAAAGCTGCTACTCTACCATGTTGCCTAATTATCTGCAAACCACATTATCAGGGGCAGGGACTCCCTATATCAGACCACTAAAATATTATATAACAGGGAAGCTTTTACTCCCGAAACTTTGTCATTTGTCTGAGTGTTACAGAATTTGTGATAAGAGTACAAATTGACTGTTCAGATATGGCAGGACATCCTGCTGCAGAAATGCAGATTTCCACCAAATCTTGCCATCAGCATGAGACCAAATTGCCAAGCTTTCCGCATGTGCAAAATGTCTATGTACAAAACTGGTGCCTTTTCGCTTTGTGAAGCTAAGTGCACTAAGTGCAACTATTTTTTTCTAGTCTAAGGACTTTTTTGGATGGAAGAAAGGTAACGCAAGCAGCGTCACCAGGTTGCGACGCTGCTGCGCAAGAGAGCACCAGTTTCGAACAACGCTCTTCCCAGCGGTACTGTCCAGAGAAGGGCAACTAAAATGGTGAAAGGTCTGGAAACAATGCCTTATGAGGAGAGACTTAGGGAGCTGGGTATGTTTAGCCTGGAAAAAAGACGGTTTAGAGGCGATATGATAGCCCTGTTTAAGTATTTGAAGGGATGTCACGCTGAGGATGGAGCAGGCTTGTTTTCTGCTGCTCCAGAGACTGGAACACGGAGCAATGGGTGCAAGCTCCAGGAACAGAGATTCCACCTCAACATGAGGAGGAACTTTTTGACAGTCAGAGCTGTTCGGCAGTGGAACACACTCCCTCGGAGCGTGGTGGGGTCTCCTTCCTTGGAGGTCTTTAAACAGAGGCTGGATGGCCATCTGTCGGGGATGCTTTGATTGTGATTTCCTGCGTGGCAGGGGGTTGGACTGGATGGCCCTCGTGGTCTCTTCCAACTCTGCAATTCTATGATTCTATGATTCTATGATTCTATGATTTGAGCGTGATTTTTTTCCTTCCCAGCGTCATATTTTACTCGCGATCAGCTGCTTGCGTTACTTTTCTTCTGTCCGAAAAAGTCCTATGTAACAAGACAACTGTTATTACCAGGCAAATAGCATAGTGCTCAGAGGCCTTCTATTTGAGCTAACAATAATAATTCCCCAAATCTTAATATAGTCTTTGGCATCATGAGTGGGGCTCCAAAGCACCCTCACCTTTTCAGGTAACAGAAGCATACATGGCTTTCTTCCTCATTTTATCCTCACAGCCACCCAGTTAGGTAGATTAGGCTGGGGGGGCTTTCAACACAGAACCTGGTGGGAATTTTTTTTCAAAAAATTCACCCATTGCTCCTGGATTTGAGCTGGTACCTAATTTGTTCTGCTGATTTAAGAAACTAATTTATTATATGGCTAATCATCTTGGCTAACAATAATAACTTGGGTGGCCACTGTTACTCTAGATGTTTTCCTTCTGCACATTTAGCAACTGTGTAGCAATAAACTGCATATATCCCAGCTTAATTCCTGGGCATTAGGTTTCTAACGTTGGAGCAAGAACACTGAAGATAGTCAACATCAGGCACTTGGGAAGCAGGCATTTCCTGTAAATGACATTTTGATACAATTGTTTAGGGCCTGGGAATATATTTCCAGCAAGGATACTATGCTGATGAGTAGAGATACTATTTGTCTGCATGCAAAGAGGGAATGACCTACTAAATTTTTATTTGTCACAATAAGTCACATAGCTATTAAAAGCACAAAACACTGGCCAGGAAAATAGTAATAGCATCAACCATGACAAGTGGCAACCCTATAGTCTACCGATGGCTATGTCATGCTGGTCAAAATTTAATCTAGATCATTGAACCTGCTTAAAGAATGCACCGTGTTCTTAGATTTGCCATGCAATTGATGAAGTTGAAACTAGCAACGATTTCAAGGAACTCTCATGCTTAGAGATCATTCAAAATGAGCAATTTCAGTATTTCAAATATGAAGTAGAATCATAATCCCTGCTTTTCTCTGTGTCCATTCATCTGATATTATAGACTGATGCCTCAAAAACCATAGTGTATACATGGGTATATTTATCTTGTTTCCCTCATCCTTGCCAGTTTTGGGTTTGTCCATCTCTATTGATTTAATTTGAGAGGCTTAGCTTTTTTGAGAGCTGGTGCTATTGTGAAAAGTCTGAGCTCAAGGGCAGATGTTCAACCCCCAGTGTCCTAGAAGAGAAAACAGTTGTTTTCAAGGCCAACTCCCACATGTACACATCAGATATCCCTTCTAGGAAGAAAAATAATCTCCAGAACAACATTAAATTAAAGCAAAACACATCCATTTTAGCCAAAAGAGATAATTCCTCCTTGTTTATATCTGGAATAGAATCCAGTTTGAGGTCATGGAGATAATAATAGGCCAAGGTCTTCATGGCAGGTTTAGCCTCTCAGCCCTCTGGTACCTTCAAATAGATGCCTTTACTTTCTTTCTTATAAGTTAATTTTTGTAAGTTGCTCCTGTGAGATAGGTGGCTGTAGAAGCAGTGAATTTGGGGACTTTCGTGTTGTGAGAGTAAAAGCAGCTCTTGACAAATGTTGCTGTCCTTGAGCAAGCAGGGATCATCAGCATTGAGGCCATGATATTGAGAACACAGCTGTGCTGGGCAGGGCACGTTTTCAGGATGGAGGACCATCGCCTCCCCAAAATAGTACTCTACAGTGAACTCGCCACGGGTCAGCGTAAGAGGGGAGCTCCAAAAAAGCGATACAAGGACTCCCTGAAACAACATCTCAGGCTCAGCCAAATTGATCACCAACAATGGTCTGCCCTGGCCTCACATCGGGAGGCATGGAGACGCACTATCCACAATGCTGCAGCCTTATTTGAGAACTCACGCCAAACAAGTCTTGAAGAGAAACAACAAAGCAGAAAGAATCACCGCCCAGAAACATCACCCAAGGAGACCTTCTGCTGTGCTTTCTGCAACTGGACTTGTTTATCTCGGATTGGCCTTTTTAGTCATCAGCACGCTTGCAGTAAGCGCGGGATGAGTCCTTCCTGAATCTTCATTTGTGAAGAAAAGCCAGAGAGAGAGACCCTCACAATGAGGGGGCATTCACACTATTAAAAAGACCTCAAATTCCGCCTGAATCTGGCCTGATAATGCCGCACAACATGCGGCCTTTCCTCTGAATCTGGTGTGGAAAGGACACACGATATACAGCCCTATTTTCACCAAATGCAAGAAATACCCCACCCTTAATCTGGGTTTTAGAAAACCACAGTTTTCTCCAAAGTTTGCTTGAAACTCCAGAGAAAGCTGCATTCTTATCAATCTATGCATTCTGGATTCAGGTGACATGGGGAGGAGTGGACGGACAAGCACTGCCTAAGGCACCACCATTCTCCCCCTTCTCCTCAGTGCCACTTCTTATTCCAAAGGCAGAATCCCAGTGGTAGTTGTCTTCTCTGAGGTCAGAATTCTGGTGAGCCCTGCCATCGCAAAACTAGCTGCCCCTTCTGGCTTCCAAGGGGATGACTACCACTGGTGCTTCGCTTTTCTAGTGCACAATTGCCTCTCTGAGCTCGGGGAAAAGCAACACCCTCGTGGTAGCTGCCTTATCTGGCTTCAGAGGTGTGAGTCCCACTGGTGCTTTGCTTTTCCTGGGTGACTGTGCACCAGAAAAGTGAAGCGCTAGCAGGACTCATCCGGTTTGAAGGCAGAATGCACGTGTACCCTGCCATTGTGAGTAGGCTGCCCGTTCTGGCTTCTGAGACAGCAGCTACAGCTGAGGCTTTGCTGTCATGTAACTCAATTGCCCTCTGTGAAAGCAAAGCCTCAGTGGTTTCTCTGAAGCCAGAATGGGTCGCACCCCTGCCAACATAAGGCTAGCCATCTGTTCTGGCTTCAGAGAGAGAGGATAATGCTGGGACTTTGCTTTTCCCCTGCACAATTGCCCCTCTAAGCTCCCTGAAAAGTGAAGCCCCAGCGGTAGCTGCTCTCCCTGAAGCCGTTGACAGCAAGTAAAAATCTGAATGCAGATTTGGGCTTTGGCCAGAGGTGTGTTACTTAAATCCAGGCCAGCGTAGCCTGAATTTCATGAGCCACAGCTCTGGTCCAAAGCAGTGTGAATTTCATCCAGATTTTTACCCATCCCGTGTGTGAATGTTACATTCCTAGATAGTCTTTGCACCACACACACCTCCACCCACAATGCATCTATTCTGATAAGTACTTCAAGATGGACACCTAGGTTCTCACTTATATCAATAGTATATACATATATTTTATTACATATGTTTTTGTTGTCTTGTTATATTACAAGGCAATATAATAATTTATGTTTTGCCTGGTAGTAAACAGCAGGACTCAAAGTGATTTCCACATTTTTGGCATGCAGTTGTATACATGACATATGAAAATGTATAAGTCATAGTTGAGGTGTTTTTAAACAGTATGTTACTTTACGGCAGAGCTCGAAGAAGAAGACGGCATCTATATATGTTACCATACTGATGTTTGTTTAACTTAAGCCGCCTGAGGGCTCGCACTAAGACTCTAAACTATCTAGCTTGTGAGCTGCTCTTTGCTGATGATGCTGCCCTTGTTGCCCACACAGAAGCAGCTCTGCAGCGCCTAACGTCCTGCTTCGCAACAGCTGCAGAGCTCTTTGGGCTGGAAGTCAACCTGAAGAAAACAGAAGTTCTTTACCAGCCTGCACCACAGGATGAACACCACCATTCCCTCATTGCCGTAGGCAAATCTGTGCTTAAGTCAGTTCAGCAGTTCACCTACCTGGGAAGCATCATCTCCTCAGATGCCAAGATTGACAAAGAGATCAATCACAGATTAGCAAAGGCATATAGCGCATTTGGAAGACTTTACAAAAGAGTCTGGAGTATTAAACACCTGAGGCGAAGCACAGTGTGTATAGAGCCATTGTACTTTCTATTCTCCTTTATGGGTCTGAAACATGGGTCACCTATCGCCACCACTTACGACTCCTCGAACGCTTTCATCAGTGCTGTATATGCACAATCCTAAATATACACTGGACGCAGAAAGAATCATAACCCAGAAACATCACCCAAGGAGACCTGCTGTGCTTTCTGCAACCAGACTTGTTTATCTCGGATTGGCCTTTTTAGTCATCAGCGTGCTTGCAGAAAGTGTGGGATGAGTCCTTCCTGAATCTTCGTTTGCAAAGAAAAGCCAGAGAGAGAGAGAGAGAGAGGCTGTACCTGTGAGTTCTAGTTTTATTCATTTTTGTGTGTTTTGGAGTCCACTGAAGCAGATATTTCAGGGACATACTCCTGGAAAATGAGTGATGGAAAGAAGGGTGGGGTGCCTGTGGCAGGAGAATAAAAATAGGAAGTGAGACTGAAAGAAATCTACTCCAGGGCTGAGTTGGGCAGCAGGAAATTTTGCGGAAAGGAAGGGAGGAACAGTCTAAATTTATATATGTTGGAACATAAAAATGCAATTTTATTTTTGTCACTCTAGCAGGAAAAATGACACAGGCAGATTTAAACAATGTTCTCTAGTATAAAGGTAGTCTCAACAATAGACTAAACTTAGCCCCTGAAGGCTAACTAAATGTTAAGAGATACTGTTCTCTTATGTCTTCCATGATCTGGCAGAAGAGGGAAATTAACCAAAGACGTGACAGTAATAATAATTCCTGCTTTGTAGGAGAAGTCCATAGTGTGACCACCCTAAAAAGGAACTTGATCTCTGAGTTCCATTAATTCAAGGAAATTGCTGGTCATTGTACTAAATCCTAGTAAATCACTCGTCAAATTTTTGCCTGGGGTGAGGGGAGACCTATAATTTTTTATTTTAAAATTTCCTAACGACATAAAATAGAACAATAGAAGTACATAATAGAAAGAAAACAAAAGAGGAAAAAAGACAAGAAAAACAAGTCAAAGAAAAAAGAGAAAAGTAAAAGTGACTTCCAATCTTCTTTCAGTGGTTATTAAAATATATCCTCAGAACCAATATTTGCTGTTTCAAATATCAGCAGGACACAAAACAGAACATGTACCAGAGTCTTCCTAGAAAATACCTAGAGAGGCATCCTCTCTAGACATTTTTTAGGTCCTCAAAGCAACTTCATGGTATTTTAAACTGGAAGTCCCATTCTTTTTTAATGGCATTCACTGTTATCCATGGTTTCCAGTATCTGCGGTAAGTCTGGGAACTGAACCACTGCAGATTCAGAGGTCCGACTGTAATCAGTGTAAACTTCACTCATCTCTCACCATAAATCCTCCTTCTCCTTTCTATAATGTATGTACACTTATTAATACAATCAAAACTTATGAAATCACATATATTTTACACAGAGGAGATTTTTGGAAGCCTAAAATCAGCTTCTTGTCGTGAAGCAGCCTCTGGAACAGTACCGAGGCTGCTGCGCGGCAAGGGTCCATTTTGGACGACGCCGTTTCTCTCTCGGCATCGTCCGTGACTGTTGCGGCCAGCATTGGAGGCGGCCGCGCTGTTTTTTACTCACGGACAACTTAAACATCATAAAAATCAACCTTAACATCATTTTAAACATTTTCTCACATTTTGATACCCCGAAAACCTTGTTTTCTAACAACTTCTTTTACATTAAGCAAACATCAAACATAAAGCAACTAAATAACAACTAGGACCCATAAATCCAATCTTTGTTTCTTTATCAATTTATACTTTAAATTTAACTTTCTGTTTTTGCCAAACCTTTGCAATTGTACAAGTTGAACCTCAGTTATCAAATTCAATAAAACCTGAAGAGGAAACATCCTTCCATTAAAAAAACTTCATGTTGATCTTGTTAACTTTGCCCTCATCTTCCTCTCCTTCCAGATATCTAACTGAAAACCAAATATTATCATTGTCTTTCAGAAACTCCCCCCAAATGTCACTGTCCCCTCTAGTGACTTTGCGGTAAATTTCAGGGCTCTTTCTTCCAACTTCTCAACTGTCTTTTAGGAAAGTCACCCAAATATTCTTCTCTTTTCTGATGTTTCTGAGACCTCTGATGCTCTTTCTCTCCTCTTTGTTATCTCTCATATTTCCAATACTCTCCCCTGTTTCTTACAGGATAAAATTTCAAAATCATCAAAACTATCCTGGCCTGGCTACAAATCCATATTTTTTTCTCCGTATTCTGATCTCTCCTCTCAGTCCGCATCTTCCATCCAATACTCTGTTGCTTCATGCAATTCTCTAACTCCTAGCATGTAATCCATCACTAATCTGTAACTCTTGAAGTTGTTTTTCATCAACATGCCACTCTTCTATTGAACAAAAGCTTGGCATATACAGTAAATAATCTGTCTCCACAGTGACTCCTCCAACACTGTGTTGCAATTACACAGCCTGCTGTTTAGCTACTCTTGTTATTGAGATTGCTTCCAATGGGATACCTCTCCAAGACAAAACAAAAACATTTTCTCATAACAAGCTGATCTCTTTCCTTAGAATCTCCTTCCTTAGTCAATTTTTACTCACAAAATGCTTACAAGGACAAGTAATCATCCAAGTTTTATTCCTTTTTAAATCACAATCTTGTTAGACTTTCTGATTTCAAAATGCAATCTTAAAGATTCTTTAAAATAGTCCTGAAGGTCTCTTATATTAGTGCAGAAAGCAGGAAACTCACCAAGGTATGGTCACCACTGAGCCTCCATACCAGTGATTGTTGCTACTGCAGCTTTCCATATCACAGAACTCCATGAAGGGATGCCATCTGCCATTACTGTCACCCAGAAGTCACTGAGGGGAGCAGATGATAGAGTGGATAATGGTGCAAAGCTAGCTCCAGGATCCCACTGATGAGACCTTATCTGAATCCATTTCAGTTTGGATCTTCACTTGGTCATACTGTCTGGGATCAATCATTGTGAGACAGATTAGAATTACAAGGGGTGGGGAGTCTTGTAGTCTGTCTAGTCCAATCCTCTGCTGAATACAGGAAATCCAGAGCTCAAGCATTGTGAACAGGTGGTTGCCTAACATCTGCTTAAAGACCCCCACTTACAGATAGCCCACCACACCTGGATGCAACTGCTTCTATGTCTGAGGTGCACTTAAAGAAGTTTCACTAACATCCAGCGGAAATCTACCTTGCTGTAACTTAAGCCTGTTAGTTCTAACCCACCGTAATATGCACCATTATAGTAGATTGAAAGGTTCACATGGTTCAGCTACATGCTATTATTTTAACCCCCCCCCAAAAACACACACTTTGCAGTAGTATACCACCTCCATTTGACTGTACTTCCCATTGGGGACTTATGATATTTCTAAATTTCTAAAATATTGCATTGTTTTACATGTGGGTGGTGAGTGGCTGAGGGAGTGAGAGGGGAGGGGTGCTTGTGAGGCTTGGATTGGGTGGATTGTGAGGCAGAGAGGGAATTTGCATGTGGGTGGTGATTGGCTGAGGGAGTGAAGGGGATTGGTTGGGTAAGCAGCCAGTCAGCACACTGGGAAAGGAAACATAGCCAAGAGTTTCATATATATAGATGCTGCCCTCTGGAGCAAGAGAGAACAAACTTATGTTGATGTTGTGGCATGCCATATTGGTTTTGAAAAAGTGACAACTGTTTCAAATCTTATTTGGATTATACTATTTGATCACAAACTAGCATTAAAGCAGATACATTTACAGTTGCAAGGAATTCTTTCTAGGGTTGTCATCATTTGAACAGAGGGCCTTTACTTTTGCTTGTAATAGCAGTCTGATGAGCAGACAACTATATATAGATCCAGGGCTGGTTTAAGGCACCAGAGGCACCAGTGGCACCAGCAGCACCTGCATCCGCAGGGGGCTCCATCATTGTGGGACCCCTGTAGTAACCCCCCTCCTGCAAAATCGCAATTAGTAATAATCTGAATATCCTGTACTGTGAATAGCTTAGGTTGAGTTAGGTTACATTGACTTGAGATAAACATATGGGACCCCCAAAACAAAGCATTGCAGGGCACCCCAAAATTCCTTAAACCGGTCCTATTTAGATCCAGGAGCAGATTTTTGAAAAGCACAAAACCAAGCCAGACTGTTTATTACCTATTACCTAGCTGCCAGCCTTAACATTTTTACACTAAAATTTCTCTGCTCTCCAGAGGAGATATCAAGGTATGACTATGTACACCTTGCAGTGATATCCTGTAAAGAGCAACAAGATATCAACCAATCAGCTTTCCTCTCTGTCTTTCCTTTGTGAGGTCATATTGCTTAACATTACTGGTAGGTAGATGAGGTCACAGTTGCAGCTTAAATGTATTTGTTTTGAACTGACTGTAACTCTTAAAAAGTGCATGTTCAGGGTTTTTGGTTTATTCCCAGGTGTATGGGAAGAGCAGTAGCCAGGGGATGCCTCTAGACAGAAGAACAATTCCCAAATGTGGAAGGCAGACCCTTGGAGGAATGGGACACACAGAAGCAGGACTATCAGGAATCATACTGTGAGTTTTGAACTGCATAATTTATTCCAAGCTCCCCCGTGCTGAACAATGATGAGGCACAGAAACAGGGACAACAGTCTCAGTCTACAGAGAGCAGAGGTGAATGTGACAGGTTTGGTGGATGGAAGAGTTTCTGCCATTTCACAGAGGAAGAAGAGGCATGTGGTGGTGGTAGGTTATTCCTTGCTGAGAGAAACAGAAGCACTGGTGTATGGGCATGATAGGATATCTCAAGAGGTGTGCTGTATCTCTGTATCCAAGGGGCAAAAGATCCATGATATAACAAAGAGGCTGTTACCTGGCTTGACAGCCCTCACCTTTCAATAACAAATAATTGGCAATCTATTATATATATAAAAGGCTTGGGTATGTTTCCTTTCCCAATGTGCTGATTGACCACTTAGGAAACATACCCCACCAATCTCCTCCCTCCTCTCACTCCCTCAGCTAATCACCACCACATGGATTCCCTCTCCACCTCACAATGCACTCCTGCTACTCAATCTGCATTTACATGCCCAACCTCACAAGAGCCCCTCCCGCCTCTCAGTCTCTCAGCCACTCACCATCCACATGTAAAGCAATGCAAGTTGAACTGTGTGAATCTTTCAAATCTACTATAATGACATATGTTACACTGGGTATAAACTACAGTATTTAATAATCTGGCTAGCTATGGTCCACCACATGGTTGGCAAGTAAACCAGGGACTCCCCAGATACCAAGGCCGGAGTCGTGCACAACCTAGGGAGGGACCATCTAAATTCCCTAAACAGGTCATGCCCAGGTCAAAGTTATTCCTGAGAACACCTTGAGATGTGTCATCCACTAATCCAATCAAAGATAGCCGAGCACTCCATGATTACAAAATGGGTTTTTCCTCTCCTTCCCTCAACCACAATAGAGGGTTGCCTGCACCCATTCCAAATGTCTAGCCCATCAACTATCATTAACACATCCAGAGAACCCTTTGTACAGTCCTGGGAATCTCTGAGAGACATTGTATTCCACTCTAAATCCCATTCCTTCAGGGGAAATATCACCTAGAATACTGTGTCCAGTTCTGGGCACCACAATTCACAAAGGATATTGACAAATTGGAGCATATCCAGAGAAGGGCAACTAAAATGGTGAAAGGTCTGGCAACCATGCCTTATGAGGAGAGACTTAGGGAGCTGGGTATGTTTAGCCTGGAAAAAAGACGGTTAAGAGGCGATATGATAGCCCTGTTTAAGTATTTGAAGGGATGTCACGCTGAGGATGGAGCAGGCTTTTTTCTGCTGCTCCAGAGACTGGAACACGGAGCAATGGATGCAAGCTCCAGGAACAGAGATTCCACCTCAACATTAGGAGGAACTTTTTGACAGCATTAGGAGGAACTTTTTGACAGTAAGAGCTGTTCGGCAGTGGAACACACTCCCTCAGAGCGTGGTGGGGTCTCCTTCCTTGGAGGTCTTTAAACAGAGGCTGGATGGCCATCTGTCGGGGATGCTTTGATCATGATTTCCTGCATGGCAGGGGGTTGGACTGGATGGCCCTCGTGGTCTCTTCCAACTCTACAATTCTATGATTCTATGAGTATAGCATAACCTACAATCCCCTCACTCCAATCCTCTATCCAAATACTTCCTACTTTCTTTGATAGCCTTGTGTGATTGCTTGATGCTTGAATATTAGCGTGAATGCTGTTAAGATTAAATTCCAATAAAAAAACCATTTAAGTGTACGTTCTGGCTTGAGTCCGTTCAGTGATTACTAGTACACACAGTTCAAAAGATCCATGCAGTTACCCAACCTCTCATATGCCAATTTGAGCTAATTAAATTCCCCAAATCAAGATTCCAACATGCGTGGAAGTTCCACAGACCTCAGCAATTTGGGTAACAAGGCTGATAAGACTCATCATTACCCTGTCATTCTGATCCACATGGCAACAAAGGATACTGCAGGATATAGCCTTCAATAGATTGCAAAGGCTCCTAGTAAGAAGCTGGAGAACCATGGGATACAGGTTGTTATTTCATAATTCCTGCTGTTGAAAGGCATGACAGTCTGAAAAATTGTGGAAATGAACGATCAGCTTCACAAATCATGAAAGAGTTATCTTTCTAGACCATGGCTTGTGATTTCATAAAAAAGAACTTTTGGCAAAAGGTGGGTTTCATCTCACAGCAGTTGCTGAGAACATATCTGTTAAGAGACTTGCAGATCTGATCAGGAGGACTTTAAACTGAGTTTGTGGGGGAAGGAGTCAATATTTCAGAAGGCTTGGGAGACACCAAGTACTATAAACAACATCCTCAGTGGTACAGGGGAGTGGGGAGTGCTAGGACAAGAACTCACCAATAGGTGGGAAGAAAAACAATAAAGAAGCAGCTTGAGAGAATAACCTGTGGTCTTAGATACCTCTACACTTATGCACTGAATAAGGGGGGAAAAAACAAGATGAGCTCTTAACATAGTAAGGCAAATATTATAGACCTAACTAAAGCATGATGTGATAAGTATCATCACTGGAATGTAGTAATGGAAGGGTATAACCTATTTCAAAGAAACAGGCCAAACAAGAAAGAAGGAGTAGCATTAAACATAAAGGGTGTGCACACCTGGAAGAAGATCCATGCCTTAATGCATGGAAACCAAATTGAGAACATTTGTGTAAAAACTAATTTGGAGGGAAACAACAGGGATACAATTGTGGGGGTTTATTATGGATTCCCAAGCCAGACTGAAGACTTGGATGATGCCTTCATAGAACAGGCTTTGGATGATGACCAAAGATTGAAGTGGGAAAGACATAGGTCCTTATCATACCACACAGTTGTATCATTTTGTTACTGTTTGAAAACTGCTTCACTTGTATTTGCAACAATAGCTGATTGCTGACACTGTGTATTTCACCTTTGCCATATTTTCACTTTGATACCATGATTGCCACAGTTTTTCATCTGCACTATTGCCATTATCACCACTCTGTTTGCCTTGCCTTGTGCTTCATGATTAGTTTACCTTTAATTTAAAATAAATAAAGCCACAATAATTCAATTACAGCATGATGCCATTTCAACTTTCCCATCAGTGCCCAGATCATGAGAGGTGAGACAGGAAGAGAAATAGACCACGCCAGCCCCCACCATTTTTGATGCACTTTCTTCTGTGAAAAACAAAGGTGCTTGTCTCACTAGTCAATTATTTCAGATTGTCCCATCTGAAAAACATTTTACCAGTATTCATGAAGACAGATGAATATTGATGCTGTGTATGACACCTTCACTACATTTGCTCTTTAACTGTGCTAATTTCCACTGTTTTCTTTTCTGCTTCGTAAGGTATTCAGCACCAACAATGCATTCACACCACCCTGTTTGCCCCATCTCTTGCATCACTTTAAATTAAGCTGTAATAGCACTGTCACAGTGCTATTACACTATTACCTAAAAAATTAATATATTTTTTAAGTAACACTGTTGTAATAACACTGTGGCATGTGATAGCGTAGGAAAGAAGCACAGAGATAATTGAAAAACACCCTGTGCACTAAACGTGTCTAAATAGTGCACTATAACAGCAAACCACTTATACTGTATAAACAAACATTAGGGAAAAAATCTAAAAAGGGTTCCAAGGATATCGAGCACAACTGATCAGGAAACACTGCTATTCTCTTGTGGAGTCTTTGTCCTCCTGCTCAAACACCTGAAGGAGTGTGAGAGTTCCTTGCTGGAGATTTTCTTGGGAATCCCCAAAGGAGGGACAATCAGACCATGCCCACAGCATGCCCACTATGCAATCAATCTCACAATGAAGACAATGAGACACTCACACTCAAATTGGTTACTGAACCATAGTAAAAAAAGGGGGATTAATGGATTATTTCTGCATGAAAAAAATCAAATTCCTGATGACACTACAGCACAACAACATTGGTAAAGCCATGACATTGTGTGATAAGATTGAGGCCAATGTGGGATTAATCCATTGCTAATAACAGTATAACAGCATTCCATGATAAGCACTATAGAAGTAATGTTAGGCTTCAACCACCCCAATATTTGCTTGAAGTCAAACTCTGCCAAGAAGGAACAAATATCACACACACATTGTTATTGTTACAGACACATTTTGTTACAAAATTATAATAAATATTAAGAAATACATGTATGTGATAATATTTATTCATGTATGTAATTTTTAAACTGTTAATTTGTATTAGTTTTAGTTATCACAAAGTACACACACACACACACACACACATATATATATATACCATACGTTTTCAAAATCCTGATCGATTAGTGTTTTAACTATCTTGAGCCTATTTAATACAGTAATGAACTACAGACACATCTAAGAAAAATATGCAAATTTGCATTTGTCTTAATCCTTGGCTCAAATCTAGCATTAAAATTAGAATTTAAATTCTTAAATATATTTACTCACCGTGAACATTAAACTTGCATTTTAATCCATCAGATTCTTAGTTTATACCCAGTAAATAATTATAAAGCTTGGGTTTTTTTCTCCTTTTTTATATGAATTGTAATGCAAAAAGGAGCTCAACCAATGTATTTCCTCAAGTCACACATTATATATCAAAGAGCTGCATGTGACACATGAGCTGTGGTTTGGCCACCCCCTGGGCCTAGAGGCTGATACACTGGCACACTTGTGTCATTGTTTGAATTTTGGAAATTAGAGAACTCTTCAAGAATCCTATATATCCTAAGTACGGTAATAGTAGATGATGCCTCTAGTTATTTGTTTAGATAAAGGGTTGAGCAGTTTCAATTAAGGCCAATTTTGGCTTCTAGGCTGGGTTGTACTACTGCATTTTGGGCCAAAACTCAGCCCAAAATGGATCCTGGAAGTTCCCAGAAGTGGCTGGAAGTCTACTTCCAGTTTCTGCTACCAGGTTTTCCAGCTAGTTTTTTCAGCCAGTTTTGGGGGTTGGGGGGGATGCAGAGGAGATTGCAGAAAAGGGAAACTCACTCTAAATGGAGTTCTGGGGGCTTTGGTAGGTTTTCATGCCTCAAAAAATGTTTAGAAATTTTAGACAATCTAGGGCTTTTAGTGGAGTTGTGAGAGGGGAGAAACTTGGGTACCGTAAAAAGAACCATATAACCCTTGAAAATCAATCTTCCATTGGCCTAGCCTTTGGGGGTATGTGCCTCAGCCCAAGGGCTCCCCATATGTCCCGTGATGGGGATTTGATTTGATCGCTAGCCGAGGGATGAGTGTGGGAAATATTTGTTTGCGGCTCAACTCTACCATTGGTTGTGAGGGGGTGCTGGACTCTGTCCGCAAAAGGGCTAAAATGCTTCTCTGCTGTATACCATTTGCTGCATCATTTACCACTCAGTACTGAAAGAACTGTTGGAGAGGCCTGGAACTACACCCAGTATCAAAACAAGTGATTTCCTGTGTGGCAGGGGGTTGGACTGGATGGCCCTTGTGTTCTCTTCCAACTCTACAATTCTATGATTCTATGATTCTAAGAAGGTTGTTGTTGCATTCAAGTCATGTTCAACTTATGGAGACCCTAAGGTGAACCTATCATGGTGATTTCTTGGCAAGATTTGTTCAGAGTGGGTTTGCCTTTGCCTTTGCCTTCATCTGTGGATAAGAGAGTGTGACTTGCCCAAGATCACCCACTGGGTTTCCATGGCTGAGTAGGGATTCAAAACCTGCTCTCCTGAGTCATAGTTCAACACTCAAACCACTACACCATGCTGGCTACATCCAAAGAATCCCTCACTTCTTCAGCTATTTTGCACCTGAACCTAACCAACAGGGATGAACAGGTCATTCTTTGGTGAGAGTGACCCCATTCTCCTGGGATTTGTCATACAGAGGAAAAGGGAAGCCAAGCATAGTCATGCATGCCTTCTGGACTTTAAGAAACCTGTTTTCAGTAAGCTTCAATAAATACTTGGGTGAGATGCTATAATGACTCCTGCTCTTGAATAGGAGAGGGGACCCCAAATTCTATCTGGCTGCCAACACCCATTAATTTACCCCTCAGTAACTTAGTGGGAAGTTACTGAGGGGTTTAACTAGCACTTCACCTCTGCAGAGATGTTCCCTCCCCCTCCCTAGGGATGGTGAGGCAGGCAGCACCTCCCCTACCTCTCCATAAGTCCTGAAGTATCTCAAGCCTCCAGTCTCTCTCTTGTGTTTTGTGGCACTCTGTTTTATAACCTCTGATCTTGGAAGCATCTCAGAGCTTCCACTCGTCTCCCAAAACAGGCCATCCTCATTGGGCAATTGTCTCTCATGATCTCTGTTGCTTCTACATGATGCTGACCCTCAGTAAATGTAACCTTGTTTACCTGGAGGAGAGACTATACCCCTCAGCTGTGTTGTCCGGATAATGGAGAAGCCCATTCTCACAGATGCCATGGTCAGACATGTTCAAAGGGAAGGGAATTCATTATGAATGGGGATTTCTTAAAGATAAGGTATTGAGGTACAATTGCAAACAAGGAATGTACAGGTTCGAAAGCAACTGTCAATTCTCTTTAAGAATTCTTGGAATACAGCAGAGGTCTCTGTAGACTGGAGGAGGGTGAATACTGTCCAAAAGGGAGAGGGAAGGACCCAAGTAACCACCAACCAGACAGCTTGCTATCAGTATCAGGAAAGATTATAGAACAGATAATTAAACAGTCAGTCTGTGAGCATTTGGTAAGTCAGCATGGGTTTATCAAAAATAAGCCATGCCAAATTAACATTCTCTCTCTCTTTTTTTTTTAAATAGAGTTGTAAGCTTGGTAGATCAGAAAATGTTGTGGATGTAGTATATCTTGATATCAGGGAGGCGTTTGACAAGGTCCCTCTTTATATTCTTGCAAACTGGTAAAATGTGGCCAAGCAATGCTACTGTTTGATGGATTTTTAACTGCTGGAGATAGCAACCTTTTGCATGCCTGAATTCACTGATAGATTGCATGTGTACCTCTAGGAATTTAGGGAAAGGTGTGTTTATAGTAAACTTCCTGCTTGTTTGTTTACAGACTCTCTCTTCCTGGTCCCACAGGTACCCTTTGTTCTTTGGGGACTAACCCTCTCTCACACGTCCTGATTGTTCTCCATGAAGCATATGGTCTGAAGGACCTCTCTAGCTGAGATGCTCCTACTTTCCTTCTAACATGCAGATGTTTCTTCTTCTTACTTACTTGAAGATCCTGAACCTGTGTATTGAATTATGAACATACGCAGTTTGTAAGTTAACTACTTTTTATAGTTTTTAAAGAAGACTAATCTTGTTTTTCTCAGCTAGATATTGTGTATGGGAGAGGAGGCTAGTTTTTCTGTTCTAATGACTGCCTTATAGTGCAATTTAATTCTGCTAGTGAGATCACCAAATCTCATTGTTTAACAGCAACATTAAATGGTTGATGGACCAAACCCAAAGAATACTCACAAATGGGTTCTCTTCATCCTGGAGAGAAGTGGCTGGTAGGGAGCCTCAGGGTTCTGTCCTGAGCCCAGTGTTGTTTGACCTAGATGATGGAATAGAAGGCATACTTACCAAATTTGCAGTTGACACTAAATTAAGGGCAAGGGTAGCAAATACTCCAGAGGACAGGGCCAGATTCCAAAATGATTCTGACAGTTTAAAGGGCCCAGTCAAAACTAACAAAATTTAAGCAGGGGTAAATGTAAAGTGGGAGTCAGCATGATGCAGTGTTTGAGTCTTGGACTATGTCTCTGGAGACCAGGGTTCAAATCCCTGCTCGGCCATGAAAATCCATTGGGTGACCTTGGGTAAGTCACATGCTCTCATCCTCAGAAAACCCCATGATACATCCACCATAGGGTTGCCATCAGTTGGAAATGACTTGAAGGCACACAACAACAACAAAATGTAAAGTACTACATCTACGCAGGGGAAAGGAATGCACAAATATAGGATGGGTGCTGCCTGGCTTGACATGTGAAAACTGGCTGCATCAACAGGAGTATAGTGTCCTGACTGAGGAATATTGTGTCCAATTCTAGACACCACAGTTCAAGAAGGATACTAACAAGATAAAAATATGTCCAGAGAAGGGCACCAAGATGGTCTGAAAATGAAGCCATATAAGGAATGACTTAGGGAGCTAAGTATGTTTAGCTTGTAGAAGAGGTGCTATATGATAGCCATCTTTAATATATGAAGGCAAGCATGTAGAAGATGGAGCAAGCTTGTTGTCTGCTGCCCCAGAGGCCAGGATATGAATGAATGGATTTAAATTGCAAGAAAAGAAATTGCACCTAAACATTATAGAGACCTTCCAGACAGCAAGAGCTATTTAACTTTGGAACAGGCTGTCTCGGAGGGTAGTGGACTCTCTGTCTTAGGAAGCCTTTAAACAGGAATTTTTTTTGGAGGGGTTAGGAATTTTTTTACTGGAATAAGACCATTCTACTGAAAAATACACCTGACTGCAAAAGGCCGTAACAATAACGCATTTAATTTTTTTTTTAAAATATTGTTTTCCTCTTCTCTAATACAAAAATAAAACTATCTATCCTAACACGAATACATTTTCCCTCTTAATCTAAACACACTTTAATCACTCTTTTTTCTTTTCCAATGAACATTATATTTACACATGACAACTATACATATTTGGAAAACAAAAAATTATACGAGATTAATAAAAATAATAATACAAAAGAATATAAAAATAATAATAGAAAATATATTTAAAAATAGCCCTTAAGTTATTGCTGGGGCTGGATCATTAAACCACGACCAAAACTTTTTCTAACGATGATTTGGCAATTTCTTAGTTGTGTTTTCCTGCATGACCCTTGCAGATAGTCCCAGCTCTGTGATTCTATGATTTATTTTATTTGTTATTTTATTCTTTTAAACATTTGTACACCAATCAGTGAATATTCTTTTTTTCCTTTTTTTCTTTTTAAAGCTATCTCCAACATCCTAATCTATTTAAATGCACACCAATGCCTGCTGTATCTCAGTAGAGGCCCAGCAAAGTACCCACATGGCCAGTCTCCTGCTAGCACAACAATCTGTGATGTTGTAAGAATCATTCAATAGAATTTGTGGTCTGTCAGCCCCTTACTTGCTGTTTTTTATGTGGCAGGAGTATGTCCCCAAAGATGATGCATTTGATGACAAGATAAAACTTCAAGGTACAACACTTGAAAGAGGTGAGGAATTCTTGGATGCCCAACTTACATTGACAGCCAGCAACAAAAATATACTAAGATAAACCTTCTCTTAAAAAAGAGGGAAGATTATAATTTCCTGACACAACATGCATGAAACAAAACTGATAAATGTACTTACATATTGATTTATGTTGATTATTTAATTTTGACCTGTCCAGATATCAGCAGCTAGGTGAAGGACTGAATCTTGGTGTGGCTGGTGTCTAGGGAAAATGGCTATACTACAAGCTCTGCAAGTTCATACTATATGGAGGAAAGGAGAGCAGGGCTTTACCAGTAGGTTTCATGGAACAAGATGACTGTTTTGGGTGGAAATGTTCTCTTATTTTTTTCAGTTATGCATAACAATAGTATCTTGAATCAACCTGACACAAACAAGAAGATTCTCATCTATGCTCATCTTTATTTATTTGCCATGTTGGAATGTGTGACATTTATTTTGAATGGAGTCTTTTAATAAAAAAAAAGTATGGCCTTAATAAAGCCAACATGCGTTGCTGCTGGAATTATTTTTAAATATAGCTCGTTAATAATAGCACCCTTGATCTATTTTCATTAGGCCGAAACAATCTAAAATTATATATTCAGTTAGAGGCTCCATATAGATTTTACATGGATTTAATAAATATCAGTCAGACTCATGACGAGCTTAAATAAAGAACATGCATGCAGTTTTGCTTATGTTTATTCCATGTATCTACTTCATAACACATATTTAATAGAAATGTACTACCTAACCAAATCAAAACAGAACCATAAGACTTCAGCCAAATGTAGTTTTACAATCCATGGTTTGATTAAATAATGCCAGTGGGTGGCATAAAGCCAATATTATTTTACATTTTATGAATCCTTATTTTAATATGAGCTCATAAACTTCCCACAAATATTTTTGCTCTTATTTAATGACAGCATGGGCATTTGAAAAAAATAAAAATAATAATACTTGATTCACATATTCTGCAGTCTTCCCAGCTTTTGTTTCAGATGGAAAGGGGGAATAGATTGTGAAAGAACCCTATCTGTTCAAATAAGAGTGTATCGATTTCATCACCTATCCAGGTACTAAATGTTTGCTGAAAGTGTATGAATAGCAGCTGTTCTATAGAAAATACCACCAGATCCACTCTAAAATTAACTGCAGTGGTCTGTGTAGTATTACACCCTACTGCATGGTTTGAAGCAAGGCAGCCTGTTACAGAGCAAGGGCACAGAGAAGATGGATAAAGACTTTCCAGAATGTGCAAGAAGGTGGTGTAGAGTGATAACAGATGTTACAAATTACAAGTATTCCTATTTTCATAGCTGAGATATTGATGAGTAGGCTGTGAAGATTTTATTAATAACAAATCTTACCTCAACAAATCTATTCTCTTCATGGCCTAGCTGATCAGTATCAGAAATCAGTACAAGTTGATATCTTAGTTATAGAGCTTGTTTTTATTGAAACATACATTTTGGAGATTATCAGACAGGGACAAAAATAGAGTCCCTGTCTCGCTATCTCCTCTCCTGCCCCACTCCTCCCCCTGTAATGCTATAAAAACAAGTTTTCCAACCTACCTTTGCCACTTCTTCCCCCCCCTCCCCGGCAGCACTGGGCACCATTTACATAACGAAAATGTAGTGAGATGAATTCGTGATGATCTCTGGTAGTTCACATGTCCTGTGTGACCATCTCGAGCTTTCTGGAAGAGGGCCCACCTTTTATCCCTCAACCAATGGGACTTCCTGTCCTGCAGTTTGTCCTGTGTTTTTAAAAAAGTCCCAGGAGGTTGTGGAAAATCGGTTATGTGAACAGACCGGGAAAAGATATCTCGGGACTAGGAGATGTCCGGAAATTGAGGTGGGCATGGGCAGGCACACAGTCCTGAGAAGGAGGGGTCAGTGCCCCTCCTCAAACTGTTTTTTAAACTGCCTAGCAAATCCTCCATTGTTCTCTGGTCCTTCACCTGAGAGGTCAGTGATATGGATGCTGAGAGCGGTTCTAGAGCAAGGGTGTGGGATCTCCTGGTCCTACACGGAGACCATAGACTTGCTTGCAATTTGGGGTGAGCAGAAGGTGCAGGAGCAGCTTAAGGAATGCATAGAAATATTGAACTATTTGAAAAAATAGCAACTGAGATGAGATACAAAGGACATGACCACAGCGTCGAAGAGTGTCACAGAAAAACTAAACTTATGAGAAAAAATTATTGCCAGGTAATCAATCACAATGCTAAAAGTGGGAATGATCTGGCAAGGAGGCCCTTTTTAAAAGAGCTCCATGAAATTCTTGCAGGCAATGCAAACTACCATCTCAAACGGCTGGCTAGAACCACCGACATAATAAGGGTACCCCGTGGCTCAGTGACTCCCCATCATGATCATATCCTCGAAGAGGAGCAGCTGATAACCCCATCTTTCCAAACAAACATGGAGGGATTCTCAAAGGAACTGTTTTCAACCCCGCCAGGTAAGCCAAAATTCCCTTTTTAAAAAACCGGGTAGTCTTTTGTGAAAACTTGGAAACTTAAGTTTCCAGTTTTCACTTAAAGAACGTGCATAGCAAGTTGTACTTTTATATGTTGTACTGGAAATTGGTATGGCTTTACATTTATTCGCCCTTACATTCCATCATACCTAGTTCCTGAATTGTAATGTAGTGTTTGTGAAAACTCGTATAGTTAAGTAAACGAAAAGCATCTTCAACCTCGTTTACACAAATGTTTACTTCTTCGGGTCACTTAGAAGTTGTTTACTCCCTGCAAAGGTTGTAAATCTACATCCTGTTTCCCATCACTGGCACCAGATCCTTTGGCATGCTAATGTTGACAGTTAGAGGGAAGGGGTTTGTGGGTTGTTGAGGAAGGCACTTAAATCATGCTACATGTGTAATCACACCCTGAAGATGGCAGCAGTTCAAAATATTATAAGATCAGTACCCTTTAACTTATCCAAATACTATTAATGTTTTATATGGTGGAAATGGTACAGTGAGGGAAATTTGAAGTGCTTGTGTAACATTTAAATTTACTTTTTTTTAAACAGAGGAAAACCAAACACAGTCTTTTGAAGATGGCACAGTGACTCTTACACTAACCGATGATAATTATGCAAGCTTGAGTGTGACACAGGTTACTGACATCAATGCAGTAGTAGATGTGGAAGTAGATGCTGTGTGGACAACCATCCCTCTCCAAACTGGTAAGGCACTTAAATCATGCTACATGTGTAATCACACCCTGAAGATGGCAGCAGTTCAAAATATTATAAGATCAGTACCCTTTAACTTATCCAAATACTATTAATGTTTTATATGGTGGAAATGGTACAGTGAGGGAAATTTGAAGTGCTTGTGTAACATTTAAATTTACTTTTTTTTAAACAGAGGAAAACCAAACACAGTCTTTTGAAGATGGCACAGTGACTCTTACACTAACCGATGATAATTATGCAAGCTTGAGTGTGACACAGGTTACTGACATCAATGCAGTAGTAGATGTGGAAGTAGATGCTGTGTGGACAACCATCCCTCTCCAAACTGGTAATTCATTTTACTAATTACAGTTCCTATCATGGTGGGGGGAATATGTACATGTGTAAATTTAACTTATATTTCCTCTTGCTTTTTATTCCCTTTTCCAGTTAGTTCGCTTAGCAATCCTGTTTTAAAAAGGGAATTCCCTTAGCCCTGCAGAAAGGCTTCAGATGAACCGCCAGAAATGACACTCCCTTGAGACAGCAGAAATTATTAATAATTCCAGATCAATGATGAATCAACTTATAACCTATTTGGATGCTGGCACGGAGAAGATTGACCACAGGGCTAAACCTATGAATGATTTCCTGGAGAAATTCTGTCAACATGAGATAGAAGATAGCAGGAACATACTTGCAGCAATAGATAGGCAGACAGATATGCTTGGGAAACTAATTGATCACATAACATCTCCTGATAATAATCCCAGAAGGGTTGTTGTAAGAAGATTTAAAAATAAAAGCATTACTGGGGATTCTGAGAAGGAGAACTCCCAGCCACAAGACAATCAACAACCTTGCACAAGTACAGCTGGTGGTAGGCTGGGATTAAGTAGACCAGTTAGAAAAATTAAAAAACCTGTTCCCCTTACATTATAATTTCTACTTGAAAAAAAAAAAGACTACAGTTGTATTTGTACAGTATTCTTTAAGTGGCTAAGTATTTCTCTTTCATATAACATATTTATCTTAGCAGTACTGCATTAGGCATCACCATTGCTGGAAGAACTAGGTATCTCTTACATTGGATATCTAATAATGTGTAATTAATGTTCTATTCTTTGTGTAAATGTTGCATGTCACCATTTAAGTAGGCTCCACAACATGTATGCAAAGTTTTACTTTTTTGGTATACTTCCCACAATATATATTTTCCTATTTAAAAAAAAGTTTAGTAGTGTACCCTCACCTGGTTGTCAATAAGCACATTGTATACATGTCTTAATAAAAATGCATTTATTTTAAAATGCATTTTAAAAATAAAAATAATAGGTAACTTATTTACATTTTTATTTACATTAAAGAAGTCCCACCAAAAAACAAATAATGTTAACATTGAATAAATAATTAAAGAGAAAAGCATAGAAAACAATTAACAGAGTAAAATTTTAACATACATTACATAATAGAAATAATACAAATAAAAAAATTTCATAAATAAAAACAAATCAGATAAATAGTAACACATAACACTGACAAATAAAATAAATCAAATCTCCAAACGCCTTTCTATATTAGAAACCCTCCCCTCCAAATGAGCAATGCTCTCTTGAATAGAGCGAGCTGTGGGGACAAAAGAAAAATGGTTTGTTAGTTTTCACTCATTCACTGTACCTTCCATTCCCACCTAATCTTTTTTTTTTTTTTTACCTAGCTCTTCAATATGGGCAATTACATTAAGCCCAGCAAGCTGGGCTGCTACCTCTCTCGCATTTTCTTGTTCTCATAATCATAGAATCATAGAATCACAGAATTGTAGAGTTGGAAGAGACCACAAGGGCCATCCAGTCCAACCCTCTGCCACGTAGGAAATCACGATCAAAGCATTGTTTCATAAATTAAAAGTATACATAAGTAGGCACACAAAACATATCATGCTTACAGAACATTATACATTAAAAGCGGGGGAGAAATAAGTTCTGTTACTAAAAAAAACTTACCCTGCATTTGTGCAGCAGCGGCTGGGCCGGGCTCATCCCTTCCCTCATCCTCAGAAGAGGATTCGGAGACCAGCTGCCCGGCAGCCCATCTCTGGATCCAGACCACTAAGAAAAAAAGCAAACAAAGGAATAAGTTTAAGTGCCATGCAGTTAATAAATCCCCACACACACAGTTAAAAGTATCAGTGTTTTCATTTAGCTCTGGGCAGCCTGTCACGGCTTGGTAAAAAGGCGGCCGCCTACAGGGGGGCTTCCATTATTGGCCTCCAGTGCCACGAAAAATAATCCTTTCAGGTTTTTAAATTTGGACCAGCACCGAAGACCTGCCTGCTGGAAGCCCCACTCCTGAAGGAACCACACTGCCTCAATAAAGAAGTTGCAATTCTTCTGGTTAGAGGAATGCCTCAGGCAGTCCAGCGCACCAGCCTGCTGGGACAGGGAGTCCAATAGGAGGTTGGACTCCCTTGTGCCCCAGTAGGCGATGCGCTGACCTGCACGACAACATCCTCTACCCACCTCAGCCATTGTAATGCCATGTGGCGGGATCCGAAAACTCGAGTTTATAAGTTTTTGGAAAGACCGTTACATTATGAACAAGCCTATCTCTCTCTCTCTCTCTGGCTTTTCTTCACAAACGAAGATTCAGGAAGGACTCATCCCATGTTTTCTGCAAGCGCGCTGATGACTAAAAAGGCCAATCCGAGATAGACAAGTCCGATTGCAGAAAGCACAGCAGAAGGTTTCCTCGGGTGATGTTACCGGGTTGTGATTCTTTCTGCGTTGCCGTATCTCTTCAAGACTTGTTCGACGTGAGTTCTCAAATAAGGCTGCAGCATTGTGGATAGTGTGTCTCCATGCCTCCCGATGTGAGGCCAGGGCGGACCATTATTGGTGATCAATTTGGCCAAGCCTGAGATGTTGTTTCAGGGAGTCCTTGTATCACTTTTTTGGAGCGCCCCTCTTACGCTAACCCGTGGCGAGTTCACTGTAGAGTACTATTTTTGGGAGGTGATGGTCCTTCATCCTAGAAATGTGCCCTGCCCAGCACAGCTGTGTTCTTAATATCATGGCCTCAATGCTGGTGAGCCCTCCTTGCTCAAGGACAGCAACATTCGTAACATAGTCAGTCCAGTGTATATTTAGGATTGTGCGTAAACAGGACTGGTGGAAGCGTTCGAGGAGTCGTAAGTGGTAGTGATAGGTGACCCATGTTTCAAACCCATAAAGGAGAATAGACAGTACAATGGCTCTATACACACTGATTTTTGTGTTTCACCTCAGGTGTTTATTACTCCAGACTCTTTTGTAAAGTCTTCCAAATGCGCTACGTGCCTTTGCTAATCTGTGATCGATCTCTTTGTCAATCTTGGCATCTGAGGAGATGATGCTTCCCAGGTAGGTGAACTGCTGAACAGACTTAAGGACAGAGTTGCCGATGGCAATGTGGGGATGGTGGTGTTCGTCCTGTGGTGCAGGCTGGTAAAGAACTTCTGTTTTCTTCAGGTTGACTTCCAGCCCAAAGAGCTCTGCAGCTGTTGCGAAGCAGGATGTTAGGCGCTGCAGATCTGCTTAGCTCCCACTTTGGAAGAGACCCTTAAGGCCATACAGCAGTTGAGAAACGGCAAGGCAGCTGGGATTGATGGAATCCCACCTGAAGTTTGGAAACACGGAGGTCACCTACTCCATGTTAAATTCCACGAACTCCTTGTGAATTGCTGGGAAAAAGGGGAACTGCCATCAGACCTCCGAGATGCAGTCATCATCACCCTGTACAAGAAAAAAGTAGCAAAATTCGATTGCTCAAACTATCGAGGCATAACACTGCTCTCTATTGCTGGAAAAATCCTTACAAGGATACTCCTGAACAGATTAGTTCCTGCCATTGCCAAAGAACTTCTTCCTGAAAGCCAATGTGGCTTCAGAACCAATAGGAGTACTACAGATATGGTATTTGCCCTTAGACAACTGCAAGAGAAATGTAGAGAGCAGAACAAGGGTCTCTATGTAACATTTGTTGACCTCACCAAAGCCTTCAACACCGTGAGTAGGAAAGGTCTGTGGCAGATCCTGGAAAGACTAGGATGTCCCCCCAAATTCCTTAAAAGGATTATCTTGCTACACAAGGGCCAGTGTGGTCAAGTCAGATATGGTGATGCTCTTTCAGAGCCCTTTCTAATAACTAATGGAGTGAAGCAAGGTTGCGTTCTTTCACCAACTTTATTTACAATCTTCTTCAGCATGATGCTCCAAAGGGCTACGGCAGAGCTCGAAGAGGACGACGGCATCTATATACGTTACCGTACTGATGGTAGCTTGTTTAACTTAAGCTGTATGGAACTATATGAATTTGTCATTTTGAAGTTTTAAAAACAAATGGGGTAAACAACTGGCTAAGTAGCAGAGGTTCTTCCATTTAGGAGTTTGCCTGTGTCTGGAAACTTTTTAAAAAAGATAAGTCCCTGTTTATGGTGCCAAATTCCCAAACCCGACATAATTGCAACAAAGTATCCAATGTGGGTCATTGTTAAAAGTATAACTTTTAGGCTGGCTCAGGAAAGGAAAACTTTAATGCTAACAGTTCAAGTGATGCAGGAACACTTTCTTTATATGTAAGTCAGTATATACATAACCCTAGCCACACTTTATTATTTTGGGGGCATAGAAAGGATGAAGGATGATTGAAAAAAGGGTCATCACAGTGTGCTAGAATACATTTTATTTACAGAACTTGGTTAATAAGTACAGTTTTCTTAACATGCACACTTTCTCAAAAAGAGAAGTACACGCAGAGTTTATATCAGTTCTGATGATGCAGTTGCCAGAAGTACTCCTTTAATGTGTCACAGACTGCCTCATCCTCCTCTTTTTTATGCGCATCGTCATTTACAAATTGAGCACCTAGAGTGTCTAGTACAAAACATTGAACCCTTCTGTTCTTATCCTCAAGTATTTTACCCATGGTTTCACATATGTTATGGAGTATAACACAAGCACATATCACAGAACAAATGTTTTCTTCTGCAACTTCTATACAATATCTTAAAGCTCTCGAGCGTCCCTTAAGATGACCAAAACATCTCTCTCTGGTACTCCTCACCCTATTATATCTGTTGTACAGTCTCTGTTATTCATTTGTAGTCCCTATGTATGGTGTTATCAGCCACTTTCTTATCGGATATGCTCCATCAACAAGGGTGAGTGGAACTATCTGATTTCTCATTATAGTAATGGTGGGGTTCCCTGGAAGGAAAATTTCTGCCTCCATAGTTTCAAAAACGCTGAATTTCTAAGCATTCGAGTGTCATGAATCTTGCTGCTCCAACCAATCTCCGCATCAATAAAAACTCCTCTGTGATCACAGGTCCCTTGTAGCAGCACACTGTACCTATTTTTCCTATTTATGTACTCGTCTCCCTGGTGCACGGGGGGAATAATGTTGATGTGGCATCCATCAAGACAAGCAATAACTTGTGGGTATTCCAGGGCTGCAAAGCCATCCATTAGCTGTGTATGTAGGGAAAAAATTAATGGTTAATGTGCACCCTAGTTCAGACAAGTATTCGATTTTTCACATTTGCAACACACAAACAAAAAGGGAAATAGTTTCCTCAGAGGACTAGTAACTCCATATTGAAGTTTTAATCAATCTACTTTGTGATATTTAACACAGTAAAAAAAATTAAACAGCACCCATATTTTACAAGTAATCAAATTTTCACATAGTAAAAATCGTGTTTTTTAAAAAATAATATTACAACTTTGAAACCATTACCTCTCTATGGTCACTGAGGTACACAGTCCATTTGAGAAGTAACTTCTCCATTGCAAGCACCACCTCAATGAACATCTTGCACACCATGGATCGACCAATGCCAAAAAAGCTGGCAAGCGGACGAATAAGAGTAATGGTGGGCAAGAAGCCAAATAATTATTGGTAGGCACTTCTCCACAGGAATATTTTTCCTCATGTTCATGTCCGATTTTGCTATCTCTGGTCGGAGAATATCCACTAGTTTCATGAAAAGGAACCACGGCATTCTGAAGTACACAATCCAGCGTTTGTTGGACCAGATAAACATGATGAAATTCTCCCACCAGTCCTTTGTTGTTGGGTACACCCACCACCGGTGTAAGCATGGATACAGGCAGAAACACTGAAAAAACATAGGTGTGTCGATGCTTTCAAAACCCAAAACTCCCCTTCCACGACCATTGGAAGAGACAAGTTCCAACTGATGAAGGAGAATTAAGAGACGGATCATCCTGCATCGATGCTGCCAATGTCTCCACCTGGACACCATAGAAACAGTACTTCTCAGCAGTACAGAGATAGCAACATATGAAGCGATGTTCGTCTCCATTGTAAAAATAATGGTGGATAAGACACTACCAAATTTGCAAATGGTCACTGATCAATGAGGTCTCTGTGCAGTACCTTAGAATTAGCCAATCCCTACGTTAGTGGCAGGAAAGGAGACAGGAAGTACGTCATCATGAATGTGAAAAAACGAGTAATCACATCCTTGATTGACAGCTAAAAAATAAATAAATCCCAGAATCATTTAAGCATGTAAACATAAATGTCACGGGATAAAATAACACGGGATGTTGTTTTCATCAGGGGAGTTTTTGTGGTGTAAACAATGATCCCGGGGTATTCTGTATACCGTGACAAATCATGTAAACAGCGAGGGACAAACTCGGGACCAGGAAATCCCATTTCTCCCCGTGATAAAAATTGTCATGTAACTGGTGCCCAGGAGTAAATGAAGCTCTCATGGAGCTGCATTCACTTACTGGAATGGATACCCCGGCTGTTCTCACAAGAGGATGATTGTGCAGGAAATTGAAAAAGAAAAAGAAACATCAAAAAGTAAAACCAAGTACAAAAACACACTTTAAGAAATATAAGTAACCCGGGGAGGGTACAAAAAGTATGTAACTTGCCTCCTTGTCCTGATCTCACCTGGAAGTGTTCAGCATGGACCTCCCAGTGATGCCTGGCATCGTGCTAGCATAACGGGGCACCTTTTCACTCACCCATCATTCCATTATAGAAACGGAACAATGGATCAATTCACAGCTTAGCCCGTGAAGAAAAAGGAGCGCTGGGGGAACCGAAAGGGCACAGGAGCATGACGACCTGTGAACGACATCATCTGAAAGAGAAGCCCTTTTGCAATCTTCTGGTGTCCCTGTCATGCTATATTTAGGTCATCTGATAATCTCCTTTAATTGGGTTCATCAGCAAAGATCAAAATTATATTTTTCTTTCAAAATGGATCTTTTTAAAGGATTTATTCTGAGATGTGAAACATCGTGAATAAATTAGAATAGTTATACAGGTGCACCCCTGTATATCCCTAATTTGGAAATCCAAAATCTGGAAACCTCCAAAAATGGTATGTTTGGGGGGGGGGAGGTCTCCAGCTGCCTGCTTCTGCCTTTCAGATAGTGGTGGAGCTCCTGCTTGTTCATCTCTCAGATCTTCAGTCTCTCTCCAGCCTCACATTGTGTTCGTTCACTATTTGTGCTGTGTATGAGCTGTGAGGGTGGAGAGAGACTGAGGATCTGAGAGCCAAAGGAGCAGGAGTGCCACCACTGCTGGTGGCAAATAGTTTCTGTTTCCCACCATTTTATAGATCCTGAGTCTCTCTCCATACTCATGTCTCATATACAACACAAGTAGCAAAAGAATGAAATGTGAGGCTTGAGAGAGACATGAGGTTGGAGGCAGACGTAAGGATCTGTGAAATGGTGGGAAGTGTATATGTATATGTATATATGGGTACAGGTCACTACCTGTATTTGCAGGAGATATGTTCCCAGACTTACCACAAATACTTGAAACCGCAGGTAATAGTGAACTCCATAGAATTGCACTGGAGGAACTAGGAAATGCCTAGAGAGGATGCCTCTTTATGCAGCTCTAGCACGACTCTATGGTAACTTCCAGTAGAAGTTGCCATAGAGTCATGCTGGAGAACCTAGGAAATGTCTAGAGAGACCATATTTTCTGTATGGATAATTGTAACCTTGGGTACCAATCTTGTGCATGTGTGTGTGTGTGACCTGTATTCCAAAACCCCAAAAACACAAAATACAAAGCACTTCTGTTCCCAAGCATTTTGGATAAGGGGTACTCAACCTGTCTATTGATCCACTACTAAAAGCAACATCATGAATTTCTTTAAAACCAGGAGTAATTTGGGAGCTAAAGGTGTTACAACTGCAACTCCCATGGGCACTGGACAAGATGAGTTAGCACTGGACTTTCTCTATTAGCATCAATAATCAGGCATGATAAATTTTATATGGGAGGATGAGCTCCTATTTTTAAAGTACAGGAAAGAATTAACATAGATAAATTTGATTTTCTGGTAACAAATGGACAAACATTGTCCAGAAAGAAAATATAAACAAGAGTTACAGGATGTATCCCTATGGTTCCAGTATTTACTAATGCAAAAAGAATTAGGCCTTCCAGTACACTCAGGAAATTTATGGCAGAACCATTATTAATAAGCTGAGAACTCAAAGAACACTGTAAACTCCAACTATCAGGAATTTTTTCTTAATGTTTAGGTGGAATCTCTTTTCTTATAAATTGAACCCATTGGTTTGCATCCTAGTTTCTGGAGCAGCAGAAGACAAGTTTGCTCCAACTTTTACATGACACTTCTTCCAATATTTAAAAATAGCTATCATGTCACCTCTCAGTCTTCTATTGTCCAAGCTAAACATACTCAGCACCTTAAGCTATTCCTTATAAGGCTTCATTTCCAGACTATCTTGGTGCCCTTCTCAGAACACACTCCAGCTTGTCAATATCCATCTAGAAGTGTCGTACCCAAAACTAGACGTAGTATTCCTTATGACGTCTGACCAACAGGCAGAATAAAGTGATACTATTACTTCCCTTAATCTGGAGACTATGGAGATTATCAGACACAGCTAATGTGGCACCAAAACGATGCCAGCGGAACACAAAAGTACACCAATATCACATGGCATTGTCTTTTTGCGTTCCACTGTCGTTATTCTGGCGTTTCATTTTATTGATAGGCCAGAGCTGCCAAGGGATTGCCCTTCCCGTTTTGGTGCTGGCATTGCAGGTGTCTGAAAACTCATGCTGTTTTTGACTCATGAATACAGCATCAATGGGCAGTCCTGCCAGAATACTTCTGGGTGGGATTGCAAGAACCAGGTAGGCTACCCTCTTTTTTGTACCCTCCTTGGCTTACTTGTTATTTTTTTAGTGTGTGTATGTGTTTTCGTTAACTTTTTTTGTGTGTATTTTTCTTTTTCTTTTTCAATTTCCTCCACTCACGTCTTCTCACGAGAATTGGTAGGATTTCACTCCAGGAAGTGAACAGAGCTCCATTAGAGCTCTGTTCATTTCTGGGCTGCTTTGGAAGGAAGATAAGATAAGTCTGATGGGGAGGGTTACTGTGTCGGGACAGGGACAGGTCTGGAGATTGTGGAACAGGAATGCTTTTTGCGTTCCTGTCTGATAATCTCCTGAATTCCTGTTGATGGAGCCTAGAATTGCATTGCCTTTTTTGGCCACTGCATCACACTGTTGACTCATGTTAACCTCCTAATCTACTAAGACCTATATGTCTTTTTCACATGAACTGCTGTCAAGCCAGGCATCATCCATCCTACATTCATATATTTTAATTCTCCTGCCTAAATGTAGTATCTTACCTTTATCCCTGTTGAGATTCATTTTGTTAGCTTTGGCCTAGCACTCAAATCTATTAAGGTCACTTGGACTCCTGGTACTGTACTCTGGGGTATCAACTATCCCCCCTAATTTGATGTCATCTGCAGATTTGATGTGCATTCCCTCTATTCCATAATCCAATTAATTTATAAAGTTGTTAAACAACAAACTTCAGATAGAGCCTTGCAGCACCCCACTAATCTCTTCTCTCCAGAATAAAGAGAAACTATTGATGAGCATTCTTTGGGTTCAGTCCATCAACTAGTTAAAAATTCACCTAACAATAACATTGTCTAGCACACACTTTGTCAGCTTGTCTGCAAGAATATCATGGGGGAATCACAATATTCCTCTGATCTACCTAACATCTAACTGGCAAAAACCCTTGGTGGCTTTTTAGTAATTACAGTATTCCTTTTGAAGTGTTCCAGAGACTTTCTCATTATTGATGTCAAGCTGACTGGTTGGTGGTTGGTAGGGTCCTCCTCCTCTTTTAAAAGATGGGGGACAATATTTGCTGTTTGAATCTTTCCTGTTCTCCAAGAATTCTCAAAGGTTATTGACAGCAGGTGGGTGACTACAGTTGTCCCTCCATATCCACAGATTTGGTATCCACGGATTTAAGTATTCAAGGCTTGAAAATATTCTTAAAAAATAATAATCCAAAAAGCAAACCTTGATTTTGCCATCTTATATAAGGGACACCATTTTGTTATGCCATTGTATATAATGGGACTTGAGTATTCATAGATTTTGGTATCCACGGGGAGTCCTGGAATCAAACCCTAGTGAATATGAAGGGACAATTGTATTTTGTTTTTATTTTTAAATTTCCTACACGACAAAGTCTTGTGGAATTCAAGCGAAGAAGTGAATGGGGCTCCTTTCACTTCCTCTTTATTGCTGGGGAAGGCTTTGCTGGGAGAGAAAGGTAAGTGCGGGGGCGGCATTCTTTTGCCAGCATAGAAATGTTGTTGTTTTTTTATGTTGGCAAAAGCACGATTTTGGGGGGATTGTCTGATAATCTCGTAACTCTTTGCAGGACCTTACAGGCGAAAGGTTTTTTTTACAATGGACAATTAAACAGAGTGACTCCAGGGAAAGAAATCAGGTCGAGGACAAGCTGATTTTGCAGCAAAAACAATTATTTCCTTATTAAAAAGGCAGAAAAAGATAGCAGTAGAAACCAACAGAAGTCTATATTCAATACAAGATGTTTCTACGCTGTTTCTCAAAGTAAAGAGGGGAAAAACAGTATGGGTGCTAAAGCCCTACTCCTGACCAATCTAAGATGGGACAGAGGGAAGTAGCTAAGCATAAAGGCCTACAAAGGCACACACAGATTTTCTCACCCTTTGATGTGAAGAAGATTCCAGTTCTTCTGGGAAGAACTTCTAGAAAGGAGAGTGGAGGAAGAGAGAGGACTTTATCAGACACTCGAAAAAAGGTGTCATAATGATGCCACATAACTGTGAAAGAGCTCGCAGATCAGACAACATCACCCTTTTGTGGTTAAAAACAATCCCAAACCCATAGTTTTTCATTGACGGCTTAAGCCATCAGTTGATCCCCCTGTTACTTTTGTGCTGGCACATGAATACAAACAGTGTAATTCATTGAACAGAAATTCCTTCAGAGCAATTATCAGGCCCACTGTCCTCTCCTTGCCAATCCAAACACTGTGAGAAGCTCCTGCTCCAGTCTTCCTGATTCTTCCTCACCTTTCTGCTACTGCTGGTTTTACTTCTGATTCCTATACTAAGGACATTTTCAGATGTGTAAAAAGTGCTGTGGAGGGCTTGGGAGAGGTACACACCTGTTTCGCGGCAGGGGGCCAGTTTCTGATAATGCCATCCCTCTCGTGTTACCCTCCGTGTTCCTTCTGTGTTGCATAGAAGGAAAAGGCGCCACTTTTTATTCACAAAGAACTTAAGTGAGTAAAAAGTGGCGCCTTTTCCTTCTATGCGACACAGAAGGAACATGGAGGTTAACGCGAGAGGGACAGCATTGTCAGAAACTGCCCCCATGCCACGAAACAGGTGCGTACCTCTCCCAAGCCCTCCACAGCACTTTTTA
This sequence comes from Gambelia wislizenii, assembly GCA_030847615.1. Lineage (NCBI taxonomy): Eukaryota > Metazoa > Chordata > Lepidosauria > Squamata > Crotaphytidae > Gambelia > Gambelia wislizenii. The sequence goes on from JAUMIR010000006.1 coordinate 60,170,789, forward strand.
CACGTCTGAAAATGTCCTAAGTCTTGGAAACCAACACCATTAGCTAATCCTGGTAGCTAACACATGGTATAGCTACAATGCAAATCTTTGCAAACCAGTGTGCTATGGTATGTACGTATACCATGAATGTCTGTGTATAACAGCTCATTTTAAGGGACATTGCATAGTGCTAGTTAGGCCTCGATTATAAGCGTATTCTGACAACCTCACTGATTGATTGAATCTTTGTTTTGGTCAAAGAATAAAAAGCAGAGTAAAATGAAATAAGATTGGGTTCTACTATGTCTTAAATACTAAGTCAGTATCTTGCATCAGCATGCCATTGCTGTTGCTACGGACAAGAGACCACTGTCAGAACAGAATGTGGAGAAACAGGATGGTTTCCCATTAGCAAGGGGGTCAGGCAAGGCTGCATTTTATCACCCTGTTTAATTTGTATGCTAAATGTACCAAACATAAAACTGGAATAGACTTGGAGGAAGGAGGCATGAAAACGGGAGGAAGGATCATCAACAGTTTACTCCTACTCCTGAGATATTTTGTCCTGACCTGTTCACATATCTGATTTTTTGCAACTTCCCAACACTTTTTAAAAAACACAGGACAAACTGAGGGATGGAAAGTCACGCTCCTTGGAGGATATATGGTGGCCCTCCTTCTGAAAAGCTCAAGATCGTCACGATGAACATGTGAACAACCAGGGTTCATCACGAGTTCATCTCATGACATTTTCATCGTGTAAATATCCTCTAGGTAGTCCTGTGCTACCTCTTTACCTATTATGGGCTGTAGTGCCCTTACTGTATCATTTGTTCTATTTGTGCCAGATTGAGCACCATTTTCCTTTTGGAAGAAGACTCACACAAGTGTTGACCAGTTCTACATTTTCTCCATCCCCTGTTAACACTCCACAAACTTCTCTATGCAGTGGACGTACCATTTCTTTGTTCTTCCTCTTCCTGCAAACATAGCCACCACCATTCCTTTATTATTTTTAACCTCTCTAATTAGTCTGAGCTCATTCTTAGTACTGGCTATTCATCTGTATTCCTCTTCAGTTATTTCCTCCTTTTCCCATTTCTTGTAGTCTCTTAAATCTCAACTGATTTATACATCTATCTTGGTTCCCTTAGACACATTTCACATTTCTTTCTCATTGGAATTGCTTACAACTGTGGTTTCATTATCTTGCCTTTAAGAAACTCCCATTGATAATGAACTCCATTCCCTTTTGAGTATTTCTGATCTTGGGATCTCACCTCGCATTTTCTTAAGTTTATTGAAATCAACTTTCTTAAAATCTACATGTCCAACTACATGCATGTCCAACTACATTTGGCTTTGTTCTGTATAAGAAGGCACAAGAGGACATCATCAGTCCCACCTAGTGATATCACTATATCCTGTATTCTTGTTTTTCTCTGTTGGTTAAGATCAAGTCTTAGATGAACACTTTGTTGCCTCCTTCACCTTTGACACAATGAAATTGTCATCAATGCAAGTGACGAATGTGTTGAAACTTACATTCTTTGGAAAGTTTGGCTTCCAACATATACAAGGGTGCTTGATGGTTCCCATTGCTACTATACTGCTCGTCTATTCTAGGAAGGCATCATCTAAGTCTTCATTCTTTCGATTTACTCACTAGAGTGATTTTTCAATTAAACAGGAAAGAAAAACAAAACACACACACCCATTTTATCGCCTTAGCGATTACTGGCTAAAGCAAAAATCCAACACGACAGCAGTGGGCGCTTGCCCTATTAGCAAGCCCTGCCCCCCACACTCACTTGGCCAATCAGCTTTGCACTTCCTCACCTATGGGAAAGCAATTCAAAGCGAATCACTTGTCACAATGAACAGGAATGTGTACTCCTCACTGTTTTTTTTTTAAAACTACAAACTGCCATTTTGCCCCCCCTCTCCTTCCAAATACAGTGGGTTGATGCAGGGTCCCATTTAGACAGGTCATATTCTAGTTCGTGAGCTGCTCTTCGCTGCTGCTGCTGCCCTTGTTACCCACACAGAAGCGGCTCTGCAGCGCCTAACATCCTGCTTCGCAACAGCTGAAGAGATGTTTGGGCTGGAAGTCAACCTGAAGAAAACAGAAGTTCTCTACCTGCCTGCACCACAGGATGAACACCATCATCCCCACGTTGCCATTGGCAAATCTGTGCTTAAGTCTGTTCAGCAGTTCACCTACCTAGGAAGCATCATCTCCTCAGATGCCAAGATTGACAAAGAGATCAACCACAGATTAGCAAAGGCATATAGCGCATTTGGAAGACTTTACAAAAGAGTCTGGAGTAATAAACACCTGAGGTGAAGCACAAAATTCAGTGTGTATAGAGCCATTGTACTGTCTATTCTCCTTTATGGGTCTGAAACATGGTTCACCTATCGCCACCACTTACAACTCCTTGAACGCTTTCATCAGGTAAAAAAGCAAGCTGGAGTTGTGTGGTGACAGGTATTGGCAGTCTTGTTGGCAGGACAGGAGTCTACAATACTGTAGTGTAGTATGCGTGTTGGGGGCGGGGCTTAACTTATTTGAATTTTTTTCACTTTTGCGGTGGTGCTCCGTCCCTATCCCCAGTGAATATGAAGGGACAACTGTACAAGCAATGCAGAGGACAACCATTGTGATGGATCTTGGGAACAGGGAAGCTAATACAGAAGATTTTTTCCAAAACTACATCAATGACAGGGAGACCCAGAGGAAAAAGGAATTTGATTAAAAAGACATCCAGATACCTGTATAATAGGCACAGCATGGAAGTGTCCCCCTCCCTACGTGAATTTCAGCAGAATTCTCCATTATCTGATAAAATATTTGAGAACCTGTGTCTTTTGAGGTACAAGTGAGCTCTGGTAAAGGGATCCTCCAGTCCATGCCACAATTCCAAACGTTTATTAAAATATCCAAACAACTTATCAGCTGTCCTAGAGTATTTTCTAGCAATTCCAAACCACAGGTACAACATGTTATTCCTACACTGGAGTGGGTTTCTTTTTAATTCTGAGACATATCAGAACAGTATGTTCCCTTCTGTCTCTCATTTGTTTTTTTAAAAAAGAATAGTTATACTGTATCAGTGAAATAATACTTTTGTACTATAACTCTATGATAATAAAAAAAGATTTTAAAAAAAATTCAGAGAGGAGAAAAATTGCCCTTCAAACCATGCCCCACCTTTTAAAAACCTTTGAAAGAGTCAAAAATGCCAAATTTCAAGCTCAGAACAAGGGGGAGAGGTAATATCATGGATGGGATTTTTCATTTTCATTCTGTTAAGCATTTTAATGTCATAATGTAATGTAAATTTAAATGCCCAGTTAGAATTAACCTAGGTGTCATAGATTTCTCCCTTTTGACATAAACATAATTCTTGTTGTATGCCTTCAAGTTGTTTCTGAGTTATGGTGACCCTAAGGCAACCCTCTCATGGGGGTGACATTTGTTTACCGGGGCGGGGGGGGGCTGCCTTTGCCTTCCTGAAGCTGAGAATGTATGGCTTGCCCAGCATCACCAGTGGGTTTCCATGGCTGAGCAGGGATTCAAACCTGGTCTCCCAGAGTCCCAGTTCTTCACACAAACCACTACACCATGCTGGCTCAAATATAATTAATGTAAGGTTTTAAAAAGTGTTTAAGTGTAAACATAGAATATAGTAGGACACCTTTATCCACTGGGGATTGGTTCTGGGGGGTCCCCGTAGATACTGAAAACCATGGATAATAGCGAACATCATTGAAAATAATGAGACTACCTGTTTAAAATACCATAGAGTTGCCTTGAAGGACCTAGAAAATGGCTAGAGAGGACACATTTTCTAGGAAGACTCTATGGTAGGTGTGCTGTTTTGTGTCCCATGGATAATTGAATCAGTGGATAATAAATCAGTGGATATGGGGGTTCTGCTGTAGTGGCTTTTTCCCCACTAACTTTAGTTTCTCCCTTCAGATGATATACAATAAACCCTTAAAAGCAACAAATTAAAATATCGCAACAATGAACGGTACTATCTTTTGGAAAAGTTCTCTCTTTCCTAGAACTACTTTTTCTGTTCTCCTGCATGAGGTGCATGGGGGCAGGAGCTGCTACAGTTTCCCAACAGCAGCAGCACTCAGACATATCAAATATAAAAATACACATTTATGTTTCTCTAGAAAGATAATAACCATAAAGTCAGTGTTGCTTTCAGTGGCCGAATGAGGCACGGAGGACATCTCCCAGTGTGTGGTGGCGTGTATCTGTCATTAGATGGGATGTTGGAGGCCAGACAGCAAATAGGAGGAGCGTGAGGTCCTGGCCTTAGCTGTGAAGTACAGGATGAGAAGCTAGAAGATGGTAGTTCTGTAAGGGAAAACTTAGAAGGAGTCGGATTTCAGTGCTGGAGCCTGACTTGTAGGATTGCAGTGACTCATGGAGAGCCAGCCAGAGTGAGAGCTGCCTTTGTTCCACTTGCACTGAAGGCGGGTGGGGGAGAATCCAAAAGCAGCAGTAGCAGCAGCCTCTGCCTTTTGCTTACTATATGCAGGCAGCTGTAGCAGTCTCTCCCCCTGAAGACCTGGTTCTACAAAATGTCCCCAAGGTAAGAATCCTGTTCTTCTTTTCTCCTAGTGCATCTGATTGAACTTTTCATTTCTCCTCTCTTTTGCTTCCTTTCACCCTTTCACTTTTTTCTCCAGCCATTCTAAACGGCCCTGGACTTTGCTCCTGCTGCTTTTGGGTTCATCACTCTCTACTGTTCTACCAACTCAGGTCATAGAAGGTAAGAACCTCCTCTTCCCCCCTCCTCCTTTCCTTTTTTGGAAATAATGCAAGGGAAGAGATGTTTACTCTGAATCTATATTTAAGAAGGAATTGTGCATTGGTTTCAGAATACAAGGTATTTTTTTGCTGGACAATTGACAAGAGTTACAGAAATTTCAGAAAAGTTAAAGCTGTCATTCATTCTGGCACTTGAAGGAGTCCAGCTCAACTGCAGGCTAAATTAGAAGGACTAGTAATGCTCATTCTCTGGTGAGATGTTGTAAAAGCAATAACACCAGTTCTGCATGGTTTGGAACATGGAGAGCTTCCAAATGTATGTATGCAAGTGTAAGCATTTTCAAAAAATATTGGGGGCACAGAGTTTTCAGTACTTACCCGGTTTTATGTGAGTTGGTGTGGTTATGCGTGCTTGTCTCAAGTCTTCAGAAAGGGGCAAGCTATCACTGTTGGAGAGCAAGCATGGTGTAATAGTTTGAGCATTGGACTACAGCTCTGGAGGCCAGGGTTTGAATTCCTGCTCAGCCATGGAAACCTTGGGCAAGTCACACTCTCTCAGCCTCAGAGGAAGGCAATGACAACTCCCCTCTGAACAAATCTTGTCAAGAAAACCATGCGAAAAGTACACCTTAGGATTGCCATAAGTTGGAAATGACTTGAAGGCACACAACAACAGTAATTGCTGTGTTAAATAAACAAGGATTGGTAGAACAGCTGAAGTATGTCTGTCGGAAGCATCATGCCAGATAGCACAGGTTTTGACTTTAATCACTTTTAAAATTGTGCTTTCTTCACCTTTCTCCACAGAAAGTTTTCATCTTTCTTCAGAGCACAAGGGAACATATACTGGGGTGATGGGAACTGATTTTTAAATTGATTGATCAATTAATTTGATTTGAGGTATATTTATCTTTCTTCCAGAGAGAAATTATGTTCTCTATTTATTTTATTTTTATTTTCACAATAATATTTCATGGGAAGCTCATCAGAGAGAGTGATTGGCCCAGCCTTACCCAGTACAATTTTCATGAGCAAACACAGATATGAAAACTTCAAATGTGGAGCATCGATGGACTACAGCCCTCTTAGGGAGGAGTATGGGAATCTCTTGGTCCCTCCTGCATCTCTTTAGTGGAACTGGCAACTTTAACTCTTACAAGGCAGATCTGAAGAAAAGAGGCAAGATAAAAAGCCCTTTACTGTGTCAGCCTTGAACCCTGCTGAAACATCAGCCTAGTGAGATCTGTAACTTCTTCTAGGGTTAGTCAGATCATTTAGCAATCTGTAGACTATCCTTCACATGGCCAGCTGAAGATCCCAATGGCAAATTTAAGTTGCAGTTTAAAGGTAGCAAAGGTCAATTACGTTTTGCTCACATCAGCCACCCTCTCTGGATGAGGGGCATTTGTATTTTACCCAGACTTGTTAAAGTTCTCTGGAATGATGGCATCTTGGACAAAGTAATTTGGGAGGTGGTTAATATGTGGTCACAAATATGTTAAGTGTCTAAGTACTTATTTTCATTATTAACATACTGGTTGCACTTATCAGTACTTTTTATAATCAGCAATTTGGTTGGCTATTTCCCCAAGCAAAAGATGTAACATTACAAAGATAGACTGAATGGGCCTATTCTCTAAGACCCAACTCCCAAAGACTCAGCTCCTCTCTTGATAGCAGGGTGACCTGTACTTAATTCACTACTAACAGATCTGTTAGCAGAAAGCTGATTATTTAAAAAAACTTTGTAGGTAGGATTGTACATAACCTTTTGATCCCCCCAGTTTATCTTTCTGTACTTTAACCCTAAGGCCACTGAGTGGAGGTTTGGGCCCCAGTGAAATATTTTTTCAGGCTCCAAAAGTTCCTATAAAAGGGAACATTCCCTCATGGTCCCTCAAGTGTTTGTGGGGAATGGGAGAACACACAGTCACTACCACCTACAACCAGCACCCACTGCTGGTCACCTGTTCAACCTCACTCTTTGACCTGCTCTCAGAGACTTCCCCCACCCCCTCCCCATTGCAGTATCACTCAGATTCTTGGCATCCCACAGGAGGCCATTTGACCTAGGTTCCAAGCCTTCATTATTTTAAAAATGTTAAGTCTCTGGTCCTTTTGGAAGCTGAGATATGGGGCAAAACATGGAGACACTCTTCTGTTAAATTGTTCTGCAAGAAACAAGGCCACTTGGGAATTTTAGATGTGTGGGAAGTGAGAGTGAGTGGTGAGAGTGACAGAGTTCAAGCAGCAAGCAAGGGGTGTACTACAAGGGTGTGAGGTAAGGCAAAAGAGGGAATAGGAGAGATGGGAGAGAGTGGCTGTGCATTAGAAGCAAGCAAAGGGGTGCATTGTAAGAGCAGGAGGTGAGGCCAGGGAGCAGGACTAGTTTAAGAAATTTTGGGGCCCCCTGCAATGCTTTATTTTGGAGGGCCCATATGTTTATCTCAGGTCAGTGTAACCTAACTCAACCTAAGCTATTCACAGTACAGGATATTCAGATTATTACTAATAATATTTTTGCAGGAGGAGGAGGGTTACTACAGGAGGCCCCACAATGATGGGGCCCCCTGCAGTTGCTGATGCCGCTGGTGCCTTAAACTGGCCCTGCCAGGAAGAGCAGGTGAAAAGGGAGAGTGAGCAATGTGAGCACTGGGGTGCAAGAAGCAAGTGGGGGCTGTGCCATGACAATGCAAAGTGAGGCATGGGAGGGAGTAGGAGAGACAAGACAAGTGAGCAATGCAAGCAGCTGTATGCAAGAAGCAAACACGGTACTCACTGCAAGGGTTCAAGGCGTGGTGAGGTACAGAGAAGGAGATACAGGAAACTGAATGGTGTGAACAGTGCCATGCAAGAGGCAAGAAAGGGGCTCATTGTGAGGGTGCAGGAAGAAACGGAGTCAGTAAGAGAGACAGGAGAGGAAGCGATGCAAGCAATGGTGTGCAAGAAACAAGCGAGGGGCATATTGCAAGCATGTGGGTGAGGCAAGGGAAGGAATAGGAGAGATGAGAGAGGAAGCCGTGTGAATGGCAGAGTGCAAGAAGCAAGAGGGTATTTGGTGAGACGAGCTGAGGGAGTAGAAGAGATGGGAGAGCAAGCGGTGTGTGCAGCAGTGAGCAAGAAGCAAGGGAAGGGCACACTGTAAGGGCACAAGATGAGTTGAGGGAGGGACTAGGAGAGATGGGGGAGCAATCTATGAGAGGCGTGGTGCACAAGAAGCAATTGAGGGGTGCAACACAACAGTGTGAGATGAGACAAAGGAGGGAGTAGGAGACAGAAGTGAGTAGTGCAAGCAGTTGTGAACTAGAAGCAAGCAAGGGGTTCATTGTGAGGGGGTGAGGTGAGTTAAGGGAGGGAGGTAGTAGGATAAGCAGGAGGGTGAGCTGTGTGAGTGGAGAAATGCAAGAAGCAAAGGAAGGGCATACTCTAAGGGTGTGAGATGAATTGAGGGAATAAGTAGGAAGGAAGGGTGAGGGAGGGAAGGAAGCATGAGAGTTGTTGTAGTGGCTGGGTGCAAGGAGCTCGAGAGGTAGGTATGATGGGAGCAAGGTGCAAGAGAGATAAATGTGTCAGAAGCTGAGAGAAGGGGATGGGAAATGCAGCCGCAGAGTGCAAAAAATAAGAGAGGGAAGAATGAGGCTGGGGCAAGTTAGGATCACAGCAAGCAGCAGGAGTAGCTAAGGGCTTCCAGGTGGGTGGGAACAGGGAGATGTATTGCTCCTGTGCTCTGTTCTCTGAGGCTGTCACCTCACAATGCTACTGCGAGGAAAGAAAGAGCTGGAGAAAAGCAAGAGGATAGGGTAAACAGACGTTTATTGAAGTATACGTAGGCTTGATGTGATTCTTCAGATTTTTTGTAAAATGACAGAATGTGAAGTCGAAGGCTTTCGCGGCCGACATCCATAGATTTTCCTTGGTTTTTTTTCCAGGCTGTGAAGCCGTGTTCTGGAATAGTTTCTTTCCCACATTTCGCCTGCATCTGAATCCCCAGCTAGCACAGCAGCACATTTGCCAGCTGGGCTAGGGGTCATGAGGACTTTAGGGGGGACTAAAAAACCGTGTAGGCAGTTCGTATGCTTGCAGCTGTGTGGATTTTTTTTACCCCTTGTGTAGACGGGACCTATGTTAAATGTGCATAAGAGAGTACTGTAGTATCATTTACTGCTACAATTATTTTGTATTTATTTATTTTTGGTATTTATACCCCACTCTTCAGCCACAAAGGCTCTCAGGGTGGCTTACAAGTTGTTAAGCAATAGCACTTTACACATCTACACTGCTTTATAGGCACTAAGCGGTTTCCAATGTGTGTTAGCTAATTGCCCCCCACAAGCTGGGTACTCATTTACCAACCTATGAAAGGATGGAAGGTTGAGTGAACCTTGGAGCCCTTGGGATGGAACTTGCAACGTTGGGGCTGCAGTACTGGTATTTAACCACTGCGCCACCATGGCTTCCTACAACATAAACTCAATCAGAGAAACAAAACAGAAACTACAAAAGTGAAGATGTATAAAGGGCTTCCAGTGGTATTTTTAAGAATTGTAGCTTTTTGCTATCAGTGAAAAACTGATGGCAAAAAATAACAGCTTGATCAGAATACAGTTAGAAGCGTCTGCATGGCAAAAATATTGGTGCTGTTGTTCTTTTATTTGTACAGTACTGTACTATGAAAGTACATGTCCACTTTACATAGTTTCTCTCTCCCTTTTAATCCCCACAGCAATCCTATAAGGTAGCCTTGTTGAGAGGTATTGGTGGTCCATAGATATATAGCAGAATATCACATGATGTATTTGTAGCACAAATGCATCAGCTTAGTTCTGTCTTGGACCATTCCTTATTGCATGACATCATGGCTCTCCCATAGTTGTACCTGTTGGGAAATGTCTCTTAATTGCTCCCAATATCACTACTGTCCCAACTATTGCTTCTGGTGTGAATGTCTTGTTCTACTACAGTTCTGATATTAGCTGGTCCTTTGGGCATATGATTTAGCTCTCCACTCCCATCCTATTCCTGCGTAGGGTTATCATTCTACTTCTAGTGCTCAAGCAAGGATGACATAATGATTTGTAGGAAAAACCACTCCAATCTTTTTATTCTTGTGATGGTGACCCTATAGCCTCTCTGCCTGAAGCCCAGGGTTGCCCCTTTGTAAATCCCAAATCTGAGGATTTTCTCTTTGAATTTCGCCACCACTCGCTGAGTTTAACCCTTTCTTGCCCAGCACAGCGAGAAGCCGGACAGGTTGTGTTTAAAATATCGCCAACGCCCTTTCCTCTATTCCAGAGAAGTTCAGATAGCGAGCCGAAGCAGGCACGTGACCATGGAGATTAGGAAGAACAGAAAAAGCTTTATTTTTTAGTTCAAGCCCTTAAGGTTTAGCATGGAGGGAAATCATGCCTCCAGGAGTTCAGCTTAGATTTACAAGGAATACATTCAATCATAGTACTAAAAATAAATCATAACCTAAAGCATGCTAACTATGCATGTTCCCTAAGCTAAGGAAAATAATAATAACTCACATTTCTGATGTCCATAATCATCAGTCTATATTACAATTGGGATGGGCTAAGCCAGGCTCTCATAGCCAGCCTAGTTTAGTCTCTGGAGATGGAATTCAGAGTTCTTTTAAATGGAAGTCTCCTTCTGAGACTTCAGATATCTCTTGGGGATCTTTGATGTTATCAGGCCCATGAGGGAGGTCGGCTTCCCCCAACCTCCATTATCATGTCTAGTTTAAACATGTGTCTCAAGCATGAGGCCCAAGGATGGGTCCCAAGCATGTGGCTCTGAACAAAAGGATTCAGAAACTTAAAAGTCTTTTGGTCACATCTGATTGGTTCTGCATTGCCAAATCTGGTTGGCTCTCCAGTCAGGTGATGTGATGTCATGTTTAGGGAATGAGGTTCCTGCCCTGTTATCATACCTGTTGCCATGGAAACCAGGGAGTGGAATTTTCCAATGCTGTTACCTGTAGGTTTTGAGATGAACTCTCCATGATGGGGTGGTCAGTCCATCATGGCAATTCTGTTCCCCAGTAGGGTTTTCAAAATATTTTATTTTTTATTTTTGACGCAGCTGCACTATTGCAGGGGAAAGACAGTTTCAGGCAGGCAAAAGTGTCAAATTGTGGCAGCCCAGAAGCAAAATAAAATTTAACTCAAGTGGGCATGTGCTAGGTGTATCAGATACTAGCAATCCCAGGGAGGAAGGTGGGGCAAGGAGGACAGTGCAGAAGGGCAATTGCAGAAACATTCAGCACTGAGGCAGCACCAAAACACTATGGCTGCGAGGATGTGAAAAGGATCAATTTCATAATGGTATGCTTCCACTTATAAAAACAATGCTATTGGTGCAAGACAACAGGCTGGTGTGATATTATCCATAGTTATTTCCATGACTAAGTAGAGATTTGAACTTGGATCTCCCTGTTTCAAGTCCAGCAGTTTAAAAATTACTCTATACTGGTTCTCTTAGATCAGTTGTAAATGTAAAAAAAGTATTCATTTATTTATTGGATTTATATCCTACTTTTCGCCCAAGATGGAATTCATTTGTATGAAGTTTGAAACATAGTGAGAGAATGAATTGACTATTAAGGTGCCTTATTTGCATCTTTATAATGCAAATTGGAGTAATTTCCGTGATCAGAATTGGCACTATATGCAAATTAGATGCCTGGATATGAGGAAATGGAAAATGGCAACGCTATCCTCCTCCTGCATCATTTGCCCCTCAGAGGTCAATCTGGGTCAGCCAGGAGGAGATAGTCAGGAGCTGCACTTGAAGGCAGAGGGGTTGGTGAAGAACTGGGAGAGCTGCTCACCCAGGCTATGGAGATGCTGCTCCTGCTGCTCCTGGTGGGTCTTCTCTACCTCCAACCAGTTGAGACCACAGTGGGCAGAAGCCTCCAGGTCTGTTTTCAGCCATTCCCATCATTGTCAGGGGTCCTTGATTTTTTACCTGTGCCTTCTTCCAATGCTGCTTACCCATTCTGCTCACTCACTTCCTCCCAATCGCAGGTGCTACTGGGTCCCTTTGCTCACCTGCAGCTTCATTTCCCTTACTTGGGCCCCAGTCTTGTTCTTCCTTGCAGCAAAGCAGCCAATCATCTTAATTACAGTAGGCCCTTGGTATCCATGGGGGGTTGGTTCCAGAACCCCCCACAGATACCCAAAATGTGCATGCTCAAGTCCCTATAAAAAAATAGCATAGGGAATCAGTGGAGGTGGCAGCAAGCTTGGAGCACAATCTTTGGGTACCCCTGCCTCCAGGGAGATCACCAGCTGCCCACTTCTGCCTTTGAATTGGAGGGGTTCCTTTGCAAAGCAGAATCGGGTGGCTGGTGTGGCCCTGGAGGTGGGGGAGCCCGAAGAATGTGGCCAGACCTTGCAGCTGCCTCCACGGCTGTCCTACATAATTTTTAATAGGAACTTATAAGCCTCGCATCACATTTTCAGTCTCTCTGCAAGCCTCATCCTATTAAAAATGGCATAGAGCAGCAGTGGTGGCGGTAGCGGCAAGCCCCACTAGCTGCCCACTTCTGCCTTGTGAGGGAACACCGCCACCTGAAAGGCAGAAGCGGCTGGCTGGCTGGTGTGCTCCCCACAAATTTGAATCTGTGGTAGGTTGAATCCTTGGATTGTGACCCCATGGATATGGCAGGCCCACTTATTTTGTAGTACAGAATTTTGTATATCATTATTATTTTCATTAAAATCCACCAGTTTTACAATGGATGTTAAAAACAATGGACAAATAATGAAACAGCCAAGAAAGACAGGTCCTGCCCCCCACCTTTCTGGACTGCCAGGCCCTGGTAATTTTTACTGCTCCCTGCTTTGCATCTTCTTGCAAGAATCGGCGAGATATCAAACCCAGAAGTAAACAGAGCTCTGTTCGTGCTCCGTTACTGCCGAGGCCTCCTTTTCACACTGCTAAAGGTAGGTGTGATCAGGGTTTTTTTTTATGCCGGCAAAAGAACATTTATGGAAGGTGGTCTGATAAAGTCCTCTGTCAACATATGATGACTAATCATTTCAGCAAAGATCTGTCAGGAAAGTGTGGAAGGTTTCTGACAATTAATAGTCCTCTAGTTGCTAACAGAGCCAGGCTGATCCCCTGTGCCCTCCACCATTTGCAGGGATCTTTAATAGCAATGCAACTCTATGGTATGTTTGTACCGGAAGTCCTTTATTTTAATAGGGTTTACTATTATCTGTAATTTCCAGTGTACACAGTAAATCTGAGGATATGGGGCTGTACTTCATTAACTGACTGTATTTCATTAACTGATGTATACCTGTAATACATTTCTTGTGAAGGTAGCTGTCCACTGGGCAGTGAGGAAAAGGGAGAGAGAAAAGGTGGGTACTCTGCCCACCACTACCTCCCTCCATGGAAATGGAGGGAACAGAGTCCTTGAATGAATCACACACTGCCTCATGCCTCAGCTCCTCCATAGATTATTTTTGCTCCACTTTGGCTCCTCTTGAGCCACATGTGTCCCTTTAATCCATTTGGGATTGGGAAGACAGACCAAACAAGTCCTCCATTATGGAGCCAAACTGGCTAAAGGACATGTCCTCTGTGGGCTTATGTTAGTTGTATTGAATTATCTCCATGTGCACAATTGTGGCAGCTATGACTGTTTTTCATTTCATTTCTTTTTGGTTTCCAGCTGTATATGCACCCATTTGCATAACCATAAGGGCTGTAAAACAGATCACATAGATCAGTTTGTTTGTTTTGTTTTGGCTTCCTGCCATGCATGGACATATTTGTGGATGCTCACCTGCATTCTCCCTGAATTGGTTGTGCAATTGGTTGTATGAGGGAGGTGATGCTAGGAGTTCAAGGGCTGTAGCTCCCTAAACCCCCCAACTGAACAACGCACTGCCTAAGAGAGTAGCCCCCATCCCAGAGAGGATGGTGGGAGTTGTGGTCTGTAGTTGCCACCCAGAAACACATTACTTGAGGATAACAGCTCCCATATCCATATTCCTGTGGCAATTAGCTCCCTTTTCTCTTCCTTGTTCCATGAGCCCCCCCTTCTGTTTTTCCATAGTTCAAGGGGACATCCTCCATAAGCATGGGTGGCAAATAATAGGTAAAGTTGAAGAAAAGCAAATATTCATAGGTTTGCAGGCTATAACTTATGAAGAATGCAGCAGCATACATTTGAAGCTTCACATATTTGCACAGCGCAAAGAAAAAAAATATTGCTGACCCTTCCTGACCATCAGTACAAACAAGGGCGTGATTTTTGTCTGGTGGGAACAATCAGGTGACTCAGCTCTGATTCAACCGAGCTCAAACCTCTTCCCCAACCCTTTCTCTCACCCCAGTTCCATGGTAATCCCAACCTAGGCAGCAACACTCTCTATTTGTCTCTTCCAGTTCTTCAGCAACACCACAGGTTAAAATTTAGTTTGTTTGTTTTTTCTTTCTTTCTTTCTTTCAAAAAACTGTCTTGAAGCCCTCAGGCATGGAAAAGATCTCATTTCAAACCCGATTGGGGGCATTGTCACGTGCTGTGTCAGGACTGAGTTTCAAGTAAGGCTGCATTATTTTCTCTGTGTAGTTTCAGCCCTTGACAATGACAAAAGTAAGGATTCCTCACCCCTGCTTTAAAGATCTTTAAATGTTATTTTTATGTTTCTTTGTTCACAATCAGCACCCTTAAGTTACCACCGCAGTGCTTGTCATTTCATATTTTGTGTGCTATGTTAACACGTCGCCCAGAGTAGCACAGAGTCTTAATCTAATAGTATTGTTAGGCAATATACCACAATCACAAAAGCCTCCCCCATTTAGCATTCATACTGACTGCCCTAATTGCTCAAGAGATTCCATATCTCTTTCCTCTAGTCACCATTACAACAATGCTGTAAGGTAGGCCAGTATTATTGTTCTCATATAACAAATGTGTATATTACAAAAAGCTCTGAGGTAAAGGATTTTCCTTCACAAAAGAGGTTCTTTTAGGTCTGCAAATTCTGACTCAAGGAACCCACAGAGCAGCATCCAACCTGTCATCCATCTATGCCAGCAAGTACAGCAAGTACAGAATTTCTCACATGGAAAAAATGAACTATGTGAAATATAATTTATACAAGAGTGACTAATTCTTTGCTTTGGCTGGTGAAAGAAAATAAACGGCTATAGTCACAGCTATGTTAAAAATAGTCTCTAAAATATTATGTTCAGACATTTATCAAGACTTTAAAGAGCATTCTTCTACAGAAATGCCACAGAGTGACATGGAGTTTTCTAGATTCACAACCCTGTGTTGCATTCCTCTGGAAATGTAGCACATTCCTGTTTTCTGGGGTCCTTGGAATATGTTTGGTGATACCTCTGAAGGATTTTAACTCTCCAGTGTTTATGGCATGCCATATAGCATTCTGCCACCAAATGCCAAACAGGACTAATTTTGTTCTGAACAGCCTGGGGAAAAGGGAGAAAGCATGAGAGTGCAGCAGTCTGGGCCTGTCAGACCACTGAGATCCCACATCAGCCCCAAGAGCGTTGTGATTGTTGGGAAATATGAGAGATAGTTGTGTATCTCACATGCAGAGCAATTCATATTTGCAAGCAGAAGCTGAGCATCAACTAGCAGGAGCTAGCAAAGAAATAAAGCAGGCTTAATAGTTTTTGTAAAAACATATGAAAATATGAAGTAGTTTTATTTACAAACACTAAAGATCTCAAAACATCTTGTGGTGAGAAGTTCTGTAACGTGTAACATGTGCTCTTTAAACATGAAGAAAGTGAGCGAGCACAGCAGAATAAAAAAAAGGAAGAGCAAACTCAAATATCAGGAAAAGAGAAGGTGTGGCTAAAACCAGCATACAGGAAATGAGATGAACATATGAAACTCAGATGCAAACTAGCAACTACTTAGGAGATCATCACACTACACTGTTATAGTGCTATTATTCCACTTTAACTGCTCTGGCTGCCTCCTGTGGAATTCTGGGCTTTGTAGTTTAGGGAGGGGCATTTAGAACTTTCAGCTAGAGAGCTCTTAGGCCTCAGTAAACTAGAAACTCCAGAATTCCACAGGAGGCAGCCATAGCAATTAAAGTGGAATAATAGCACTATAACAGTGTAGTGTGATAGCGATTATGGAGATTATCAGACGCTAAAAATATCCCAGGACAGGGATGACAGGAGATTGCTAAAAGTCTTACCTTTTAGATGATGTAATTCCTGTCCTGGGATGCTCCCCTTCTGCTCCTGTTCCTCCCTGCTTCCTCTTATTCATGGAAAAATCTGTGAATAGGAAGCCCATTCCATTATCATAATGGAATGATGGGCAAGTGAGCAGGACCCCCATTCTGCTCCTGGGATGACGTCGGAACATGACGTCACTGGGAGGTCCATGCCAGACACTTCCGGGTGTGATTGGGATGACAAGGTAAGTAAAACACTTTTTTCCCTTTCCCCAGGTAGCTTTTAATTTTTTATTTTTTTATTTTTTTCTGTTTGGTGAACTGTTTTGATGTTGGGTGGGGTTTAAAATCTGAATTTGCCACCCGGCCATTCTCTCGTGAGAATGGTCAGGATTTTAGTTCCTGGTCATAAAAGCAGCCTTACGACGGCTGCACTTATGACTGAGCAGCAAAGGGAGGGGAGCCCGTTCCTGCCACAGAATGAAGGTAGGTGTCTGAAACCTTTTACTTCATTCCGTGGCAGGAATGGGAATGGAGTGTGTGGGGGGAGTAGTGGGACAGAAATGGGCTATAAGGGCCCGTCTGATAATCTCCTAAGTTGTTCAATGAAGCTTCTTATAACAAACACAGAACTCCTGTGCAGAAGGTTCTGCACTGGCTTCCAATATCTTCTTTCCCACTTATTTCCCCTTAGCAGCTCAGAATGAGGTGAGACCACTTTCTCCTGTGAAAGGGAAAGAGGTAGTATTCAAAATACATTTTTAAAAGAACAGCTTTGCTATCCCATGGTGTGTGGGAGGGACAAATTTGCTTTTGGACAAGATCTTTATAAGAACCAACAGGAGTGCCACAAAAGTCTGCAAACATTTGAATTCTCATGTTAAGTGGTACAAAATGCAGAAAATGAAAGAAGAGACAGAAAAGTTCCCCAATTAATCCGTATGTGAACTCAACATGGAGATTTACACACTGAATTAATTAGATGCTATTAAGTGTTTTAAGCATCAGATTGTGCCTAGCAATACATTTTGGGACAGAGAAACAATGCTCTCTTCTCAAGTTTGATTTGATTGTGTATTCCTGTATGGCAGGGGGTTGGACTGGATGGCCCTTGAGGTCTCTTCCAACTCTATGATTCTCCAATTCTAAGTTCTGAAAACATAAAGGTTGTTTGCCACTCAAATCTGTCTTTTGCATTCAGAGTTATTCCTGAACTGTTGTGTGTGCTCCACAACTGATCTTACACAGAATCATATTGGTATACATTGGTGAAGGGAGAATTTTTAATAAATATATCATACCTGATGGAACCAAACAGAGCTGTTCAACAGTGGAATGCACTGCCTGGGAGCATGGTGGTGTCTCCTTCTTTGGAGGTGTTTAAACAGAGGCTGGATGGCCATCTGTTGGAGTGCTTTGATTGTGTACTCCTGCATTGCAGGGGTTGGATTGGGTAGCCGTTGTGGTCTCTTCCAACTTGATTCCCACCTGTCCTTATTTGGCAGGAACTGTCCTGAAAAAGCGCTGTCCCACATTTTCAGCTGCTTTTAAATATCCTTTTAAATATGCTTTTAAACAAATGGAGTTTGTTATACAATGGAAAGGAGAAGCCAGGCATAGTCAGACATGCATTCTTGACATTAGGAGAGCTGATTTCAATAAACTCAGGGAAATACTGGGGGTGATCCCATGGTCAGAAATACTAAAAGAGAAGAGACCTCAAGATGGATGGGATTTTCTCAAAAGGGCGATACTGAAGGCACAATTTCAAATAGTACCATTGAGGAAGAAAAATGGGAGGTGTCTCAAGAAACCAGGATGGATGACTAAAGAACTTTCAACGGAGCTAAGTTTTAAACGGAACATGTATAGGAATTGGAAAAAGGGGGAAATCACCAAAGAAGAATTCAAACAGATAGCGAACATGTGTAGGAGTAAAGTCAGAAAAGCTAAAGTGCAGAATGAGCTCAGGCTTGCTAGAGAGGTTAAGAACAATAAAAAGGGGTTTTGGGGGTATGTCCGCAGCAAAAGGAGGAAGAAGGAAATGGTAGGGCCACTACGTGGAGAAGGTGGCAAAATGCTAACAGGGGACAGAGAAAAGGCAGAATTACTCAAGGCCTTCTTTGCCTCAGTGTTTTCAGAAAAGGAAAAGGGTGACCAACCTGAGGAAAATGGAACAGAGGACACAATAGTGGAAATCCCACACAGAACAAGCAAAGAGGTAGTAGAGGAATACCTTCTTAATCTAAATGAATTTAAATCTCCAGGACCAGATGAACTACATCCAAGAGTATTCAAAGAGCTGGCAAATGTGATCTCAGAGCCATTGGCAATAATCTTTGAGAACTCCTGGATAACAGAAGTCCCAGCAGACTGGAGGAGGGCAAACGTTGTCCCCATCTTCAAAAAGGGAAAAAAGAGGATCCCAACAATTATCGTCCAGTTAGTCTGACATCAATACCAGGGAAGATTCTAGAGCAGATCATTAAACAGAGAGTCTGTGAACATTTAGAAGGCAATGTCATAATCACAAAAAGTCTACATGGGTTTCAGAGAAACAAGTCATTCCAGACTAATCTGATCTCTTTTTTTATATATAAATAAAAATGCCAGCTTGGTAGATGAAGGCAATGCTGTGGATATCGCATACCTTGATTTCAGTAAGGCCTTTGACAAGGTTCCCCATGACATTCTTGAAAACAAGCTTGTAAAATGTGGGCTAGACAAGTTAACTGTTCAATGGATTTGTAATTGGTTGACCGGCTGAACCCAAAGGGTGCTTAGCAGTGGCTCCTCTTTGTCTTGGAAAGATGTGACCCGTGGGGTGCCACAGGGTTGTGTCCTGGGCCCAGTGCTATTCAACATCTTTATCAATGACTTGGATGATGGAATTAGGGGCATATTTATCAAATTTGCAGATGACACCAAATTAGGAGGAGTAGCTAATACCCTAGAGGACAGGATCTAAATTTAAAATGACCTGGATAGACTGAAGAGCTGGGCCAAAGCTAACAAAATGAAATTCAATATGGAGAAATGTAAAGTACGGCACATGGGGCAGAAAAATGAAATGCATAGATACAGGATGGGGGAGACCTGGCTGAATGAGACTACGTGCAAAAGGGATCTAGGAGTCCTAGTAGACCGCAAGTTGAACATGAGTCAACAGTGTGATGCGGCAGCTAAAAAGGCCAATGCGATTTTGGGCCACATCAATAGAAGTATAGTGTCTAGATCAAGGGAAGTCATAGTGCCGCTCTATTTTGCCTTGGTCAGACCTCACCTAGGATTCAGTTCTGGGGACCACAGTTCAAAAAGGATATTGACAAATTAGAGCATGTCCAGAGGAGGGCGACTAAAATGGTGAAAGGTCTGGAAACCATGCCTTATGAGGAAAGACTTAGGGAGCTGTGTATGTTTAGCCCGGAAAAAAGACGGTTAAGGGGCTATATGATAGCCCTGTTTAAGTATTTGAAGTGGTGTCATGTTGAGGATGGAGCAGGCTTGTTTTCTGCTACTCCAGAGACTGGAATACAGAGCAATGGATGCAAGCTCCAGGAACAGAGATTCCACCTCATCATTAGGAGGAACTTTCTGACAGTAAGAGCTGTTCGGCAGTGGAACACACTCCCTCAGAGCGTGGTGGGGTCTCCTTCCTTGGAGGTCTTTAAACAGAGGCTGGATGGCCATCTGTCAGGGATGCTTTGATCATGATTTCCTGCGTGGCATGGGATTGGACTGGATGGCCTTCGTGGTCTCTTCCAACTCTACAATTCTATGATTCTATAGTCCTCCTCCTGCTTTTTTGCTTTGTCCTGGCTTACTTCCCTTGCTGCAAAGTGAACTGAAAGTGCAAAAGGAGTTTGTACTCAATTAACTCAGCAGTGGGGAAAGGAAGGGGCAGAATCTTGCCCTTCCCTTTAGACTCAGGCAAAAGCAAACTTCTGCAGTCTCTTCTAGCTTATCTGTTCTTTCTCCTTAATAAAGTTTTGCCATCTTGACCACATTGTGATGTTGTCTGCCCACATTTGTCCCAGTTTTCATCTGTGAAACGTTGGAGGGTATGCTATAAACATTTAAACACTTGGAATGTGTGCAGCGTCACCTCTAAAGCATCCCCCCACCTCTTGGTAACACACTGGTGACTGTCTTTTGATGAAGCATCAGCCTCCAGATAGACCAGGGAGGTGGGAAGTGCAGAGCTTGGGGGAGGGTTGATCCCCCAAAGACCCCAAGACCGCCTCAAATCTTGCATTTTAAAAAAAGTTGGATGGGCAAAAAAAGCTTTTGATCTCTTTAAAAAAAAATACTGAAATCACTTTTAAAATGGGGCCAGCTGTATGTCATCCAAACCTAGAAGTGACATTATTTCTGGTTGTGTCAGCAGTTTTCATGTGGCCTGCAAAGGAAAAAGGTCCCCGTGTCTTCTGTTCATCTCAATATAGGTTAGCTCATTAGTCCTACCACTTAACTCATGAAAGAAATCTGAAATGTTGGACCTGTGAATATGAGCGCTTGGAAAAGCTGTTTGACTTGGTTGATTGCATAACTAGCCAAAACAAAAAACAAACAACCCCCCTAAAACCAAAGCACTTTCTGCATGCTAAACAAATACCCATAGGTTGCAATAGTTGTAAGGTTTGTAATAGACCTTCTAAGTTCATTACAAAGGATAGTAAGCATACTTTTAGGTAGCAACGGATATGTTAACACCACATACTGTATCTGGGTTATTTGGGGCTTTTGCTTCTTTTTCTCTTCAAAGAGCTTAAATCCTTTCCCATCAACATCTGTGTTTTATTACTGGCAAACCTACTCAGCAATTGCTGAGCAACAGTCAAGAGTAAATATTTGTATTTTTTTCCCTTCAGTCTGTGCACCCACATGGTAGTGGTCAGAAGGTTGTTGACTTAAACTTTATACTCCTGACCCAGAGCTCTAATAATTCAGAATAGCACTGTAATTTCTTTATCAGAAATATTCATATCTGCTGAAGCACAAGATATGCCGCCAGGTGAGGTCGGAGTCCATACACTGTCTCCACAGCTCCACCTGAGTTGCTGTCAATGCCATGGCTCTTCTACAGCTGAGCTCTTCAAAAGTGTACAAGTAAGAGATTCTCCTCCCACAAAAGAACATGGAAAGTTACTTTTAAACAGAATGAACATAATGACAAGCTGAAGCCATCCATAGCTATGCATTGTTCTGCAGCTACAGGGTTTTTTTTTTTTTGAAAAACATCTTTGCCTGATAAAGAAACCTTGATTTTTAAAAGGTAGCACTGAGATTTTTGCATCTTAATGAGGTTGGTCTAATAAAGGTACAGTATTGTGCTCAGAAAGAGCTGTATGCTCAGACTGGGATTTAAACTGGCCATAACTTTTATTTTTATCACAACAGCATACTAATAGAACCAAAACATTAGAAGGTGATGAGGTGAAACCCAAGACTGCCAGATCCACCTCACTCTCCGCCCCCTTGCCTTATCTCTCTCTTTCTATCTCTCTCTCTCTGGCTTTTCTTCGCAAACAAAGAATCAGGAAGGACTCATCCTGTGCTTTCTGCAAGCACACTGATGACTAAAAAGGCCAATTCGAGATAAACAAGTCTGGTTGCAGAAAGCACAGCAGAAGGTCTCCTTGGATGATGTTTCCGGGTGGTGATTCTTTCTGCGTTGTCGTTTCTCTTCAAGACTTGTTCGGCATGAGTTCTCAAATAAGGCTGCAGCATTGTGGATAGTGCGTCTCCATGCCTCCCAATGTGAGACTACGGCGGACCATTGTTGGTGATCAATTTGGCTGAGCCTGAGATGTTGTTTCAGGGAGTCCTTGTATCGCTTTTTTGGAGCGCCCCTCTTACGCTGACCAGTGGAGAATTCACCGTAGAGTACTATTTTGGTGAGGCAATGGTCCTCCATCCTAGAAACATGCCCTGCCCAGCGCAGCTGTGTTCTCAATATCATGGCCTCAATGCTGGTGATCCCTGCTTGCTCAAGGACAGCAACATTCGTCACATAGTCAGTCTGGTGGCTATTATGCCACCGCCAGCATAGCTCAAAACATCATTAGGTACACAAGCTCTCTCCCACGACAAGGGGGCGTCAATGGAGAGGCTTGCCTTATCTATAACCTGCTAAACCAGCCTGTTTCTCTGGCTTCCACTTGAGCCATAATGTGCCTGATTATAGCCTTGTGGAAGGGGTCAGTGAATAAAGCACTGTCATGTGTAGTCTGCATGGTGACCTATCTAGGTTTGCTTCTTCCACCTCAAATGCCCTTCTCCTCACCCCTTCTTTGTATATAGGGTTTACCTTACCACCTCAATTATTGCCATCCAGAATTACATGAAGGTTTAACAGACAACAAATTGGTTTCATATTAGAACAAGAGCTAACCAAAAATCCATCCAATGGTACATCCCCAGGAAAGGTGAAAAACATGGCACAATGGCATGAAAAAAAATCATTCCTGGCCCCCGAAGGTGATCAGCAATTGCTTGGGGAGTTCAAAAAGCAGTAGTGGGAGTATGGGTGTCCAGTGTCTGGCCAGCAAGAGAGGCAAGAAACATGGCAGATCTCACGATGACTGTTTTCTGGAACCACTGGGAGATTTTCATTGGCCGCTTTCCTGGCTGAGCAGCTGCTCAGCCACACACATGATCCCAACAACTTCAGTGCCACTGAGCCCTCTCAGCTACTTACATCCCCTCCATTATTCCCTCCAACAAAAAGTAAAGCTTCTCAGATTGGCTCCTATTGACCTGCTTTGGCTGCTTCTAAATTCCTCTCCAGTCATGACAGGAGAACTTATGTCCCTTTTCCAACAAAGGCTATCAGGTGAACTTAGAGGCTATCAGGTGAACTTATGTCCCTTTTCCAACAAAGTAGCCTGTGGGCTACATATCAGGTGGGAATGGGTTGACGGAAGGAGTCTTTGTATTCTAAAATGGACAGCCAAATTTTATGACTTTGTTTTTAATTGCTGTCTCATTACAAGGCCATTGTGTGTGGTACCTAAGCAACCTAAACTGGTAGTCTGCATCTCTTCCTCACATACCATATGAAGACCACATGTTGGCTACTAGTTCTAACATCATCACTTTCCCCTCCTGTTTTCCTAATGTAAGAACTTTAGTTTTCAAAGATAGCACTGAGATTTTTGCCCCCTTTTGATTTGCCTAATAAAGATATTACCACAAAATGGACTTTGAAATTTGGTTTATGATCAATCTGGCTATGCCTACAGTTGTTCTTCCACTGATCAACATGTCATTCTTCTTAAAAGTAACTTTCCAAACTTTACCTTACACAGCACACTTCTACCACACACCTATATGCTGTTTCAGCACCATCTTTTTCTGTGAACAAGCTCCCTGAATCCTTGCTCAATTGAACATTATCTTCACAACCTCATTAATCCAGGGACTTGTATTTGACTGAAGCAGCAGATGCTCCAAGCAGATTTTTGTTGTTGCTGTTGATTGAAAAATCAGTGTCCTGGTGATTCTCTATGCACCGATTATCTTAGTGGAAATCTATAGAGAGTTGCTGGGCTGTTCCTTGGGTTGTTTGTGTTTTGGCTAACAAGTGCCAATGCAGTGGGTGTAAATGAGAATGCACTAAGGCAGCCTTTTTCTGTATGTGAATAGACATCAAGCCATAAATGTGTTGGAGCAGATGTTGATCAAATGCCCAAGATTTACAATCTTCTTCCAAGAAAGGAAACAATGAGTACAATTATGCTTTGACTGTAAAGCCTGGATTAGCGTTCTAATTCCATTGCTTTTCCATGAGGAATATTGTCCTCTGTCCAGCCATCAACATTAAACAAGGGCTTTTATATCTTTATGGAGTATCTTCAGGGTGTTACCAGCTGTGCTGGCTGTTTGTGAGTATACAGTCTATCCTAATTTTATAGCTATTGAAATATGTCCCTAATCAAGAGCCAATTGTTAGGGGAAGATAATCTGCATCCGTTACAGAAGGCATCCGATAACACCTGTGCAACACATTTACTGAAGCAGAGCGATCATATTGCTTGTTGTTTTCAAAATGGATTATGTGTACATGCTACACTTTGCATAGCAGCACTTGAACTGGCACACAAAATATGTTTGTCCAGTTACTCAGCTGCACAGAAAGTAGCTCTTTGGTTTTCTTGAAAGGGAGACATTTAAAAAGGGAAGTGTGTAGTATATATAATAATAATTGGTGCACTATTTCCAATTCACCTGCACTATGTTTTAGGGATGGAAAGAATATTCATAAATATTCAAATCAAAATGGTATTTCCTATGATGTGGAGAATTGGGGTGTGAAGTGATTGTTTGCAAGTCAGGACTCTTGTTGAACAAAAGGGGGGTTGAACAGAAAAATTGGATTTTCTGAGCAATAGGGGTAGAAAATATAATGTAAAATATTTGAAAAATGGTCAAAAACATGTTTCTCAAGCATTGAGAAACCCTGATGAGGAAAATCCTAAACTGACATGACACTTTGCAGTTCAAAATTTATTCTAACAAAATTTGCACATAGTGTTTTTGTACAAAAAAAGAGAACACAGAAAATTGAATATATGTGCAGAAATACTATTTTCAGGGCTGAAAATGCTGTTGCCTCCACAGAAGATACTGTTTTCTGTGCAAAAGAGCCCCCACACTGTGACTTTTGTGCAGAATAAGTCCCAAACTGTAAATAGTCTGAAAATTGCAATTTTCAAATACTTTTTTAGCAGTGGGAAGAAAATTGCTAAATTATTTATTGCTTCCCTTGAAAATGGAATTAGCTGAGAATTACATCCCTAATGTGCAAGAAACTTGGGTTTGTGCAGAAAAATGGGATTCTCTGCATTGGAAACTTGACCCTTGCAGGCCTCAATACATTTTTAGGTACATAAAACAATGGGTTCATTAAAAATTGCCACATGGAATGTTCGTGGCTTGCGAACTGAGGATAGGTGCAATGAGATTTTGCCCTGCCTTGGCGGCCTGCGTTATGACATCATTGTGTTGCAGGAAACTCATATCTGTAACGAACAACAGCGGAGCCGGTGTCAGAGATTGTGGACACAAGGACCTTCTGTATGGTCATATGGGGAGTGTGGCGGTTGGGGAATAGGGGTACTGTTTAGGTCCAGGAACAATCTGACCATTGATTTCATGTTAGAAGTAGTTTTGGGGAGGTTGGTGGTGGTGGATTTTAGTATGGAGGAAAAGCAGAAAGATGGAAGAGTAGAAAAGAAAGCTTTCAGGCTGTGTGGGCTTTATGCTCCTGTAAAATATGCCGAACGGAAAAAGTTTTGGGGGTATTTAAAAAATCAGTGTAACACTCGACGGCATCTTATTATCGTAGGAGATTTCAATAACAGGGCAAGGATGATGGACAGGAGTGCTTACGCAGACCAGAAAGAGCGGACAAAGTTGTCCCTGCCCAAACCCCTGACAGCAGAAGAAAGAGAGTTGGAGTCTTTTCTAGAGAGGCAAGGTCTTAAGGATGCAGCTCTTGATGTGGAGAATGAGTTAGAATTTTTTCCTGTTTTTTGCAGAAAGGCTTTTGGTTCAGATTTTCCCCCAATGGAAGGAGTTCGATTTACTCATTATCACAAAACCTCAGCCAGCAGAATAGACCGTGTGAGAACAGTGAAAGAAATGAAGGTGGAAAAGTGCACTGTTATGATCACTCCTTGGTCGGATCATGGGCTCTTGGTTGTAGAGTTCAGTATAGGTCAGGTTTACCCCAAAGGAAGACCTCTCTGGAGGTTGCGCCCTAAATTTTTGGAAGATGTGGCATATAAAGAGCGCATCGCCTCAGCACTAGCCCACAGCCTAACTCTTGCAGACATGTACAAGGATGATTTGTGCAGGTGGTGGGAACGTGTGAAACGCGCAGTTCGGGCCACTAGCCGGGCCTACGAGACCAACATTAATGGGAAACAGATTCAGGAGTATCATTTGGCCATTTATCATTTTTTGAAGTGTCATTATCGATTGAACCAAGGTGTTCCTTTTTCAGAACAAGAGCTTAACTGGGCGAAGGGAGTGATAGCAAGATTTTGCCAAAAGCAAAGACAAAACAGAAAGAGGAGTAAAAATTTCAGGACTCGAGGTGGTGTGGTTGACATGGATGAGTGGGCAGGCGCCCGGAGTCCAAGGGCTCCGATTGAATTAAACGGCTTGAGAGCCTCCGAGTCAGACCCTATTGTATTTAGACCAAGTGAGATGCTGGATATCATGGAAGGATATTACAAGCAGTTATATGCTAGGAAAAATATAGATATAGAAGAGATTAAGGGTTTTTTTCAAGCTTTTTCAGAGGACCAGATGGGCACCCTCTATAAGGGTCTGAGTCCAGAGGATAGGAAGAGGTTGGTCTCTCCTATAGAAGAACAAGAAGTTCATGAGGTCATAGTTCAAGGGAAGGGTAAGTCTGCCCCTGGCCCAGATGGCCTCAGTTGGAATTTTTATAAAGTTTACAGGAAGTGGATTGTTCCCCCTTTAACAACTTTGTTTAATTTTTTGTGGGATAATAATGAGCTCCCTGAGACATTTTATGAAGGGGTCCTGATTTTTTTCCCAAAGGAGGGTGATCCTACCCTCCCAAAAAACTGGCGCCCCATAGCTCTGACCAACGTAGACTACCGTATGTTGGCAAAAATACTGAACAATCGGCTGGCTAAGGTGGCTGATAAGATTGTGATGGAAGCACAGACCAGTGCTGTGCCAGGTAGGACTATGGTGGACTCTCTTTGTTTGTTTCGGGAAGTGTTCCGACTCAGCAAGGAGGGAGATTGGACTGGTCAAATCCTACAGGTCGACCAGATGAAAGCTTTTGACAATGTAGATCATACGTTCCTATGGGAAACTCTCAAGTGGAAAGGGGTGCCAGAGAGATTTATTGCTTTAGTTAAATTGTTTTATAGGGATGCAGAGGTAGTTTTGCAAGTCAATGGTCATAGAGGAAAGAGGATTAAGTTAAATTCTGGGGTGAGGCAAGGTTGTCCCCTAAGCCCTCTTTTGTATGTTATTGTGTTGGATGCTATTCTGTGTAAGATTAGTTTGGACAAGAGCATCTCGGGGATCCAAATTCCGCGTCCGTTGGACAGTTCATGGTTGGTTCGATATGAATCTGTTAAATTTGTTGCCCATGCTGATGATGTGTCCTTCTTGGTTAAGGACAGGATGGAAGTTAGAAAGATTAAAGATGCTTTTGAGGCCTACGGTCGAGTTTCTGGTGCTCGACTTAACATGGAAAAGAGTTTTTTGATCAGGATTTTTGCTGCAGAGGACAAGATGGCAGCTATTCCTCTAAAGGACGTAGTTGGAGAAAAGGAAAGGTGGCAAGCAGAGCAAGAGGCAAAGATGGATAGGGTGAAGATCCTGGGGCTGAATTTTGCGTTGGCTCCAGAGGGATGGAAAGAAAATTGGTATCGCTGGTTGGAAAAAGTGAAAGAGAGGGTGGCCCTCTGGCAGAGATGGAAGCTGACCATTTACCAGAGAGCCGCTTTTGTAAATACCTACCTGCTTCCCGTGGCAGCCAACTTGGCGGCTGTTTTCCCACCTCCAGATTCAGTGATTAAAGAAGCTGATCGGGTTCTCTTCAAGTTCCTTTGGGGAATGGCCACGTTCCCCCTGGCAAGGGCAGTGGCTTATGGGCAGGTAGAACAAGGGGGCCTGGACTTCCCAGCCCTGGGACCTAAGTTTATCGCCATCTTTTCTGCTCAAAACTTTGGGAAAGTTTCTCTGTTACAAAAGGGTCAGATTCAACCTCAGGCTTGGCTAGTTTTGTTTTGTGAGTGCTGGATAGGGACTAGATGGGGAAAGACTTGGTGGGAGGAAGGCTCATTAAGGTTTAGGTTTTCTTTGCCTGAAAAATTGAAAGCACCAGATTATTTGAAAGACTTTGTTTTTTACATAAAGAAATATAAAATTCATGCTGAGGAGTTGAAGGGGGAAGACAGACCAGGTCAGAGCATCAAGAGGACTTTGTACAGGAAAACAGTGGAGGAGATTTATGTTAACCCGTTTTTGCAAAAGCGTCAGGCCAAACTAGATTTATCAGAATACCTAAATCACCAGACTAACCCAATTGAGTATTTCATGGACAAAAGGGTCCCCAAAAAGTTGTGGGACTTGAGGTGGAGGCTCTACCATCAGGTTCTTAATCTGAGGGGAAAGAGACCATGGACCGCAGAGGATGAGCAGACCTGTCCGCGTCTGAAATGTAAAAAGGCTGAGATTTTGAGTGGCGTGGCACAAAAGGAGACGATCAGACATTTTGTCCAGGACTGCCCGAGTGCCCGGGAAACATGGGAGGAGGTGGCCCGGGTCCTGGATTGGCCCGATTTGGCACAGCAGGCTTGGGAGACAGTGCTTTCAGGGACTGAGCCTCCAGAGGGTGTCAGGGGACCCAGAAAGTCAGTGGGCCAAAAGAGGAAGAGGAAGGAGTCTGGTTCTGTGGCTGAGAGTTTTTGGAAAGTACCCTGGTCCACGGTGCGCCTGGTAAACCTTTATGTGATGTTAGGGTTAGTTTTCCAGAGAAAAAAGGAGGTGAAAAGTCAAAATCTGCAGGATGTAAAAGGCACTGCCTATTATGTGAAGAATGTAATTGAAAATTTAGCTCTGAGTGAAAAAGAGAAATTGCCAAGCTATCGTTGGAAAAAGTTTTGGCCGTGGTTTAGTGAGACGACCCCAGCAATAACATAAAATGATATTTTAAATAAATATTTTATTAATTTTGTATTATTTTGTATTATTATTTTTAATTAATATTTTATTGGTTTTTTTTTCATTTCTAAGTAGGTATAATTATAATGTGTAAATATAATGTGATTATAGTGTGTTTAGATTAAAGGGAAAAATACATTAGTGTTAGGATAGATTTACTTTTGTATTAGTAAGAAAAGAGGAAAATAATTAGTATTGTTTTTGTATTATTGTTGTGGCCTTTTGCGGTCGGGTGTATTTTTTAGTAGAATGGTCTTACTCCAATAAAAAATTCCCAAGACCAAAAAAAAAATAAAAAATTCCCACCACCACAACCCACACCATTGCAAAGATGAAGCCCCAACCTGTGAATACTCCTTGAAAACAGCAGTTTTTAAGGAGTCTCTCATAGTGCCAAGAATTTGCATGAATTATTTGTTCTTGCTGGGAAGTATAAATAAATTAGAAGATTTACATCTCCTATACATTTGCTGGAAGGAGATAAGCATAGTATGGATCAATTAAAGGACTTGACCTAGTGTATTTTTCAGCTTCCACACATATGACAGATGTACTAATTCAGTAGAAACTGGATTCATTGGAATCTAACAGTCACCTGAAAGACAGTTTTGTCCACCACAACTGACCTTCTGCTCTTTGTAGAGGCAGAGGGATATTATATGTGTAAATTGTGCATGCTTTCAATTTATACTGGGCAACAAAGAGGCTGAATAAGCTGGGTCAGTGCCCTACATAAACTAAATATATACCATAAAATATTTATCAGATCTATCAGCAATATGGAGGACTTTTATGGCAGATAAGTTGACCATACGTGCTTTCCATCTTGTGGCTGAGCCTCTACATACAGTAACCCCCAATTTAGTTTGACAAAACTATGAAAACACAGAATGAATTGCATTAAAAATCCATATCACCAACAATTGAAACAAGAACATGCGCTGATTACCATGAAAGCAATAGAAGATCATAAATGAAATGTTAGAAAATTGGACCTGATCGTCCCTTAGTAAAATCCAGTATGAGTCTTCTTATGTCCTTCTATCAGATCAAGAGTTGAAGACTCAAGAATATTTCTGTGAGGTTTTAAAACAATTCTTAAATAGAATAATCAAAAATAGAAAAGTATAGCTTATGCAGAAGCAAAGTATTCAGAAGAGTAAGGGAATGAGCATTAAAAAATGACTTCCTTTGTTTCCCCTTGGGATAAGTTGCACATATCATAACTAGAAACAAAAGAAAATGTGTAAACAGGCCTTTTAAAAGGAAGTTAAAAAAGGCATTCCTATATTTGGGTTCCTTGTTAATATACAGCAGCATTTACATTAACCATTCAGACTTTTCCTGCCACTCCTTTGGTTCTCTCTTATTGCTGCTATTAGAAATTTATTCCAGTTGCACACTGCTTCTGTGTTGATTGATAATTTTAAATTTTAGAGAGACTAAGGGCTTATACATAGCATATTAATGTATAACACTATGTTCTTTTGCATATATCATGCCTAATAAGGTCACTCAGAGGGCTATCTCAAAGCTCAGTGGACTCTCCTTCCTTGGAGATTTCTAAGCAAAGATTGAATGGCCACCTTCTAGGAATGCTCTACTGTGTAATTCTATGCAGGCAGGGAACTGGAGTTGATGACTCTTGACAGAGGCGGCACTGGGGGTGGGGGTGCACAGAGGCTGAACTGCAACAGGTTGGTGGAGGGGAATGACACAAGCCTTAGGACTTTATCAGACATCTCCTTGTTAAAGTCCTTTTGCCAGCATATAAAAAAAATATCTATTTTTATGCCAGGAAAAGAACGTTCCTCTCACACTTACCTTGCTTGTCCGGCAAAGGCAGCTCCGTGAATAAAGAGGAAATGAATGGAGCTTTGTTCATTTCCTCTTTTGAGATCCCGCGTGGAAATTCAAAAATTAAAAAAATATGTCAAAAGTCACACCAAGCACATACACACATACACTCTCGAAAACCTCCAAGTAACCTGGGGAGGGTCAAAAAAAGTTCATCACATACCTGGATGTCCCAATCTGACCTGGAAGTGTTCTGCCTGGTCTGGCCACTGTTGGGGTAAGTACGAGATTTAAATGGCCAGAGGTTTTGCACACTGGCAATGCTGGCAAAAAAGCAGCAGGGGGCTCTATTAATGGCTTAAACCATCCATTAAAACCCCCAGTTTTTGGCCAGGACATAACTGCGAAAGGATGATGTCATCTGATCCTTTCGCGCTTATGTGGCATCCTAATGACTCTGCATTTGTGTGCCTGATAAAGTCCTTAGAGATGCCTCAGACCCTTGAGATCCCTTGATGATGACACTGAGTCACAATGTTGTAGTAAGCCTTTTTCTTCAGATTTTTTTTTCAAACACACAAATTAAAAATGGCTTCTGCAAGCTCCTCTGCCTATTTTCCTACTCTAGGAGGTATGCCCACTCTTGGCTCAAAGAAACTGCTAAAAAAAAATTATATGTTTGCAATAGTCACTAAGAGTGGAATCATTTATCTCTTGTGATTGGGAATCTCCGGTGAGGCCATCACAACAGTTATCATTGTGTTTGATTGTACAGTACAGAGAAAGGCAAATAGTTTCTGCCATCCATCACATTCAATCTTCCTTAAATATGAAACTCTTATAAATATATTTATTCAAGGAAGAACATTTGAAGATGAACCTACAATTTTATAAAGTGAAGTGGAAGATGCACTCAGAGCACTTGAGAAAAATAAATAACTTGGAATATTTGGCATTCCAAAGGAGCTGTTTCAAGTTACAGAGACAGAATCTACTCAACTTCTATCTAGAATCTATCAACAAATATGTAAAAGAAAACAATAGCCCAAACACTCAATATAATTCCAGTCCCCCCAAAGGGGAAACCAGGATTTGCAGTAACCACAGATAATTTCACATGCAAGCAAAGTGATGCTCAAAATTCTACAACAAAGCCTTTTGCCATATATGGAGTGAGAAATGCCAGATGTTCAAGCTGGGTTCAAGAAAGAAAGAAGCACTAGGGATCATATGGCAAACATACTTTGGATAGATTTTCCTTGGTTTTTTTCTGGGCTGTGAGGCTGTGTTTTGGAAGAGTTTCTTTCTGACAGTTTTCCTGCATCTGTGGCTGGCATCTTCAGAGAATGGTTGGGTAGGAGTGTATGTGGAGTTTATATACTGTGAGCCCCTGTTGGGGAGTATATGTAAATTTGTGTAACTGAATGGTTAGTTTCTGGGTATAGAAATGCAAGGCTCGTTAGTATCTATTTGGCTAATGGTTGGTTGATGGGCCATTATCTGCTGGAACTTCCCTTGTCCCTGGGAGACATTCCTTTGTAAGTGTTGAGTTTTGATTCTATTGTTCTTCAAAACTGGGAGCCAGTTTTTGTTTCCTTTTAAGGTTTCTTCTTTCCTGTTGAAGTTGTCCAGGTGTTTGTGAATTTCAATAGCTTCTCTGTGCATTCTGACATGATGGTTGCTGGCCTGGAAATAAACACACACACACACACACACACACACACAGTTCAGGAAAGCACCAAAACACACTTTAAAAGTTCCAAGTAAATGAGGGGGGGGTCATAAAAAGAGCATTCCCTACCTGGCTGTCCAGATCACACCTGGAACTGTTTCCCCATTGACGCTGCATTCACGTAAGTACAATGGATTCAAATGCCGGAAATGCCAGCAGAAAATCACTACGGGGGGGGGGGAGTCAATTGACAGCTTGAGCCATCAATAAAAAAATACAGTTTTTAAACAATATATGATTGTGAAAGGGCGACATCGTCTGGTACGCACGCCCTTTCGCAATCATTAGGTGTTTTTATGATGGTCTGGTCTGATAAAGTTATAAGATTTAGAAGGGTAGCTATGAAGGAAACAGAAAAGATCCTGAAGTGTCAAGATATATCATTGAATACTAAAGTTAGGATTGTCCATGCCATTGTATTTCTAGTTTCTATGTATGGTTGTGAAAGGTGGACAGTGAAGAAGGCTGACAGAAACAAAATCAACTCCTTTTAAATGTCGTACTGGAGAAGAGTTCTGCGGATACTGTGGACTTATAAGAAGACAAATAAATGGGTCATAGAATCATAGAATCATAGAATTGCAGAGTTGGAAGAGACCACGAGGGCCATCCAGTCCAACCCCCCTGCCACGCAGGAAATCACAATCAAAGCATCCCCGACAGATGGCCATCCAGCCTCTGCTTAAAGACCTCCAAGGAAGGAGACGCCACCACGCTCTGAGGGAGTGTGTTCCACTGCCGAACAGCTCTTACTGTCAAAAAGTTCCTCCTCATGTTGAGGTGGAATCTCTGTTCCTGGAGCTTGTACCCATTGCTCCGTGTTCCAGTCTCTGGAGCAGCAGAAAACAAGCCTGCTCCATCCTCAGCGTGACATCCCTTCAAATACTTAAACAGGGCTATCATATCGCCTCTAAACCGTCTTTTTTCCAGGCTAAACATACCCAGCTCCCTAAGTCTCTCCTCATAAGGCATTGTTTCCAGACCTTTCACCATTTTAGTTGCCCTTCTCTAGACACGCTCCAATTTGTCAATATCCTTTCTGAATTGTGGTGCCCAGAACTGGACACAGTATTCTAAGTGAGGTCTGACCAAGGCACAATAGAGTGGCACTATTACTTCCCTTGATCTAGACACTATACTTCTATTCTATTCTATTCTAAAGCAAATCAAGCCTACAAGTCAAGATGACTCAATTGAGACTGTTGTACTTTGGCCATATCATGAGAAGCCATGACTCACTAGAAAAGACAATAGTGCTTGGTAAGGAAGAAGGCAGTAAGAAAAGAGGAAGGCTACATTCCAAACAGATTCAGTCAACAAAGCCATGGCCTGAATCTGCAAGACTTGAGCAGGGCTGTTGATGATAAGGTAACTTGGAGGTCTCTCATTCTCCCATATGTCGACGTTGACTTTACAGCAGTTAACAATGACAACAACAAGTACAAGTGCCTTCCATATGTAGCCTTCAAGTAAGTGATCCCAAGAGGACTCAATTATAGTATCGTAGCTATATTAATGTTTTTGCATGTTTCCTTTTGTGCTTGATTATTTAGTACACTCCTGAGTAATAATTTTGTAGGGGCAGCTTCAGTGGTCCAGTTTTGCCTGATAATTTAAGAGAGGCCTCAGCCACCCGAGCTTGTCAACCTCACTGCCCCTGCTGTTCTGGGGCCCATACCTACATAGCTGCAGCATAATAATTTAAGGTATACTCACTCTAGCACTGGTGCCACTCCAAACTGCATGAAGGAAAGGATTAAATATTTTTGCAGGAGAAAGAATAATACTGAGGGGTTGTCTATACAGTGAAAATATTTCTCATAGAATTCAAATAGAATACAATTTGTCTAAATGGCATCCTGTATCAATCCATTGTATTCGAAAGGAAGGGGGACAAATACTCAATATACTCAGCAGGAAAAGCCTTCACAGCTTTTCCTGAAGCTTTTAAAAAGCTCTGTGGGGAATGCACATTCCTGCTTGTTGGGATGACCAATTCACTGTAAGTTGCATTTCTGATAAGAGCAAAAGTAGAAAGCTGATTGGTCAGATGTGTGCCGGGGCGGAGCTTGCTAACAAGGCAAGCACCCAGAACTGCCATGTTGGATTTTTGCCATAGTGATTGTGTGCTAGGTGATGAAACAGGCTTCCCCCCCTATTTATTTAGGCAGAATATCACACTTTCAAACCTTAGATATGTTTTTTAAAAATACTTTTTGGTGGCAGCAACTGGTGACAATAAAAACATGAGTAATTCACTCACAGATGCCATCTTGATTCACAGGCATGCCCATTTGAGCAATGAGCATGGATAGCTTTACATGCTTGCAATCTTGCCAAAAACCTGTTAAGACAAACAGAAGTGGCTTTGAATTGGCATTAGTGTGCATCAATCCACATTTCCCCCCTTGTATAGACAAGCCCTGAAGCAAATGGGTGTTTATTTGCCCTTTCCAGGTGGCCAGGATAGAACATGTTCACTGCTAGAATACTTGTCCCCGGCCTGGCCAACCAGCAGATTGGTTGGCCCAGTTGGGACATGAATCTTACAAAGAAGATCAAAAAGAGGATGTGTTCTCTCTGGCCCAGTGGGGAAGTACAAAATATTTCCCTGAAGGCTCCTCAGTGTCTGGCCGACCTTTGTGGGATGCATATTGGAGCTTCAAGGCAAGAAAAGAAGAAATACGTGGTGGCCATGATGAGGGGAAGGAGCATGTGGGAGGTGCCCACAAAGACTAAAGCAGGTGGCATGGTGGCCCTTGATTGGGGCAGCAAAACAGCTGTGCTCACATGGCTGTTGTTACTGGCATCTTTCATCCCTCCCCTGAGAGGGCCTTGCCCTAGAGCGGAAATCCTTAAGGGCTTTTGCCTCAAAGGGGCTATTAAAAGAGCAGTGTGGTCTAGGTCTCCACAGGAGGGAGAAGGCTGGTGCCCCTCACCCAGTCAAGTTCTACTAAGCTACAGGGTCTTGGGAAGTGGGTGCAGGTGGATTATAACACACCCTTGCTGATGGAATAAAACAAAGTAGATTATATTGAAAATAAACAGATTAAAAAGCTTAAGGGGGCTTCCTTAAGAAGGCTGGGCAGTTTGTCTTTCAGAGCAGCTTTAACCCACTGAAGGTGAGGTCCACTGGTTTTTCTGCCTCTGAACCCTCTACAACTTTCACTCTGTAGTTTTATTCTGTAATCCCACATTTAGTTTTTCTCAGAAAGCATTTCCACCCATGCCTGCTACAGTACAACTCCTATATCCATGGGGCTGGTATCGGCAGTTTCATTTACCCAGGATCCAAAAAAACATTCTCTCCCTGCTCACCTGCTGCCCTGCAGAGGGCAGGGGAACTGGTCTACTCATTCCAGTCTCTTCCTCAAGCTGTACAGAGACACACTTTTCTTTCAGGTGGCCACATCATTTTCTCTCCAACAACCCAGAAATGACACCCGGTGACAGTTCTTTAGCCAATGGGCAGCTCATGTGTGGCCTGGAAGGCAAGATGATGTGTGCCTCATGCTACAGCTGGGCCTCTGTTGTAACCCTCTTGGTGCCAGCATGCCTTTCCCTTCTTCCTCTGCCCAGCAACTCAGCTCCCCTCCTGCCACTGCTTTCCATCCAAACCCACTGAGCATTGTATATGAGGTGTTGTGGTGTCCTGGTTCTGCAGCTGCCTCCAGGGGTGTGGCTCGTGGCTCTGCTGTTGGCGGTGGTGCGCAGTGGCGGCCACTGCCGTGCCTTCATTTATTCATTTGCTCACAGTTGCGGCAGCAGCCAGAAGACCTTTTGCATTCCACAAGTCAGCTGCAGCAGGGAGTAAGGTACTCTGGAAGTTGGAAAGTTGGGAGTCAGTTCTCCTGCCTTCCACAGGGCAGCTGGTGAGTGGGGGGCAGGGGGCGGGGAGGACTCCTCCAAGCTATGAGAAGTAAAAATATAGTGTTCACTATTATCTGCAGTTTTGCATATCTGTGGAAAGTCTGGGAACATATCTGCCACAGGATATTAGGTTATGGCACAAGGAATTATTCAGTTTCTCCTTGTGCAATGATGCCCTCCCATGAACTGACCTTTTCCATGCTTGAGTGTGCCTATGAAGTAAGTCTACAATTCTGTGTACAATTAATTGGATAAATCCTATCAAAATGAGCCAGTATGATGTAGTGGTTTGAGTGTTAGGAGATTTTCAGACATGCCAAAATGCATGTCTGCCGCGCGAGCAGCCTCCCGAAACTGCTGCGCGGCAAGGCTCTACTTTGGACGACACTGTGCCTCTTGCGAAACCGTCCGTGTCACTTCCGTGAAGCTTGGGACGGCTCCGCGCAATATTTCAATCACGGGCAACCTCCGTGATTGAAATATGGCGCGGAGCCGTCCCAAGCTTCACGGAAGTGACACGGACGGTTTCGCAAGAGGCACAGCGTCGTCCGAAGTAGAGCCTTGCCGCGCAGAAGTTTCGGGAGGCTGCTTGCGCGGCAGACATGCATTTTGGCATGTCTGAAAATCTCCTTAGACAACAATGCTGGAGACCAGGGTTTGAATCCCTGCATAGCCATGAAAACCCACTGGGTGTTCTTGGGCAAGTAACATGCTCTTAGGAGATTTTCAGACAACAATGTTATAGTGTTACTATTCCACTTTATTTGCTATGCCTGCCTCCTGTTGAATCCTGGGATTTGCAGTTGAGGGAGGGGCATTTACAACTCTCACCTAGAGAGATCTTAGGCCTCACTAAACTACAAACCCCAGAATTCCACAGGAGGAAGCCAGAGCAGTTAAAGTGTAATAGTAACACTATAACTGTGTAGTCTGAAAATCTCCTTAGCCTCAGAAAATCCTGTGATAGGATCGCCTTAGGATCGCCATAAGTCAGAAACAACTTGAATGCACACAACAACAAATTGTATCAAGCAAGTTGGGACTCACTTCTAATTAAATATGCATAGCAATGCCTTGTGAGGGGGCATAGTGACACTGTCACAAAGGGACCCTGCACTTCTGAATTTGGCACTACATTACAAGGTGGTGGTGAATTACTGCTACCCATCTGCTGCCAATTGCTGATGCTTCAATTGCTTAAACCAAGCTGGAGTCTGGGTATGACTATACAATCTAATAATTCTTTTACTGCCCCCCTCAATAAAATAATTACTAGGACATTTCTGTTTCAATTGTGTTAGATGAAGTTCTGATAATCAGGTGGTCATCTTTTTAAAATGTTTGCAATTCTGCATTCAGAATCACTTTCTCCTCCTCACCAAAGGAAGCAAGAGGAGAACATACTTTTTAGGACTCGTCTATAAGGGAGGAAATAATGTACATACCTGAGCATTATTGGCAATTTGTCACAGCAATGCTTTGTCTCCACAATGTTTTGTTAAAACTGAGTGTACTCAAAGCTCCCTTCCCTGATGTTCACATGGCTGCGAATCAAGACTGAGGCCATGTCAGTTTTGTGGGGGAGGGGCTGAGGAAGGCTAAGGAGCTAGCGTCCCTTTGTAGTCTCCGATTCTGGCTGCAAAGGCACATTAGTAGCCGCTTGGCCAGCTGTTCAGGGAGGAAGGAGAAATGTCCCCACCTCCCTCTCCAAGCAGCTAGCCAGACTAGCATCCCATTGTAGCCTCCCCACATTTCCAGCCCCTCCTTTTCAGGGACTTGAGGCTCCAGGGTTAACCCTTCCCTGTCCTTTGTTCTGGCTCGGGGCAGCAGGCACCCACTTCAGGAGCGATTCCATACTGGGGCAGCCGGGGCCCCTTTGCCTTCCGGGTGCTTGACAGCAAGCCAGCACCTGTGCATATCCAGCCAATTAGAGGAAGAGTTCCACCCTCTGGACTACACAGGAAATTGTGTCGGTGCCTGAACAAGCAGGAATGTGCATTTCCTGCAGAACTTAAACAAATATGGGAAAAGCCACAAAGGCTTTTCCCGCAGATTATTTGGAGTTTTTGGTCCCCTCCTTCACAATATATCGAATCACCACAGGATCTCCTTAAGACAAAAGGTCTTCTCCTCCAATCCTATGAGTACTATTGTTGCCATTTAAACAACCCCCTAGTGTACTATACAAAAGGCCTTCAATTAGATGCTTTATTGGTATGCCTCCAGAGTTATACAAATGGAAATATGTAAAATGTTTGAAAGAAATCAACAGGAAATCCATAGGTGGTGCGGGGGGGGGGCGCAGAGTGTGAATGGTGGAGCATAGAAGAGTATGCATCTTTCCAGACCTGGAAGATGGAGTACTGTATAGGTAATTCACACCTTCCTACAATAATAGCACAAGAAAAGGAACTCTTCCATTTAAAAACAGTTTTTCTGAGTTAGGGCATGTAAGTTTTTCCTCTGGACAGAACAAGTTTTAAGAATCGTATGATCCTGTGTGCTTTTATGCAGAAAATGGTCAAAATAAAAGATATGAAGAAATCTCATGAAGGGAAATTTTGTTCTTCAACACTACCATGTTTTCCTAACCAGATGCCCATCATTTCTCATACTCATCCAATCCCAGGCACATTTTAAAAGGAAGTAAGTCTTGCTCTGTTCAGTGTGTGTGTGTGTGTGTGCTGCATTGCAAATTTTGGAGGAGTACACAAAATTTGTCTTTGTTGAACTCCCTCCCCCAAGAATGCGCCATTTTATTTATTATCTTGATAATGATAAA
The DNA here is from genome assembly GCA_030847615.1 of Gambelia wislizenii. NCBI lineage: Eukaryota > Metazoa > Chordata > Lepidosauria > Squamata > Crotaphytidae > Gambelia > Gambelia wislizenii. The sequence goes on from JAUMIR010000006.1 coordinate 60,209,647, forward strand.
GAGCAAACAAACATAGCAGTTCAAGGCCCAGTGCACAAGAAAGCTTTCAAAATTCTATGTGTGACATTTTTGACTAAACACTTCTGTGGCATTCACCACAGGGAAGAATTGTAAGGGAAGAAACCTACCAACACATCTCAGTCTGCCCAGGAAGTGTTAGTAAAAATAAGCAAGAGCAAATGGTAAAGGCTTTTCCTGAATTCTGCTACCACTCTAGGTGGTATGTGGTGGTCATATTTGTTATATTTGACTGTGTGTTCTCTTGCCTACTTCCTTGTCTGCTCTGCTGTGTTATGTATTTATTTATGACATTTTATACTGATCCATAAGCAAGTTCTCTGGGCATCTTACTATAACAATTGTATATTTATTATAAAGTATCCAGTTGTAGTTTACTGTAAATGATAGAAGGTCTCTTTAAAAAACCAGATGCTTTTATTATGCTGTTTTCTACACATCATAATGCTGAACGATTCAACTGGAAGAAAAGTGTTGACTGAAAACCATCCTGGATCATCCATCGAAGCAGAAACAGCCTCTGCTCTGATCTATCTACCTTTTTTTAGGAGAACAGAGGATCAGCTGAAATCCATGGGCTGAGCTGTAATGACTTCCACTGTATTACTCCAGAAGGTCTGGAGAGTCCCTCCAAGGCTAAAACTCCATTGGGAATTTTTCTGAAAGGATTTGTTCAGATATCCTATTTTGCCCTGGAGAAAATGATCACTGTGTGAAAGCCACCTTTCAGGAATATATCTGGTGAGGAAATCACAGCCAGTTTCATGATAAGGAAAACACAGATTCAATACTTTTTAGAAGCAAATATATGTAGAATACTGGAAACACAGTCTAAAGGAACAAAAGAGCACTGAGAAATACCTTCTTTGACCTGTTGGTATGTAAATTTGATCCCATACAGGCTAATTATTAGTTAAAGAATCTGGATTTTTCTGGGTTCAAAATGTATCCAATGAAGGACAATTTTTTTTTGACAACCTTAGGACCTAACTAAATGACACTAAATGCTGTATATAAGAAAGAGGACAAAAATGAAGAATATTCACCAAGTGACAATTTTGAACTCAGATTTCGTTACTTCCTTTTGCATTCTACACATTATTTGGATATAAAATCCTAAGCTAAATAAAGCACTGCTAGGTTTGATATGAAGTCGAAGGCTTTCACAGCTGGCATCCATAGATTTTCCTTGTTTTTTTTCCGGCTGTGAGGCCGTGTTCTGGAATAGTTTCTTTCTGACGTTTTGCCTGCATCTGTGGCTGGCATCTTCAGAGAATGGTTGGGTAGGTGTGTGTGGTTCAACAGGAAAGAAGAAACCTTAAAAGAAAACAAAATCTGGCTCCCAGTTTTGAAATACAATAGAATCAAAACTCAATACTTACAAAAGAATTCCACCCAGGGACAAGGGGATTCCCAGCAGATAATGGCCCATCAACCAACCATTAGCCAAACAGAGACTAATGAGCCTTGCATTTCTATACCCAGAAACTAACCATTCAATTACACAAATTTACATATCCTCCACAACAGAGGTTCACAGCATATCAGCTCCACACACACACCTACCCAACCATTCTCTGAAGTTGCCAGCCACAGATGCAGGCGAAACGTCAGAAAGAAACTATTCCAGAACATGGCCTCACAGGCCAGAAAAAAACCCAAGAAAAATCTACTGCTAGGTTTGTCTAGGCACTTAAAGAGTTAAATGTGTCATTTAAATCATTAAAATAATGTTAGTTTAAAGGCCCTTTCACATTACACAATAATAGTGCAATGATTCCACTTTAACTGCCATGGCTGCAACCTATGGAATCCTGGGATTTGCAATTTAGGGAGGGGTATTTAGAATTCTCAGCCAAATTTTCGGCCATTGGACTTTTTCGGACAAGCTAATTGTAGCGCTAGCAGCCTCGCCATGTTCCGAAAGGGACGCCCTGCAGCGCTGCAGCCTCGCAACATGGCGAGGCTGCTAGCGCTACAATTAGCTTGTCCGAAAAAGTCCTTATTGGGTGCAGAAGGGATGCAGTGTGGGGAGAAGCAGCCTTCTAAGGTTTAGTGAAATCTTTCCGCCTTTATCCCCAACATATCTGTGCAGGAGATGGGGAACAGCTGAGGGCCTCAAGAACAATTTTGTGGGGCTGCATCTGCACCCCTGCTTTAGAAACTGAGCTCTAGTCGACCCTTTTAAATGCTGAATGCTTTTCATGTAGCCTTTTAAGTAGCCCTTTATTATGACTTCAGACTTAATAAATTTCATGTCATACTTAATTTTAATTGCCCATAAAATCTTACCACTGCTTACTAGCTCCCATCCCTGACTGCTTTTAAGAGGATTTTAAAAACACACCATGTCCTCCATGGTTTGTATCTTAGAACAGTTATTGTTGAATATTGTTTCAAACAGATGGTTTGAAATTCTGTTTTATAGAAACTAGTTTTTATATAATTTTTTTAATATTTCATAGACTTATATAGTTTTTATACTGTAAGTGACCTTGGCTGAATCTACACAAGCATTTAATGCTGTGTGGTGCTCTTTTTGAAGTTTTTAATGCATTTTAATATTTTTAATGTTTAATATTTTAACTTATAAATTGCTTGGTTGTTCTTTTAAAATCTGATATTAATACTTTTATTTTGCTTTCTGTATGGCTTTTAACTTGTATGGTTTTAAATATGTCGTTAACTGCCTTGAGTCCCATTATTGGGAGAAAGGCATGATATAAATGAATAAAATAACGAATAAAAAAAAATAAAGAATGCAAACTTACTTCAATCCCAGTCTTATTGGAACATAAGAAATCCTTCTCATTCCAATGTTAAAATGCTTCTTTTTTATGCCTGAGGGCTTTAAGGTGATTTTTTAAAACTTCTGATTTGCTCAAATCTTTTTGGGAATGTTTGACCCCTGAATTGTGATCATGGTGAAATCAGGGGTAGGGGCGGAGGGATGAGGCTAAGTTGATAGGTGGTCAAGTGGTCATGTTGATCACCTGATTGTTCCCACCACATAAGGGTAGCTCTCATGTTTGTATTGGCACAGAAAATATGATGTCGCCTTTTGGGGGGGGGGTTAGTGTTTTTATGCAAACCTTCTCATACATACTGTTGCACACATTTACAGGTCAGCATTTCACCTCTCCTGCTCTACAGGCTTCACTTTATACAAGTGCAATTGAGCAATCAAAAGGATGGGAAAACAGAGAAAGGTGATTTGATTAAGCAAATATGCAAATATGTGCATGTGTGGCAGGAATCCACCCTGCCCCACTGCTGTGATCATGTGACAGGACATAAACCAAAATGGTGAACATATGCACACAAAGTTAAAAACAAAACTCTCTTTTACATCAGTGTGGCTAGGTAATGGGGATCCTGTATGGCTTTCCAAAATGATTTTAGTTTGGATTAAAACAGGTGTGTGTGGCAGCAAAGGGGTCAAACCAGGGCAGGGATACTACGCAGTGGAGCTGGGATACAGCCCTAGTGTAGATTCAGCCCTTGTTAAGATTATGGTCTTGAACAGCTAGGAGTGTGTTTGTGTATGAGATTGTGTATTTAGTTTATCTCTCAAAATGCAAGTTGAATGCAAATGAATATAGAGGAGCAGTCATATCATTTAACTCACTATGCTTTGTTGTTGTGTGCCTTCAAGTCATTTCTGATGTATAGGAGCCCTATGGTGAAACTATCGCAGTGTTGTCTTGCCAAGATTTATTCAGATGTTTACCATTGTCTTTGTCCGAGGCTGAGTGAGTCGCCCAAGGTCACACAGGGCATTTCCATGCCAAATGGGGATTTGAACCCTGGTCTCCTAGAGTCCTAGACTAGCACTCAAACTGCTACACCATGCTAGTTCTCCAACATTCTGCCAGTGGTCCAATTAGCTGTCTGGCTTGCAGCGATTTGTAGTGGCAACTTTGTCAACAACATGCCTTTTACTTTATTCTACATTTTATCTCAATGCTACCCATGTAATCATATAGGATCTTACAGATTATGTTCATGTACAGTACAAAACTAGTATAAAACTTGAATTCATTATACAGCAGGGGGTTGGACTGGATGGCCCTCGTGGTCTCCTCCAACTCTACAATTCTATGATTCTATGATTCTATGATTCTAAGTTGTCCCTTCATATTCACTGGGGTTTGGTTCTAGGACCCCCCGTGGATACCAAAATCCATAAATACTCAAGTTCCATTATATGCAATGGCATAGCAAAATGGTGTCCCTTATATAAGATGGCAAAATCAAGGTTTGCTTTTGGGATTATTTTTTTAAAATAATATTTTCAAGCTGTGAATACTTAAATCCGTGGATACCAAAGCCATGGATACGGAGGGACAACTGTATTGTATTAGTGTATCTGTACCACTTCTGCTTTAAGCATTATTAGCTATTAACTAACTGCCATGCTAACTTTTAAAGACTGTATTATTTTGTAAATAAATGTTTCAGTTTGTTCTAGCTCAATCCTGAGTTGGTGGTAGTGTTTAGCTGGTTGGCTATTGTAGTGTTCCTAACCTATGCTTGGGAGCAAAATAACATGATGTGGAGTCAATCCTTCTTGTGCAAGCATTTAAAAATCCTAACAGGTTTTATATCATTTCCAACGGCAGTCATGTTAGTCTAGTGCAGCAAACATAACGAGGAATCTTTGAGCACTTTAAAGACTAATAAAGTTATTCTAATGTAAGCTTTCATGTCTGGAGTCCACTTCATCAGATACATCAGGAGTGAGTAACACACAGTTCATGGACTATTGGTAGCTCCATCATCTTACTTTAAGAACAAGGTGCACATGTAGTGCATACCTTGTTTTAAAACAGACTGATATTCCAGGAAGCTCGATACAGTTTTAAAACAAGGCAGCATGGTCCTATAGGAAATTGTGCCTTACCCCAGGTGCCATCAGCACACCCCTAAATTTTGATGACATAGCAGCTGTTCTATTAGATAAAGTGCCTTTTGGCCTCTGCTGATACACTGCTGAAATTCAGGAGTGCTTTAGAGACCAGGGTGTAGCCCCCATTGAGTTGAAGGCATCTGGTGACATTGCCCAGCCCTAAGATCATAAGATGTTGACGCCCCCTTGTCGTGGGAGAGAGGCTTGCGTACCCTAATGATGTTTTGAGCTATGCTGGCGGTGGCATAATAGCCACTGGTAGGGTCTCCCATGCCAGACAGGTCAAAACCGAAGGGTCTGACAAAGAGCGTCAAAGGGCAGGATGGGCTCTCTAGCCTTGTGGCAACCGTCCTAGGAGAAGGAAAACTCCAATCCCAAACCCGGGCAGATGGTGCTCGTCCAACCCTGTAAGGTCAACCATCTAAGAGAAGGAAACTCTAATAAAACCTACGGCCCGAGGACGTTGCTGCCACGTCCATGCTTGCAAGGCCACGGCAGATGAATCTCTGGTTTAAAAGGTGAGGCCAGTTCTGTGCACGCTGCGCTCCACCAGAAAAATTCATTGCACAGGCTCGAAGGACAAATCCAGTTCCAAAAAAGCCCTGTAGTGATCCTAGGTTAGAAGTACGGTACTGTATATGCATGGGGCAGAAGGATCGTAAACAGTGAAGTGAAAAAGAAAGGAAATACCAAAGGAACACCAAGACATTCTTTGAATCCTGGCAGCATTTTCCCACCTGGCTTCCCCTGTTTCCTAGGCCATTTGTTTGTGTAATGAAGCTTGGTGATGGCTGGGCAGGCTGGGGAGGCTGTGGGGCTTTCAAACTCCACCAGGCTGCAGTTGTGCAGCCAGGAAAAGAGAATAGGCATCATTCTCTTAGACCCCCAATTAATACTGTGCAGATCCAGCAGGGAGATAGCTGGTCCTACCTCCCCATGTGCAACTGAAGCTGACAGCCATCTGTCAGGAATGTTTTGATTGTGTATTCCTGCAGGGCAGGGGGTTGGACTAGATAGCCCTTGTAGTCTCTTCCCTCTCTATGAGTCTTTGGTTCTATGATTCTGTTCTGCCGCACAGAGATTAGCCCTTTTGCTTCCACTCAGAATACAGACAGTGTATATTGGACTGGAAGATGATCAATCAGATCAATGAGCCTCTGAGTTTGTGCCTGATATAATTAAGTTCTGTAATAATTTTGCCTGAGTAGATAATGCACCAGGGATTCTGTAGGGTCTGGTCCCCATGTTTCATCTTCCAGTCCTGTTATGCATACTACTGATGCTGGCAAGCAGCTGTTCTTGGTAAGGGTATATCTTCAAAGTACAGGCCTATCATGTTTTGTATAGCTGCATATGTAACAAAAGATAATGTTGAAGCGTATAAGTGCTTATGATGATTTTTAAAAATCAACAGCCAGAAGTCACCAAGGCAGTTACGAATGTGTAAATATTGTAGTTCTGTAGCTATGTAGTTTCTCCCAACCCACTCACCCCCAATCTCTATTTATCGGGCAGCAGCCACTGTTATGGACAAGGGTCTGTTCCCCTTGACTAACGTTCTCACCTTCTCCCATGAGCGATCTCCAGTGTGACAGCCAGAAGTAGGGTCCCTGCCACAATTCCCCCTCACACCAGAGATCACTTGTGCAAGGGGGGATGGGAACGTCAATCAGCTGCTTTCCGACTGACAAGGGAACACACACCCATCAATCTCAGTGGCTCCCACCCAGTAAGCGGGGATTAGGGGACTTTCACAGACCCTGTGTATCCCCCAAACTAGGGAATATGTTAGTACTGTGAATATGAAACAGTCATAAATGCAGAACTCTAGGTTACACATTTGTAACTGCCTTAGTGAATGTTGGCCAATACCTATAAATGCTTGTTGATGATAATTAGAAAAGGCTCTAAATATGTTACAGTCTGTTTCCAAAAGGTTCCTTCTAGTACTTTCTGAACTTGGGACAAAACTACAAGTGTGTGTTTAATTGTTGCCAGTATTAAAACAATCCAGAGAGGGCTGTCTCTCTTTCTCTTAATGCAATATACGCAAGAGATTGTAAGATAAAAGCCTGGAGGAAATTAGCAGTGGAGATTTTTAAAATGTTACATGAGCAAGACAACAAACTAACAAACAATTATGATTTCTTTTCTAGTTCTTTGTTAATTCAGTTCCCAACATTTAAATATTTAAAAATGCAAATAATCAAGTTGTGATTCATGAAGGAATTTTGTGTGGGTGGTGATGACGCCACCAGCAGGGGAGGCTGCCGTCATGGAGAAACTAGTTAACCAGAGGAGCCCTATCAGCTCCTGCCAGATCTGTCCTTGTTCCAAGGAAGTGGCCTCAGAGTACATAATCCACTTCACCTGCTAAAGCTGAGCACATTTCACCAGAGGAGAATCCTGGGGTGCTCTAGTGCCTTCTCTTAAACTACAGTATTAGAACCCTTTATCAAAGAATCCTAAACAGTTCACCAAAGTACAAATCCATTTTGTACTTTGGAATGTTGGGTTTAAGGAATGTTGGGTCCCCCTGCAACACTTTATTTTGGGACCCCCATATGTTTATCTCAGGTCAAAGTAACCTAACCTAACCTTTTCACAGTACAGTTGTCCCTTCATATTCTCTGGGGCTTGCTTCCAGGACTCCCGTGGATACCAAAATCTGTGAATACTCAAGTCCCATTATATGCAATGGCACAGCAAAATGGTGTCCCTTATAGAAGATGGGAACATCAAGGTTTGCTTTTGGGATTATTATTTTTTAAAGAATATTTTCAAGCCATGAATACTTAAATCGGTGGATATGGAGAGACAACTGTACAGGATATTCAGATTACTACTAATAATGTTCTTTGCACGAGGAGGGTTACAACTGCTCCCCCACAATGTCCGGGGGCCCTGCGGCTACAGGTGCTGCAGGGCCCTTAAACTTAAATCGGCCGTGCTGTGAGGGGCATTTTCACTGTGTGGACAACCCCACCATCTCTTGAGGAACCCCTGGCAACCTCTTGGGGGAACCCGAGGCTTCCCGGGACCACTGGTTGGGAAGCCCTGCAGAGTCTACCAGTTGAGGGTGGCAGGGCTGGTTTAAACCTGCAGCCACGGGGGGCATCATTGTAGGGGGGCCATCGTAACCCTCCTCCTGCAAAAACATTATTAGTAATACAGAAGGACCCCCGGATCTGCTGGGGATTGGTTCTGGAGGCCCCTGTGGTTACCGAAAACCATGGATAATACGGAACACCATTGAAAACGATGGGACTTCAAGTTTAAAATACCCTAGAGTTGCCTTGGAGGACCTAGAAAATGGCTGGAGAGGACACATTTTCTAGGAAGACTCTATGGTAGATATGCTGTTTTGTGTTCTGTGGATAATTGAATTAGTGGATAATGAAACAGTGGATACAGGGGTCCTACAGTAATCTGAATATCCTCTACTGAGAATGGGTTAGGTTCTGAGAGCAACATATCCCCCCCCAAATTAAAGCATTGCAGCCCCCCCCCCAATTCCTTCCCCCAATCCTGGATGGTGTCCGGTCCTCCCCTCTGTCTCACTTGGAGCTGCTCCTGCTGGGCCTCGTGGCTCTCTTGCTCCACCGCCCACTCCTCCTCCAGGCTCTCGGCCAGGGCTCCCAGCTCGCTCCAGCAGCGGTGGAGCTACTCCAGCTGCTGGTGGCTCTGCTGGTTGCAGGCATGCAGCTGCTCTAGCTCCCCCAGGCTGCCCAGGTGCCCTTGGAGCTCATGCAGCGCCCGCAGCTTGGCCTGGTAACACTCCAGGCTCTGCTCGCAGCTCCGGCTCAGCACCAGCGTGTGGGCTGGGGCTCCTCCCGCCGAGGTGAAGGCAGCAACGCTGGCCATGGGGCCCAGCCCAGGTGCTGCTGCTGCTGGCACCTCCGCCACCTCTCCTGTAGCTGCCGGCGCTTGGCCCTAGGCACTCCACGGTCACTTCCAGAGTGGTGCAGTGGGTGCAGCCGCAGAGGCTCTCCAGCTGGCCCCGCAGCTCAGGTTCCGGGTGGCGGCAGCGGCAGCAGTGGAGCGCCCACTTGCTCCAGCGGCTCTGGGTGCCCATTTGCTCTGAGCGTGCCAGCTCCCAGTGCAGTGCTTCCCGCTCTCACTCAGCCTGGCCCCGGGCTTGGAGCAGCTCAGCCCAAGCTTGGGCGCTGCTGCGGCCAACGCGTCCAGGCCTCTCCTCCTGCAGCCGCCAGTGCTCTCCCCCCAGGAGCTTGTCTTGCTTGGTGGGGGCATAGGGAGGAAAGGAAGAAGGAGGTGGCTGGAGACAGGACGGGGGCCCCCGCCAATGCGGATTTGGCGGAATGGTTAAACTGGCCCTGAATCCAGGATTTCATAGATTGAACCATAGCAGTTGAGCTATCAAGGGTGCTATAATTTTGCAGTACTAATATACCCATGTTGAAGTAGACCCACTGGAGTCAATGCAAATTATTGCATAATCATCATGACAAATTTAAATTCTATTGTTTCAATCAGTCTTTTCTGAATATGAGTAAGCTGAGATTCAACTCAATCTCCAAGTGTTATTTCTACACTGAGATGGTCAAAGACTCATACCAGGATTCCCCATATTACACATAGGCCAGAATTCAGGTAGGGACATCCGCATGTGCAAATGACCCATATATGTATGGATCTGCGTTCTCAGGCACTGGAGGGGTTGTTATTCCCATCCTCTCTGCGCAGTTTCCAAAGGCTTTCTCCTGACTTACTTTAAAGCCCCAAAGACACTGCACATGAGCATTCAATGCTTCAGTGAGAGCAGGCAGATTCAGAGAAGCATCTGGCAACTCCCCACCCCCACCCCAATGCACAATGATTACATAAATGTTGAGACCTCTGGAGGACCCTCATGCATCTTAGTGCTGTGGGAGGAGTAACCAGACCTTCTCTGATTCTGCTTCCTCATGTTGAAGCATGGGATGATTGTGCAAGGTGGCTTTGGGCTTTACAGTAAGTGGGAGTGTGATATATGGCTCAGCATAGCGTAGGTCCACATACAGATATTTCTGCTCTGCTGAGGGGATACTGAACTGTTAGTTTTGGCCCAGCCCTCTAATCTGTTAAAGTCATTTTGAATTCTGATCCTGTCCTTTGGGCTATCAGCTACACCTTCTAATTTGGTGCAAATTTGATAAGTATGCCCTCTACTCCATCATCCAAGTAATTGATAAAGATGTTGAATAGCACTGGACCCAGGACAGAACCTGTGGCACCCCACTATTCACTTCTCTCCAGGATGAACAGAAGCCATTCGTGAGCACCCTTTGGGTTCAATTGGTCAACCAATTACAAATCCACCTAACAAGCTAGCCCACATTTTGCTAGCCTGATTACAAGAATATCATAGGGAACTTTGTCAAAGGCCTTAATGAAGTCAAGATACATTACATCCAAAGCATTCCCTTCATCTACCAACCTTGTACCTCTATCAAAAGAAAGAAAGAAAAAGAGAGAGATAAGATTAATCTGGCATGACTTGTTTTTGAGAAACCATGTTGACTTTTAGTCATCATGGCATTCCTTTCTAAGTGCTTATAGAGTGTCTGTTTAATGATCTGCTGGTATGATGTCAGGCTGACTGGGTGGTAATTGTTTTGGTCTTCTTTCCCCCCTTTTGAAAATCAGGACAATCCAAGTCTGCTGGGACCTCCTGTTCTCCAGGATTTATCAAAAATTATTGCCAGTGGTTCTGAGATTACTTCTGCCAGTTCTTTTAATACCACCAGATGTAGTTCATCTGGCCCTGGAGACTTGAATTCTTTTGGAGTAGCCAAGTATTCCTGTATTACTACTTTACCTATTCTGAGTTGCATTTCCCCTACTGCATCATCTGCTCCATTCCCCCCAGGTTTAGAACCATTTTCTTTTTGGGAGAAGACCAAGGAATATAAGGTTTTGAGTAGTTCTGCCTTTCCTCTGTCCTCTGTTAACACGTCACCATCTTCTCCATGCAGTGCCCCTACCATTTCTTTGTTCTTCCTTTTGCAATGGACATACTGGTAACCCCAAAAGCCCTTTTTATTGTTTTCAACTTCTCTAGCAAGCCTAAGCTTTTTCTGCACTTTAGTTTTTCTGGCTTTCCCCTTACATGTGCTGGCTATTTCTTTTAATTCCTCTTTGGTGGTTTCACCCTTTTTTATTTCGTATAAATCTTAGCTCCGTTGAAAGTTCTTTTATTTAAATTGGAAATTTTATTAGTTTAATTCAAAATATAACAGCATAAAATATAACAGCTCGGTTGAAAGTTCTTTAGACAACCGTCCTTGTTCCTTTAGATACCTCCTCATTAGAACTGTTTGAAATTGTGCCTTCAATATCTTACTTTTAAGAAACCCCCATCCATCATGAACTCTCTTCTCTTTGAGTATTCCTGACCATGGGACCATACCCAGTATTTCCTTAAGTTTACTGAAATCAGCTTTCTTAAAGTCTAGAATGCATGTCCAACTATGCTTGGCTTCCCCTTTCTACTGTATAACAAACTCCAGAACATAGTAATTCTCACCTAAGGATCCTGTCACTTTGACTTCGTTAACCAGGTCATCACTGTTGGGTAGGATCAGAGCTAAATTAGCTGAGCCCCTTGTTGCCTCCTCCACCTTCTGGACAATGAAATTGTCCAGAAGGCAAGTGAGGAATTTGTTCATCCTTATATTCTAGAGAGAGTTTGACTTCCAACAAATGTCAGGATAGTTGAAATCTCCCATTACTACTATATCTCTCATTTCTCAGTGTCTGATAATCTGTTCTAGGAAAGCATCATCTAAGGAGATTTTCACACGGGGCCAAAATGCCCCGTTACTGCCCTGCCACCTCCTTTCCCGTTCCTGCTACAGAATAAAGTAAATCTTTCACACACTTACCTTAATTCTATGGCAGGAATGGGCTCCCCCTCCCCTTGCTGGCCGGCCATAAATGCAGCCATCATAAGGCTGCTTTTACGACCAGCCGTCTGAAATCCCAGCTGTTATCATGTGATAATGGCTGGTCAGTAAATTTAAAAAATAAAACTCCCCCAAACATAAAATCATTTCACCAAGCACAAAAAAAACAAACACACACTTTAAATCACACAATCAAAACAGGGAGGGTAAAATAAAGGGTGCCACTTACCTGGATGTCCAGATCGTACCAAGAAGTGCTCAGAATGGACCTCCCCTTCTCAGCTGTCATTTCGGAACAGGAACGGGGCTCCTGTTTGCACACCTGTGATTGTGTGATAGCGACAGAACAGGAGGTCTATTCACAATTAAAAATCGTGATTACATTGTTCCAGAACAGTCATGGGAACAGGATGGATGCATGACAGAATGGGGTCAACCTTGTCCGAAAGGGAAAACCTTTCCCGACCCGGTTCTGTTTCTGCCACGGGATATATAGCCCATGTGAAAATCTCCTAAGTCCTCAGTCTGGCTTGGGGTCTGTAGTAAACCCCCACAGTGGCATCATTGTTGTTTCTCTCACCCTTAATTTTTTACTCTTCACGGGTTTGAAAATCCTTGGCATATAATGCTACTCCTCCTCCTTTCCTGTTTGGTCTATTCTCTGAAAAAGGTTATACCTCTATTATTACAGTCCAGTCATGAGACTCATCCCACCAGGTTTCAGTGATGCCTATTATATCACATTTGCTTTGCTGTGTTAAAAGTACATCCCCTTATGGATGTTTTGGAAAAGATAAAGATGTTTTAACAGTGGTGGGATTTGATTATTTAGTAGATTTGCGATAATAGAAAAAAAAGTTTGTATTAGGAGAACTAGAGAGGTTGTTACATATACCATTGATATGCAGATTGGAAAGTACTTTTTTCACCTCTCTTCTTATTCTCTCTTTTTCTGCTCTTGGAAATTATTTGATAATTTTTGCATTTTGGATGGGACTCAACTAATTTACTCTAAGAATCTGAATATATATATATTTTTCTTTCTGATATAATCAATAAAGTTGCGTATTTAAGGTTTGTGTCCTCCCACTCTTGGGTTCTTGTACTATTCACCCAGTTTTCCCTATAACATTCCAGCTATTATCTCAAGCATTTGATGAACTCCTGTTGTCAAGAATAGTCTCCTTCCTCCACAATATTCAGTTTAAAGCCCTCTTGAACAGGTTTGTGAGACTCTTCACAAAAATGTTCCTGCCAACTGCTGTGAGGTGCAACCCGTCACTTGGCAGAAGTCCATCTTCAGTTCCCCCCGTGGATACCAAAATCCGTGAATACTCAAGTCCCGGCATATGCAACGGCATAGCAAAACGGTGTCTTTTATATAAGATGCGAAAATCAAGGTTTGCTTAGAATCATAGAACTGTAGAGTTGGAAGAGACCACAAGGGCCATCCAGTCCAACCCCCTGCCATGCAGGAATACACAATCAAAGCATCCCCGACAGATGGCCATCCAGCCTCTGTTTAAAGACCTCCAAGGAAGCAGACCCCACCACGCTCCGAGGAAGTGTGTTCTACTGCCGAACAGCTCTTACTGTCAAAAAGTTCCTCCTAATGTTGAGGTGGAATCTCTGTTCCTGGAGCTTGCATCCATTGTTCCGTGTTCTAGTCTCTGGAGCAGCAGAAAACCAACTTGCTCCATCCTCAATGTGACACCCCTTCAAATACTTAAACAGGGCAATCACATCGCTCTTTAACCATCTTTTTTCCAGGCTAAACATACCCAGCTCCCTAAGGCTTTCCTCATAAGCCATGGTTTCCAGACCTTTCACCATTTTAGTCGCCCTTCTCTGGACACACTCCAATTTGTCAATATCTTTTTTGAATTGTGGTGCCCAGAACTGGACACAGTATTCCAGGTGAGGCCTGACCAAGGCAAAATAGAGGGGCACTATGACTTCCCTTGATCTAGACACTATACTTCTATTGATACAGCCCAAAATCGCATTGGCCTTTTTTGCTGCTGCATCACACTGTTGACTGATGTTCAACTTGTGATCTACTAGGACTCCTAGATCCCTTTCACACGTAGTCTTGTTCAGCTAGGTCTCTCACATCCTATATCTATGCATTTCATTTTTCCGCCCTAAGTGCAGTACCTTACATTTCTCCGTATTGAATTTCATTTTGTTAGCTTTGGCCCAGCTCTCCAGTCTATCCAGGTCATTTTGAATTTTGATCCTGTCCTCCAGGGTATTAGCTACTCCTCCTAATTTAGTGTCATCTGCAAATTTGATAAGTATGCCCCTAATTCCCTCATCCAAGTCATTGATAAAGATGTTGAATAGCACTGGGTCCAGGACACAACCCTGTGGCACCCCACTGGTCACATCTTTCCAAGACGAAGAGGAGCCACTGAGGAGCACCCTTTGGGTTTGACCAGTCAACCAATTACAAATCCGTTGAACAGTTAACTTGTCTAGCCCACATTTTACAAGCTTGTTTGCAAGAATGTCATGGTAAACCTTGTCAAAGGCCTTGCTGAAATCAAGGTATGTGATATCCACAGTGTTCCCTTCATCTACCAAGCTGGTAATTTTATCAAAAAAGAGATCAGATTAGTCTGGCATGACTTGTTTCTCTGAAACCCATGTTGACTTTTTGTGATTATGGCATTGCCTTCTAAATGTTCACAGACTCTCTGTTTAATGATCTGCTCTAGAATCTTCCCTGGTATTGATGTCAGACTAACTGGACGATAATTGTTGGGATCCTTCCCCCCCCCACTTTTTTGAAGATGGGACGTTTGCCCTCCTCCAGTCTGCTGGGATTTCTCCTGTTCTCCAGGAATTCTCAAAGATTATTGCCAATGGCTCTGAGATTACATTTGCCAGCTCTTTTAATACCCTGGATGTAGTTCATCTGGTCCTGGAGATTTAAATTAATTTAGATTAAGAAGGTATTCCTGTATTACCTCTTTGCTTATTCTGAGCTGGATTTCCCCTATTGTGTCCTCTGTTCCATTATCCTCAGGTTGATCACCCTTTTCCTTTCCTGAAAACACTGAGGCAAAGAAGGCGTTGAGTAAGCCTGCCTTTTCCCTGTCCCCTGTTAGCATTTTGCCACCTTCTCCACGTAGTGGCCCTACCATTTCCTTCCTCCTCCTTTTGCTGCAGACATAACCCCAAAAAACCCTTTTTATTGTTCTTAAGCTCTCTAGTGAGCCTGAGCTCATTCTGTGCTTTAGCTTTTCTGACTTTACTCCTACACGTGTTCGCTATCTGTTTGAATTCTTCTTTGGTGATTTACCCCTTTTTCCATTTCCTATACATGTTCCGTTTAAAACTTAGCTCCGTTGAAAGTTCTTTAGTCATCCATCCTGGTTTCTTGGGACACCTCCCATTTTTCTTCCTTAATGGTACTACTTGAAATTGTGCCTTCTTTGGTTTATTATTTTTTAAAGAATATTTTCAAGCCGTGAATACTTAAATCCGTGGAAACCAAATCCATGGATGTGGAGGGACAACTGTACTATGAATAAACAGAGAAGTTGTTTAAAAAACAAAACAAATGTGATGTCACAAAAGCCAAGCAATGTCAAAGACTACCATGCAGAGCACAAATGTAAAGGAGAGTTGGTCTAAAGAGTCAGTTGTAATCAGGTGCATCCATCAGGAACTGAAGATGAGTTGGTAAAACAAGGTGAACAGTACAAGACTTTCAAAGTGGGACAATTACTTTCTATATTCAGTTTAGCATTCCCAGTGCATACTAGGCAAAAATCAGGTAGTGCTTTACTTGAAAATCATTTCTAACTCAGCAACTTCGTGATGCAATTTCCTTGTTATGTTATCAGTATTAGCTTTGAAGCAAGATTCCATAGTTTGGCCAGTATATATGGCAGAAGGATATTACTGGTTCATGGTGGATTATATCACATGAGACACTATATGGGTATATGAGACGTGTTCTGTTATTCTTTCTTGCTGGACCTATCTTATGTTAGTGGGCTACATGGCTGGCCTTGTCAGTCTGTTTCTTTGCCATCTCCATATTGTAGTTTGGATAATGTAGTTTTTAGGGTATTGTAATTTTGAGAATGTAAATCCTGCAGGTTTCAAACCTACTTGTCAAGCTCTTACACTTATCCTCTGTACAGTAATCTTGCATTGCTTGGTTTTTAATATAAACATATCTTGTCTCTTCTTCTCGCTACAGCACATGCACCACCACTCCATTTTTGCACACCTGCCACCATTGAATCTGCTATTGTGGCAGAGACAAAAACATCTCACTCATATTTTAAACATCTCTTTAAAACATGATGTATAAGCAAGTTGACAGTAGGATCCATGTTCCCTGCCAGTGAGTTCATGGAAGGTGGAGGTAATGCTGCTCTTCACACCCCTTGTCCACTCCTGCTCTGTAGTATTATTATGGGTTTACTCTTTAATCAGATTTTGTGAATAGCATTGCCAGAGTGAGTTGCCCTGAGGCAATATCTGGACTTGGCTGTTCTGGTGATGTATTTTCACAGGAACCTACAGGGCCAGTTTAAGGCATCAGTGGTGTCAGCATCCGCAGGGGGCACCATCATTGTGTGTGGGGGGGCATAGTAACCCTCCTCCTGCAAAAACATTATTAGTAGTAATCTGAATATCCTGTACTGTGAATAGCTTAGGTTGAGTTAGGTTACATTGATGTGATATAAACATATGGGCCCCCCAAAATAAAGCATTGCAGGGGGTCCCAAAATTCCTTAAACTGGTCCTGGGAACCTAGAAGGACAAGTGAAGGCCAGAAGAAATTGCTCAGCCAGATCCCACACACACAAACACACACACCAGCCATAGAACAGGACAGGGTGTCTCTGTGTGAAAAGAACAACATATGGCACTTTTGACTAAAGAAAAGTGTACATCCAGCTGCTAATAACACTGCATTGCTAATGTACATCCAGCTGCTAATAACACTACAAGGCTACTGAACTTGGATTTGTCCTTCTAAGTGTTTTTCCTCCCTTGTATTCTCATTGGCAACTCTTTTTTCCTTTTGGAGCATGAACCCTTCCAAACTAAATTTTCTCCAGGGCTTTCTATCTAACCTAACTATCCTTTCTGTGTCATAAGACTGAACTGAAGGGAAAAAAACTCCCAAGAAGAGTCTTTTCTTCTGGAATTTGCAGTACAGCAGTTTGAATCTAATTAGGGCAGGCAATTCCATTGCATCAACTTTCCTCACTGTAAAACAGTCTCTTTGCTCACAGCTGGAAGCGATCATTTCAAATGTGCACACATACAAACATGGGAGGGACGGATGTTTGCTGTATGGGCTTTTTTTAAGGAGGCCTTTGGCAAACTGTAGTGAGAACCAAAGTAAATTGGGGGTTTCTGCCTTCAAACTCTGTGGCTTTGTAAATACAGTTTAACAAATGGTTTGGTGTATGAGATATTGACGCAACACAGGAGGGAAAAAACCCTTGCATTTTATTTTATTTTTTACCACTTTTGAAGCAGTACTATTTGGCTCTCAGCAGGCACCACTCATGCCAAGGAACAGCTGGGTCAATCTTCAGATGTTCCCATTTGTGTGAACCCAAGAGCAGAATTTGGTTCATCAATCCCCCCCCCCTTGTACAACAGTCATGCAAACTAATTTCAAATGTTATAACTTACTTCTTCTATATGTGACAAATGGAATTAAATGTAGTGACAACTTTTTAAAATGCCATCAATTGGGCTTTCTTTTTGTAAACTCACCTTCTAAATTTTGAACTGTGGTTTTTTTTTTTTGTAGCAGAGGGAGAGGTCTCAAAAATTTAAAATTGTGGAAAGATACCTATTCATTCATCCAGAATGTTTCCCCACCTTTTAGCCCAAACATGTTTTCTATCCAGCTTATCGTGGCTCTAATTTTGTATTCATTAAGTATACTTAACAAAGTAATATCTCTTGGCCTGACCCTCCCTCCCCCAAACCTGGAAACATCATTCCCCTATGCTCTGATTGCCAGCAGAATGGACCTCCTTCTCCCAAGCAGCTGATGCTTGGTAATGGAGGTTGCACAGGGCATGGAGTTACACGTTACTGCCAGACTTCCCTTCCCCTTCCCTTCCTTTGTGTGATAAGGCCCAAGTTCTCCTGGTGAATGGCCAGTTAATGTGGGACAGGCAATTCTTTGGACCCTGTGCACCATGCACTGTCGAATATAGGATTTCATAGATTTCCACTGCACTAAGGGGTAGGATTCAGCAAGGGAATGGTTTTCAAATCTCTGCTAACTCAGCAGGCATTCCTTATGAAGAAGCCTATGGACCAAGGCAATATTTTTGTTTTGCTTTTTTAATCCCGTTCCTCCAGTTCTGGTTTGGTATTGCTAATTGTTTTTAAATTTTGCTTAGAAGAAAAAAAAAAGAATGGTTGTATTTAGTCTATATCCTTAAGCAATGTTCCAAAACCTTCTATCAGACAGTGGTGGTTGTACGTTTTTTTTTTTCTTTGAAAGTTGTTCCAGAAATGAACAATGTTAATGCACAGCAGAATCTCATACACCATTTCAGCATGATGTAGTGGTTTCAGTGTTGGACTAGGGCACTGGGAGACCATGGTTCAAATCCCTGCTTGGCCACAGGTGACCTTGGGCAAGTCACACTCTCTCAGCCTCAGAGGAAGGCAAGGGCAAACCTCCTCTGAACAAATTCTGCCAAGAAAACCCTGTGATAGGTTCACCTTAAAGTTGCTACCAGTCAGAAATGACTTGAAGACACACAACAACAAAAAACAATCCCATATAAGTCTACTTAGAAGAAAGCCCCAATAGATTCAGTGAAACCTTCTCTTAGGTAAGTGGGGACTTAGTCCTCATAATGGACCAAGTAATCCTGTATCCACATTGTGTGAGGACCAGATATTTGCCACCAGTGGCACAATGGCTTCTGTATCCAGGCCAACCTAGGCTGGACATATTTCCTTGAGGCAAAAATGGGACATTGGATGGCAAAAACGGGATGGGGTTATGTAATACAGTATTCTATATTCATGAAAAAGTAAAATGATAACAAAAGTTTTATTCATTTGGATGTGGCCAGCAACAATAATGATAACAACAGCAGCAGCAGCAGATGCCGCCGTGCCTTAGGGAATCTTAATGTATTAGACTAAAACCCAAACTTGGAATGGTAAAGTGAGATATGAACAGCATCTCAGAATGCTTAAGCAGCATCTTGCTGGCGGTCTCCCAGCCAAGCACCAACCAGTGCTGACCCCACCTAGCTTCTAAGATTAGACCTATCAGTGAGATTAGGGGGAAAAAATTCTCAAAATGCTAAGACAGGATGTTGCTGGCTGTCTCCCATCCAAGTACTAAACAGTGTTGACCCTGCTTAGCTTCCAGGATCAAACATGATCTGGTGCCTTCAGGGAATTATAATGTACAATAATAAAAACACTGAAATGGGAACAATAAGCGAGATAAGAAAAAAAAACCCTCAAAATGCTGAGGCAAGATGTTGCTGAAGGTCTTCCGTCCAAGTACCAACCAGTGCTGACCCTGCTGAGCCCAAATCCAAAAATCAAAATGAAGGCTGAACAACTAGCAACCCCACAAAATAGTGCTCCTGCCAACAGCTAAACTCCCCAAATGGCGGCTATTACAACATGTCAACCACAACATGGCACTCCCACCAAAAAACCTGGAGCACTACTGGCAGCCCAGAAAGAGAAAATCTCCCCACCAATAGACTATACACAAAGCATCCAGCAGTCATTTGAAAAGAGCAAACCTCCAAAAACAGGAAAGGAAAGAGCAATCCCCCTTCCCTCCCCACTCCCTTGAGACAGATGGATTTTTCAGACAGGACTTACAGCGCAAGATGACTCCGGAATAGTTACGAAACCGTTGCATGGCAGGGGGTTCATTTCAGACAATGCCGTCCCTTTCTCGGCATCGTCCGGGTCACTTCCGTGCATGATTGGAGGCAGCCACACCATATTTTACTCACGGAAGTAATCTGAAATGGACCCCTGCCATGCGACAGTGTCGTAACTATTCTGGAGTCTTCCTGTGTGGTAAGTCCTGTCTGAAAAAATCCAGAGAGGCAGGAGAAGCCCCCTTTCCCCTTCCCCCACACGCACATACACCAGAGCCATAGCACTGAACAGGCACAACAAGCACTCAACACCAAGCAACAGACATGAAGAGAAGTCAAGAACATGACCCCAAACAGCAGGCAGACACCAACACACAACACACACACACACCTGGCTCTTGTAAAAACAGAATGGAGCACCAAAAAGCACCAGCTCTCACTCCACACCCTGCACGAGGACAATCAACCCAGCCAAGGCCTGCACACACACACATGTGTGTGTACACTGGCTCCACACACACCCTTGGCTCCTGAAAGTTGCGTTCCAAACACACCCATGCACACCCACCAGGAAAAAGATGGCAGGAATAATGACACCAACTAGAGATATGCACTCCACAAGTAGCCCACCAAGACATAGTCCCAGACTATAACAGGCAAAAACAATGAGGAACTGAAGTCAAATAAACAAAACAAAACAAAAGGGGGGGAGAGCACCATCACAACACACACAACAAACCATGCAGCAGCCACTCACACACAAAGCTCCTCGAAAGTTCTAAAAAAGGGGGGAGAAAAAGAGAAAGTGACAGCCACAACAAAAGGCGATCAACACACACACTCCAGGGAAGAAGCAAAACCTGCTGACTGGCAAGAGAAGCCCTGCACTCCAGCAAGCACACAACACACCCAGTGGACAATTAAAAAAAAAAAAAAGACAGCTACACGGTCCACAAAAACATTAACACAACCAAAGCACACTCCAGAAAAACAATCTGCAACCCACCCCCAAAACAAAGTTAGTCTCCGATCAACGATGAAAAGGTGAGAAATTAGAGGAAGGAAATGAGTAGCACAAAATTTTGGGGTGTGTGAGAGAGAGGGGGAGAGAGAAGAGATTCACAGTTCAATGCTGGTTGGCAAGGATAAGTCAGATGGAAGGCCTTCTTACCCTAGATAAAGTGAGGCAACTGGTGGCTGAAGCCAAGCGCTGGCCTGCCCACTGACAGCAACTGGCAGGGGCAAGGGTTCACTCACTCGCTCTCTGCTACTTGCGCTCCTGCTTCTGTGACCTGGGGTATTTGACGGGAATGGTGAGAGTGCCCCAAGCACACACATTTTTCTGCATTTGGGCAGGAGTTTCTGGCTAGTTTTGCTTTGCCCTTTTGCTAAGTTGCACAGTTTGTGCCTCACTTGCTTTTAGCTAGCACACGTAGAAAATGGAAGAAAATTGAGATTTCTATGAAAACGACAAGATGGTCAGGAAACATTAAAAAAAAACAACACCACACAGTACTGTCCCTTTTGAAATGGTGCGTACGGTCAGCCTAGCTCAACCTGAAAGAGAAGGGCTAACCAGAAAATGCAAGAATGACATAAAAATTATGGGCATGCTCCTGAATCCCTGGGAACATAGCACATCAATCACAAATTATGCTGGCAGACATCCACATACTTCCCATGTGTCTCTTAATCTGATGTCAGGAAGGCCACAAAGATGATACCATGAAAACCTCTCTGGAAAGGCTGTTCCACAACCGGGGGTACCGCTACCACACAGGCTTTGTCCATAGTAGTAATCAGTTTCTCTTCATTTGGCAGGGGAACATGGATGGGGACCTCTGAGGAAGAGTTTAACATTTGCATGAATACACAGGAGAGACTATAGTCTTCCAGGTTACCAGACCTTATGCCACGTAAGGCTATAAAGGTTATAAGGTAGCACTATAAGTTGGGACTGGAAACAAGCACCAGCATAACATGGTAAAAGCACCCAGTTCAAGTCAGTAAACTAAACTATCTTTTTTGTTGTTATTGACAGACTTAAAATCTTGGTACATGAGTGGAATTCAGCAAATGTGGCATATCTTGATCTCAGTAAGGCTTTAATAAAGTCCCTCATTATATTTTTGGACACAAGCTCGTAAAGTGGGGGCAAAACAATGTTACTGTTAGGTGGATTTTTAGCTAGATGACAGACTGAACCCCAAGTGTGCTCAACAGTGGTTCCTTATCATGACTGGAAAGAAGTGGCTGTAGGTTATGTCTTGAGTGGTGAGCTCGGTGTTCAATATTTTTTTAAATAAATAACTTGGTTGAAGAAATATAGGTCATGCTCATTAGGTTTGCAGAAAACAGGGGTACTTCACACTTCAGAGAACAGACTCAAGGTTCATAATGACCTTGGCAGATTAGAGAACAGGCCCCATATTAAAATAAAACAAAATAAAATTGAACAAGGAGCTGTGAAAAAGATCTAGGGGTCTCAATAGACTACAAGCTAAACATGAGTCAACAGTATGATGTGATGGCAAAAAAGGTTGATACAACTCTAGGTTGCATCAGCAGAACAATGGTGTCCAGATCAAGGAAAGTAATAGTTCCACTCTATTCTGCTTTGGTAAGACCTCACCTGGAATACTGTGTCCAGTTTGGGATACTACAGTTCAAGAAGGATATTGGCAAGTTGGAACATAACCAGAAGAGAGCAACCAAAACGGTAAAAGGTCTGGAAGCCAAGTCCTGTGAAGAATGCCTTAGTGTGATGAGTATATTTTCCTTGGAGTAGAGAGGATGGAGAGGTGATATGATAATGATCTTTAAGTATCTGGAGGGATATCAGGTGGAAGATGGAGTGAGCTTGTTTCCTGTTGCTCCAGAGGGTAAGTCCAAACCAATGGATACAAATTACCAGAAGACTTCAAGTAAACATTAGAAAGTTCTTCCTTGGGTTAAGATCTATTTGACAATGGAATGGAGTACCTCAGAAGGTAGTGGACTCTCTTGAAGTTTTTAAACAAAGGTTGGAGGGCCATTTCAGGCATACTTTTACTATGGACTGGAGAAGCAGGGGGTTGCTCAATCTTTGTGTCTCTCTTTCAATGCTCCTGTAGGAGGAATGAGTCTAAAAAAATAAAATTGTATTAAAAAATTCCAGGGATCTAGCCCTTTTAAAAAGCAATACAAATATCTTCTTTTAAAAAAAGGAGTTAAAATAATTTACTTTCAAAGTGATGTAGAGTGACGCTTAAGAATGCTGACTAACAGACAGCTCAATTAACATTTAAAAGTGTATTCTGAGGTCTGTGGTCTGATCTGATCACCCATTGAATTAGACTCATTACAAAAACAAAGGAGTCAGTTTAAAAATGCAAATCAAAAGTTTACTGAAGGTATATCAATCTCAATCTACATACTAAAACAAACTTTAAAAGAGTGTTCCTAACTAACTAGGAGGATTTAGGGTAGAAAGACTCACCCAGCTATTTAGTGGTAGAAGGCTACATGGTGATTTGAAAAGCAAACATCATGGCATGGCTTCATACCAGCAGCATGGCTACATAAGAAAAGATGGCTACAGCCACATGGAGACACTACTTAAAAGAGAACTTGCACAAAGAGCAATAAAATTTAAATTAGGTCATGTGTTGAATGACCCAGCACTCCAGTTGGCTGGAAGTGCCCAGTGAAATAAGAGAAAGGGAGTTTGGGAGAACAGAAGCATGCAGGGAAAAATCCTAGACTTATTTTGGGATGTGAATGGGGTACACAAGATTGCTTTTACATTACAAATAATTATTTCCCCACATACTACAGCTCCACCATGCCAGCCTATGTCCTTTCTCCTAGCAGAGTTCTCAGCAGAGACAGCAAGACAGTGATGAGATGTCCATGGTGGAGGTGGGCAGGAGGGGAAGCAGCAGCAGACATTTTAAAAATCCCTGGACCTTTTAAAAATCTGCCCAGAAACAAATTTTAGTTCTGGAAAACAGGACATGTCTGGCAAAGGGAGGACATATGGTAGCCCTAGTATTCCAGGTTGTCCTACTAACATCACAGGCAAATCTGGAAGCAACATGGGAGAGGGCCTTCTTAGTGGCTGCTCCAGGGTTCTGGAACTCTTTTCCTAAATGGAAAAGTTGGGTCCTTTCCCACTTTTTGTCCTTCTGTTGGAAGATGAAGATATTTTATTCTGACAAGCTTTTGGAAATTGATGGTTTATAAACAAAAGTATTTTAACAGTGTACAGTTGTCCCTCAACATTCACGGATTTGACATTCACGGATTTGAGTATTCACGGCTTGAAAATATTCTTAAAAAAATAATAATCCTAATAGCAAACCTTGATTTTGCCATCTTATATAAGGGACACCATTTTGCTGTGCCATTGCATATAATGGGACTTGAGTATTCATGGATTTGGGTATTCATGGGGGGTCCTGGAACCAAACCCTAGCGAATGTGAAGGGACAACTGTACTGTATTTTGTTTTTAATTCTTGTCTTTTTAATGGACATGTGGTACATTGTTCTTAATTCTATACATAGTTTAATTATATTTTTATTTTCTGTATGTTTTTCCTGATATGTGTTTATGTCTGTAAGCTATGTTGAGTCTCTGTTCTGGGCAAAATGCAGGATAGAAATAAATAAAATAATACTAACACCGCTACTAATAATGCTTGGTCTAAGGACTTATTAAAAAAGAAGAAGAGAGAAACCAAACTGACAGTCCACAGTTTATGAGGTAAATTTAAATGGAGTGGCATGGCTAGCATCTTGGTAAAACCTACCCAACTGGGAAGAACCAATGCTTCTAGAAGCTTCTCTGTTTCTACTTGTTCTGAGACCCTAGTGAAGGGGCTTCTGTTTCCTTTCACAAGATTCCAAACAAGAAGAGGGGAATTCACACATACACAGTGGTTTTGACATATAAATCTTTTCTAAGAAGATGTGGTTTAAGTCAACTTGGTTCATAGAGTTGTTCTTAAGAGCAGCTTTGGTATTTATTTTTAGTTCCATAAGGAGTTCTAAATCACTCCTGACCGGAATGATTTTGGAGCTATTTACTACTTACTGAATAGTTGGGTCTACGTACACCTACATCACACACACGAATATTGTGCACATGTTTATTATTTCACCAAAGAACATACGGGTGCTAGTACAAAAATATACAAAGTTTTCAAAGGTCTTCTTCTTTTCTTTCCACATTAATCGGGGTGGGTGAGGGTGGAATGATCATGTATACAATTTCCCTACGCGATCCTCTACATTTGTGTTATTAACAAACTGAAAGTCCAGCTGTTTAAATATCTGGCACTCTTTTATGTAAACCTGTAGACACTTTTCAGCTTAAAATAGGGTTAAAGTTTGGCTAAATTCAAAAGATACTACATTCTCTCTCCATGCCAGTGTTTGAATAATATCCCAACGAATACATATTTACCTGAGGCCCTTTCACACTATGCAGTTCTAGTGATATTATTCCTCTTTAACTGCCATGGCTGCATCCTGTGGAATCTTGGGATCTGTAATGTGATGAGGCACTAGAACTCTCTGGCTGAGAAGTCTAAATATCTTTCCCTAAACTGCAAAGGATTTCATAGGAACCACGACAGCTAAAGGATAATCATAGTGCTATATTTCTATAGGGTAAAAGGGGTCTTACATGTGTATAATTTCATTGTGTCCTGGGATTTTACTTCCTTGAATGAGAAGATAGACCGACACTAAGCTTGGGAGCAAGGAAATTTTAGCCATAAGGCTGTTGGGTACACCAAAAACAATAGAAATATGGCTGATCCAGCAAGCCAAACAAAGCTTTTATGCCATGTAGAACCTTATCCATTTTAGAACTGATTGGCTTTAAAATGCCACATAGGCAGGGAGTGAAGCAGATGCTTCAATTTCCCACCCATTAGCTGGTGTTTTTGCTGATAGGTTAAGGCACAATGTGCTTAGAGCATGGACAGACCATGAACTGCTTCTCAGTAGGCACAATAAGCACATTCCAAAGAAGGCAACAGTTTCTTATCTCACAGATATTCATACTGTAGTATTCTCTATAACCTGAGAATAAAATTCTACATATCCAGGGGGTTGTTTAGACAATGAAAAAAATCCTCAAGGAGTGTGGGCAGAATACCCTTTATTCAGATGAGTTCCTGCCATGATTCTCCATATTCGGAAAGAGGGGGGTTGAAAACTCCAAGTAGTTCACAATGACAGCTTTCGCTGTTTCTTACAATCTTTAAAAAATATATGTGAAAATGTGCATAAAAGCCTATTTGAACAACCAATTTGAATTGGGGCACATCCAGGAAGTAAAAATGTGATTGGTTGGATGTACACTGGGGAGGGCTTGCCGGGCGATGAAGAGGCCGAAGCCACTGTTGTTTTTCACAGACACGATTGAGCACTATTTTGAGTGGCAGAGCAAAAAAAAAAAAAGTTTTTAAAGCAGAAAATCACTCTTCCACACCTCCCATTTAACAAGGCAAAAAAAAAAAAAGAGAGAGAGAGAGAGAGAGATGGGGGGGGAATGGAGGGAGCTTTTGGGGAATAATAAGTCAGGCAATTCACTTGTGGCCACCATCTCTTCTCATGGGCATGCTCCGTGTGAACTTCATACTCAGATAGCTTTCCATGCCAGTGATCTTGCAAATGAATCATGGGGACAAATGAACACTGCTGTGATAATGAGGTAATGCACTATTTTCTGCAATTAATTCTCCCCTCTGACTGAGCCGCCAGAGAACACAGTCAAGACTGTTTATGGGCTACATTTCTAAATGAATATAGGAAAAGAAAAATTAACAATGTGCTATTGGGCACAAAATTCAGTCTCCCAAGAAGTTTCACTTTCATTTTGAAAGATACAGTACAACTAGTCTGTACAACTAGTCACTACAGCGCTGTGGATATCGCATACCTTGATTTCAGCAAGGCCTTTGACAAGGTTCCCCATGACATTCTTGCAAACAACCTTGTAAAATGTGGGCTAGACAAGTTAACTGTTCAATGGATTTGTAATTGGTTGACCGGCCAAACCCAAAGGGTGCTCAACAGTGGCTCCTCTTCATCTTGGAAAGATGTGACCAGTGGGGTGCCACAGGGTTCTGTCCTGGGCCCAGTGCTATTCAACATCTTTATCAATGACTTGGATGAGGGAATTAGGGGCATACTTATCAAATTTGCAGATGACACTAAATTAGGAGGAGTAGCTAATACCCTGGAGGACAGGATCAAAATTCAAGATGACCTGGATAAACTGGAGAGCTGGGCCAAAGCTAACAAAATGAAATTCAATACGGAGAAATGTAAGGTACTGCACTTAGGGCGAAAAAATGAAATGCATAGATATAGGATGGGGGAGACCTGGCTGAATGAGACTACGTGCGAAAGGGATCTAGGAGTCCTAGTAGACCACAAGTCGAACATGAGTCAACAGTGTGATGCGGCAGCTAAAAAGGCCAATGCAATTTTGGGCTGCATCAATAGAAGTATAGTGTCCAGATCAAGGGAAGTAATAGTGCCACTCTATTCTGCCTTGGTCAGACCTCACCTAGAATACTGTGTCCAGTTCTGGGCACCACAATTCAAAAAGGATATTGACAAATTGGAGCGTGTCCAGAGAAGGGTGACTAAAATGGTGAAAGGTCTGGAAACCATGCCTTATGAGGAGAGACTTAGAGAGCTGGGTATGTTTAGCCTGGAAAAAAGATGGTTAAGAGGCAATATGATAGCCCTGTTTAAGCATTTGAAGGGGTGTCACGTTGAGGATGGAGCAAGCTTGTTTTCTGCTGCTCCAGAGACTGGAACACGGAGCAATGGATGCAAGCTCCAGGAACAGAGATTCCACCTCAACATTAGGAGGAACTTTTTGACAGTAAGAGCTGTTTGGCAGTGGAACACAATCCCTCGGAGTGTGGTGGGGTCTCCTTCCTTGGAGGTCTTTAAACAGAGGCTGGATTGCCATCTGTCAGGGATGCTTTGATCGTGATTTCCTGCGTGGCAGGGGGTTGGACTGGATGGCCCTCATGGTCTCTTCCCAACTCTGCAATTCTATGATTCTATGATTCTAGTCACAAGGGGCATGAAGAAAATATCTGGACAAACAATGCCTGATGAGTCTCAGGGTGGCTGGTTGAGAATTCCAGTAAGAGGTGGGGGGAAAGTTGAACTCTACTGCCCCACACAGCCCTCCCCATAACTAGCTGAAGCTGAATAAATTATGAATGCTAATAAATAGTTTCAGAATAAATTGTTCAGAAAAAAAGGAATCACACATTTATGTTTAATTTGCTTGCTCTATAGAGGGCAATGGGTCTAGCTTTCCATGGCTGATAATGAGGTTTGTCTTGACAGTATAATTTGATTTATTTTATTTTTAATGCAGAGTATTCACAGTCCTGAATATCACCAGGATTCTGTGATTCTGCAGCAAGGAAACTTATATTCCACCATGAGAGTAGACAATACATACAAAAAGCATTAGGCAGGTATGGTTGGTTGTCATTTCTGAATGGTGACTAAGGAGGAGGAATTTTTTTCTGAGACTTAACCATTTGATCGACTCATGCCCCTGATGTCCATGTATGAGATTATCAGACATGGCAAATATCAGCATTATTATGTTGAAATGAGAACGCAAAAGGGCTACCTTATCACATGATGTCATGCGCCAGCATTCTGCAAGCACTCTGCTGCTGTTAAGAAGGCATTCTTTTGCATTAGTGGGCAGAAGCCACCCATTGATCTCCCATGGAGTTTTTTTGTGATATTGCTTGTGTGCGAAACCACACCACATTCTGCTGGCATGATTCTAGCGTCAATGGGCGGTCCCTGCTAGAACACTTCCAGGCGAGAACATGAAAACTAGGTATGGGATGCTCTTTTTCCCCCATTTTGCTGGCAAGTTTCCAAGTGTGTTTCAGTGCTTGTGTGTTCATTTTATTTTATTTTTTATGTAGGTGTTTTTAGGCTTTTAAGAGGGCTTGCATCTTCTTGCAAGAACCGCTGAAATCTCACCCTTGCGAAAATGTGGACATGAGCAGTGCAAGCAGTCATGTTACAATAATTTAGGGGCATTTATGTCTCGTGATTACGGCAGTGTGCGAAAAGAAGTGTTATTATGCCAGGATACTTACGCTGTAAAATATAGTGTCAAAAGAATGTTTTTAGACAAATGAAACTTAAGGAGGTTATCAGACAGGAAAGCAAAAAAGCATTCCTGTCCCACAATCTCCAATCCCGTCCCTGCACAATAACCCTCCCCATCACACTTACCTTCTCTCCTGGCAAAAGGCAGCACAGGAATGAACAGAGCTCTAACAGAACTCCGTTCACTTCCTGGATTGAAACCCTGTCCATTCTTGCAAGAAGATGTGAGCACAGAAAATTAAAAAATAAAAATAAAAATACACCAAAAAAAGTTTTTAAAAGCACATAAACACACTAAAAAACAAACAAACCCAAGTAATCTGGGGAGGTTCATAAAAAGAGGGTACCCTACCTAGTTTTCGTGATCACACCTAGAGGTGTTCTGGCAGGACCGTCCATTGACACTGTATTCATGGCAGGACAAAATGGTGTGAGGTTTTGGCCCGTGAATAAAAAGAAATACCATGACGTTGTGTGATATTGGCATCCTTTGCATTCTGCTGCCATTATTCTGGCACCACATTAGCCGCGTCTGATATTTGTAGTTTTGTAAGGTATTTAGCCTTTTCTATCAGAGAACTCTGGTGCCTCACCAAACTACAAATACCAAGATTCCATAGGATAGAAGTATGGTGGATAAAGTGGTTGCTGTATTTCTGCAGTGCAGACAGGCCCAAAGATCTGAGTGTTTTAGTACCATTTTGTAGCAGCAGCATTTTTTGTAACTGCAGGGAAACACCTCCTGCTCTGCCAGCACTTTCAGTTTAATGTAACAATAAAAAGGTTTATTAAAAGGCAATAGGCAAAGGAAATGTAATGCTTTGCAGGCCATATATTTTGGGTGGGTGGCTGGTTCATACATTTCACAGGACTTTATCATACTAGCATCTAATCATGCTGTAATTCTGCAAATGAAGAAAGTGGAAACATAGTGGCAGTATTACACTTACCGTATATTCCGGCGTATAAGACGACCCGGCGTATAAGACGACCCCCCCAATTTTTAAGGGGAAATGCAGAGTTTGTG
This sequence comes from Gambelia wislizenii, assembly GCA_030847615.1. Lineage (NCBI taxonomy): Eukaryota > Metazoa > Chordata > Lepidosauria > Squamata > Crotaphytidae > Gambelia > Gambelia wislizenii. Next base: position 60,239,535 of record JAUMIR010000006.1, read on the forward strand.
ATATATTTGCCCTATAAGACGACCCCCCTCTTCCAACCCATAGCCCCCGCATGCCCCTCCTGCGCTCTCTTCCAGGAGGGAGTGCAGGAGGAGGATGCGGAGGCTGTGCGCCCAAAAGGGGCGAATCGTGGTTTGGCCGCGCAGCCTCTCCATGCCCCTCCTGCGCTCCCTCCTGGAAGGGAGTGCAGGAGGGGGATCGGGAGGCTGCCCGGCCAAACCGGGCACGTTCGCCCCTTCTCCCCACCTTCCAGGAAGGTGGGGAGAAGGGGCGAATCGCGGTTTGGCTGCGCAGCCTCTCCATGCCCCTCCTGCGCTCCCTTCCAGGAGGGAACGCAGGAGGGGGATCGGGAGGCTGCCCGGCCAAACCGGGCACGTTCGCCCCTTCTCCCCACCTTCCAGGAAGGTGGGGAGAAGGGGCGAATCGCGGTTTGGCCGCGCAGCCTCTCCATGCCCCTCCTGCGCTCCCTCCTGGAAGGGAGCGCAGGAGGGGGATCGGGAGGCTGCCCGGCCAAACCGGGCACGTTTGCCCCTTCTCCTCACCTTCGAGGAAGGTGGGGAGAAGGGGCGAATCGCGGTTTGGCCGCGCAGCCTCTCCATGTCCCTCCTGCACTCCCTCCTGGAAGGGAGCGCAGGAGGGGGATCGGGAGGCTGCCCGGCCAAACCGGGCACGTTCGCCCCTTCTCCCCACCTTCCAGGAAGGTGGGGAGAAGGGGTGAATCGCGGTTTGGCCGCGCAGCCTCTCCATGCCCCTCCTGCGCTCCCTCTTGGAAGGGAGCGCAGGAGGGGGATCGGGAGGCTGCCCGGCCAAACCGGGCACGTTCGCCCCTTCTCCCCACCTTCCAGGAAGGTGGGGAGAAGGGGCGAATCGCGGTTTGGCCGCGCAGCCTCTCCATGCCCCTCCTGCGCTCCCTCCTGGAAGGGAGCGCAGGAGGGGGATCGGGAGGCTGCCCGGCCAAACCGGGCACGTTCGCCCCTTCTCCTCACCTTCGAGGAAGGTGGGGAGAAGGGGCGAATCGCGGTTTGGCCGCGCAGCCTCTCCATGCCCCTCCTGCGCTCCCTCCTGGAAGGGAGCGCAGGAGGGGGATCGGGAGGCTGCCCGGCCAAACCGGGCACGTTCGCCCCTTCTCCCCACCTTCCAGGAAGGTGGGGAGAAGGGGCGAATCGCGGTTTGGCCGCGCAGCCTCTCCATGCCCCTCCTGCGCTCCCTCCTGGAAGGGAGCGCAGGAGGGGGATCGGGAGGCTGCCCGGCCAAACCGGGCACGTTCGCCCCTTCTCCCCACCTTCCAGGAAGGTGGGGAGAAGGGGCGAATCGCGGTTTGGCCGCGCAGCCTCTCCATGCCCCTCCTGCGCTCCCTCCTGGAAGGGAGCGCAGGAGGGGGATCGGGAGGCTGCCCGGCCAAACCGGGCACGTTCGCCCCTTCTCCTCACCTTCGAGGAAGGTGGGGAGAAGGGGCGAATCGCGGTTTGGCCGCGCAGCCTCTCCATGCCCCTCCTGCGCTCCCTCCTGGAAGGGAGCGCAGGAGGGGGATCGGGAGGCTGCCCGGCCAAACCGGGCACGTTCGCCCCTTCTCCCCACCTTCCAGGAAGGTGGGGAGAAGGGGCGAATCGCGGTTTGGCCGCGCAGCCTCTCCATGCCCCTCCTGCGCTCCCTCCTGGAAGGGAGCGCAGGAGGGGGATCGGGAGGCTGCCTGGCCAAACCGGGCACGTTCGCCCCTTCTCCCCACCTTCCAGGAAGGTGGGGAGAAGGGGCGAATCGCGGTTTGGCCGCGCAGCCTCTCCATGCCCCTCCTGCGCTCCCTTCCAGGAGGGAGCGCAGGAGGGGGATCGGGAGGCTGCCCAGCCAAACCGGGCACGTTCGCCCCTTCTCCCCACCTTCCAGGAAGGTGGGGAGAAGGGGCGAATCGCGGTTTGGCCGCGCAGCCTCTCCATGCCCCTCCTGCGCTCCCTTCCAGGAGGGAGCGCAGGAGGGGGATCCGCAGACTGTGCGGCCAAACGGGGCACATTCGCCCCCTCTCCCCACCTTCCTGGAAGGTGGGGAGAGGGGGAGAATCGCGGGTTTGCCTCGGCCGCTGCAGAAGCGCTCGAGCAGCGGCTGCGGCAAACCGCAATGTTCGCCCCCCTCCTCTTTCTTCCGTTGCTCCCCAAAGGGGGAGAAGGCAGAGGAGGGGGGCGAATGATCTTCAAAACACTTTGCTTCACCCCCCTGCCCCATCTCCTGCCTCTTCGCTCCGTTTGCGAAGAGGCAGGAGATAGGCAGGTGGGCGAAGCAAAGTGTATCCGGCGTATAGGATGACTGTCAATTTTGGAGGGCACTTTTGAGTGCTCAAAAGTCGTCTTATACGCCGGAATATATGGTATTATTGCACATCGCTGTAATTGCATGATTCAAATGCCATGGAATTGTTGCATGATGACCATTAGCACTTTAAGAACAGGCGTTTACTTCCGTGATTTAGCATGGGTGAAATTTCAGCGGTTCTCGCGAGAAGACACGAGCACAAAGTGAATCAAGACATTAGGAAGAACTACCTGACAGTAAGAACTGTGTGATGAAAAGGCAGCTCCTTTGGCCAATCTCAGAGCAGCCGGTGCCCAGCCAATAGGAAAGCAGCTGGGCATGGCTATAAAAAGGCCTGACAGAGAGTGAGTGGGGTTTTTAGTTGTTTTGAGGTTTGACTGGAAAGAAAGAGTTACACCGAAGGGAGGGTGTGCTCTTAGAGTTCCTGAGGGAACTTTTCAGTCTGACGACCACAGAAGGGTCTTAAAGGTCCAGAGAGGGACTAAATAGACTTGGAGAGTCTAATAGGGAGAGGCTCAGAACAAGTCAAGTATATAAAGGGGATTTAGGACTTTGTGCCTGAGTTAGTAGTGCTCGTGTGTCTAGATTGATGTTATTATTTTAAAAGGAATCTGATGTAACTAATCCTTAAGAAGATTAACAACTTTAATACTCAACTACAGTTTATTTATTTTATATTTTTCAATAAACTTTCATTAGAGTTTAAAGCTGCTTGACCTCCGTTTAATTTAAACCATGCTACCTGATATCAGGGACACAAAGGGCTGTCCCAATAGAAAGTGGTTGGTACCTCACACATTCTTTTGGGGGCAGTAGTGGGATGCAAGAGACCCCACAGGACTGCCACCCTAAAGCCAGAGTGTTAAGGTGGTGTGTTGACCATGGAATGCACTGCCTTGGAGTGTGGTGGAGTCTCCTTCTTTGGAGGTTTTTAAGCAGAGGCTGGATTTCCATCTGTCGGGAATGATTTGATTGTGTATTCCTGCATGGCAGGGGGTTGGACTGGATGGCCCTTGTGGTCTCTTCCAACTCTATGATTCTATGATAAACACTTAACCACACTTTAAAATGTGCAAACAAAATGGGACAGTTCATACAAAGAGCATCCTATGGATAGTTTTCACGTTCTCACCCAGACATTTTCTCTCAGGGAACTGGGAAGGGGGAAAGAGGACCCCCCCCATTCACACTGTAATCTCTCAATGACAGCTGGACGAGTTTTTGCACACTCTTCAATACTGCGAAAATAGCGATATTGAGGGTTATTGATGGCTTGTCCCATCAAAGGAAAGCAATGTCTTATTCACGGCTGGAGCACACAGTAAGCATGGGAGGACTACGACGTCATGTGATAGTGGGACCCGTTCGCGCTATTGTACCATCATAATCGTGCAATTTTTGCTGCACGATAAAGTCCATAGATGAAAACTGGGACACATGTGGCCAAGCAACGTGAGAATGTGCTGGGGTCAAGGTGGCAAAAGGTATGAATGGGGAAGAACACACAAGCTAGAAGGAGCTTCAGCAGTTTCCCTTTGCTTGAGATTCTGCTCCTCTCTTCTCCCCCTGTTGAGTTAATTGAGTACAGTCTACTTTTGCACTTTGAACTTAGGGCTTGTCTATACCAGGCTATAAAATGTGGATTGATGCACACTAATGCCAATTCTCAGCAGCTTTTATTTGTATCCATTATTGTTTTTTTTCAAGAAGTCATATGTATTTGATGTTCAAATGGGCATGTCTGTGAACCAAGATGGTGGGTGTGGGTGAATTGTTTGCATTTTTATTGTCAACAGTTGCCACCGCTGAATAGTATTTTTTTAAAGCATATCCAAGGTACAGAAGTGCAATCTTCTGCTTAAATGCATAGCGGGGGGAAAAGGCTGTTTTGTCGCCTCAGCACATGATCGCTACAGCGAAAATCCAACATCGCAATTCTGGGCACTGCCTTGCCAGCAAACTCCACCCCAGTGTATGTGTAACCAAACAGCTTTCCACTTCTGCTCTTATGCGGAATGTGCATCAAAGTGAATTGATTGTCCCAACAAGTGGGAATGTGCATTTCCATCGCAGTTTTTTTTAATGCAGAAAAAGCCACAAAAGATTTCCCATGTAGTTTTTGGCATTTTTGGCTCCCCTCCTTCTGAGAATACGGTGGCTTGATGCGGGATCCCATTGGGACAAATCGTATACTGCTCGAATTCTATGAGGAGTATTTTCGCCATTTAAACAACTCCTTAGTTTGCAGCAACTGAAGTAAACTGAGGACAAGGGGGGGGGAGTGGGAGAAAAGAGAAACGGCAACATTTTAAAACCAGCTGAAAAAGTTGGACAGTGGACTGTCCCTGCGAAATTGGGACAGTTGAAGGGTATGGTGCATGCATGTGCATATTTGCCTGCAACCCTAACTATAGATTAGGCACAAGATTTCTAGGATGGGAGATTATATGTAGTTATCCCACCTACCTACCTGCCCTACCAAGATGATCAACAGGTTACAATTCAGCAAAACTGAAAGGGCCAGGTAGGGAGGAGAGATCTAGTCTCACACTTCCCCTTAAGAACAGCTGTTATCTGCAGAAGGTGCTGTAGAAGGTGTCATTTCTCTTTTCTTGTTTAATTTCTTCTCTTCTTCCTGTTCTACTTTTTTCCTGAAACGAACAATTAAATGCTATAGAATGATACTTTGAGAATGGGGTAGTTATATAAGCCTCTTCCAGCAAAAACAATACAGGTCTTGTGGCAATTTAAAGACTAACTAGTTTTATTTACCACAAGTTTCCATGGATTTCATTCTGTTTTTGTCAGCTGCAGGAAAATATGTGTTGCTTTTCAGGACAAACAGCAAATAATCAACAAAATAAGACTTCTTTGTCCAAAAGAGATGGTTCAGACATCTAATGCTTAGATGGTAAATTTGCAGCAGGAAAACCTATATACAGTAAATTATTTCCTTTCTCAGGATGCTTCTGTTATTGTTAACAACCTTTCCAGATCTATACTAGTTGCTTGTTTGCATGTTGCCCTCTACAGGTTTAGGCACAGCACAGTAGTGGTAACTTCCTGTTTGTCAGGAAATTTATGGGTAACTTCCTGTTTGATAGGGGACCTTCCCCCCACCCACATCCTCTCTGCTTCTTCATCACTCTAACTGGCACCCATTTTCTATTTTCTCTCTCCCCTCCATTAGGCCATATATTTGATTATGCACATCTTATTGTAAGTAAAGCTTCTTTTATATATCTTATAAAGAAAACACAACTTTTTTCTTTTCTCTTATCTCTGCTGCACCGTGTGCATGTGTGTGTGTGTGTGGGTGGGTGGGTAGGTAGGTAGCTGTCCAGCTTTTACTTTGCTGATTTGATTACTGTACCCTGCATGTGAGATCCAGTACTATCATGTTTCCCAACAGTTTTAAAATCATATGTGTGTAAAATGTGGGTCTCCCGCTACAAACATTCCTTACCATTGCCTATGCTGGCTAGAGCTGATGGGAGTTGCAGTCTGGCAACATCTAGAAAACTGTGCATTGTCCAACCTTGTTCTAGATGTATAGCTCATAGCACCAATACGTCATTGTTCTTGCACTAGGTGCTACAAGTGGACTTCCTACCCTATAAGAGGCTAGTGTGCTTTTTCTCTGGCCTAATACACACTATACAAATAATCCAGTTTGAAAATGGATTGTTTGCCATGGCTCCTTCCTCTGGAACTTTGGGATTTGTAGTTTTAAAAGGTCTTTAGCCTTATCTACCAAAAAATGCTGGTTCCTCATCAACCACAAATCCCAGAATTCCATAGGAAGGAAATATGGCAAATAATCCAGTTTCAAACTGGATTATTTATGTAGTGTGGATGGACCCAGTCTGTGTACATCCCAGTATGAACCATGCACCTCTCTATCAGTGCTGGATCAAAGCCATGACAGGTATGCCTAGCCTTGGATTGCAAACTGGTTGTTTGTAATGGTCATCTCAAAGCCAAGGTATATAATACAGCCTCCACTCTACCCGATGTTCTTCTCCAGCTTGGGTTATACTTCAGGGTATGGGGAGGGGAACCTTTCTTTCTTCCTCCCCTTCTTTTTTCTTGATCCCCCCACTTGACTCCATGCCCATTCTCAGCCTTCCGCTTGCCTGGCAGCTACTGCTTTAGCTCTCACTGCAGGTGGAAGGATGGTCTCTCCCTACACCACAAGGTTCCTCCTGTAGTATCTGGCTCTGCAACAAGAGCAGACCAGATGCCTTGAACACTGGGAAATGTTATTTTCTGATAGATGTCATAAACTCTAAGAAAACAACATTGTCCAGAGCTCTGATGCCTGGCTTGCTACTTTTAAGAATGCCAGGTCTGATGTGGGGGTGGGGATTTCTTTTTTTCCAGCAGCAGCAATTGCAGTAGCAAGCGATCTGGAAGAAGAGCTGATGACAAAGGGCTTGGGAGGGGTAGATCTGGATTACATCCCAACTAAGGGTGTAAAAATATTCAATTTAATGTGAATTAGATCAAAACTAGCCAAGTTATTGAAACAGCAGATGCATCACGCATTTTAAGTAATGCTCCCCCATTGGAGTATCATAGTATTTTTTTATGCAGGCACTGCCTGGTGAAATGGCCCCAGACATTGTAAAAGTGATGCTGCTTCTGCTTTCCAGTCATGCGAGAGACAGTTTTAAAAAGCATTAAAAGGATAAACTTGGACATGGCTATATAGGGTCAGATCTGGTTAGGACTTGGATAAGAGATTGCCAATGAATACCAGGTGCTATTGGCTATATTTCAGAGGATAGAACTGGCAAAATCACATTTGAGTATTCCCTGTCTAAGAAAACCCTATAAAATTCATGGGGTCACCATAAGTTGACAAGGAACTTGAAGGCTCACACAGACGCACATGTAGTTTTGTGGGTGCAGATGGATTGGGGGAGAGACTGTTAATGGTATTCGCTCTGTTGGAGTCATTTTTGAAATTTGTAGGTGTGCACATGCTTTTAAACTATTTGTGTGTTCCCTGGAAATTAATTACTGATCAGTGGAAGTGACTTCTTTGTTAGTGGACAAAAGAGTTATACTGTAGAACTGGAAAGACACGTGACCTCCACCTATTCAATGGCTTGATGGCTTAAGGACTTTACCACCCTTTCAGCCAGAGATGGGGAGAGTGTGGCCTGGGGGCTGTCATGTGGCCCCTGGGGGGGTGTTGCAGACCCCAACTCCTTGAAGAATTTAGGAGATTATCACATTACACTGTTATAGCACTATTATTCCACTTTAACTGCTCTGGCTGCCTCCTGTGCAATCCTGGGATTTGCGGTTTAGGGAAGGGCATTTAGCATTCTCAGTCAGAGAGCTCTTAGGCCTCACTAAACTACAAACCCCAGAATTCCACAGGGGGCTGCCACAGCATTTAAAGTGGAATAATAGTACTATAACAGTATAGTGTGATAATCTCCATAGACACACACCCCGATTAAAAAATGAAGCTGAAAAAACAGCTAATAAGCATTAAAAATACAGTCAGCATACCACAAAAATGTGATCTGATGCCCTGTTCCCCCAACACCCCTCAGACCCCTTCCAAGGCAAAACAAAATGTAGAGATGGGTTGCATTTCAGCCAATTCCTGGGAATAGAAGTGCCATTGCATCACTTCTGGTTGCTCTGGGAGCAGCCATGCATCCCACAGATAGGACACCGCCCCCCCCCAGTTGACCATTTGTACCTGACGCATGTAGACATCTGCTTGATATTGACATATATCTGGATACGGTGGGCCTGCCATATCTGTAGGCTCCGTATCCTAAGATTTAACCAACCATGGATTCAAAATTTCTCTAAAATTACAGGGGCGTGGTGATAGTGCTCCTGCTCATTCGCTTGTTCATGAATGGGTGGCAGGGGCACTGGTTGGTTGGCTCCCCAGAGGTGGGGGGAGCCGGAAGACTATCTGCCTGGTGATGCACCTGGCAGCCAGGGCTTGCCAGAGGTGGGGGGAGCCGGAAGACTATCTGCCTGGTGATGCACCTGGCAGCCAGGGCTTGCCTGTGCTGCTGCCATATGCCATTTTAATAGGGACTTGAGCATCAGATTTTCAGGTGTCTGTGGAAGGTACCCTGCGGATACCAAGGGCCCTCTGTATTTTATAACCTTTTATTGAATTCTGTGTATTGATGTGTATGTATTTCTATGTTGTTTTTCCTTTCCCTTGCCTATTGTCTTTGTTATTTCTTTCTATGGTCCATGCACAATAAAAAATATTGAAAGCATTGTGCTAGGAAGACATAACATTAAAATATTAAAATGTAATATTCTTCAAATGTGAGCTTCAGTGACAATTTATTTGGTAACAGTTTTTGTGTTTTGAACTGAAATAATGAGAACTGATATAATGAGAACTTTATGTGCAACACTGCAGGCACCAGACAACTGTAGAAAATAATTAGATATTCTGATTATTATTGTAATGTCAGACTAGACAGATGAGTCTTTGGCTGCTGACACTGCAGAAATAATGCAGGTTGACACTGCTGTAGTTATCATGGCTCCATCCTATGGAATCCTGGGATTTGTAGTTTGTTGTGCCACGAGCACTCTCTGACAGAGAAGGCCAAATATCTCACAAAACTACAAATATCAGTCCAAGAGAAGTTAGGAAAGGTGGATGAGACATGAAATTTTAGGTTGCTAAATTACTCATTAACCCTATCACTGCTGCTCTATGACATATTTAACTCTTTAAACCTCAGTGTCACCAGTATGCTGATAGTGCCTATGGAGATTTTCACACAGGGAAATTATTCCCCTGAGAGATCGGGAGAGAAATGGGGCTCTTCTGGGAGCAGAGCTCCGTTTTTCATGCCCCCTTCCTTCTCCCGATCTCATGTCGTCGTCACTCTGTGCTGCTTCCATTTCTCCGCCAGTATCTTCTGTCATTTTTTAATAACGAAGAACCGTTTCTCTCCTGATCTCTCAGGGGAATAATTTCCCTGTGTGAAAATCTCCTAACTCTATCTTTCCATCATATCTAATTCCAAGGAAGCTGTTTCGGTTCCAAATCAGTGTCTGTTGTCTGTAACAGACTAGATGGGGTGAATAAATTGAAGCTCAGTCCAGGCAAGGCAGAAGTGCTCATGGTCAGTTGTAAAGCAGATTAGGGAATAAGGACTCAGCCTCTGCTGGATTGATTTAAACTACCCCTGAAAAGCTTGGGATCATAGCTTTGACGTAGTCCTGGACTCAGCCCTGAGCATGGAGGCCTACATTTCAACACTGACCAGAAGTGTGTTTGCACACTTAAAGTTAGTGCACTACCCGTTCCTGTTCCTGGAAAAGTTAAATCTGGCCATGGTAATATATGGTTTCATTGCATCCCATTTTGGATTATTGTAATGCACTGTGTGAGGCAGCCTTTGGAAACTGGGAATGTCAGCAGGTTCAAAATATGACAGCGATATTATTGCTGACTTGGGCTGATTATTGGAAGTCTGTAACTCCCTTGTTGAAACAGATTCATTGGCTATGGGCCATTCCTGGGCACAATTCAAAGTGTTGGCTATGACCTATAAAGCCGTAGACAGCTTAGATACAGGAGATTTTCAGACGCGATTTTCGGCAGGATATATTCCCAAACAGCTCCGTTGCTGCTGCGCGGCAGGGGAGCAGTTTTGGATGATGATGTCCCTCTGCCGAACCCCTCCGTGTCACTTCCGTGACAGAATGGAGGAAACCGCGTTGTATTTCACTCACAGTCAACAATCGTGAATGAAATATGATGCAGCTTCCTCCATTCTGTCACGGAAGTGAAACGGAGGGGTTCGGTAGAGGGACGGCATTGTCCGAAACTGCTTCCCTGCCGCGCGGCAGCAATGGAGCTGTTTTGGAATATATCCTGCCGAAAATCGCGTCTGAAAATCTCCACAGACTGTCTGAAAGACCATATCTTCTCATATGAACCTTCCTGAGTCTTAGAATCTTTGGGAGAGGGCTTTCTCTTTGTTGCATCATTCTTACAGACATCTCTGATGAACACGTGGAAGACGGCCTTCTTGATAGCTGCTCTTAGGCTTTGGAACTCCCTCCTACAGGAGGCTCAGTTGCCTCTCTCTCTCCTTCTGTTCTACCAGCACATAAAGGCCTGTTAATTGATGCAGGCTTTTGTCTCTTAACTTGTGGGCAGAAGAGTTTCTTAATCAACTGTGCTGTGGTTTTATTTTTTAACTATCATAATATCATAGAATCTTAATTGGGAGAGACCACTAGTCTACCCCCTGCCTGGAATACACAGTTGAGGCAGTCCTGAAAGATGCCCATCCAACTACTGTTCAAAGCTGTCCAAAGAGTTCACCACCCTCTGGGGAGATCTTATTCCACTATCAACAGCCCTTACAGTAAAAAAAGTTCTTCCTAATATTTAGGTGGGATCTATTTGCTTGTAATTTGAACCCATTGATCTGTGTTCCAGTCTCTTCAGCAGCAGAAAACAAGCTTGTTCCATCTTCTACATGACATCTCTTCAGATATTTAAAGATAGCTACCATATCATCTCTCAGGACTCAGCTATACAATCCAGGATATGCTTTTGGTTGTGGATCAGGCCCATTGTTTCCCTGTTCCCTCCACAGAACAGGAAGAAGCATTCCCTCCAGTCCATTGCTGCAGCTGCTGCTGCTATTTCCCTCTCTGCCTTGGAAGGCAGGAAGGGGGCTCACAATGTGTGGCTGAGGCCTGCTGCATGTGACTTCAGTGAGTGCCTGCCTGCTGTGATGGGCTCCTGCGGTTTTACAGGACCCAAACTGTTTCCTCCTGACGAAAACAGATTTAAACAGGTACAGTATTATTCTAAAACATTGCATCAAACCCTGCTCTGCTCCCCCCACCCACAATCTCAGCCCTGTATCTGCCCAGAGGATCACAAGAACTGCCCAGGAGCAGAATGGAGCAAATGCCCTGCATCATATGGACTGCAGGTCTCTGAGACCACGGCAAGATGGGACATATTGCCCATCCAGACAAACCCTAAGTCTTCTCTTCTCCAGGCTAAACATACCCTGCTCCCTCATTTGTTCCCCTAAGGCTTGGCCTCCAGACCTTTGATCATCTTGATTGCCTTTTTCTGAAAACATTCCAGCTTGTCAATATCCTTCTTGAACTGTGGTGCCCAGAACTGGACACAGTATTCCAAATGAGGTCTGACCAAAGCAAAATACAGTGGCACAACTATTTCCTTTTACATCTTATCTTAACTTATGCTGTAAACCACTTCAGATAGCATATGAGGATAAAAGCAGGGTATACAACCAATCAGTCAATCATGCCTTCTTGAACACAGCTGCAAGTTTAGAAGATTTTGTGTCCATTTTAGATTATCCACAGCCCCCTCTTTCCTTTGATCCCAGGCACATTGTGGCCTTTCTTTCCCATGATTAGTGGAAACATGTTAATTATAAACCATAGTTTATGAAGCTGTCTTGTTTCAAGTAACTATCGTTAAGAGTAATCACAATTTAGAATTTGAATGGCATGTCAGGATATGGGGACATCCAGTAGATTTATTCTGTAAAGAGCTGGAATGTAACAAACAGTCTGCAGAGTACAGCAGAGAGAGAGCCAGTGGCAGTTTGCAGAAAGCTAGCAAATGTATCAAATTGATGAGCTCTCTGCTCTGGTGCAGAGCTGACTGGGGGAGGTGCTAGGAATGCTGCAGAGCTGGGTTTTTAGTTTGTCCTATAGAGTTGAACTGAGCAGTTCTGTTTTAGACTTCGATGTGTGAAGATGTTTTTTCTTGAATGCTGAATATACAGTAAATATTCTTCATTATTCCCAAGTAAAGAGAAGTTTGTTTTAGACACAAGCCTGTGTCTGTGCCTTTATTCTTATGCCTGAACGAACTACCATTTTTTGCTGGCTGGACCTTTTAAAGAGGCAGCCCCAGTGTGCGCTAACACCTGACATTACATGCTAAATTACATTTAATCTGAAATGGTAATGAAAGCTTCCATTGTTTTCCTTGTAACTACATGAGTGACTGAGTAACTATAATAGAGGGAAGGAGCTGGCACATGACCCTAAGTCTTGCTTAGCCTTGTTCTCATAATGCTAAACCATGGTTTAGTGTCACATTTGAATGTGATATCACTCTTAATTTGTTTTCATTCTTGCGTGCTTCAAATATGTTGAACACGATTAAGTCCCAACCTCTAATACTGCCAAATATCAAACAAAATATGCACAGAAGAAAAATTTCCTGTATTTAATCTGATCTCACATAACAGTCATGTGCTTACCTCCAGAAACTATTAGAAGAGTTCTTTGAACATTTCATTTGAATGCTGGTAAATCTTCAAGAGATATGAGCATGCTGAGCATTTGAAAGAACACTTCAAAGATCCGGTCTCCTCCTCTGTCTACTACACCAGCCCCGCCTAAACCCAGCCATTAGTCCAAACTAGATTAGGCCCACTGAATCAATGGGAACTGGTAGATCAATAGTTATGTATGTTCCATTGATTCAAGGTGTCTACTTTAGTTGAGACTAACAATTGGATCCAGTCACTTGTTCCTGAATTGGGGTGGGAGTATTACATTGAACTCAGGATGGAGTAGCAGGTAGTAGAGGCAAATCCTTTGAAGTGTCATTTTCCATCATCTGTTGACATAATTTCTGACAGGGTTCATGGAGTTTGCATTTCAACCCCATGATCTCCAGTGGAAAAAGATACTGGCAAAATGCTTACTATAAAAAAGATTAGAAGCCAAGATAGCCTCTACTGTCTTCAAGGCACACCTCCACCCTATTTCCCCCCAAAGCTGCTTGGATAATGATATAGTGGCTAATGGCAGGTATGAATATAACCAGTTCTTGTGAATTTTTCATGTTCACAAGAATTTGAGCAGCAATGCTCACTGATGGCAGACTACCTGAAGCCCAGGATGAAACCCCAATGGACTTTGTACTGAGGTACCGACTGGCTGTCTTGACAAAATCATATAAGTACTGTACTGCACACATTCTTTTCTTTGACATTTCTAGGCTTGCTCTTTTAATGGAGAATGTCACTGTATGATATACCATACTGGCAGTATGAATGAACTTCCCTGTTTTCCTGTAGGACACACTACAAAGCCCCTCTTAGTATGTCTGCGAGAGAGGGAATGCATGAAATAAGAGCAAGATGCAAGAAAAATTAAAATTAAAATGTTCATTAAAAAAAAAACAAGCTTATACCTAAAATCCCATTTTACATGCCCACAATCCAGACAATTTCACATAGTAAGTTCATTGACTGAATGAAATGAATTCTCATAGAATATAGAGGGAGTCATTTTTTTTACAATGGAATACTCTGTTACTGTCTGTCCTAGCCCACACTTGTAATTTTCTCATGGAGAGGAGAAATGTGTGGGGTTGTGGCAGAAATTGGAATGCTAAATGGGGAAAAGCAATAGCCTTAAAGATGAAAACAACAAAGAGTTTTGGGGCAGCTTAAAGACTAACCAGTTATATTATGCTGTAGGCTTTCACTTTTTATATCACTGTTTAATTCAAAACGTCCACAGTGGTTTACAATAAATGAATAAAACCACAGTTAGCTCAGTGAAATCAGTGCTAAGAAACAACCACGGATGGGTGGAAAATGTCAACTGTTAAAAGCCTAGGAAAATATTTATATTTTTGCCTGATACTTAGAAGATGTTAGTGCTGGCACAAAGCAAATTCCCATACAGAAAGGAAGTTACACAAGTGGGGCACCACTGCTGAAAAGTTCCTTAGATCCAAATAAACCCAGAAAAGGGCCTCCAAGGAAAACAGAGCCTCCCCTTCTCCCTTTCTCCTGAGCCCTGGTGTGGGACAGAAGTGAATTGCACACCCTCCCAGGGTGGCTGGGCACATTACTGGTCATCCCTGACACTCCTCTATATTGGGGACATTCAGACACCAATAATCAAAATGGACAAGCAGTTGATAATATGCTTTGTAGTAAACAGCAAGTGTTTTCTCCCAGTTCAAATGGGAACAATATTTCCAACAATACTTCTACAATTTAACCTTTATCACACTTAGAAAAGCTTTTACTGCCCTTCGCTTCCAGACAATGCCAACATCTTACCTGTAGAGAAGGTATAAAGGGATCCCTCATACACAGCGGCTTTGCACCTGGGGTGCAGGGGAGGTGGAAGACCTGGCCCACTATCTTTTATACTGCCCTTTATACGAGGATCCCAGAGGACATTTTTGGGTGAAGTTTTGAAAGCAAGGGCAGGTTGGTTGCAGCATGACATTATTTATGATCTGCTGGCAGACAGTTCTAAATTTATCATCCTTAAGGTTGCTACTTTTGCTGTAGCTGCTCAAAAAATCTGCTGTGATTTTATAAAATCAACAGCAATGAATTGCAAAGGGGACTAGCTGTTGTAGATGGAATGTTATGATAGTCTGTTTTGTCACTGACCTCGTTGCCTGATCTACTAAGATTTTCCTTCTCCTTTTTATATGTTGATAAGCTTTTTCTGTGAATTAATAGCAGATGTTATTTAGTGAAATGCATGGTTGTTGTTTTTAACATTTTATAATGGTTGTTGTGCCTTATACAAATAAACTGTTGTTGTTGTTGTTGTTGTTGTTGTTGTTGTTGTTGCTGTTGAATTATACAACCACCCACCTGCTGGGAAGAACCATGGTGGTGACTTCTGAGTACAGCCATCTGCTTGATCATTCCCTCTGAGGACCTTGTTAGAGTAAATGATAAGGTTAATAAAGGGAGGACAGTGACAGAAAGGGAGGCAGTATTTGTCTTCTTTACTTGTGGAATGGGAATAATGCACCATCATGGCTGCTAAGGAAAACATTTTGTATTCATAGAATCATAGACTTGGAAAAGACTGCAAGGGTCATCTAGTCTAATCCCCTGCCATGCAGGAATATACAACTGATCCACTCCTGACAGATGACCATCCAACCACGGTTTTAAAACTTCCAAATGAGAGTTCATCATCCTCTGAAGCAGTTTATTCTGCTGCTAAACAGCTTTTACAGCAAAGAAACTCTTCCTAATGTTTAGGTGGAATCTCTTTTCTTGTAATTTTAATCCATTGGTTCATTTTCTAGTCTCTCAAGCAACAGGAAACAAGTGCCCTTCATTTTCTACATGGCATCCCTTCAAATAGCAAAAGATGTCATCTGTCATTTCCAAACACTGAAGTGTTGAACAGTTCCTCCTGTCTGCCCCTGTTAGCTTTTCACCAGCTTCTTTATGCTGTGGCTCTACTGTTTTCTTGCTCTGAATGTAGCTAATAAGCTTCTTTTTGTTATTTTTAACATCCTTACCAAACCTGAGCTCATTCTGAGCATTTATTAATTTATTTATTTATTGGATCTATATCCCGCCTTTCTCCCAAGAAGGGATTTAAGGCAGCTTTTGCTTTTCTGACTTTCTCCCTCCCTACAAGTACTGGCTATTCATTTGTATTCCTCTTTTCTGATTCCCCACTTCTTCCATTTCTTGTAAATATCTGTTTTAAATTTCAGCTCATCTGAAAGTTCTTTGTACATCCATTCTGGTTTCTTTAGACACCTTTCACTTTTCTTCCTTATTGTAATTATTTACAACTGTGCTCTCAGTAACTCACCTTTAAGAAACCCCCATGCATCATGAATTCTTTTCCCTTTGAGCATTTCTGATCACGGGATCACACCCAATTATTTCCCTAAACTTACTGAAATCAATTTTCTTGAAGTCCAGAGTATGTGTCTGACAATGTTAGGCTTCCCCCTTTCTCTTTGTAATGAATCCCAGAAAGACATGGTCACTCCTACCCACTGCTTCTACCCTGATGACATCTCTCTTGGGTTGGATAAAATCCCGAATAGTTGAACCTATTGTTGCCTTCTTCACCTTCTGGACAATGAAATTGTCTGCAAGGCAAGTGAAAAATTTGCTGAGCTGTACATTCTTGGCAAAACTTGACTTTCAGCAGTGGTTGAAGTGTCCCTATACTACTTTCTCTATCCTTTTAAAATGTTTGGCCATTTCATCTAAGAAACTATCATCTGAGTCTTCAGTTTGGCTTGGAGGCTATTGTAGACCCCCACAATGATATCCCTGTTGTACTTTCCCCCTTTCTTTTTTCTTTATCCAAATGCTTTCAACCTGTTTTTCATGCTCTAAGTCATCTCTTTCCCAGTGTACACATCCTTTTCATGTAATGGTATTCCTCCTTTCATGTTTGGTCTATTTCTTTGGAATAGGTTATACCCCTCCATTGCTAGAATTTAATCACAAGACTCATACCATTAGATTACAATGATGCCTTTGCCTTACTGCATTAAGAGTTCAAGTTCATCTTGTTTATTTCGCTTGTTCTGTGTAATAGCATAGAGACATCTAAGACCATGGGCCATTCTCTCCAGCCAATTCTTTGTTGTTTTCTGCCCATTGTTGGGTTCTTGTACTATTGGCCCAATTCTTCCTATATCATTGACACTATTGAACCCAATACTTGGTGTCCTCCTGTCCCGTGGAATACTGTCTCCCTCCCCCATGTAACTCACTTTAAAACTCTTTAGCCACTGTAAGGTGCAACCCATCTCTTGCAAGATTTAGCTAGAATCCTATACACATTTTCATGGGGGTAAGTCTAATTGAATTTAGTGTGACTTGCCTCTGAGTAGACCAGTATAGAGTTGTACTATAAATTAAACTTACATACACTTATATAGGACTGTTTTATTTTAGAGCATTGCATTCTTTTTCCTTTCTTTTGTTTTTGTATTGCTTTTAATTGCAATTATATCTCATTATTTTTATATTCATCACATAAACACAGGAACATAGGAAACTTCCTTACCTTTGTTCCTTCTAGCTCAGAATAGTCAGCACTGAATGGCAACCGTGTCTTTCAAGGTTTCAGGCAAGATTCTTCCTGAGCCCTACATGAAGCTCTCTGATATTCCATGGTGGTTTCCCATTCAAGTAACAAACCAGCCTGACTCTGCTTAGTGTCTGAAATCAAATGAGATCAGGTCTATTCAAGGTGGTATAATTCCTCCTTATCTTTCTCATTCTATGGAGGAGAGTTGCATTAACAGTCAAGGAGCATGTGCTCTTACTAGCTCTATGCTAGAGTGGAGGTACTGCTTGGGCTTAACCGTGCTCTACTTTCCCAGCTGTGAGTTGGGACAGGAAGCTGATGGTGTTGGTGGAAATTTGAGGGTTGATCTCTTCTTGCAAATCTTCTGTGCTGAGTAGTTTGAAAGCCACAGATGGAATTAGCTAAGACAAATATTGTACATACTATCACACTATGCATTTTATACCATGTGTCAACTCATGTATTCTGCATTAAATAATAATAATAATAATATTTATTTATACCCCGCCCCTCTGTTAAAACAATCGGGGCAGCTTACAAAAATTAAAGTACAATACAGATAAAATCCCCAAACACCCCCCACCCCACCCTCCCCCATAAAAAAATATTAAACAATTATAAATTAAAACCAACTGATCTAAAAACACATTTAAATACAATAAATACAATAAAATACAATAAGTGGCCAGCGGGCTAAAAGAAGCCAGGATCCCCTGAGGCTCTAATTAGGAAAGGCCTGCCGAAAGAGATCCGTCTTTAGTGCTTTTTTAAAGCTACTCAAGGTTGTTATCTGACGGATCTTGTTCGGCAGGTCATTCCACAATTTGGGGGCGATTACCAAAAAGGCCCTCTGGGAGGTTGCAGACAGCCTAGATTTTTGTGGCTGAAGCAAATTCCTCCCAGAGGAATCCATTTTTTTGTTTTATAATATTTTAACTAAGTATACTAAGCAAGGAACATTTTCCAATTTGCAAAGAAGATTTTGTATGGTATTTTCCTCCTCTGTTGGTCTATGCCTTGGAAAGCTTAGTATAAACAACTTTCAGCAGATGTTATTTGGTTTGGTTGCATTACCTCCACTAGCATTTGGCTGTTACTGCATGTTATGTTGGTGCTATGCCTTTGGCCATGGTTACAGCAGCAGTTTTTCTTGCTACAGGCTGCATTTCCATTTCAGCATTGCTGCTGAATTTCCTACCATGGATTCTGCAACAAGGAAACAGATAATTTCTATAAGATACTCGTTGCAGCCAGTAGGAATGTTAATAGGTCAAAATTTACATTACACACAGTGTGGAACTCGAGCCTGATGGCCCCTTATCTATATGAAAAGCTGCTTTAGGACAAGGAGATTTTTTCTCCATTCATGTCCCCTCTCATTGCTTTTTTGCAGCCCTATGGGGGACAATATACAGTGAAGAAAGGGAGCCCTGGTGGCGCAGTGATTAAATGCCTGTACTGCAAGTCACCACGTTGCAAGTTGGATTCCAGAGGGCTCCAAGGTTCACTCAGCCTTCCATCCTTTCGTAGGTCGGTAAATTGAGTACCCAGCTTGTGGGGGGCAATTAGCTAACACACATTGGAAACTGTTTAATGCAGTGTAGATGTGTAAATAGCTATTGCTTAAAACAATTTGTAAGCTGCTCTGATAGCCTTTGTGGCTGAAGAGTGGGGTATACATACCTGATAAAAAAAGAAAGAAAAGAAACTGTAGTGGCAAAAGGCTTATGTATCCCTGTTTCTCTATTTTAATTCCTCTCTTCAGGTGCCTTTCAAGCAAACAATACATTTCTTTTGCTGATGTATTAATTAGATAATTGTACAAGAATCAGATTAATAGTTATACTATTCCCTTTTTGTCCCTTTCCACTTTCTTGATTATTTGAGGCTTTCTGTATTGAATGAGACCCTTTGGTCTGCTTGTCTTGTCTACAAGAATATCATTGGGGACCTTGTCAGAAGCCTAACTGAAATCAATATAGACTACATCCACAGTATTCCCCTGATCTACCAAGCTTGTAACTCTATCAAATAGTATGACTTATTTTTGAGAAACCTGTGCTGGCTTTTAGTAATCACAGCATTCCTTTCTCAGTGCTCACAGACTGACTGATTAGTGATTTGTGCTAGATGCTTTCCTGGTATAGAAATCAAAATCAGTAGATGCTCAGGTCCTCACCACCCCTGTTTGAAGATGGGGACAGTATTCACCCTCCTCCAGTATTCTGAAGTATCTCATGTTCTCCAAGAATTTTCAAAGATAACCAACAATGTCTTTCATCAGCAAATTGCTTTAGTATCCTTGAATGCAGTTCATCTGGCCCTGGAAATGAGTTCATTTAGAGAAGTTATGCATTCCTGTACTACCTCTTTACCTATTCTGGGCTGCAATCCCCTTATTGCATCATTTGTTCCATTTTATGAGGTAGAGCACTGTTTTTCCTTTGAAGGCAAATAAGATCTTGAGAGTTCCACCTTCTCTCCATACCCTATTAGCATTTCACCATCTTATCTATGCAGTGTTACCACTGCTTCTTTGTTTTTTTTCTCTTGCTCCGAACATGTTAAATCATGGTTTGCATGTTAAGACCCTTCTACAGTCCCTTTGTTCAGATATAAGAGGGAATTGTAGTTTAAGCCAATAGATAGCTGGCTGCCATAACTGGCGTACAAAGGGATTTGTGTGCAGCAGGCATGGGGCTTGCTTCTGGTCTAGTAAGTCAGGAATATGCTGTTCTAAATGTGGCACTAGTGGTGTTTCGTTATATATTTCTTGAGCCCTAATACATTCTCATGAGGTTCTAACTCATGACTCATATGGCCTTCCAGATGTTGTTGAACTGCAACTCCCAGCATTCTTCAGCATTGACTGTGCTGGCTAAGGCTGCTTGGACCTGCATCCCAGAAACATCTGGAGGGCTGCACAATTCCCACCGCTGCTCTAAACACTGCATGATTTTTTTTAAAAAAAATAACAGATGATACTTATGATGCAAGAGTTTGTCTTTTTATCCCAGCTGTCCCTGAAGCAAAGTTGAAAGCCATGTTTTAAATTAGTCAGGAGAACTGACAGTCCCATTATTTTCAAGAGGCAAAAAAGTTATCTGGGTTGGAGCCATATGCAGTTTTCCTGTCCACCCCAGCAGAGATGGTTTTGTTTGGCTGTTCTTTCAGAAGGCCCCTGGGGATCTCTTTCACAGCTGTGGGGCAAGCTGAAACAAACTAACCAATCAACAAAGAGTCTCCAGATCACAAACTGGCAACCAAGCACTGGAGGCCAGCAAATGATAGGACAAATATGTGTGTGTGTGTGGTGAATTAGTGGAGGAGAAGTAGCTTTAAAGTGGACTGAAGAAATGCCGGGGGTGCAAACACTTAAGTTATGCATTAGCTTGATTCAGAGGTGCTGTTTTTAGTTTTCAGAAGAAGGCCAAAGAGATTTGAGTGGGGGAACAAGAGCCACAGCTCAAGTCAAAGGCTTGATCTTGGTTATGTTCAGTATTTCATTTCACTGAAAAGCTATATATTCATAGCATTTTGTTATGGGTTTTTGGTGTTGTTAAATATCTAATAAATAATAATTAATGCCAGCCAAACTTTTGCAGTTTTTGAAGCAAAGATATTTATGCCCTTAATATGTAAAGTGAGTATATAGACCTATATGTTAGGTTCCAATTCTATGCACCCTTATATAGAAGTAAAATTCCTTGTACTGTACACAGTGAGATTTACTTCCTAGTAAATATGTATAGGATTGTACTGTTAATTACACAGAGGAGATTATCAGATGGGACCCTAAAAACTGTACCTTTCTCGCTACTCCCCCCCCCCACTGCTACACTTCCACCCCACCCCCATCCCTCTCCTGAAACTTTTTTTTCATACACTTACCTTGTCAGGCTATAAGGAATCCTCCCTGTCCCTTCAGCAGTCAGGGCGTGAATGGAGCTGTCGCAAAGCTCCATTCACATCCCAGAAAGCAAATCCCGCCCATTCTCATGAGAGAACAATCACGCAGGGATTTGAAAAAGAAAAAGAAAAGAAGTGACAAAATGCACAAAAACACACTCAACACTTAAAAAGGAACATAGGGGTGGGAAGGGTTTCATTTCCCTCCTCATCCCGATCTCAACCGGAAGTGGTCTGCAGGTTTCAGCAGGGACCTCCCACTGTGGCTGGCATTGCATCAGCATACTGGGGCTCCCTTTCAAATGCCCAGTATTCCGTGACAGAGACAGAACAGGCAACTTATTTATGACTTAAATCGTGAATAAGAGAAAGCAGGGCAGGAGATGGAAGAGGCAAGGATGCTTGACACCACGGGGATGACGTCGTGTAAACAGGAAGTCCTTTGGCAATCGCCAGTCGTCCCTGTGGTGGGATAGAAAGGTTGTCTGATAATCTCCAGAGTAGTAGTTACTCAGTGTGCAGAACAAATAAGCTGACCGATGTTATAGGTGTTTCTGAGGTTGAACTGAAAGTGATCTGAAACACTGAGAAGTTTCCATTTTTATTTTTGCACTTTGGAGTTTATGCGTTACTCTTGCCCTCCTGGCCATAAGATTATTATTTTATTTTGAGATCTTGCTGCCTTTTATTCTTTTGTTGGTTATGATTACCCACCCTGAGAATTTTTATTAAAGTATAAAATATTTTATTTATTTTATTTATTTTTGCAATTTATATGCTGCCTTTCTCCCCAAGTGGGAAATTATTTGAAATAATGAGAGTTAAAATACAGTATTCTGATAAACAGTTAACATTTAGCAGAAAACCTTATGTGCTCCAACAAGCATTTTCATTTATTTTTTTTTAAACACTGCAGTCATAAGATTTGTCTTTGGCTAACTGAGAAGTTCCCATAATTTAATTAGCTGGCACTCTCATGCTGTTGGCACTGGGTCTACTGCTGACTATGCTTCATTTCACAGACAAGAAATAGCACATGATGGACAGCTGTGGACTGTCCAGCTGCATCCATCAGCTAAGTGAAGGCAGTTGTGGGAAGAAGAAGTCTATAATTTGGCCAGTTTGAAGAATAGAGGCCTTTTTGAAAAAGTCAAGAAGGTTATATCAAAACACTCAGGGGAAAAGATGGGGGAGGATCTGGGCTAACATTATCTGGAACTTTGGTGGGGTTGAGGGCTTGGGGGCTGTAAATAGGGGGCTAGGGCCACATGCAGTTTGTGGGCTGCAATTTCACCTACCCCTGTCCCTCAATAATGCACTTTTGTGTGTATCCTTTCCCAACACAGACATTTCTTCATATACTTTCCTGTAATATGTGTATTTCTGAGCTGCAAAGTATATTCCAGTATTCTGAAATGTATGGATAGTATACAGACATAGTCCAGTTGGTATGTTCAGGAAGTGTGAATTGGTTTCTGTTTGGATGGAATGTACACTTGTCCCTCCATATTCACGGATTTGGTATCCATGGATTTAAGTATTCATGGCTTGAAAATACTCTTAAAAAATAATACTGTAATCTAAAAAGCAAACCTTGATTTTGCTATCTTATATAAGGGACAACATTTTGCTATGCCATTGCATATAATAGGGCTTGAGTATTCACTGGTTTTGGTATCCACGGGGAGCGGGAACCTGGAACCAAACCCAGCAAATATGAAAGGACAATTGTATTTCTCCTCTGTCCCTACTCAGCATGCCCTACAAAGGGACTGGGGAAAAGTTATTAGTGGAACAAATGGTGTTTATCTAGAACAGTTTGATGGTATCTCACATAGCAAAGTCTGTCTCCTGGGGCAAGCCTGACCCATTTTTGGTCAGCCACTACAAACAATAATAATAATAATAATAATAAAATTTATTTATACCCCGCCCCTCTGTTAAAACAATCGGGGCGGCTTACAAAATTTAAAATACAATACAAATAAAATCCCTAAACACCCCCACTCCCACCCTCCCCCATAAAAAAACATTAAGCAAACATAAATTAAAACAACTAATCTAAAATCACATTTAAAACTATAAATACAATAAATATAATAAATAAATGGCCAGCAGCCTAGAAGAGGCCAGGATCCCCTGAGGCCTGGATCTAATTAGGAAAGGCCTGCCGAAAGAAATCCGTCTTTAGTGCTTTTTTAAAGCCACTCAGGCTTGTTATCTGACGGATCTCATTCGGCCTTTTTCTTAGCCCTGTTGCCATGACCTGAAAGTTAGTTTTGTTGGTTTGGATAGCTACCTTGGATCCCTACCTGTTGTACTTAATCCTATCCTGTTTCTGTCTGTCCTATGCTCCAGTCAGCAAGTATTCCAGGAATCAGGTGGTTAGGATGTAAGAGCTGTTGAGTACTTAATTCAGTCCATGTCAGTCACAGGTTATCCAGCAATATGAAGGGTGAAACAAGAGGGTGATCATCAGCCAGTCCAGGAGTTGTTTTAAATAACTCAGCAGGCCAGACACAAGAAGCCAACAAGGAGTAAACAGAGTTGTCAAAACATCTCCAAAACACCAGGTGCCTAATTAATCAGCATCTCTTATTTAATAGCCTCTGGAATTGGTGTAATCTGTCTCTATCTCTTCATTGTTCAGAAAAGGATGGAGGCATGTCTTCAGCATCTACCACCTCCTGCTGGGGAATAGTGCCTCCCTCTGCCTCAAACCTCAGTTCCTCAGACAGAGCCACCATCATTATTAGGAGCTGCAGATTCCTGGCAATCTGCCTCTTCCTCTCTGTCTGAGAGGGTGAGCTATGACACTGCCATGGACCAAATTGCTCATGCAAAATAAGCCCTACTGCTGAGATTCTGTGTAATTTGACACCTGGGTTTATATCTTGTTATTACTTTTGACTGGAATAATGCTATTGCATCTGTTGTGTTTACCTATGTAAACATTACATATTGTTGACTTCAACAATTGAGTCAAAGGGTGTACTCTAGTTGGTAATAACAAAAAAACCCAAAAAAATTAAAAAATATAAAAAAAAACAGTCTTGATTGTGATTAATGCTCTTTTACATTGAGATGCTGGACTGGTATTACTACTAGACTATCTTCGGCTTGCTTTCTCTTTGTCCTGTGGGCTTGTGAAGAAATAGTTATTTTAAAATTTCACAGATTTCTAGTCTTCTGTCCTGACCAGATAATTCATTTTCTGTATCAGCAGTGGCAATCACACAGACCTCCGGATGTTGTTGGACTCCAGGTCTTGGCAGCTCTAGCTATCATAGTCAATGGTGAGGAATGCTGGAGGAATTCCAATCTAACAGCATCTGGAAGGCAGCAGGATTCTCACCTCTGCAAGATAACTTACATGCCTGTAAACCATGAACCCTTTTGGGTTTTGTTCTCCTGGTTGGATGGGACTTCAAAGCTAGGTGTTTGTAAGGCCCATATGGCCAGTGGCCATGCATGACTGTCAGACTGGGCTTTGTTTGCCCAACTACTGAAATCTGATTTCCTTGCCATGAGATGGCAAACTGTGGTCTTGATTTCAGCTAATCCCTGAGGCAAATGATATTGTGGGTGATTTATTAGCACCCACCCATAGTAAAAGAAGAAAACAAAGTCCAACAGACAAATTAGAGTGATGATATGAACCTGGAAGCAACAGGCACTTAATTGTGTAATTGCGGCATGCTGGTGACCAGCCACGGAACCACAATTGCACAATGACAGCAAAACAAATGTAAAATAAAAACCAGGGAATGAAGCAAAAGCACCCTGCTTCAGGATAAGGAGAGAGATAAGAGGAGAACCACACCCATTCATGCCACATGACTGCTGGAATATTGGAACTTCAGCCGAATGAAATGATTGCACCAGAAACCATAGCTGAATAGCAGCTATATTGAAGCCGTTAAAGAGTTTTTTTCCATCAGTGAAAATATGCATTCCAATAATGATGCAATGCAACAATGGGAGAGTCATGACATTGTGTGATAAGGAAAGATCCGACATGAAATTAAGCCAGTGCAATCATGCAACAAACCTGTCATGTGATAAAGTCCTAAATGAAAGGAATACAAACATGACTGTTGTCAGTGCTAATGACTTCCACATGAAATTTGATTTTTTTACACAAAAACATATTTTTTTCACTAAAGCAACTCTGGGTAAAACCACAAGCTTTCTGTATGAATGGTTTTGTTTTATTTAAAAAATTACAAATCAGGATACCTGTCAGCCTTCCTCCCCTCCCCAAACAATGTCTTTATGTGCTGAGACACCATTTCTCATCAATACAAGAAAGATAGCAGGTATTCTTTAAGAGGAATGCTACACGATGGGCTGTTCCACTATGTTCCTGTAATAGTTTCGGAAGTGAATCGATTGTGATCACATGATGCTGCCCCCCTTCGGTGTTGGTATCGCTTGCCATGAGCCTCAGAAGCGCTACTTTTCATTCATGGGCACTTAGTATGAATAAAATTAATTCTGACATAAAACCAACATATTTTACTGTGCAGTAGTAACTTTCCGCAATTATGATGAGATGATGTGAGCACACGTAGCAAGAGTGTGCGTGCCTGCTCTGCCCACAGTTCCCCAATCCTTTGTTCCTCCTGCTTCCCTGACATTTGACTTCCACTGGTCACTCGGGTTGTCCAGTGGTCAAACTCACAGACTAATAACTTCATTCCCAAGTTATCTGGTAACTTTTTAACCCCCAATTTGTGCAATTCTGTGGCTGCTTAATTTACCAATACTTTCTTGAATGTGTGGCACAGTTTATTGGGCGTATATTCATGAATTGCTGTGATCAGCATATCTTCACTCCACTTTGCTGGTTTGGCAGAAATGGCAGCAACAACTTGCCCCCTTCCCATTCCAAGTCTGCCCTTTTGTTATCCACCCTGGATTCCCTGACCTGTCAAATCTGCTGAACTATGCAAACTGGGAGGTTCAGGGCATTTATTTAACCAGAGACCTCTTTTGCAACAATGTAATAAAGAACAAAGAGGAGCTTTTGCAGCAATTAGCACCTTACATTCCTATCTGGCTGCAATTGTATCAAGTCACTTCTTTTTCTGCAAAGCTGAAAAGAGAAAGTGGAAGCCCGCGCTCCCTCATCCTGTACAAGCAAATGTCCACTTCCCCCTCTAATACGGAGAAAGGCAGAGCCTCCAGGATCTACAAATGGCTAACCGAATACTCTTATGACACGAACTATATATGTGGCTTGGGGTGGGAAAACGAGTTAAACACAAAGATCGCTGATAAAAATTTGGCTCAACTATGGTCCTCTCCCCTCTTCAAATTAAAAGATACTTCACTTAGGGAAACTCCTGCACTTTCTGCAAGAGCTTTGTTGGTGAAGTAGGCAGCATGTCCATCTCATAATCAGAAGGTCACGATTTCAAGTCTCATACGGGGTATGCCTAGGTTTCCCCCTCCCCTTCTTCCTTGGCAGTGCAATTAAAATCCTTTTTTACTCCCAAAGGGGTGAATGCGGGTGGGAAAATTGCTCTGATCTTTATAAGGCAAGGAAAAAACCAGGAAAGTCATTACCAGTCACTTGGATGCAACTCATGAATTGTACTCAGTGCATTGTTGTTGCTTTCCTTGCAGCAAGCAATTGCAAAAGCAGAATAACCACCCCGTAGAGACTGTGGGTATCTTAAATAACAAACATAAGTCTTTTGGGGTGGGTGGTAGGCAGACTTGAGCAAGACATTGCACAAATGTTTCTGGTTTTATTTGCGTAGGGTGTGTGTGTATACACCTGTGGATTTATGGTGACCCCATGAATTACATTAGGCAAGGAATACCCAGGAGCAGGGGTAGACTCGCGAGAATATCAAACACCGTGTGAGCTGAATGAAGGACTTGTGAGACCACACAGTTATACGAGAATAAAATTTTTAAAAGGGAGCATGCACATATCATGTAGAGGAAATGTTATATGGATGGAGGAGGAGGTCTCCCTATGGAGCCATGGTTTTGATGCAGTATGCAATGAACTTGTAGCGCTTTGAATAGTTGCCCTTTCATTTTAAAAACAGAATGGAGAACACTGTCTGGTAGGTATGGCTTGCATGCTGGAATAGATCTGCTTCGTTATGAAGCAGTACTATAACTAGAAAAGCTCCTTGTGTAGTATTCCTCTAAATTTCCATTTCACACACATTATCTCAGTAATTCTCACAGAAGTCCCACCAGATTATTCCCATATTATAGTTGGGGAGGTTGAGGTTGAGAGACAATGGCTTACCTAAGATGACCTAGTGGGTCTGTGGCAGAGATACAGTTTTTGAGTTTGTTGCTATACATCTTCAAGTTACTTCTGACTTATGGGAACTCTGTCCTGGGGTTTTTGTGGCAAATTTATTCAAAGGTTTGGCATTGCCTTACTGTTAGGTTGAGAGAGTATGACTTGCCCAGGGTCACCCAGCAGGTTTCCATGGCTGAGCATGGGTTCAGACCCTTGTCTTGTGGAGCCCTAATTCAGCAATCAAAGCATTACATTATGCTGGCTCTCATTCTTTTAACTATTGTTCTACAAACTTCTTTTGAAAAAAATGGTTTTTGGTGGTTTACCATTCAGTCATTATTACTAGTGTAGAGAAGCAAAGAGAGGCCAGAGAATGAGACATTATGGTTTTACCTCTGCCTCCCCCCTGCCCCTATAATTGCTTCTGGTTCTGGTTCTCCCTGCCAAAGAGGGAGAGCAACCTGGTGTGGGTCCAGCTGAGACCCAGGTGTCTCCCCATGACTACCTCCTCAGACTTCCCTTGGGTGAAACAATTGTCCCTGAGGGCAATCCCAAATTAATGGGGCTGCTCCCCAGAGTGACTTTTTCTGGAAGGCCAGCCCAGGTTGTTCCCTTCTCAGACCCAAGATTTTATAAGGGAGAGCAAACCCCCAGATCAGTCCCACGGGCAGACTCCTTCCCCACCTCCTAGGTTCCAGAAACTGTGGAGGCAGTTTCAGAGCCCAACCCTTCACCAAAAGGGTGCCAAGTTGTACAGGATAATACAATTCTCCCCCTGTTGCCTGTCATGGAGAAGGGACAAACATCTGTTTAGTCCCTTTCCCCCCACCTGGCTAGCCAATCAGGCACGCACACACCTCATTGCAAGCCCCCAGGCAGATAACTAACCTTCATTTAAAAGTAACCCTACCCCATCACCAGATGCCATCTGCCATGACTACCACCCATGGAATGGCCTGCCTTTTAGGAAGCCCAAGCCTGTCCCACCAAAGTGATTGACAAAAACATTTGGAGGAGACCCACGATGCTCCCTTAAAGAAGAGGCCAACTGTCATGACTGCCATGAAATCATGCAGTGCCTGTGAACAAAGGGCTCTGTCATTGAGCTAATTGACATCATTCCCATATGAGGCAAATGATTCAAGTTGTAGGAAGTCCAATGTGCTCCTCATTGTTACAAGAGGCCATCTGCCATGAATACCACAAATCATGCAGTGCCTGTGATTGGAGATCAGCAATTCTCCCATACGCCATAGGCCAACTGTCATGACTACCATGAAATCATGCAGTGCCTGCGAGTGGAGGTCAGCAATGCTCCCATACACCATAGGCCAACTGTCATGACTGCCATGAAATCATGCAGTGCCTGCGAGTGGAGGCCAGCAATGCTCCCATACACCATAGGCCAACTGTCATGACTGCCATGAAATCATGCAGTGCCTGTGAGTGGAGGTCAGCAATGCTCCCATACACCATAGGCCAACTGTCATGACTGCCATGAAATCATGCAGTGCCTGCGAGTGGAGGTCAGCAATGCTCCCATACACCATAGGCCAACTGTCATGACTGCCATGAAATCATGCAGTGCCTGCGAGTGGAGGTCAGCAATGCTCCCATACACCATAGGCCAACTGTCATGACTGCCATGAAATCATGCAGTGTCTGTGAGTGGAGGTCAGCAATGCTCCCATACACCATAGGCCAACTGTCATGACTACCATGAAATCATGCAGTGCCTGTGAGTGGAGGCCAGCAATGCTCCCATACACCATAGGCCAACTGTCATGACTACCATGAAATCATGCAGTGTCTGTGAGTGGAGGTCAGCAATGCTTCTAGTTCCCAATATTATTGGGTCAAATGCTGTGTGCAGTTTGAGCTACACATATAGCCTCCTTGTACATGCATTGCCCCTTCATGGGAACAAGAACAAAATGAGGCAAAGGTATTTAGTATTTTAATAACTTTCCAATTCTGTTCATGTTTACGTTTATGAGGTTTTGATCAAGCTAGCAGTAGTTAAAAGAACAGAAATTTTGCTGTCTAAACTATTTCTCTCTCCAGCAGAGGGAAGCACAAGGATGAGAAATATATTGGCCTTGGATTGCAGATGTTAGATGGTAGTTGTACAAGAGAGAGCTC
Source organism: Gambelia wislizenii (assembly GCA_030847615.1). Classification (NCBI taxonomy): domain Eukaryota; kingdom Metazoa; phylum Chordata; class Lepidosauria; order Squamata; family Crotaphytidae; genus Gambelia; species Gambelia wislizenii. Next base: position 60,269,027 of record JAUMIR010000006.1, read on the forward strand.
TCACTTCCAAAGATGCTCTTCCTCCACAATATGCTTCAGATTTCATTGTTAAAATGGAGCTCGTGTCATATACGTTCCTTTATTAATGTCAATCTTTGTGGGCTAAATTTATAGAGAAGTGTCTTTATCTTTGCAGTGGTTTTGACTTCAACGATATTTTCATGTCTCAGCTATATAATTAATCTGATACTGATTTTGTGATTTCTGAAAGTTGCTACTGCATTAAGAAGCCCAGGGGCTGCTTGGATTGATTTTCAGCTCCAGAAAAATCTGGAGCAGTCTAAACAGGAATAAGTGTTAGTGCTGTTTGACTGCAGCAATCCATATAGAGCAAAAAGACCTTGGTCCAGTATTGTGACTTCACAAAACGCCTTAAGATGACTGCAGCTGTTGGGTGACTTTGTACTCTCCAGGCAGAGATGAAAGATTCAGTTTATTGGGAAAGCAAAGGGTTAAAAAGAGGGGATATAGGTGGGTTTGATAAATGATCCACTGAAGCTAGCTGGGTCACTGATACACTGGGTATGAAGGTAATAATTCTCCCCAGCAGCTGGCACTGAGGTGCAGAGCTTTTCATCCTGGAGGCTCATATCCTTAACTGTCATGGCAAATAGATCTATATTCCTTTAATTTGTCTAACTCTTCTTTAAAGCTATGAGCAAGTGGCTATCACAACAGTTGGTAGCACTGAATCCTGTAATTCCAGGCTCTTTAGGGGTGGGGAAAGATCAGCCCATGGACCCTTTTTGCAGCCCACAAAGCCCCCATATTACCATTTTTAAAACAAATAAATAAGCAAGTAAGCAAGCAAACCTCCTACCAATTTGCAGGAGCAGCGGGGGTGTTAAAACCATCCTGAAACCAGTCTCCAACTTCTAATATCTCCAGCCAAGACCAGAAGTAGGAACCAGAAGTGACTTCTGGTTCTAGTTTTTGGACAAATATAAAGTTGTGTGCGTGGACAGAGATGAAAACTGGCTCTTACCTTTGCCTCATTTGCCAAGGCCTAGTCCAAGGGAGGGGAACCTTTGGCCTGCTAGATGTTTTGGACTTCAACTTCCACAAGTCATAACTAGCATAGCCAGTGGTGTGGAATTATGGGAACTGTAGTCCAAAACATCTAGAAGGCCAAAGGTTCCCCACTCCTGCACCGTAGTCTAAATGGGTCCTTGTTTTGTCTATGGCTGGCTGGCTAGGTCAGCTTTAGCATTTTGTCAGCCAAATATGGTGATGGAAAAGATAATCCAGTAGTGGGTAAAGATGTATCTATTAACTTCAATTCTTCCTTGGGAATAAAGAGGCTTCTGTCAAGTCAAACTAGTGTTCTCTGTAGCTCAGTTCAGGAACAAATGCAATAGCATTCCATTAAAATACACACTTTTCAGTTTGACTTGTGTTAAGCACTTTTCATATTCACCTAAGCTTCAAACTGCTGGGAAATTGCAGCTGTGAAGGACTGTACCTTTCAAGCAAATGTGTTGTTTAGGATATGGATCTAGTAAGTCATCCGTGGCAGAGTGCTGGACCCAAATGCCAGACCCTCCTGTTCGTGGTGTTAAAAACATGGATTTTATGCAACTATAATAATAATAATAATAATAAAATTTATTTATACCCCGCCCCTCTGCTAAAAACAATCGGGGCGGCTTCCAACAATTAAAACATTATAATAATGACTAAAAACACCACCCACCCCCACCCTCCCACATAAAAAGACATTAAACACAATAAGATTAAAACTTTCTAGCTAAAAAAAACACATTAAAAACAAATATATACATAATTTTTAAAAAGCCAGGAGACTGAGTTCCTGAGGCCGGGATCTAATCAGGAAAGGCCTGCCGAAAGAGATCCGTCTTTAGTGCTTTTTTAAAGCTACTCAAGCTCGTCAGCTGACGGATCTCATTCGGCAGGCCATTCCACAATTTGGGGGCGATTACTGAAAAGGCCCTCTGGGAGGTTGCAGACAGCCTAGATTTTTGTGGCTGAAGCAGATTCCTCCCAGAGGACCGGAGTATGCGGGGAGGACTGAAGATATCACTTGTTCCCATTCCCTGTGGGAAGTATGGCAACTGTATTTTTACAATAAAGGATTCAAATACAAGGGGTGGGATAGGCATCCACCTGTGGTTTTTATGAAGGAAATCTGTATCGCACCTTGTGAATCTTTTTCTCATTTATGACCAAGTTTCCCATTTTAGTTAAATGGCAACAGAATATGCTGTTATATTTTAGCTGATTATTTATGAACGTTCTGCCCAGTATTCATCACTTGGTAAAGTTATATTTTATGACTACAGTTTCCAAAATTTCTCAGCCAGCATAGTCACATGCTATCTAGGGAATGCTGGGCAATATAGCCCAAGCTTTGAGGGTACTGCTTTTTGCTCTAAGAATTCTGAAGACTTTAAGACTTGTGTGTGTTCTTGAATTGCAGCAAGCCTGTGCCAAAGAAGGAGAGCTGCATACCATTTTTCTCTATTAATTGTTGTTGCTTTTGTGTCATTCACAGTCTGGAACTATTGGAAGGGGGCAAAAATGGAGCAAATACTGGGTGTGGCGGGAACCTTGAGAGCCACTACAAAACCTGCCAGCCAAATTTACCAAATTGTTCAGCCTGCCTACCTTCACCCTCAGTTCTTGCCACCTTCCTTCTAATTCTCCCCCTTGTTCCCCTTTATTGGGGCTGGGGTTGAACCTTTATAACCAGTGTATGTGGATGTGTGATATTTCTTGGTAAGTATGCCTATAAACTGTCTTTAGATAGAATGAATCAAAGTGAGTCTGGATTGTATGAACAAACAAAAGGATTGATTTATTAAAGTTATACAGTAGTTGTAACATAGGACATTTTCCGACAATCCTTGCTGTGCAAGGATCGCCCGGGACAGTTTCGTCGCAGCAGTGTGGCAGGGGGTTGATTTCGGACGACACCGTCCCTGCTGCAAGATTGTCCGTCCCTCTTGCGCTTAGGCTTGGAGCCTGCCACGCTATATTCAGCAAGATTTTATTCATGGACAACCTCGTTATGCTGGTGCCCCGTTATGCTGGTGTGATGCCAGCTTCAGTGGGAGGTCCGTGGCAGAACACTTCTGGGTGTGATCGGGAAATCAAGGTAAGTGACACACTTTTTTGTACCCTTCCCAGGTTACTTGTTTTTTTTTAAGTGTGTTTTTGTGCTTGGTCTCACTTTTGTATGTTTAATTTGCTTTTTATTTTTGAATTTCCCACGTGCTCGTCCTCTCGCAAGAATGGCCCAGGATTTCAAACCAGAAAGTGAATGCAGCTCTGTTAGAGCTCCATTCACTCCTGGGCTACTGGGGGAAGGGAAAGACACAACAAAGGTAGGTGTGTGAAACTTTTTGTTTACATGCTAGGACAGGGACAGGAGAGGGGCGGGAGAGAACATAGCGACATGGGGACACTATTTTTGTCCCCGTCTGAAAATCTCCTGGTACTCAAGGCAGCTTACAGGATATAATACAGTATAGTTAGAACAGTCAAGCTCTGTTATCTCACAGTGCTTTTGTATGGAATGGTTGCATATTCCAGCATGTCAGGGAGGTAGACTCAATGCCTTACAGTCCTTTCTGTCTCTAAGATTCCATGCTTCTGTCTCCACTCTTGTTTGTAGATTTTGGGCTGAAGGGCTGGGAAATATCTTATGCTCCGAGTTCTTAATGAATAGATGCTTGTCAAAGTGTCCGGTTGTATGCTGGGAACATTGCTGTACTGAAAAGACAGTGGTGAATGTTGATCACACATTATCAGACCACACATCTTAATCAATTAGGAATATAAACAGAGTGTTACATTCAAAGGGATGACATATAGACCATTCCCTCCATGTGCCATCTGCTTATAGAGAAGCAATCCAATATAATAAACATAGGCTCCATCTGCCACTATTTACCAGAGACAATATCTGTTTTCTGGTACCTGCCAATTATTAAATTGTTGTCCATATTTTGTCTTCGGGGTGATTTCAAGGACAGCTTTTAAACATGTTGTTAGCCTAAGTTGCTTAAAGTTCCCATTGTGCAGATTTCACCATCTTTCTCCCATAAATTTTTCTCCAGAACTTCTTTAAGATGGGGGCAGTGGGAAACAGGGTGGTATAAAATTTGCAGAACATATGCAAGCAAATACAGGGACATGAATGTTAAGGCTCCATTAACATATAGCTAAAATGGGTTTTGGTTCTGCTGATGGCATATAATAGGGCAGTTATTATTGTCTGATTTAACCAAAGGAACACCATCTTTGCTCTAAGTTTTTGCAGAAATGCTAATGCTGTGGGGTTTAATACATTGTATGCAGCATCAGGAGACAAATCTTCATCAGCTCATGACACAGGAGGGGCACTGGATATGGATCACACTAAGGACTACATTAGCCTTTCTGCAACAGGTTAGAGCAAAGAGGATTAAAGGAGTGCCCTCCTTTTCATCTATAAAATGTCGGAGAGTATCAAATACACTTTTGAAACTATTTGTGCACAGGCTGGTTCATGCCAGCTAAAATTGCAGTTGCTATTTTCCTGAAAGGGAATATGTGTTTATGTTAATTGAGAAACATGGATATTTGAAATGTCCACTGCCTAGCTCTGAAACAGAGTTAAAAGATAAACTTGTGTGGGTGTTAGAAAAGGTCAAGCTAATTTTAAAACCAGCCAGGTAGTAATTGTTGTTAATGCACTGATTTCTGTGCCTTTCTCTAAGCTATGAAATATTTCAGAGGGGATGTAATATGAACACATGGCAGAAAACCAGTGCAGAATGATCAGAAACATGTCTCCTCAGTTTCTTCACACTGCTGTCCTGGTATTCAGGAACATAAATACACGTGAACTCTGATCATTATTTCTATCTCCATCTTTCATCTCTATCCTCTTCAGTTTAATTAGAATATCATTTCCTATACGTGCCCATCAGGCTGAATTTGCTTAACATGTAACAAAAGTTTCTTCATTCTTAGAAGTTGTTTAGGAGGCAAAGATTTGTAAAGGGGAAGCCTGGGCCTCTTTCCTGTGATTGGTATGTAAAAGCAACTCCTCCTAATGCTGGCTGGCATACCTTCATTTCCATTAGAAAAGAAATAGATGATTAACCAGTTCAGAGCCTGCTTTGCAGAATGATGTACATCTGTTAGAACCACTTTAGAGTGTGAGTTGGATTCTTCTTGTCAAGAAGGCAGCCCCCCCTGCCCTTCCTTTCCACCCAGAGTCTGGCAGCACCTTGAGATTGGTCCAGAACATCTTTAAAAAGTCAAAAAGATGAAATAGCATCTTTTTACTCCAGCCAGTTGGAGCTAGAAATCAGTGAGTGTGGGAAAGGAGCTTTGATCATTTGGCTTTTGTCTGTGGAAACAAAATGCTCAGTAAAGCCACTTGGATAATTTTCCTAATCCAATCCAGCCTGATAGGCGGACAGTGGTGATGGGGCGGCTGTGACCATACCTACTGCAGATAATGATGTAAGCTCATACATGTCAAAGGAAGGTTCAACCAGTGGTTTTCCACCAAGGAAAACAAGTGTTCACCTAGCTGTTTCAGCAGGATAGAAACCTCCTCACATGACTTCAGGGGCTCAATTACACAGCAGGTTTTATTGTGATAAATTGTGCTCTAGTGCTTTTTCGCACCAGTGGTGGGTAGTTTACACAAGTTATGGGGAAAACAGTTGCATTTTGTTGCTCTTTGGTTTTTTTCTGTTTTGTGGTTCAGACAGGCAAATGTGGGGGGCGTGGCCAAACATAGGAGAGAAGGACAAAGGAATGTAATAGGAATGTCTGCCTTGGCACCCAAACAAGCTGCAAAAAGAATGGATTTTTTCCGTGGTGGTTAACAGTTGATCGATACTGACTCTTACCCCTTCACCCCCCCATCTCCTCCACACACAGACTTCCCTTGGCACCAAAGCTAGCTGCAGACATGAAGGATTTTTTTCCCGTGGTGGTTAACAGCTGATCGATACTGACCTTCACCCCTTCACCCCCCCATCTCCTCCACACACAGACTTCCCTTGGCACCAAAGCTAGCTGCAGACACAAAGGATTTTTTCCGTGGTTAACAGCTGATCGATCTCCCTCCCTCACTCCACCTCTTTCAAGCCCACCCCTTCATCATAACAACCAATCACAGCACAGCTCTGCTGTAACTGTATCGGGAAGATTGCTGGTAATTCACACAGCCCTTAGCGAAATGGTTGTTTATACAATCAATAATGCGCTAAGTCGTGCTACTTTTCAGATAAGTCGGCAAAAGTAGCAACATCCCCTGTCACGCTATATTTGTTTTTTTTTTACCTTCCCCCCTTCTGAATGAGGCGATACTGTGGCGCAATCCGTGGGAACAATGAGCAATCTTTGCGGTATATTTAGGGGAATATTTGCCTGTGTAAATGGAGTCCAGGTGTCACAGATATATCCACCAAATCCATGTTAACCACTGGAGGAAAAGTCCAACATTTCCCCAGGAAAACACCAATGGAATTAGAACTGGAGTTTAGAACAGCAAAGAAAATAAGTACAGTACAGTTGTCTCTCCGTATTCACAGATTTGGTATCCATGGATTTAAGTATTCACGGCTTGAAAATATTATTAAAAAATAATGATCCAAAAAGCAAACATTGATTTTGTCATTTTATATAAGGGACACCATTTTGCTATGACATTGCATATAATGGGACTTGAGTATTCACGGATTTTGGTATCCGTGGGGGTTCCTGGAACCAAACTCCAGCGAATATGAAGGGACAACTGTATGTGGAAACAAAAGAAAGCAGGTAATGTTAGCTATAAAATGAGAGTTGCCAATAGCAAAACTGCATCATTTTTTAGACATTTTTTTTTCCGTGTGACAAGGGAGAAAGACCAGGTCAGCAATGGAGGGTTTGGATGGTCCCTCAGAGTATATATCACTCTCATTCCCATTTTCTATTTTCTAAGGTGGAAACAATCAGCTGCCTGTCTATTTTTTTTGTGGTCATTATCTAAAATATTGGCAGTTAATGCATTGAGCCTTAGGGACAGAATGGGTTTTATGGATATGTAGGAACACAAAATACTCCTTCTGTTGTTATCTTGATAGAGTGGGTCCACTGCAGCATTTCTCTTTCCTGTATCATTGGGAATCAGAAACTGTAGATACTGTGGAAAAAGTTGATGATGTAGAGTCACACCAGTTTTTTCTTTTAAATATCAGGGAGGAGGGCAAGGTTTCCAGGAAATCACAGCCCAGTTAGCTTAATATGTTTCAAGGAAATTGTTGGAAAGCTGTTGTGCTTCTATCTTGCTTGTGGGCTTTCACTGGGAATTTGTTTGGCCATCTGCAGACAAAATGCTGTACACGATAAAACTGTGGTCCATAAAGAAAAGAAATTCCTATTAACAGAGGGTTTGTTTGTTTGTTTTTCAAATTTATCCAATTTGTTGCCTGTGATTCTATTAACAAAAACATATAAATATTTGTCAGTATCCTGTCATCTGGAGAAAACAGTGAGAAATTGTCAGATTGCTCTTCCTTTTCCATTTTCAAATTATATTAAAGTAAATATGAACAGTGTCCTATGCTCGAGTCAGCAGATGTCCCAGGAATCAGGTGGTTGGAATGCAAGAGTTGCCAAGTAGTTTGTGATGAGCAATGCACACACTGAATCAACATGTATGTAGCAGCAACATGGTTTATTGCTCAAGGATATGCATACGGTTTCATTCCAAAGCCAGTTCTGACTGGCCCCAGGACAAAGCAGACAGATAAAGTCATTGTTAGATTTCAATTCCCTATAGGCCTGGGAACCGTTAGGGAGGGTGAAGGAGGCAAAGGAAGATACATCCCAGACTCTTGCAGCCAGTGACCTTGGGGTGCCAGGAGGAGATGTTTGTGGAGTTTAAGGTGAGCTGGCCTGATTCCAGGAGTTAAGGTGTTCTGGGAATGTTCCCTAGAGAACCTACCCCTGACAGGGCCTACCTAAACCATGTCAGGGCCTATTTTGGATTATCGCAAATCCCAGCATCCAGAGTAGAGCATGACATACTGCCCTCCCTACGAGAAGCAACTTTGCTGACACAAAACCCCAATTAAAACCCTCCAGAAAAGAATATCAACCCGGCTTGTTAGGGAAGCGGGCATGGAACTTCGCCAACAAGCGGGGGGCATGGATGTGGTCAACATTAACCCATTCCACATGACCCAAAGGAAGGTTCTTCCACTGGACAAAATACTGCAACACCCCCTGCCGATGCCTAGAGTCCAGAATGTCAGAGATTTCAAAGTGTTGGTCATCGTCAACCATGACTGGGTTGGGTGCCTCAGACACCGAATGTAGTGGTCCCGGAGAAGCCACGGGCTTCAGCAGACTGGAATGAAAAACAGGATGCATATTATGATACAATGTAGGTAGAGACAATTCAAAACCAACAGGATAGATTTGATGCACAATAGGGAAAGGTCCAATATGTTTAGGGACCAATTTCTTCAACGGTTGGGGACTCTTGAGAAACCTGGTGGAGAGATAAACCTGGTCCCCCACTGCATAGGGAGGAGTAGGATCCCTCTTCTTGTCTGCTTGCCATTTGTATTGGGCCTTTGCAAAGTCCAGGGTGGCCACAACCTTAGGCCATGCATCCTTTACCTGGGCATTCCATTGGATTAAAGGAACGGGGTCTTTAGAGTCCACTTCCCCCAACAGCAAGGGATTGAACTCCTGGCCGAAAATGACCTTGAAGGGGGAGAGTCCAGTGCTCTGATGTACTGCATTGTTGTAAGCTACCTCTGCGAATGGTCAACCCAGTCCGACTGTTGGAAGTTGATGTAGCATCTTAAATACTGTTCCAAAGTTGCATTCATACGTTCCGTGTTACCATCCGATTCGGGATGATGACTGTTGCTTAGACCCCGTTCAATCCCCAATATAGTGAACGCTCTCCAAAACTGGGAGGTGAACTGTACCCCCCTGTCGGAAACAATCGTGGCAGGAGCCCCATGCAGCCTGTAAATGTATTGAATAAATAGCTTGGCCAGTTGCTGGGCCATGGGGATGCTTTTGCAAGTGACAAAATGGGCTTGCTTCGAAAACATGTCAACTACCACCCAAATGACAGTTTTCCCCTTGCTTTCAGGCAGGTCCACAATGAAATCCATGCTTATCACTTCCCAGGATTTGGCCGGGGTGGGCAATGGGACCAACAACTCTTTGGGCCACCACCCCCCTTTTGACCATGGCACAAATGTGACACCCTTTTATATACTCCTCTAACTCCTTGTGCATTAGAGGCCACCAAAACTGCCTTCTGGCAAGGTATACCGTTTTGACATAGCCAAAATGACCTGCACTTTTCACATCGTGGCATTGCTTAAGAACTGAGGGCCTCATGACCTTCCAAGACAAACCCTTCCGCAGGTCAACCTCGGCACGATGGGCCTGAAACCATGAGTCTTGGCAGAGGGCATCTGCCATTTGGGCATGCCAACCCCCATCCTTGGATTGGCTTTGGGTAGGACCTGAGATTGGAGCTTTTGGACTGGGACCTCAGTAGGGGGGACGGACAGGGGTGACACAGGACAGCTTGGCGGAACGGGGACTGCATCCCCCTTCTCCTTTGGGGAATGGCCCGAGGTGGGATCTGCCTCAGCGGCATGCTGTTTCGCTTGACTGCATGTGAGGACTGCAAGACCCAAATGTGAAGGGGAGAAGACAGTGTCAATGACCTCTTTCCTCTTGCTTTCATGCTGCAGAAGCCTAGACAAAGCGTCCTCCAAGAAATTCCTTTTATCCAGAAGAAACTTCAGTGTGAAGTTAAACCAGTAAAAGAAATCAGCCCACCTGATCAACCAATTGGGGATCAACCAATGTGGGGTTTTCAGAGCTTCAAGATTTTTGTGATCTGTCTAGACCTCAAAAGGCTGGGAAGATCTTTCCAGGAGGTGGCACCAGGTCTCCAGCGCCACCTTGATGGCCCCTGCCTCCTTCTCCCAAACTGGCCAATTTCGCACCATCTCATTGAATTTCCTGGAGAGGTATGCACAGGGTCTGAGTCCCCCCATCCCATTGAAGCAGCACCCCCATTGCCACGTCAGAGGTGTCTACTTGCACCACAAAGGGTTCATCAGGTGTTTGAGGTGTTTGAGGATGGGTTCAGAAGTGAACAACCTTTTCAATTTCTCGAAAGCCTGTTGGCATTGATCAGTCCAGACAGTTTTTTGGGGAGGCTTTTTGCATTTCCCCTCCTTGCTTTTACTCTGTCCACCAGACCCCTTGGTTTTGAGCAACTCAGTGAGGGGTAGGGCAACCTCTGCCATGTCAGGGATGAAGGACCTGTAAAAATTTGCAAACCCCAGAAAACGTTGCGATTGTTTGTCGGGCTCATCCCTGAATTCTGGGCATTGGAGTGGAATTCATGGAGGCCCTGACATGTAGCTAGTATTTTCTCAGGCTCTTGGAATGCCTGAGAAGATGAGCCAGGTCTCCTGGTTGGCATGGTAACGCAAGTCCTACCAGGAGCTCAAGGCCACGCTTGCCGGCTACTCTTGCTCCCCCGTGGAATAACTCCCGCCCCGCTCTGTCTGTTCTCACGCTGGGTGCTTTTTATCTTTAAGTTGTTTATGTTAACTTCAGTAGCAGCTTTGAAACTGTTCCTTACACAAGCTACTCTTCCAATAAAGAGATTTATTGAAGAACCCTGAGTTTGTGTTCTGTGTACATCACAGAAAGCTGCTACTCTCTACTTTTATTTTTTTTCTCTGTCCTGAAACTGTGGAGCCTTTGCCTGCAATGTCTGACGACGCAGAGACTGGCACACAGACGGACCAAGATCTGATTGCAGCCAGCGCCAGAGAAGCTGAGGCCTCGAAGCAGGAGGCCGGGGCAGAGGGGGGTGCTGGAGCTGCCGCAGCTGGAGGCACCAGCCGGGACCGAGACCGCCGGAGGGCTGCAGTATTTCGACCCTCCACTGAGCCCTGGGAGCTGGGGATGGAGCTGGCTCCAGGGAGGGGCAGCCTGCCAAGCTTCGGCACTCCGGTGCGAGAGGTTTTGGGCCCTGCCTGGCCATGGGCAGGGGCCGGACGCCGAGAAGACCGCCGGTCCCGGTGGGACAGACCCCAGGGTGAGGGGCCTAGAGAGCCAGAAGCGAAGTTTTCCTTGGCAGAAGTTGGAACCGAGGTTCTTCAACTAAAACAGCAAATGGGTGAGATACGGGAGGTGCTCCTAGAACTCCTGCACAGAACCCCTCCAGCTCCACCAGCACCCGGAGGGGCCCAGCCTCCCCCAGCGCCACCTGCGGCTGCCCAGGCACCCGGGGATGGAGTCCCCGCTCAGCCCCCAGCTGTACCTGGCCTGCCGGCTCCTGGACCGGCTCCCCCGGTGGGGGCTGGCCCGGTTGAGCCGCAGGAGCGACCCCGGGGCTGGAAACACTGGCACCTGAAGGCGAAGTTTGATGGGGATCCAGCAAAACTACCCTACTTCATGACTCAAGTGGTGAGTTACATGACCCAGTGGGAAGGGGAGTTCCAGTCTGAGGCTGAGAAAGTGCAGTATGTGTCCAACCAACTGGAGGGAGAGGCGGCCCAGTGGTTGGTGGGTCTGTATGATATGGGAGTCCCTGAACTGGGTAATTACCAAGAGTTCCTGATGGCTCTCAGGGCCCAGTTTGACGATCCCTTAAGAGGGAAGCGGGCTCGAAGCAAGCTTAGGAGCCTGAAGCAAGGCACGATGCCAGTGGCCGAGTACGCAGCTGAGTTCCGCCGCCTAGCCAGCCAAGTACCGGAGTGGCCAGAGGAGGTCAAGGTGCAGTTTTTCCAGGAGGGCCTGAACCCTGACATTCTAGAGTGGGCCAAGTTCCAGGGAGACCCCGAAACCCTCATGGGGTGGATACGGCTGGCTGGGGAAGTGGAGTCGGTGAAAGCCAGCATTAAGATGTTGCGCCGCCAGGCTGGGACGGAGGGGAAGTCCGCTGGGGGCCCCGGGAAGAAGACCAAGACGGCACGCTCGGGGGGAGGCACCACCGGAGAGTCCGAACATGAGCGAAGGATGAGAAAGGGGCTGTGCCTGCATTGTGGGAGGAGCGGACACCGCATAGCGGAGTGCCCAGAGAGGAGCCCACGGGAGCAACCCGCCGCCGCCAAGCCAGCGCGGGGCGAGGGGAGATCCGGGTCCGCCAAGACTCCCTCCAAACCCAAGACCAGGGCGACGGCCAGGGCCCTGGCAGCAGACCAGGCGGCAGGGGAGTCCTCAGATGATCCCGAGGATAGTGGGTCCTACTCTTCCGACGCTGAGCCGGCGGGAAACGGGCCCAGCCCGCCCTACTGAGCGCCCGAGGGCGGGCTAATCCGGAAGGGCGCCCGGATGCCGTGGTGAGTGGAGTGAAGGGCCCGTTCTTTATCAAAGCTCGAGTGGGGGTTGGAGGGGAGGGCCCCACCCGCAAAGTTATGTTAATGATTGACTCTGGTTGTACCCAAGTACTTATTCATCCCTCCTTAGTCAGTGAACTAAACGTTGATACTGTTAAGCTGGACAAGCCCGTGCGGCTGTCTCAGATGGATGGGGGGATGATGAAGGGGGCCCCCGCCTGGCGCATAACTGGTCCCATGCACATGAGGATGGGCAACCACCAGGAGGAACTGCAGTTTGTGATTGCTCCAGGATTAGTCCCCGCGGCAGTTGTGGGTCTGAACTGGCTAAAGTACCACAACCCCTCCATAGACTGGATAAAAGAAACACTGACTTTTACAGACCCATTGTGTATCAAGGAGCACGGAGCGGGGGGAGGATCCCCAGGGGACGGGGGCCCCCTGGTGGATAAGCCGCAGAATTACACAACTGCCTTAGTAAAAGGGGAGCTGAAAGGGTTGCCAGTGGAGTACAAGGCGTGGCAATATGTGTTTGAGGAGAGGGAATGTGACATTTTGCCACCCCACCGGCCTTTTGACTGTGCCATTGAGATACTCTCGGAGTCCAGCCTACCCAAACCTCGCATTTATTCTATGACACCAGCTGAAATGGAGGCGCTCCGAGAGTTCATAGATAAGAACTTAGCCCGAGGGTTCATTAGGCCCTCAACCTCGCCTGTGGGGGCCCCGGTGATGTTTAGGCGCAAGGCTGATGGCGGGCTTCGTTTGATTCAGGATTACAGAGGGCTAAACGCTATTAGTGTCTCCAACCAGTACCCCCTGCCCTTGATGAAGGACATATTAGCCCATCTCTCCAAAGGGAAGATTTTCACGAAGCTGGATCTACGAGAGGCCTACTACAGAGTACGGATTCGGGAGGGGGATGAGTGGAAGACTGCATTTAATTGCCCCCTAGGGGCTTTTGAGTTCCTCGTCATGCCTTTCGGCCTCAAAGGGGCCCCTGGCATTTTTCAGAACTTGATTAATGATGTGTTACATGAATTTTTGTACAAAGGGGTGTTGGTGTACCTTGATGATGTGTTGATTTATTCGGAGGACTACACGTCCCATGTGAAACTGGTGAAAAAGGTGCTTGCCAGGTTGGGGGAAAATCATCTGTATGCGAAAATGTCCAAGTGTGAGTTCCACCAAAGCCGTCTAGATTATCTAGGGTACCGCATCTCAAACAAAGGAATTGAAATGGACCCAGAAAAGGTTAAGGGGGTCTTGGCATGGGAAGCCCCTAGAACCAGGAAACAGTTGCAGAGCTTCCTGGGGTTTGCTAATTTTTATCGGTCCTTCATCCCTGACTTTGCGTCAGTAGCCCTCCCCCTGACAGATTTGTTAAAAACCAAAGAAGGGAAAAACAAAGGTTCCAAGCACGGTAAAGGGAACAAACCTCCCCAAAAAATTGTGTGGTCACCACAGTGCCAACAAGCATTTGACAAATTGAAATCCCTTTTCACTTCTGAACCTATTCTCAAACACCCCGACCCCTCCCAACCTTTCGTGGTCCAAGTGGACGCATCTGATGTGGCTATGGGTGGGGTGTTGTTGCAAAAGGGGGAGGACGGAGATTTGAGGCCATGTGCCTATCTATCCAGAAAGTTCAATGACACGGAACGAAATTGGCCGGTGTGGGAGAAAGAGGCAGGTGCTATCAAGTTGGCACTAGAGACGTGGCGCCACCTACTGGAGGGCTCACCCAAACCGTTTGAAGTTTGGACTGATCATAAAAATTTGGAAGTATTGGCTACCCCTAGGCGTTTGAGCCCCAAGCAGGTCAGGTGGGCCAGTTTCTTTTACCGATTTAATTTCACCTTGAAATTTATCCCGGGGAAAAGGAATTTTCTGGCTGACGCTTTGTCCAGGCTACCACAGCATGAGAGTAAGCGCAAGGAGGTCATTGATACCGTTTTTTCTCCTTCCCACTTGGGACTAGCTGTCCTCACTCGGAGCAAAGCCAAAGAACAGACATCCACTGATAGCCCTGCTCAGGTGCCGGGTCCTACTGAAAGTGGCGGTGATTCACCCTTGGCGCCGGGACCGGTGCCACAGCCCTTGAACCCCGACCCACCTTCCCCCGATCCGGGGACCCGGGCAGTGACCCCTACGGCAGATGGCTCTGCCACGCCCACTGTTTCTCAAGGGGAGGAAGGAGGGTGGCATGCTCAATTGGCCTCGGAACTGCCCCTAGACCAGTGGTTCCTGGCTCACCCCAATGAGGTGACTGTGAAGGATGGGGTGGCCTGGAAAGGGGATCGCCTGTATGTTCCTGAGGTCTTGAGAGCGAGTATTCTCAAACAGTGCCATGATGTCAAGAGTGCGGGACATTTTGGGTATCTCAAAACTTTACATTTGGCCCGCAGACAGTTTTGGTGGCCCCGCATGAGGAAGGAGGTGGAGGATTATGTAAAGGGGTGTACCACTTGTGCAGTGTCAAAAGGGGGGTCAGGGAAGCCCAAAGGTTTGCTCCACCCTCTACCTACCCCAAACAAGCCCTGGGAGGTCATTAGCATGGATTTTATTGTGGATTTGCCAGAGAGTAGGAAAAAGACGGTTATTTGGGTTGTGACTGATTTGTTTTCCAAGCAAGCGCATTTTGTGGCCTGTAAGAAACTCCCCACAGCCTCCCAATTAGCCAAATTGTTCATTCAGCATATTTATCGGATTCATGGCATTCCGGCCAAGATTGTGTCGGATCGGGGGGCACAATTTACTTCGCAGTTTTGGAAGGCTTTCACAAACCTTCTAGGGGTGGAACTTGGTCTCAGCAGCTCCCATCATCCCCAATCGGATGGACAATCGGAACGAACGAATCAGACTCTGGAACAATACCTAAGGTGCTATGTGAATTTCCAACAATCTGATTGGGTTGATCTTCTACCTTTTGCTGAAGTGGCCTACAATAATGCCACTCACCAGAGCACTGGGCTCTCGCCGTTCAAGGTTGTGTCTGGGCATGATTTCGGTCCCCTCCCCTTGTTGGAGGGGTCTCCCAACTCTGACCCTGTTTCGGTCTCCCAGTGGAGTCAAAAGGTCAGGGATGCGTGGCCTCATGTAATCTCGGCCTTGGACTTTGCCAAAGCACGCTACAAACATTATGCTGATCAGAAACGGGACCCTTCCCCCAGATATGCAGTGGGAGATATGGTTTATTTGTCCACCAAATTCCTTAAGTGTCCCCAACCCTCAAAAAAGTTGGGAGCCAAATACATTGGACCTTTTCGTGTTGTTAGGATGATAAATCCCGTGGCTTTTGAACTGTCTTTGCCTAAGTTGTACCGTCATGTACATCCTGTGTTTCATTCCAGCCTGCTCAAGCCCGTGAACCCTCCGGACAAACACCACCCGGCTCCAGAACCTGCTCCTCAGCCGATCCTGGTGGATCAGGACCAACATTTTGAAATTTCTGAGATTCTGGACTCTAGACTTCACCGGGGAGGGTTACAGTATTTGGTAAAGTGGAAACACCTGCCTTTGGGCCATGCAGAGTGGGTTGCTTCTGAGCATATCAATGCCAATCGCTTGTTGCGAAAGTTTCATGCCCGCTTTCCCGATAAGCCTGGTTGATGGAAAAAGGGGGGGGGGTTTGGTCTTCGGGGGGGCAGTATGTCGGGCTCATCCCTGAATTCTGGGCATTGGAGTGGAATTCATGGAGGCCCTGACATGTAGCTAGTATTTTCTCAGGCTCTTGGAATGCCTGAGAAGATGAGCCAGGTCTCCTGGTTGGCATGGTAACGCAAGTCCTACCAGGAGCTCAAGGCCACGCTTGCCGGCTACTCTTGCTCCCCCGTGGAATAACTCCCGCCCCGCTCTGTCTGTTCTCACGCTGGGTGCTTTTTATCTTTAAGTTGTTTATGTTAACTTCAGTAGCAGCTTTGAAACTGTTCCTTACACAAGCTACTCTTCCAATAAAGAGATTTATTGAAGAACCCTGAGTTTGTGTTCTGTGTACATCACATTGTTTTCTGTTCTTGGGAGTTTCCCATGCCAAAACTCCTTTAACCTTCTCCATTTCAACCCTCCTGCTAGAGATGCGATACCCCAGATAGTCCAACCAGGTCTGGTGGAACTTGCATTTGGAAAGTTTGGCATACAGATGGTTTTCAGCACGCCTGCTCAGTACTTTTTTCACTAACTTAACATGGGACGTGTCGGGTTCATCCCTGAATTCTGGGGTTTGGAGTAGAATTCATGGAGGACCCTGACATGAGGCGGTTTCCCCCTGGCTGGGCCTCTGGAGTTTTGGAGGGAGGCCAGACCACCTGGTTGGCCTGGGAACGCTCCTCTCTCAGAGACGCTCAAGGTCAGGGCAGCCAGGTGCAAGCCTGCCCCTCTCACTCCCTGAATGCTTTCCTCACACTGGGAGGGTTTATCTGGAGGGTTGTTGTGCCTGTGTTCAGTTTCGGCTTTTTCCTATGTTCCTGACACATGAATCCATGTCAATAAAGCAATTTATTGAATGCATGTGAGCATGTGTGCTTGGTACATCACAGGACGTGTAGTCCTCAGAGTAGATGAGCACATTGTTGAGATAGACCACTACCCCTTTGTACAGAAATTCCCTGAGCAGATCGTTAATTAGATTCATAAACACTCCCTGGGGCCCCGACAAACCAAAAGGCATTAGAAGAAACTGAAATGTCCCTAGTTGACAACTGAAAGCAATTTTCCACTCATCTCCCTCTTCAATCCTTACCCGATAGTACGTCTCCCTCAAGTCCAGCTTGGTGAAGATTTTGCCTTTGGCTAAATGAGCCAACATGTCCTTCATCAAAGGCAGAGGGTACTGATTCGTGACACGGACTGCATTGAGGCCGCGATAATCAAGGCAGAGCCTCAGAGAGGAATCCCATTTGTGCCTAAACAGAACCGGGGCCCCCAAGGGGAAGGTTATGGTCCTAATGAAGCACCATACCAAGTTTTTGTCTATGTATTCCCTCAAACCACCCAGCTCCACCAGAGTCATGGAGTAAATCTTGGCCTTAGGCAGTTTGCCCTCTGGCAGAAGTTCAATAGCACAGTCAAAAGGTCTGTGGGGGGGTAAGATGTCACATTCTTCCTCTTCAAAAACATTGCACCATTGCTTATATTCCACAGGTAGATCTTTTATCTCCCCCTGTACCAAAGCCACTAGGGATTCTCAGGGTCTTTTGTCTAAAGAAGCCGCTTCAGTCACAGTGCCCCTCCCCACTTTGACCAGACTATGTTCCTGGGTGCAGGAGGGATCTGTGAAAGTCACAATCTCTTTGATCCAGTCTATGGAGGGATTGTGGAACTTTAGCCAATTCAGGCTGACCACCGCGGCAGGCACTAGACCCGGGGCAACTACGAACTGCAGCTCTTCCTGGTGATCCCCCATTCTCATCCCCACAGGATCAGACATTCACCTTGCGTGTTGCCTTCTTGTGATTATGGCATTGCCTTCTAAATGTTCACAGACTCTCTAATGATCTGCTCTAGAATCTTCCCTGGTATTGATGTCAGACTAACTGGATGATAATTGTTGGGATCATCTTTTTTTTCCCTTTTTGAAGATGGGGACAACGTTTGCCCTCCTCCAGTCTGCTGGGACTTCTCCTGTTCTCTAGGAGTTCTCAAAGATTATTGCCAACGGCTCTGAGATTACATTTGCCAGCTCTTTGAATACTCTTGGATGTAGTTTATCTGGTCCTGGAGATTTAAATTCATGTAGATTAAGAAGGTATTCCTGTACTACCTCTTTGCTTATTCTGTGCTGGATTTCCCCTATTGTGTCTTCTGATCCATTATCCTCAGGTTGGTCACCCTTTTCCTTTTCTGAAAACACTGAGGCAAAGAAGGTGTTGAGTAATTCTGCCTTTTCTCTGTCCCCTGTTAGCATTTTGCCATCTTTTCCATGTAGTGGTCCTACCATTTCCTTCTTCCTCCTTTTGCTGCAGACATACCCCACCCAAAACCTTTTTATTGTTCTTAACCTCTCTAGCAAGCCTGAGCTCATTCTGCACTTTAGCTTTTCTGACTTTACTCCTACACGTGTTCACTATCTGTTCGAATTCTTCCTTGGTGATTCCCTCCTTTTATCATGTCCTATACATGTTCCGTTTAAAACTTAGCTCCATTGAAAGTTCTTTAGTCATCCATCCTGGTTTCTTGAGACACCTCCCATTTTTCTTCCTCAATGGTACTGTTTGAAATTGTACCTTCAGTATCTCCCTTTTGAGAAAGTCCCATCCATCTTGAGGTCTCTTCTCTTTTAGTATTCCTGACCATGGATCACCCCCAGTATTTCCCCGAGTTTATTGAAATCAGCTCTCCTAAAGTCAAGAATGTGTGTCTGACTATGCCTGGCTTCTCCTTTCCATTGTATAACAAACTCCAGAAGAACATGATCATTCTCACCTAAGGATCCCACCACTTGCACCCCATTAACCAAATCATCCCTTTTGGTTAGGATCAGATCTAAAATAGCTGACCCCCTTGTTGTCTCTTCCACCTTTTGGAGAATGAAATTGTCTTCCAGGCAAATAAGGAATTTGCTAGACCTTGAAGTTTTGGTTGAGTTAGATTTCCAGCAAATATCAGGCTAGTTGAAGTCACCCATCACTACTACATCTCTCCTTTCTGCATGTGTGGTCATCTGTTCTAGAAAGGCATCATCCAGTTCCTCCGTCTGACTTGGGGGTCTGTAGTAGAGTCCCACAATAACATCCCTGTTGTTTCCCTCCCCTTTAATTTTTATCCAGATGCTCTCCACCTGGCTTCCATTATTGAAGTCATGGATCTCTTCACTGGTGTAAATATCCCTGACATATAATGTTATTCCTCCTCCTTTCCTGTTTGGCCTGTTTCTCTTATAAAGGTTATACTCCTCTATTCCTACATTCCAATCATGCGACTCATCCCACCAGGTTTCAGTAATGCCTATTATATCATATTTGTTTTGTGGTGCTAGGAGTTCAAGTTCATCATGCTTATTTCCCATGCTCTGTGCATTAGTGTAGAGACATCTAAGACCATGTGTTCCCTTTACATGCTGCCTGTGCAAGTTTTTTTTTTTTTTTTGCCTCCCACTGTTGGGTCCTTGCGCTGTTTGCCTTGTTCTCTCTATGACAGTTTGACTATTTTCTCCAGCCCTTTTGCCTTCCAGAATACTATCTCCCTCCCCCATATGACTCAGTTTAAAGCCCTCCTGATCAAATTCTTGAGAATGTAGGCAGAAACGTTTCTGCCAACTGTCATGAGATGCACCCCATCTCTTGCCAGAAGTCCCCCCTCATGGAAGCTCAGCCCATGATCTAAGAATCCAAATCCAATATAGATATTTTGTAAATATGTGCTCTGAAAGTTATGCAATATGATTTATCATATTTATGAGCAATGGACAATGGATGTTGTATGTAATTATAGTAATATTTTTTTTTAAAGATACCAGGTGCCTAATTAGTCAGCATTTCCTATCTAATGGCTGCTGGGATCAGTGTAATCTCTCCTTGTCTCTTCGATGCTCTGAAAGGATGGTAACATGTTCTCAGTGTCTGCCACTTCCTGCTGAGAAGTAGACCCCCCCTCTGCCTCAGCCCTATCTCTTTGGACTTGGAGAGACCAGCATCATCAGGACCTGTAGATTCCTGGCAATCTGCCTTATTCTTTGTGTCTGAATCTTCTGACTCCAGAAGGTGAGTTATGACACTACTCCCCTCCCCATGATCACCCCCCTGAGTGTGGGGTTCAGGTTTATCAGGATAGCATTGGTGGAACCAGCACATCAGTACAGGAGCAAGGACATCAGACATATCTTCCCAAGAACACTCTCTGGTCCATAGCCAAGCAATCAGTGAGGTACTGCAATTGACCAAGGCACATGTGGGAGCCTGGTACCTGAGCTACTTCATATTCTTCCTCTCCTCCCACCTATATTGTAGTACACCCATTTCTTTTAGAGTGAATCATAATGTCTCATGATCTATACAGTCCAAATTTTGCTGTAATCTATAAAAAAACAGATTGATTTTCTTTCGATATTCTTTAGTATATTTTATTATCAAATGCATGTTTGGAGATTATCAGACGGGAACAAAAAAAGTGTTCCTGTCCTGCAATCTCCTCTCCCTGCAGATCAATGCAAGTTTTCAGACCTACCCTTTGCAGTCAATGGGCAGCCCAGGAGTGAATGGAACTCTAACAGAGGTCCTTTCACTTCCTGGAGTGAAATCCTGGCCATTCTCACGAGAAGATGAGAGCGCGGGAAATTCAGACTAAAAGAAAAATACAAAGAGTAAAAGTAACACCAAGCACAAAACACACTTAAAACATTACAAGTAACCTGGATGTCCCAATCTCACCAGGAAGTGTTCTGACAGGGATCTCTCCATTGATGTGGGGATCATGCCAGCGAAATGGGCACCTTTTCACTTGCAGGACATTCTGTTACAGAAATGGAATACGGAATCCATTGATGGTTTAGCTCATCAATAAAAAGCAGCTCCGGCGTAACGAGAGCTGAATGGGAGCATTACGAGAGGGGAACAACATCATGTGAAAGGAAGCCCTTTAGCAATCTCCTGGCGTCGTGGTAATGCCATATTTAGAGCGTCTGATAATCTTCTTTGTAATCTGACCCCTAGTGCCTCTTCCTTTTGTGAACCCAGCTTGGACATCTGGCATTTTTTGTTTCATATATGCTAAAAGCCTTTGTTGTAGAATTTTGAACACCGGTTTGGTTGCATGGAAGATCAGTGCAATATTCCAAAGGATAATAGAATCCCTGGTGCCCCCTTTCTTGGGGATTGGAATGTATATTGAACATTTCCAGTCTGTGAGCCATTGTTTTGTTTTACATATTTGTTGGTAGACTTTTGTTAGAATTTGAATGGATTCCATCTCTACAGTTTGAAACCGCTCTACCGGTATGCCATTTATTCCTGGTGACTTATTTCTTCCAAGTGCTTTGAGAGTCCATTCCACTTTAATTTCTAAAATCATGGGTTCATCTTCAGATAGTTCTTCCTTCAAGGAAACTGTCATTTCATGTCTTTTATGTAGTTCTTCAGTATATTGCTTCCATTGATTTTATATTGCCTTGATCACATAATGTGTTCTTCTGTTGGTCACGTAGCATCCCTTTTCTTATTTGAATTTCCCTTTAATTTTTCAGATTATGTGGAAGAGGTCTCGTGTTCTGCCTTTTTGTTTTCTTCTGTTTCTTTGCATTGATTATTATAATAGTTCTCTTTGTCCCTACACACAAATTACTGCAGTCAGGATTCTGATCCTGTTTCTTTCACCTTTTACTTTTGCTTCTCATCTGTCCATAACCATCTGAAGAGTTTCATCTGTCATCCAATGAGGTTTTTCTTTCTTTTTCTATGTTTCTTTGCATTTTTCTCTGACAGTGTTCTTGGTTTCTGGTTCAGAATTCTTTTGGTTCACTGGCAATTAGGGTTAGTAGTGCAAATCTGTTCTTTAAATGGTCTTTAAATTCTGTAGGGATGTTCTTCAGGTTGTATTTTGGCACAATGATGGATTTAGGAGATTATCAGACAGGAACACAAAAAACATTCCTGTCCCATCCCTGTCATGCCACAATCACCCTCCCTACCATACTTACCTCCTCTCCCATCGTTCTGGCAGCCCAGGAGTGAATGGATCTGTAACGGAGCTCCATTCCCTTCCTGGATTGAAATCCTGTGGATTCTCGCGAGAAGATGCGAGCGCGGGAAATTCAAAAAGAAAAAGAACACCAAAAAAGTGACAGCAATCACAAAAACACACTTTATAAAGTACAAGTAAACCGGGGCGGGTAATACAAGGTGTGTCACTTACTTTGATGTCCCGATCTCACCCAGAAGTGTTCTGGCAGGGACCTCCCATTGACACTGGGATCTTGCCAGTGAAATGGTGTACCTTGTTGTACTCATGGAAATCCGTGACAGACATGGAACGGGGGGATATATTGACAGCTTCTCCCATCAATAAAAAGCAGCACTGGCAGAATGGGTGCATAACGAGAGGGGAAGATATCGTCTGATAAGGGAGCCCTTTTACGATCTCCTGGCGTTGCTGTAACACCACTTTTAATGCATCTGATTATCTCCTTAGTGTGCTTTTAATCTTTTATTCTATGTTTTGATTCTTTGGTTGCCTGAAGAAAGTGTTTGCAATGAACAAACTCTTGGCCTCACAAAATTCTACCACTTTCTCTCTTGCTTCGTTTCTTGATCCTAGTCCAAATTCCCTGACAGAGTTCTACTCTGTTTCCTACTTTTGCATTCCAATCACCCATGATTATTAACATGTCGTGTTTTGATGTGTGATCAATTTCCTCCTGCACAACTTTGTAGAATCGTTCAGTTTCTTCCACATCTGCTTCTGTGGTAGGAGCGTATGCTTGAATCACAGTTATATTGATAGATTTTCTCTGGACTGTTACCAATATTATTCAGTCAGACTTTGCATTGTATCCCCAGCTGCTTTTACTACATCTTGTCTCACTACTAATACCACCCCATTTCTTCTTTGAGTTTCATTTCCTGAGTGAAACTCTGTGTAATTATTTGATAGACCCAGATTTTCCCTGGAGTGTTATTGATATTATGCAGTCAGACTTTTTGTAGTGCCTTGCTGTGTATGGTTTGTAGTGATGTAAATCTTCCACTATTTTGTCTTCACGTGAAAGGATTTCCCCCCTGCTCTCTTCTCAAACTACAGGCTGTCCCTACCTGCTCGAATTGTTAGAAGACATAGATTTTTTCAGGTGCTCAATCCAACTAGTATAGGAATAAAAACATTCTTCCTCACAACCTCCTCCTTTAGGAAAAGTTCTTCCAGAAGGAAACCCATCCTTTGATTTTAGGGCTGGTTCACTCATGTTAGTTCGCTACTAATGACTATAATATCACATAGTATATCACATCTGTCTAAGCAAATAGTCCCAAATCTAACATCACATACAGGAATTTTCACAACTCATCAGCTGTAATGACTTTCATTGTACATGACAAATTGGAGAATGTCCAGAGAAGGGTGACTAAAATGGTGAAAGGTCTGGAAACGATGCCTTATGAGGAGAGACTTAGGGAGTTGGGTATGTTTAGCCTGGAAAAAAGACGGTTAAGAGGCGATATGATAGCCCTGTTTAAGTATTTGAAGAGGTGTCACGTTGAGGATGGAGCAAGCTTGTTTTCTGCTGCTCCAGATTGGAACACGGAACAATGGATCCAAGCTCCAGGAACAGAGATTCCACCTCAACATTAGGAGGAACTTTTTGACAGTAAGAGCTGTTAGGCAGTGGAACGCACTCCCTCGGAGCGTGGTGGGGTCTCCTTCCTTGGAGGTCTTTAAACAGAGGCTGGATGGCCATCTGTCGGGGATGCTTTGATCGTGATTTCCTGCATGGCAGGGGGTTGGGCTGGATAGCCCTTGTGGTCTCTTCCAACTCTACAATTCTATGATTCTATGATTCTATGTGTTGTGGGTGGTGTTCACACACACACTCAGGTACTGTCTGTTTATCAGGAAAATCCCAGAAAAATAAATGCAGTCTCTAGATATGAAGCAGCTCTGGTTTTGTCTTCTCTCTCACTGTCTATACTTGCTTGCTTTTTTGTTCTTGTTACTTCATCTCAGAGCATTTTGACAATCTAGATCACAGGTTCCAAAATGCTAATACTGTGTCCAGTTCTGGGCACCACAATTCAAAAAGGATATTGACAAATTGTAGCAGTGTACAGAGAAGGGCGACTAAAATGGTGAAAGGTCTGGAAACCATGCTTTATGAGGAAAGACTTAGGGAGCTGGGTATGTTTAGCCTGGAAAAAAGACAGTTGAGGGGGTGATATGATAGCCCTGTTTAAGTATTTTGAAGGGGTGTCACATTGAGGCTGGAGCAAGCTTGTTTTCTGTTGTTCCAGAGACTGGAACATGGAGCAACGGATGCAAGTTCCAAGAACAGAGATTCCACCTCAACATGAGGAGGAACTTTTTGTCAGTAAGAGCTGTTCGGCAGTGGAACACACTCCCTCGGAGCGTGGTGGGGTCTCTTTCCTTGGAGGTCTTTAAGCAGAAGCTGAATGGCCATCTGACAGGGATGCTTTGATCATGATTTCCTGCGTGGCAGGGGGGTTGGACTGGATGGCCCTCGTGGTCTCTTCCAACTCTACAATTCTATTATTCTATGATTCTAATCTAAAGACCTTCTATAGTGGAGGGGATTAAACTATACTTTCCTGTACAACGGTCTCTGTAATTTAAACAGAAGGAAACCTTATAATGATTATGCTGACCAGCCATACTTTCAAGCATGTTAGGAACTCAATTTAGATTTGGCTCTTCCCCTCTTCCCACCACATAATTTCTATTTCATATTTACTCTTTGAACCTTCTCAAATCTCTTTACAACCCTCATTTTGTACTAGATTCCACAGTGCCACAAAGTTGTTTGAAAATATGGATGCAAGAATTAAGTTTCATCCTTTAAAAAAAAAAAAACAGTCAGAGGAAATTTGGAACCAGCTATCCCATGCCATGCTTCTGCTGTGTCAAGGGAAAAGAAAGTGTATTTAAGGAAGAGAAAGAACAGACTTGCACTATAAGACGAAGACAATAATTACAGTCGTCCCTTCACATTCGCGGGGGTTCCGTTCCGCGGACCCCCGCGAATGTGAAAAAACCGCGAATAACGACACCCCTCCCCCCTCCCTCCCCAGGCCTTCGCGGGGCCTTCCTAGGCCCCGCGAAGGTCTCCCCGGCCCTCCCTCCCTCCCTCCCCAAGCCTTCGCGGGGCCTTCCTAGGCCCCGCGGAGGCCTCCCCGGCCCTCCCTCCCTCCCTCCCCAGGCCTTTGCGGGGCCTTGCTAGGCCCCGCGGAGGTCTCCCCGGCCCTCCCTCCCGCCCTCCCCAGGCCTTCCTGGGGCCTCCGGAGCGGCTCCGGAGGCCCCAGGATCGCCTCCCCAGCCCTCCCCAGGCCTTCCTGGGGCCTCCGGAGCGTCTCCGGAGGCCCCAGGATCGCCTCCCCAGCCCTCCCCACCGCGTCCCCAGGCCTTCCTGGGGCCTCCGGAGCGTCTCTGGAGGCCCCAGGATCGCCTCCCCAGCCCTCCCCACCCCGTCCCCAAGCCTTCCTGGGGCCTCCGGAGACGCTCCGGAGGCCCCAGGATCGCCTCCCCAGTCCTCCCCACCCCGTCCCCAGGCCTTCCTGGGGCTTCCGGAGCGTCTCCGGAGGCCCCAGGATCGCCTCCCCAGCCCTCCCCACCCCGTCCCCAGGCCTTCCTGGGGCCTCCGGAGCGTCTCCGGAGGCCCCAGGATCGCCTCCCCAGCCCTCCCCACCCCGTCCCCAGGCCTTCCTGGGGCCTCCGGAGCGTCTCCGGAGGCCCCAGGATCGCCTCCCCAGCCCTCCCCACCCCGTCCCCAGGATCGCCTCCCCAGCCCTCCCCATCCCGTCCCCAGGCCTTTCTGGGGCCTCCGGAGATGCTCCGGAGGCCCCAGGATCGCCTCCCCAGCCCTCCCCACCCCGTCCCCAGGCCTTTCTGGGGCCTCCAGAGATGCTCCGGAGGCCCCAGGATCGCCTCCCCAGCCCTCCCCACCCCATACCCAGGCCTTCCTGGGGCCTCCGGAGCGTCTCCGAAGGCCCCAGGATCGCCTCCCCAGTCCTCCCCACCGCGTCCCCAGGCCTTCCTGGGGCCTCCGGAGAGTCTCCGGAGGCCCCAGGATCGCCTCCCCAGCCCTCCCCACCCTGTCCCCAGGCCT
Organism: Gambelia wislizenii; assembly: GCA_030847615.1. NCBI lineage: Eukaryota > Metazoa > Chordata > Lepidosauria > Squamata > Crotaphytidae > Gambelia > Gambelia wislizenii. The sequence continues at coordinate 60,295,136 of JAUMIR010000006.1, forward strand.
TCCTGGGGCCTCCGGAGACGCTCCGGAGGCCCCAGGATCGCCTCCCCAGCCCTCCCCACCCCGTCCCCAGGCCTTCCTGGGGCCTCCGGAGCGTCTCCGGAGGCCCCAGGATCGCCTCCCCAGCCCTCCCCAGGCCTTCCTGGGTCCTCTGGAGCGTCTCCGGAGGCCCAGGATCGCCTCCCCAGCCCTCCCCACCGCGTCCCCAGGCCTTCCTGGGGCCTCCGGAGCGTCTCCGGAGGCCCCAGGATCGCCTCCCCAGCCCTCCCCACCGCGTCCCCAGGCCTTCCTGGGGCCTCCGGAGATGCTCCGGAGGCCCCAGGATCACCTCCCCAGCCCTCCCCACCCTATCCCCAGGCCTTCCTGGGGCCTCCGGTGCGTCTCCGGAGGCTCCAGGATCGCCTCCCCAGCCCTCCCCACCGCGTCCCCAGGCCTTCCTGGGGCCTCCGGAGCGTCTCCGGAGGCCCCAGGATCGCCTCCCCAGCCCTCCCCACCGCGTCCCCAAGCCTTCCTGGGGCCTCCGGAGACGCTCCGGAGGCCCCAGGATCGCCTCCCCAGTCCTCCCCACCGCGTCCCCAGGCCTTCCTGGGGCCTCCGGAGCGTCTCCGGACGCCCCAGGATCGCCTCCCCAGCCCTCCCCACCCCGTCCCCAGGCCTTTCTGGGGCCTCCGGAGATGCTCCGGAGGCCCCAGGATCGCCTCCCCAGCCCTCCCCACCGCGTCCCCAGGCCTTCCTGGGGCCTCCGGAGCGTCTCCGGAGGCCCCAGGATCGCCTCCCCAGCCCTCCCCACCCCGTCCCCAGGCCTTCCTGGGGCCTCCGGAGCGTCTCCAGAGGCCCCAGGATCGCCTCCCCAGCCCTCCCCACCCCATCCCCAAGCCTTCCTGGGGCCTCCGGAGCGTCTCCGGAGGCCCCAGGATCGCCTCCCCAGCCCTCCCCACCGCGTCCCCAGGCCTTCCTGGGGCCTCCGGAGCGTCTCCGGAGGCCCCAGGATCGCCTCCCCAGCCCTCCCCACCCCGTCCCCAAGCCTTCCTGGGGCCTCCGGAGCGTCTCCGGAGGCCCCAGGATCGCCTCCCCAGCCCTCCCCACCCCGTCCCCAGGCCTTCCTGTGGCCTCCGGAGCATCTCCAGAGGCCCCAGGATCGCCTCCCCAGCCCTCCCCACCACGTCCCCAGGCCTTCCTGGGGCCTCCGGAGCGTCTCCGGAGGCCCCAGGATCGCCTCCCCAGCCCTCCCCACCCCGTCCCCAGGCCTTCCTGTGGCCTCCGGAGCGTCTCCAGAGGCCCCAGGATCGCCTCCCCAGCCCTCCCCACCACGTCCCCAGGCCTTCCTGGGGCCTCCGGAGCGTCTCCGGAGGCCCCAGGATCGCCTCCCCAGCCCTCCCCACCCCTCCCCAGGCCTTCATGGGGCCTCCGGAGCGCCTCCGGGGGCCCCGTGGACGCCTCCCTGGGCCTCCCCGCTCCCTCTATGTCTTTCACGGGGCCTCTGGAGGCCCCGTGTCGCGGTTTTGGGGGGGCCCGTGGGAGGCCCTCCCAAAACCGCGAATAACCGAAACCGCGAATGTCAAGTTCGCGAATGTGGAGGGACAACTGTACAGTGATGTATTCAAGCCTCAATTCAAATCTCTACCTTCAAGTCTTAAGTCAAATCTCAAGTTCTTGCAAGATACCTTCAGGTCAAGTCTGGAGCCAACTTTAACAGAAAAAAAGATGGTAGGGGTATGTTAGGAAAGTCCATGGCATCGTTCACTTCAAGCAGCAGGCAAAAGGCTCTCCCTTGAGACCATGGGGTGAGTTTCTCAGAGGGGAACTGCAAATGCATTAGGCATGAGCCCTGTGCTCTGGGGGTGAGTCTTACTTGCTGCTCCTAAGAAAAGCTTTAGAAGGATCCTTCCACCTCAAGCCCATTGCCTAACACATTTGCTGTTCCCCTGTGAGAAACGTGTCCCACATTCTGAGGGCAAGTCTTGCCTGCTGCTCTTAGGAAAAGCTATAGAAGGCTCCTCCAATGTGCAGTGGGGCCAGGCTGACTTGAGTCTGACTTGAGTTCAAGTCAGTCAACTCAAGTCTACACCACTGCTACATTATGTGTTAGGACACCATTTTGCCACAAGAAATAAAAAATAAAGTTATTAAACGCTCCCATGAGTACCCGATATTTAGTTTCTGAATAGGCTTCTTGATGCATCTCTGCAAGATTCTTTGCTTTAAACTTGCCTGTTCTAGTCTGCTAACACTGGTAAATATAATTTTGTTGTGTCTCTCCAAACCATGATTTAATCATTCAACCATTCCCAGTATTGAAACATTGCAAAATTATTCAGACCTTGTTCGCAAAGGAAGATTCTCAAAATTATTCAGACCTTGAAGATGTTGTTGTGTGTCTGCTTGATTGGCACTGCAAGGTTATCATGGGGAATATAGTGTCTGATCATGCCCTGGGGAACTAATGTTAATTCCACTTTCACCTGATTTGTACTTATTCTGAAATTGATCCCATAATCCATGACCATATGATATTTTCAGTACAGTACTTCTATAGGACTTGCAATACTTGGGAAATGAAATTCAGTAGAGATGTGGGCAGTTTACTTAACAAAGCCACAACAGTGCTGCTGTTGCTGCTGCTCCCCATTTTTAGCTAGAAAATACTCCAGAGGATTGAGGAATCCTTTGCATTCCATATGTTTCTGAGGGCGTTCCATCCAAATCAGTCCTCTACCCTTGCAGGGGAAAGTAGTGATCCACAAACAATCCAAATGTCACCAGGGAATAATCTGTCCAAGACAATGAGGTCACATTTATGCCCGCTCAGTTCAGTCGCAGTCTGGTGTGCAGCAGACATCAGTATGAGAGTATAACCTGAAGTATATTGAACAATTCATGGCGTATTAAGACAGTCCCACAGTTCTTATGGAGATCATGTTTGTTCAGCCTTGGCAGCCATGAAGTATCTAACTTTGCAATGGAAATCACCTCTACCAGCATAGGCCTTATTCAGTAAAATAACTCCCCCTTTCACCAATGTCACAGTTTGATGAAATAGTGATCCAAAGTATCCTCCTTCTGATGTATTTGTACCTGGGAGCAAACTTAATTAAATACTTGGTCCTACTTCAGTATAAACATGCACAAAATTGTGTAATAAATAACCTCTCTATTCCTGTTTAGAAGAATCAAATGTAAGATTTTTTAGAGCAGTTTCTCTGCCTACCACCATTTTATAGGCTATAAGCTCCATTCAATAGCAGTAGCTGTACAAATCAAATGATAAAACAGAGACTTGTCTTGGGAAAGAAAAATCCTATTGTAGGGTGAAGTCTACTAACTTCCTTTAAAAAGGTTCTCAGATGTAGCAGATACTAGGACTAAAAAAGAGATGCATTTTACTCAGTGCAAAATGATGTTAAAACAGTAAGTAAATGATCTTTCAATAACAGACAACATGCAAAGTCTTGCACCATGAAAAATGCTGAAATACCATCGGACCCCCGTAGCTATGGAACCAATATCCACAGTTTCAAGTATCTGGGGGACACAAAATAGGGGAGACATGTCATAGAGTTGCACTGGGAAATGCCTAGAGAGGTGTCTTGTCTACGCTTCTGGGTCCTCCAATGTAAAACTGTGATATGTTTTTACCAGAAGTTTTTTATTTTAATAGAGTTCACTGTTATCCGCCGTTTCTGATATCTACACTAAGTCTGGGAACCAAACCCCTGTAGACACAGGGGTCCAACTGTACTCTTATTTTCATATGTATAGGTGTTAAACATTTACCAGCTTAAAAAAACATAAATATATTTTAAAACACATGTGAATCAGTTTGGGAGATGGGAGTTAGGGAAATGTGTTATTTGACTCCTGTGATGTCATCTCTGCAAACAGACACAAATATCTATGTATTCTGATGGAATCAACCTTCATCTTCCTTGTAAAAGGAAGACTCAAGACTTTTTCAGTTTGACTTGAATTGTGTTGAAAGCCTACAGAACCAATTTCATGGTAGAAAAGATGTGTCACCTGTCAAGTATGAAAGATGCATATATGTATTTTCCTTGGGTTTTTTTTCTGCGCTGTGAGGCTGTGTTCTGGAAGAGTTTACTTCTGACATTTCACCAGCATCTGTGGCTGGGATCTTCAGAGAATGGCTGGGTAGGAGTGTGTGTGGAGTTTATATACTGTGAACCCCTGTTGGGGAGTATATGTAAATTTGTGTATTTGAATGGTTAGTTTCTGGGGCTAGAAACGCAAGGAGGATTCGTGTCTGTTTGGCTATTGGTTGGTTGGTGGCCCATTATCTACTGGGAATCCCCCTGTCCCTGGGTGGAATTCCTTTGCAAGTATTGAGTTTTGATTCTATTGTTTTTCAAAACTGGCAGCCAGATTTTGTTTACTTTTAGGGTTTCTTCTTTCCTGTTGTAGTTGTCCTGGGGTTTGTGGATTTCAATAGCTTCTCTGTGCATTCTGACATGATAATTATTGGCCTGGTCTAGAATTTCTGTGTTTTCAAATAGCATTTTGTGTCCAGGTTGGTTTATAACATGTTCTGCTACTGCTGATTTTTCTGGCTGGCCCAGTCTGCAGTGACTCTCATGTTCCTTGATTCGTGTTTGCACACAAGTTTAGTGGCCCCTATGTAAACTTGTCCACAGCTACATGGTATGTGATAACTCCTGCAGCTGTGAGAGGGTCTGTTTTGTCCTTTGGTGAGCGTAGCATCAGACCTTGGCTTGCCTACCATATTATTGCCACTTCTGACTGAAAGTAGTTCTCCTGGTTTTCAGGTTTTAAGCCTACTTGGGTGTTCTGGTATTCATTGGCGGGGTCTTCCATCCAAATACTACCTAGGCCTGATCCTGCTTAGCTGCCAAAGTCAGACAAGATCTGTTGCAGTGAGATGGTATGGCAGAACTCAAATAACAGGTACTGGGCCCCTCCTCACCCCACAAAACACCTTTGGACAAACTGCCCTTTGAGCAGGAAAGAAAGAAAAATAGCCATTGTCACCACCTCTTTAAACAGCTGTTTTCATAGCAGGTTATTATTTGTACTGACTTCGTGCAAGCTGCTATTTTAGGAGACATGTTGGGTGAAGAGTGGGATAAAAATACAGAGAACACACGTTCTCCAGAACCCTAATTCTATACACAAGTACCAGGGGCGGAGGGAGGAAAAATCTAAGTAAGTGTCCTTGAAATGAATAGAAGTTCTCATATCCACAAAGTACTATTGTGTACTTGACATGTCTTCAAAAAACTTTCTTGGTTGAATTCAAATGCTATTTATGCAAGCTTATTCTATAACCTTAACAGACAAAAAATAAATAAATAAGAGGAACACCTAGAGCAGTGGTTCTCAACCTGTGAGTCCCCAGATGTTGGACTACAGTTCCCAAGAGCCCTCTGAGGTCTCGCCTTGACAGCCGGGTGGTCCTCCCAGTCATTAGTGAGGCTGTAGGATTGAACTCACAGCCTCACTAATGACTGGGAGGACCACCTGGCTGTCAAGGTGAGACCTCAGGGGGCTCCTGGGAACTGTAGTCCAATATCTGGGGACCCACAGGTTGAGAACCACTGACTTAGAGCTTCAGAAGAACTGGTTATACTGGAGGCGGATGTGCCAAGTGTTTTCATCTAGGGTGGAACAATATGGAAGCGACAAATAAGCATTTGGAATTTAGGTTTTCACTTCTGCATTGCAAAGTTTTGGGGAGTTGGACAATTTGCAATTCAAGAACAGCAAGTAGGAGAGGTGTTCAGTCATTCATTCCCTGTTGATTTTGCTTTTCATCTCCTAACACTGCTGTCCTCCCTTGCTGCCCAGCTTAAGGGAAAGCAGGGGAGAAGGAAGAGTTAACTCATCCACCTGCTGCCTCTCTGCTGCAAAGCCCCATTCCTGTTATTTTGCAAAGGGAAAAATGGAAGCCTGTGATCCCAGGTCTCAAGGAGAAGCGAAAAGAACCAGAAAACCAGTATAGCTAGTTTAGTACTTAAAGTTGTGGCTTTGATACAATAAAATTTGAGGGCATTAAATTTTTGGAGAAGTGTCTATTGTTGTTGTGCCTTCAAGTCATTTCAAACTTATGGTGACCCTGAGATGAATCTCTTATGGAGTTTTCTTGGCAAGATTTGTTCAGAGAGGGTTTGCCTTTATCTTCCTCTGAGGCTGAGAGACTGTGATCTGCCCAAGGTCACACAGTGGGTTTCTATAGCTGAGCAGGAATTTGAATCCTGTTCTGCAGAGTCCTAGTCCAATGCTCAAACCACTACACCATGCTGATTTACAAGTGTCTATTACCTTTCAGTTATGGGCCCTTTTTTTCTCCTTGGACACAATAACACTGAATGGTGAGAGAAAGTTTCCTTCTCTGATTGAGCAATTTGTTAAAATACTGCTGCTTGCGTGTTTTTCCTTATCACTGGTTAAAGAGACTAGAAACTTTTAGACAAAAGAGGAGGGGGCAGGAAAATTAAGAGAAAGAGCTGGAAACGTTTATGTAGAGGAATGCTTTCACAAATCCCCTCTTCCCAAATGGTTTTGGAGTAGAACAAAATCCACAATCCACAAAAAAGTGATACCTTTATTGGCCAACCAAATGCAAAACACATGATGCAAGCTTTCGAAACCCTCCTGGCATCTTCATCAGGCAAAAGATACTGAAAAATAAAGAATGAAAAGTGATGATGTTGGAGTCACAGGCCTGTAAACTGTTTCAGATGTTACTTGTGTTGTTGTTCAGGTGAGGAATCTCATGCAGGCAGAGGCCACTCCAACTTCCTGGCCCTGTTGAGTTGAGACAAAAAGCAGTAAAATTTAAATCCTTTTGCAGCAGTGAGGCAACCTCTCTGGCATCCCACATGTCTCTGTTCCTTTATGAGGCCATGGGCCCTTGTTAGGCACAGATCATTGGATTTTTCAAGATGTCTCTGTACTGCTACCTCTGGAAACAGCTTTTAGGCGCTGTATAGGTCAAACTAGCCAATTTTAGTCCCAAAGAGAAGTTTTATCTTTGTTGGAGGCAGAAACCTCAGAGAGTTTAGTCTCAGTCCATATTCCCTCTTGTTTAGGATTCCCCTTGTTGCAGCAAAATGAGGATCTTCAAATCTAGGAAACACATTCAGGGGTAGCTGTGTTGTCCAGGTGGCAAAACAAAATCCAAAATCCACAAAAAAGTGAAAACTTTATTAGCCAACCAAATGCAAAACACATGATGCAAACTTTCAAAGCTCTACATGATGCAAACTTTCAAAGCTTCTTCATCAGGCAAAAGATGCATTTGGTTGGCTAATAAAGTTTTCACTTTTTTGTGGATTTTGGATTTTGTTTTGCTGCACAGCCAACATGGCTATCACTGAATGTGTTTCCTGGTTTTGGAGTGCTTAACCCAGATTAAAGCAACTTTGAAGTACGCACTATTGATAGGCCTTAAATGAAATACATATGGTTTCTATCTTGTGTTACAGAAAGAGGATCAAAGGGGAACCTTGACCTAACAGAATTAATAGGAGTTCCACTTCCACCTTCTGTCTCCTTTATCACTGGATATGGAGGGTTTCCAGCATACAGTTTTGGTCCAGAAGCTAATGTGGGCCGTTTGACAAGAACTCTGATACCACAACCATTCTACAGGGATTTTGCAATCACTGTTACCGTCAAACCAAATAGTGACCGTGGAGGTGTATTATTTGCCATAACGGATGCTTTTCAGAAGACAATTTACTTGGGCATCAGACTGTCACCTGTGGATGATAACACCCAGAGAATCATTATGTACTACACTGAACCAGGTTCTCACATATCCCGAGAGGCTGCTTCCTTTAAAGTCCCGGTGATGACCAACAAATGGAATCGCTTTACTATGGCCGTAGAGGACAGTGACATTGTCTTATTCATGGACTGTGAGGAATATCACAGGGTCAGTTTCCAGAGATCACCTCATGCCTTGGACTTTGAATCCAGCTCAGGAATATTTGTTGGAAATGCAGGAGCAACAGGACTGGACAGATTCACTGTAAGTATGCTGCATGGTAAATTTGTGGTTTGTTCTGCAGCTAATCTGCCACAACATTTATAAATTAAATAGGTGGGTTCTGTTGCCCTTAAAATGTGCAAACGAGAAAAGATAGGTCAGAATGGCTACACTGACACAACGGTAAGGTGGACAGCTGCCATAGGCAGGCACTCCTTGTGGCTGCATGTCTATTAGAGCAAGGAGGCAGATAAAGGGAAAAGAGGGAGAGATAAGCAAAGACTGAGAGAGGGGAAGGCAGGTGAGTGCCTAACTATTTACAGTACTACGTGATACCCTTGTCCGAGTGGGTACAGTCCTTGTGCTGGCGAATGGGGGCAACAGTATGCTAAGTGGCAGAAGGTGTGTGCATGTTTATGTTTGAAGGAGTTAAACGGAGAGAGAATCAGAGGATGCCAGGTAGTGGAGGAGAGATTAGAAGGGAAGAGAGAAACTGGGCAAGTGTGCAACATCATTGCCAGGTAGAAATAGTCCATGGCTAGAGAGCAGTGGGAACACTAGGCTAAATGGCAGAAGATGTACTATGCATTCAGGATGGAGCAGCTGCATGTGGGGAGCTACGAGTTGCAATAGCAGGCAGAGGCAGAAGAAAACTGGTGTGGCTGTTAACACAAAGCATAACAATGAGAAATTGTCAGTGAGTGAAAGGTGATGTGGCAGATTTATAGTTGAAGTGAGATCTGAGTGGGAGCTTCCCATTTTGTGCATACAGCCAGCATTACATCCCAACTCTACTTGCATGTTTTGTTTTAGGGCATTAGTTGATAGAGAGTGCATAGAACCTCTGGAGATCCTGACTAAGGAGCAAAGACACAAATAGCTTGGAGAAACAAACTAAAGGCTTTGTTATAGGAACTCCATTCTAAAATAGGAATGTTACTCAGGGTGCTAATCTAAGCATAGCTTAATTCTAGGGAAGAGCTGAGAGAGGACTGGCAGGAAGAGAAGAGATGGGAAATCATCCCTAAAAGTATTACTTTACATCACAGAGGGGTCAGGATAGATAGGTAAGAAGAGAGGACACTTTGGGTCGCTCAGACTATCTAACCCTATTACTACTGCCTGCTCTGAGGCATTCTTGACTCTTCAGTGCTCAGTGTTGTTGCACTTCTAACATTAGTGTTCCTAACAGTGTGGTTTGTATGCACCAATATTGTTTAATTACTTTTATGGGCGTGCTTGTTTCATGTGAAGTCCAAGGCTTTCACAGCTAGCATCCATAGATTTTCCTTGGGTTTTTTCTGGCCTCACAGCCTGGAAAAAACCCAAGGAAAATCTATGCTTGTTTCACATTAGAAATGAGCAAAAAATAAAACAATCACTTGAATTGTACAATCACCCAGCATAGGAGGAAAATAGCTGTTATACAGTCATACCGGCACATGAGAAATGGAAGTCTTTGTGAAAGATTACTGTATATGTCCACAGTATGTATGCCATTTAAATATAAAACATCTAAACTCTTTTCATATGATTCCTAAGCTTTCAACATTGATTTTTATGACTCCAGAAGGGGATTAGACAAATGTATTATATTAACAGCTATTAATCATGGCAGCTAAGTAGAATTCCCATGGTCAAAGAAAGTATAGCTGTAAACACCAGTTGCAGGAGGCAAACAGCCCTGCCCTGCCTGAGTGTGAAATCTGACTGGACTTTTTTGCAACAAGATGTTGAACTGCTTGGATGTTTGATTTTACCTAGCAAAGTCTTTCTTATTATCACTCCTGCATAACATCAGTTTATTCATTTAATGGAGTGTTAAAAAGTGGGTGTTTAAATGCTCGTTCACAAATCACTTCCCTGCATATCGAAATCTAGAATGTTAGGCAGAAGGGATCAACCCTAACTTTCTTTGTTTGCTTGTTTTAAGGTGCAAGAGAGCACTAAACAGACACATAAGCTCCAACATGTAGCCTGAAGTGGTGCAGTGCAGAGCCCAGAAAACTGTTCTTATTCTTTGTCCCTTAGTAATCTGAAGGCTCTTCATATGTTCTGTGTGGGATTCTTTCTAAAGAACATCACTTTGAGATGCTGTTCTCAATACTTCTAGGGCTCCATTCAGCAACTGACAATCAAGCCTGATGTAAGGACTACTGAAGATCAATGTGAGGATGATGATCCCTATGTGAGTACTCCCACATAAGCATTTTTGACAATTATCTCAAGGATTTGTAAGTAGATTTCAATACAGTACAAGCAGGAATATTTGCCTCTCATCCTGTTGTTTGCAACTCCCACTGTAACCTATTCTTCAACTGGAGGCCAGAATTTGTTAAATAGACAACATGTGAGGGAAATGCCAATTTTCATTGCTAAAACAGCCCACTGGAAGGTGTGTCATCACCTCTACTACACAACACTGTTGCAGTGAAATTCACAGCTGCTCCCACCCCTGGCTATATTTTAGTTCAGAGCCAAAGAGACATCAGCTAGCTGATTGCACACCTCTGGTGTCACCTTCCATTTTACTCTCATTGTTTCTGTACTGAATGATTATTTGTCATGCGCATAAAATGGGCCTTATGTGAGAAACACAAATGGATTTGCTTGTGCACCTTAGCCCTAAGGGAGCAGATATTTAATGTCTGCACTTAAGAGGGCATGCTGGGAAAGGCAGGGGCACAACCCCATTAGGCCATGTACAGCAAGATATAAACTATGATCTGTTTCATGGCACATTGTCTAGCACTTGGTCACCAAAGGGTCGCCTATGTGGACCTCCTCTGATTCTCTTCCATAAGGAAACGTTCCTGGTAAAACAAGAACAACATTGCATGAGAACTGTGTGCTTAAACCAAAAATGCACTCAAATTGGCTACCATGAGCCTAAAAACTCATAATCTATATATCAGAAAGAAATGAAGGTTCACCTGAGCAGAGAGATGGAGAGAAGGCCTATGGTGCTAGCTTGCCCCGGGTGGTGCAGTGCATATTTGTGTGCTCTGCCTAGAGCATCTTGGTGTGTGTGTGGGGGAAACCATGGAGTATTACTCAGTGGAAGCTGGATTACCCAGGCAAAGTTGAGATTACTTTCATCAGGCAGCTTGAAACTGGAGAATGGGGTACCCCCTCTGAAAATTTTGGCTGCATTGCCACCTTTGTTTGGCCCATGAACCACTGTAGCTTCTGTTTGTAGTTCAGCAGTGGAGCACATTCTTTGCACACAGAATGTTCCAAGTTCAGTCCTCATCATCCTCAATTAAAAAGCACCAGTGATGGCCTCTTCTACCATGTGAACAGTACTACCAGTAGGTAGTCTAGGGTCAGGATGAGGAACTAGTGGCCTTACAGATATTGCTGAACCACAGCTCTCATCATTGTTCATCATTGGCTACACTGGCTAGTACTGATAGGAAGTGATGCCAAATATCTGAAGAGCTACAGGTTCCCCACCACCAAGCAACCATGTAACCAATGTGTGGAGTATATACTGTATGTGCTTATGCAATTCATTCAGTTTTGATGGGCCGAACATGCATATGCAATATTCATTAAATTTCTCACAACCTAAGTTCTTAATTGTGGCTTGGTTCTCATAGACTTCTGGAGAAAGCAGTGGCCATCACAGTGTGCAGGAACAGGAGGGTGTCCCTGAGACACATGAAGTTATTTGGCCCTCACAAGTCCCAGTAAGTATTATACCTTATCTAGCTTTATCTTTGTGACTTCCTTCTAAAGAGCAAAAGAGGATTTTGCTGCCTTATGATTTTGCTGCCTTATGCATCTGATGAATTTAATGCACACAGCAAACAAATGTGCTGTTTGTATGCATCCATTGAGTCTCATGAACATAGCAAATGGAGGCAAACTGATCTGCTTGTGGCTACATAATGAGTTAATTTTTAATTCAAAATTTTATTTCTTTCTTAAAGCCTTTTCAAGATATGAAAAAGGTGCAGAGTGAGGGAAAAGGTGAATTATGATAGATCCAAACTTCCCTCAGCTCAGGAATGCAGCCACTGTTTAAGCCAAAGTTAGGCCGTGGCCAAGGTAGTCCTAAGTCCCAACACCCCCAGGTATGAAAGGAGCTGGATTCAAGAAAGATGGCTTGTTGTCAGCTCAGCTGGCCCTCTTGGTGTGGTAGGATTGTATTACAAGTCAGTGCTCCTGAAAGTCATGGCCTGTGGACTGGTGCTGGTTCCTGAGCCCCCAGCTGCCGGTCCGTCAAGAGTTTCCAGGAAAGAAAGAAACAATCGTAGCCAATGGGCACATATATGGTACCCATTCCTGACACACTGGAAAAATAAATACTGTATATGTTAGTCTCCCATATCAGATAACCTGAGAAACATTGCTCTAAACCACTTTGTAAGGGTCATAGATCCTTTAAGGTAGGATATATTTTTTTAATTTAGCACTCATACAAACAAATATTGGCAAACAAGAACAAAGCTGCAAATAATTGTGGAAACTAGAATGACACAACAGTGAAATAATAATAATAATAATAATAATAATTATTATTATTATTATTATTTATTACCCACCTCTCCCATCAGGATTGGGGCGCGGTACATACATTGCAATACACACAGTAATACAGTACATTTCATCACATACAATTCAATACAGTTCAACAAGTTATACAAATGGGGTGGTGCTGTGCTGCAGCCAGGGCCGGTTTAACCTGTCTGCCAAATCAGCATTGGCAGGGGGCCCCAAGGTCAAGAGGGGGCCCCGAGGTCAAGAGAGGGCCCCGTGTTGGCCTCCTTAATATGAAAATAATGGGATTTCTGGTTTAAAATACCATAGAGTTGCCTTGGAAGGCCTAGAAAAGGGCTAGGGAAGACACATTTTCTAGGAAGACTCTATGGTAGGTGTGCTGTTTTGTGTCCCATGGATAATGAATCCAGGGATACGGGGGTCCTACTATAATCTGAACATCCTGTACGGTGAATAGGTTAGGTTACATTGATCTGAGATAAACATATGGGGGCCCCAAAGTAAAGCATTGCAGGGGGCCCCAAAATTCCTTAAACCGGTCCTGGCTGCAGCTGCTGTTTCTTAACTGAGTTCTCCATGTGGGCCTGTCAGAATGTCTGGTACTTGCTGTCTGGGAGAAGAGAGTCAGGATCCAGAGGGGAATGAGCCCTGCAGCTCTCACAAGGTAACACCTATAATTACATATACATGATACATGATATGATACATGATTGTATCAGTCAATCCCAGTTAGGGGCTTGGCAGTTATTCAAATAGGGCTATAGTTGGCATATCAGCCTTGGCTGCCAAAAGGTGCTCTAAGCCACTCAGACCACTCGTGCCTTAGAATCATAGAATCATAGAACTGCAGAGTTGGAAGAGACCACGAGGGCCATCCAGTCCAACCCCCCTGCCACGCAGGAAATCTTGATCAAAGCATCCCCGACAGATGGCCCTCCAGCCTCTGTTTAAAGACCTCCAAGGAAGGAGACCCCACCACGCTCCGAGGGAGTGTGTTCCACTGCCGAACAGCTCTTACTGTCAAAAAGTTCCTCCTCATGTTGAGGTGGAATCTCTGTTCCTGGAGCTTGCACCCATTGCTCCGTGTTCCAGTCTCTGGAGCAGTAGAAAACAAGCCTGCTCCATCCTCAGCGTGACATCCCTTCAAATACTTAAACAGGGCTATCATATCACCTCTAAACCATCTTTTTTCCAGGCTAAACATACCCAGCTCCCTAAGTCTCTCCTCATAAGGCATTGTTTCCAGACCTTTCACCATTTTAGTTGCCCTTCTCTGGACACGCTCCAATTTGTCAATATCCTTTCTGAATTGTGGTGCCCAGAACTGGACACAGTATTCTAAGTGAGGTCTGACCAAGGCAGAATAGAGTGGCACTATTACTTCCCTTGATCTAGAAACTATACTTCTATTGATACAGCCCAAAATTGCATTGGCCTTTTTAGCTGCCGCATCACACTGTTGGCTCATGTTCAACTTTTGGTCTACTAGGACTCCTAGATCCCTTTTGCACGTAGTCTCATTCAGCCAGGTCTCTCCCATCCTATATTTATGCATTTCATTTTTCCGCCCTAAATGCAGTACTTTACATTTCTCCGTATTGAATTTCATTTTGTTAGCTTTGGCCCAGGTCTCCAGTCTATCCAGTCTATCCAGGTCATTCTGAATTTTGATCCTGTCCTCTAGGGTATTAGCTACTCCTCCCAATTTGGTGTCATCTGCAAATTTGATAAGTATGCCCCTAATTCCCTCATCTAAGTCATTGATAAAGATGTTGAATAGCACTGGGCCCAGGACAGAACCCTGTGGCACCCCACTGGTCACATCTTTCCAAGACGAAGAGGAGCCACTACTGAGCACCCTTTGGGTTCGGCCGGTCAACCAATTACAAATCCATTGAACAGTTAACTTGTCTAGCCCACATTCTACAAGCTTGTTTGCAAGAATGTCATGGGGAACCTTGTCAAAGGCCTTACTGAAATTAAGTGATAATATTATGGATTCAAGAGCACACTCGAACTGTGCACCTGCTCTTTCAGGAGGAGTGCATTCTCCTACAGAACAGGTTGAAAATCATTCAGCCAGGCAGTTAGTTAACCATCTGCTAACATTACCTCCCTGCTGTCTGGATCAAGTTTCAGTTTGTGGCTCTCATCAGATCTATTAATTTCCTCAGGTACTGTCTCCTCAGGACGGGCACTGTCTCACTAATGTTAGATGAAGAGCAGAGCTAAAGCCAAATTTCATCTCCATATTGATGACACTTCAGCCCACAGCCATGCATAATGTTCCTGAGCAGTTTTGTACAGATGTTAAAAAGCACTGGGCTATGTGTGTAATCAAGATATTGAGAACCCTGTGATGGAATTGTCATGAAACAAGGCCTTAATCCTCCAGCACCAGCACCTGTAAATTTCCATCTAAGTAGGAATAAAGCAGATGAAATATAAACCAGTGCTTCCAACTTCCAGTTGAGGTAGCTGATCTAGTTTAATAACAGGGGTTACGGTTTCAGAAGCCATTGAGGGGTCAAGGAGAGTCAACAAGGGTGCACTCCTCCATCTCAAGGCTGAACAAGAATTCAAAGTGCCCAAAGTTCAGATGCAGTAGAAGCAGGAGGTGTCTGATGTTAAACAGTTCAGGGTCAAGAAGCTGTGAATCAGAACAGAGTCCAAACAGTTCAAGGTAGCAGAATCAGTAAACAGTCCAAGGGTCATAAGTCCAGTACTTACAATGGCTGAGTCAGGTCATCAAGAGGTGAACTGAAAAGATGGCTTTCAATAGTTTGACTGGAGAAAGCTCCCTGCTTATAAAGGCAGCCAGCTCCAGCTCAGCCAACACCCACATTCTAGATAATGTTTAAGCGAGTTTCACAGCTGTGTGCATGTAGCCTACCATTCCGTCTGTGGCGGGATAGTCTTTGCCAGACAACTGGGGTGGGGGTCCCTCTTCCAGCTCTTTTTCCTGCTGTGAATCTTGCTGAACTGGAGGAGGAGAACTAAATTGGCTATCAGGCTGGCTATCAGGCTCTGATTACAGTACATCTGCTTCGTCTTCTGAGGAAGACAAGGTCTCAAGGTGGGCATGGCATTCTTGGTAAAACCCATCCCACGTGGTTATCAAGTTTCTGTCCCAAAACTGGGTCCAAATCCATATTGAAATAGCCCCGCCCAAGAGTACCTGGAGTTCATTGACAACCACTTTTTCTTGGACCTTTCTTTGGATCTACAGCTAATGAGAGCAAAGCCCTGTTTAGTCCAGCATGTTGTTCCCCACAGCACCAAGTCCAACATCTGTGGGAGACCAGGACATGAGCACTAGATTTTAGCCAGCAACTGGGGTTAAGGGACATGTTGATCTGATGCAGGAGGTGGTACAGTGCTGTCACGTCCTGTAAGCACTGATAACTTTGTTCTCAATGAATTTGTCCAATGCCCATTTAAAATCATCTGTTAGTGTCCATCATTACATAAAAGTTGTGGTAGAAAATTCTCAACTGATCCTTTGCATCTGACTACTTTAACTGCTTTGCAGGCGGCTGGTACTCAGTTGCATGCATTCTAGATCTTCAGGTAGGTTAACTTTTCATTTGGGTCACTATTATCTAGACCAGATATGTGGATACTTTAACTCATGAGCCACCAGGTCTCCCCATCTGGCCCACAGGTGTGGGGGGGGGATGAACAAAGCCAAGGCACTAGTTTAAGTTTAAACCTTCTCACCGAAAGAGTCATGATAGATGATGAAGACCTAGGAGATTTTCAGACAGGCAAAAATCGCCCCTTGCCGCGCGAGCAGCCTCCCGAAACTGCTGCGCGGCAAGGGTCTTTTTCGGACGACGCTGTGCCTCTAGCGAAGCCGTCCGTGTCACTTCCGTGAAGCTTCGGACGGCTCCGCGCCATATTTCAAGCACAGAAGCTGCCCGTGATTGAAATATGGCGCGGAGCCGTCCCAAGCTTCACGGAAGTGACACGGACGGCTTCGCTAGAGGCACAGCGTCGTCCGAAAAAGACCCTTGCCGCGCAGCAGTTTCGGGAGGCTGCTCGCGCGGCAAGGGGCGATTTTTGCCTGTCTGAAAATCTCCCTACATTTTTGCTCCTTACCTATTCTGTGCTGATCATGGGCTAACTTTATGTTCTTTGTCTATGCTTGGCAAAGGGGTTTAGCACTCCCTACTCAGAGCACCACAACAGAGATCAAAATGTTTCTCACCAACAGATCTGTAAGGATCACTTGGGAAGTTGAGAGGCTGAGAACTGTGTGTGTGTGTGTGTGTGTGTGTGTGTGTGTGAGAGAGAGAGAGAGAGAGAGAGAGAGAGAGTTTTAATTATTACTATCAATGGTGTTTATGTGTGTGTGAATGGTGTGTATGGGGGTGGGTATTTGGGTAGATCACATGGTTGTATCCAAGGCCCATTCTTTTCTCTAGCTCTCATTGGAAATAAGACATCATTCTATCAAGTACTTCTGTTGCATTTCCTGTTGGACACTGTTCTTGGAGCTAAATGGGGTGTCACCTGAAAAACATACTTTGAAACTGATGTTGGATGATGTCTTCCTGTTTCCATATTCTACAGTTGCTATATTGTGCCAAAATCCATGGAATTGAATGAACATAAGATGTGACGTGTTCCTCTCATTTGCATGAAAGTTTCATTAGTCTTACCAAGCTGCTTTGCGCCCTCAGAATTCTTCAGATTTAGTATGCTGCACTCCTCCCTAATAACTAAAATGATTACCTCTACATTGCTAGATAACATGCTTAATGTAGCTATTTAAGCAGGGGACAAGGTTTAATTTTATAAGCCATTGTTTCAGGCTGAGGGATAGATAGCTGAAGAGAGAGAGAGACAGAACTAGGAATGTTGGCCTCAGCTGAATCTTGGAGGGTTTGTCTTAATATGCTTAGCAATTCACAAAACAGAGGAGGTGATATTATAATTTAAGAATAAGTGTGGTCTCATAAAACTTGTATCCATTTTAAACAGTACTTTGGCAACTATTTTCTACCTTTTAGTCTGTCTCCAAACAAAGAGCAGTCTGTGAAGCACTAGCCAGAGCTACAGAACGGCTCTTTGTGTGAGATAATCCTCCCATGTTTTATTCTGTGTAAATTTTAAAGCCAGCAATCATAAGCCAAAATGGCTTGTAAAGCAATCTATTTTTCTTAAAGTTATAAGAATTGAATGCAAAAGTATTATGGGATGGGAATGAAGGATACATAACTTATTGGTTTTAAAAGAAAGTATGTTAAAGTAATATTTGAAAGTGCATGTTGGGAAGAACTCCACTGCATCAAATCACCAAAGGTTTATGTTGCCTTTGCCAGCTGTATATGCTGGCTTGGATGTATGGCTATGGGATTTCAATGTACCACATCTTGGCAAATTTCAAATCAGAATCACAGTCAAGACCAAGACATTATATGGTAACCAACACAGCCTCTGAGACTGTTACAAATTTCCAGACAAACTGTCCAAAGCTTCTGCCCATACTGAGTAGGAGTGAAGTGGATCAACATTCATACTTTTTAATGTTGCAGCTGCCCGTCAAATAAAGCTATTTTTCAATGCTGATGCTCCCTAGGCCACTTTGCAAAATGCTTCTATTACAAACTAAACATCTTTGAATAGCAGATTTGGAGAAGTTTCACCAAGACTTTTATATGCAGGTAGAGTTGTGCCTGTTTTCATTTCAGTCCATTCAGGAACTAAACATGTCTGGTTGTTCAGGCAAAAGAGATACCCTTCTAAAGGGAACTGCTATGTTAGACCAGTTCTCCAAGTCACTGAATGCATCAACAGTGATGGCTAGTGACTTCCATGTCAACAGGGCAGTGAGCCTGCTTGAGATTTTAGTCCAGACTTTAAAGGAGATATCCAAGTTGCTGAACCCTATTCACCCAATAGGTTCAGCACCTAGTTGAGCGCCTTCAAAGTCTGGACTAACATTCAGAATGGATTCACCTCCCCATTAGTATGGAAGCCACCATTTATCATTGGAGATCAGCAAAGAAAGTTCTCTTGGAGCAGTCAATACATTGTGTATACATATATCTAAAGAGCTGTCCCAGACAGATATGTTGCATGGCATCAGAAGTGTTGGAAGAAATTATACAGAACCAGGAGCAAAGGATGAGAAAGCAAAAGTGAGGAGAGAGAAGAGAAGTGCAAGATTATCAAGCTGATCCTGTTTCAGCAATTGCGGTGCTAAGAGACTTTGGTGAGACTAAAGAGGAAAATAATATTAATCATTATTCATTTCCCAGATGTGAAAGGGAGAGAGTAGAGGCAGTTGCCATTCATAGGGTTTTCTTAGGCAAGGAAGACTCAGAGGTGGTTTGCAAGTTCCTTCCTCTGAAATGTAGCCTACAGCACCTGGCATTTGTGCTGCTCTCCCATATAAGTATTAGCTAACACACATTGGAAACTGTTTAATGCAGTTAGATGTGTAAATAGCTATTGCTTAAAACAGTTTATAAGCTGTTCTGATAGCCTTGTGGCTGAAGAGCGGGGTATAAATAAATAAAATAAAATAAAATAAAAATAAGTACTAACCAGTGATGACCTTACTTAGCTTCCAAAATCAGATAGGATCTGGTACTTTTAGGGTGTTTAGGCCCTTCTCAGTAGGCACATATGAGGTCTATCTATTAAATAGCGAGACTGATACAACAACCCATCCTTATTTATATGTATTACAATTCTAATGCTTGTCCCCTTCAATATATTCTCCATTCTCACTCATATACCAATGCAGTCTTGTTTTCCACTGGTTGAAGGCATACAGCAGATCAGTTTCTCTCAGCTGTTTCAACATATCTGCCATTTTCTTCTTTATGGCATCAATTGACTCAAAATGTGTTCCTTTAGGCACCAATTTCACTTTAGGGAAAAGAAAAAAAGTTGCATGGTGCCAAATCTGGTGAATATGGAGGATGTTCAAATGTAGTAATGTGTTTATCAGCCAAAAACTGCTTCACAGAAAGTGCTGTGTGAGCAGGTGCGTTGTCTTGATGAAGAATGAAATCATATTCCCATAGTTCTGGCTTTTTCCCCCCTGACTCTTTCTCTCAGCTTTGTCAAATAATGCTTGTTCACTCTTCTGCCTTCTGGAACCCAGTCTGCCAAAATTATACCCTTGATGTAAAAAATCCCCCACAATGAGCATGGCTTTGAATGTGGACTTGCTTTGGTGTGCTTTTTTTTTTCATTCTTGGTGATGATGGTGTTTTCTAGTGCATTGACTGTTATTTTGTCTCAGGATCATACTGGAAGATCCAGGTTTCATCACAAGTGATTTTTTGAAAAAAGGTTTGGGTCTACCTCAAGTTGCTGCAGAATTTCACATTGTTCAGTTTTTAGACTTAGCATTTTTCTGGCACACATCAGACAATACAGCTGATTTAAACAACAACTGACAATTAACTGAACAGCTGAGAGTGTTGATGTTTGTCATGCAGGTTCAGTCATGTTCAAGGTCACCACTCAAGCATTCATAATCATTTCTTCCTGATATGTCTGAAAGGTAGAAACACAGTCTCGTTATTTAATGGACAGACCTTGTATATGCAGGATGTGGACAAGATCCTTGGAGAGGTGAAAGCAACCACATGTGTGCTGGACCCTTGTACTTCCTGGCTAATTAAACAGGCCCAAGGAGGACTAGCTGAGTGGGTAAGGGAAGTGATTAATGCCTCTTTACAGCAAGGCAGGGTCCCAACATGCCTAAAAGAGGCAGTGGTAAGACCGCTTCTGAAAAAACCTTCCCTGGATTCTACTATACTAGATAAGTATAGGCCAGTCCCCAACCTTCCATTTCTGGGCAAGGTACTGTTGCATGTGGTGGCTTCTCAACTCCAGGGCACCAGTTACACAACAGTTTTTATCACTGGGAGAAACGGGATTTCCTGATCCTCAGTTCATCCCTTGTTGTTTAAATGTTTTGTCCCTGGATGAGCAATATCCTGGGATAGCTGTTTACACAACAACCTTTTCTGTGACAAAAGCAAGGTCCTGAGACATAGTAGCCTGTGGTATTTTTGTTTTCACGGGAAAAGGTTCGGGATATTTTTAGTTATCAGTCAAGCATGCTATTACTCATTTTTTTCACAACCTTGGTGACATATTTCCTGTGGAATTTCCCACCATGAGTGATGCTATTGGCTGCCACATATGTTTGCTCAAGCATCTGCATTGGTCAGAGAAGGAGGCCGAAGACAACCCCCTCTGCACAATTCCTGTTTTTAAAAAAACACCTGATGGGCTTGCCTTGGCTTTAAATCCACAGAGGTTACTGCAAAATAAAACTTTTGTCTTAAAGAGCCCACAAGAATCACTCTTGAATACCAGGAGCTGTAGGCTATATTTCAGAGGAAGGAACTTGCAAAGCCACCTAGGCAGCTTGAAGACACACACACACACCTGTGCGCAGGCCCCTGTTTTGCTTTCAGCCAAGAAGCGGAGTGGTTGGCAATCTACTGAGGCAGGCGCACACGTGCGCGCACACACACACACACTGTGCATGCTTTGCTTTCAGCCTAGAGGGAAGATGGGGAGGGGAAAAGAACAGGGACACAAGCCTTTAAGAAAAGCCAGTGAGAGAATCCATTTAAAGAGAACATGTCCCGTTAAACAGAGGTTGCTGGCACAGGGACACAAGCCTTTAAGAAAAGCACAAGCCTCCACTGAGATTGCCAGTGAGAGAATCCATTTTTTAAAAAAAGCAGGGGACGGGGAGGGTGACTGACCCCTCCTTCTCAGGACTATGTGCCCGCCCCTGCCCACCTCAATTTCCAGCCACCACCTACTCCTGAGATATTTTGTCCCAATCTGTTCACATATCCCAATTTCTGCATCCTCCCATGACTTTTTTAAAAACACGGGACAAGGGATTAAAGGTGGGGCCCCTTTCAAAAAGCTCGAGACCGTCATGCAGGACATGTGAACTACTAAGGATCAACACAAATTCATCTCACTACATTTTCATTGTGTAAACAGCGCCCAGGGGTTCTTGGATTATCTAGATCCATTTCAGTCTAGTTTCAGACCTGGTTATAGGACAGAGACAGCTTTGGTTGCCTTGGGTGGATGACCTATGCATGGGATTGGACAGGGGAAATATGTCCCTGTTGGTTTTGTTGGACCTCTCAGTGGCTTTCAACACCATTGACCATGGTATCCTTCTGAGCTGTCTCTCTGAGATGGGGCTTGGAGGTACTGTTCTACTCTTTCCTGGAGGGGCACTTCCAGAGGATGGTGCTGGGGGATTCCTGCTCGATTCCTTGGCTGTTGGCCTGTGGTGTCCCCCAGGGTTCAGTCTTGTCCCCTATGCTATTTAATATCTACATGAAACTGCTGGGAGAGGTTATCCAGAGTTTGGGAGTCAGGTGTCACCAGTATGCTGATGATACCCAGCTCTATTACTCTTTTCCATTTAATTCCAAGGAAGCTGTTTCTGTGCTAAACTGGTGCCTGGCAGCAGTAGTTGACTAGATGAGGACAAACAAATAGAAGCTTAATCCAGACAAGACAGAGGTAGTCCTGGCCAGTTGAAAGACAGATCTCGGAATAGGGATCCAGCCTGTGTTAAATGGGGTTTCACTCCCCCTGAGAATGCAGGTCCACAGTTTGGGGGTACTCTTGTATTAGCTCTGAACCTGGAGACCTAGGTCTCAGCAGTGACCAGGAGTGCTTTTGCACAACCAAAACTAGTGCTCCAACTGTGCCCATTCCTGGAGAAGTTGGATCTGGCCACAGTCATACATACCTTGGTTACATCCTGTTTGGATTATTGTAATGTGCTC
The DNA here is from genome assembly GCA_030847615.1 of Gambelia wislizenii. Classification (NCBI taxonomy): domain Eukaryota; kingdom Metazoa; phylum Chordata; class Lepidosauria; order Squamata; family Crotaphytidae; genus Gambelia; species Gambelia wislizenii. Next base: position 60,317,408 of record JAUMIR010000006.1, read on the forward strand.
TACGTCGGGCTGTCTTTGAAAAGTGCTCAGAAACTTCAGTTGGCCCAAAGAGCTGCAGCAGGATCGTTAGCTGGGGCTGGCTACAGGGAGAACACATCTTTCTTGTTGCAACAATTCCATTGGCTGCTGGTCCATTTTATATTTTTTTTAAAAGATCTTAGCCATCTTAAGTCCCATTTTGCGGAGAAAGGTGAATAAAGGTTTATAAATAAATAAAGTAGTAGTAGTAGTAGTCATAATATACAGAAGCTAATATGGGTCTACACTAAAGTAACCCCATTGACCTCAATGGAATGTAATATCAGGTAAATGCGCACACACATATGTGTCTCCTCAGAAGTAAGCCACATTGACTTCAGTGGAACTTACACGTATATACACATTTATCTGAGAGTAAGTTCCAGTGAAGTCAATGCAGCTTACCTCTGAGGAGATACACACATTTGCATTTACTTGAGATTACATTCTATTGAGGTCAATGAGACTTACTTCTGAGTAGACCCAAACTGGATTCTGTCTTTAGAAGCAGTCAAAGATAAAACAGAGGAAAGAAGATACTTGATTTCTCTAAGGAGGAAATCTTTTTGTAATTACCTTCCTAGCAGCAATCTTAGGAGATTTTCACACGGCTAAAATATCCCCCAGAGAGATCGGGACAGAAATGTTTCTGTCCTGGAAGCAGCGCCGCGTTCGCACTCCCAGTTCCCTCTCCCGATATGCCATCATCCTCACGGTGTGTTTTTTCTTCCCTCTTCTGTAATATTTTACTAACGGGAGTTCACCGTTAATAAAATATTACAGAAGAGGGAAGAAAAAACACAGCGTGAGGACGACGGCATATTGGGAGAGGGAACTGGGCATGCGAACCACGGCACTGCTTCCGGGACAGAAATATTTCTGTCCCAATTTCTCCGGGGGATATTTTAGCCATGTGAAAATCTCCTTACATGCATTTAACTGGGAGTGTATTCCACTGAAGGGAATGGGGCTTATTTCTGAGGAGACATGTATTGGATCGTACTGTATAAAAGACTAGGATCACTGAAAAATAAACATTTAAAAGTGAAATGGAGGAAATAAAGCTTTTTATTCTAAATGAAATAGAAAGACATAGTAAATGAAATAGTAAGGCATCATACAGCTTAGATGGCATGACAATTTAGGAGGAAGGGGTGGGCGGGCAGGATCATTACAATAGGATTAGTTGTATCCTTAAGTATTGCCTTGGTGACTTCAATTATTATCCTTGGTGACTTCAATGCCAGAGTAGGAAAGAACTCCGAAGCCTGGAAAGGTGTCTTAGGCAAGCATGGTGTTGGAAATTGCAATGATAACGGACGCCTCCTGCTAGAGTTCTGTGCAGAACAACAACTGACTATTACAAACACAATCTTTCAGCAGAAAGATAGCTTGAAGACAACCTGGATGCATCCCCGATCCAAACATTGGCACCTCATTGACTACGTTCTAGTCCGTCAGAGAGACATTCGTGATGTCCGTCATACACGAGTGATGCCCAGTGCAGAATGCCAAACAGATCATCGCCTTGTCAGATGTAAACTAAATCTTCATCTTAAGTTCAAACCTAAGAGGGGTGGCATCTTAAAGAAGAGACTCCAAGTCAACAATCTTCAACAAGCTACCATGAGAGACAACTTCCAGGCAAATCTACAAATGAAACTTGAAGACCATCCTACAGATCCTTCTCCTACAGTGCTTTGGCAACATATCAAAAACAGTATCCTCCAGTCTGCAGAAGAATCCCTTGGCTTCTCCCACAAGAAAAATCAAGACTGGTTTGATGAAAACAACCAAGAGATCCAGGAGCTGTTGACAAAGAAGAGAACTGCTCACCAGGCATACCTCGCCCAGACAACCTGTCATGTAAGAAAAGCAGCTTTCCGCCTCACATGTAGCAAACTACAACAAAAACTCCGAGACATGCAGAACAAGTGGTGGATCAATATAGCAGAAAAGACACAACGCTGTGCAGATCTGGGTGATCATAGAGGATTTTATGAAGCTCTTAAAGCAGTGTTTGGACCTACTTATCAGGTCCAAAGCTCCTTATACAGTACAGATGGTCAAACATTAATTACTGATAAAGCCTCCATCCTAAATCGTTGGGCTGAACATTTTCAAAGTCTCTTTAGCGCCAACCGAGTAGTCCAAGCCTCAGCTATCCAATATATGATACAAAAACCAATGAAAAATGAATTGGACATAGCTCCCACTTTGGAAGAGACCCTTAAGGCCATACAGCAGATGAAAAACGGCAAGACAGCTGGGATTGATGGAATCCCACCTGAAGTTTGGAAACACGGAGGTCATGCACTCCACGAAAAATTCCACGAATTCCTTGTGAATTGCTGGGAAAAGGGGGAACTGCCATCAGACCTCCGAGATGCAGTCATCATCACCCTGTACAAGAAAAAAGGAGCAAAATCCGATTGCTCAAACTATCGAGGCATAACACTGCTCTCTATTGCTGGAAAAATCCTTGCAAGGATACTCCTGAACAGGTTAGTTCCTGCTATTGCAGAAGAACTTCTCCCTGAAAGCCAATGTGGCTTCAGAGCCAATAGGAGTACTACAGACATGGTATTTGCCCTTAGGCAACTGCAAGAAAAATGTAGGGAGCAGAACAAGGGTCTCTATGTAACATTTGTCGACCTCACCAAAGCCTTTGATACTGTAAGTAGAAAAGGTCTGTGGCAGATCCTGGAAAGACTAGGATGTCCCCCCAAATTCCTTAAAATGATTATCTTGCTACACGAGGGACAGCGTGGTCAAGTCAGATATGGCGATGCTCTTTCAGAGCCCTTTCTAATAACTAATGGAGTGAAGCAAGGTTGTGTTCTTGCACCAACTTTATTTACAATCTTCTTTAGCACGATGCTCCAAAGGGCTATGGCAGAGCTTGAAGAAGACGACGGCATCTATATACGCTACCGTACTGATGGTAGCTTGTTTAACTTAAGCCGTCTGAGGGCTCACACTAAGACTCTAAACTATCTAGTCCGTGAGCTGCTCTTCGCCGATGATGCTGCCCTTGTTGCCCACACAGAAGCAGCTCTGCAGCGCCTAACATCCTGCTTTGCAACAGCTGCAGAGCTGTTTGGGCTAGAAGTCAACCTGAAGAAAACAGAAGTTCTTTACCAGCCTGCACCACAGGACGAACACCACCATCCCCACATTGCCGTCGGCAAATCAGTGCTCAAGTCCGTTCAGCAGTTCACCTACCTGGGAAGCATCATCTCCTCAGATGCCAAGATTGACAAAGAGATCGATCACAGATTAGCAAAGGCATATAGCACATCTGGAAGACTTCACAAAAGAGTCTGGAGCAATAAACACCTGAGGCAAAGCACAAAAATCAGTGTGTATAGAGCCATCGTACTGTCTATCCTCCTTTATGGATCTGAAACATGGGTCACCTATCGCCACCACCTACGACTCCTCGAGTGCTTTCATCAGCGCTGTCTACGCACAATCCTAAATATACACTGGACTGACTATGTGACGAATGTTGCTGTCCTTGAGCAAGCAGGGATCGCCAGCATTGAGGCCATGATATTGAGAACACAGCTGCGTTGGGCAGGGCACGTTTCTAGGATGGAGGACCATCGTCTCCCAAAAATACTACTCTACGGTGAACTCGCCACGGGTCAGCGTAAGAGGGGCGCTCCAAAAAAGCGATACAAAGACTCCCTGAAACAACATCTCAGGCTTGGCCAAATTGATCACCAACAGTGGTCCGCCCTGGCCTCACATCGGGAGGCATGGAGACGCACTATCCACAATGCTGCAGCCTTATTTGAGAACTCACGACGAACAAGTCTTGAAGAGAAACGACAACGCAGAAAGAATCACAACCCAAAAACATCACCCAAGGAGACCTTCTGCTGTGCTTTTTGCAACCGGACTTGTTTATCTCGGATTGGCCTTTTTAGTCATCAGTGCGCTTGCAGAAAGCGCGGGATGAGTCCTTCCTGAATCTTCGTTTGCGAAGAAAAGCCAGAGAGAAGTATTGCCACTTTGAGGCAACCAACAGCATGTATTTCCTGTAACTAATGTGAATTCCTACAATGCTTTAGAACAAAACAATATGGGTAGGTGGTGGGGTTTTTTTAAAACAAAAAGAGCACTAAAAAGAGAAGTATATGTCTCTGTGTGAATTCTCCCTTTGTCCACAGTTGCAGCTGTTTTAATCTTAGTAACATGGCCATATATATTTATATGTACTGTATATGTAAATACACACGCACAGAATATATCCTTATGTATCTGTTGATAGTTGAGCTACTATGTTCTATAAAGCTGTGTAAACTTATGTGGAAATGAAATCAATGGAATTTAGTACTGTACTTGTAAAAGCCATTGTTTTGTTATGTTTCAAAGCTTGGCATTCTTTAACAGCAATATAAATCAGTGTCTCTCCCAAATAAATTAACAGTGCCATTAGTCAGTAAGATTTCATAATTCTTTGCAGTGTTAACTTTTGGGATAGGATGGAGAACACTGATAATCTCAACAGCACTGTGCAGTATTTTAGCCAATTTTTGTTTTAAATGTCCTATACCCTGAAATTGACTGAAGTGAACTCCCTCTCACCATACTCCTGCATCTTCTAATTCAATTTGATACAATCATATTGCTATTCTAGGAGGAAGATACAAAATGTGTGTAAATCTTAATCTGCTTGAAACTTTAAAGGTTGCTTTACACCTGATGCAAAAAGGAGAAAGAGCAAACTTCGGGGTTTTTATTATTTATTTATTTATTTATTTATTTATACCCCGCTCTTCAGCCACAAGGCTATCAGAGCGGCTTACAAATTGTTTTTAAGCAATAGCTATTTACACATCTATACTGCATTAAACAGTTTCCAATGAGCCCAGACAATCTGCATACATCAATTTAGTGAGATTTATAGCTTCTGTCTGTACTTTCCTGCATATGTAGGCATGATCAGTGCACCATAAAACAAAACAAATGATCAGCATGCCACAAAAACACACCATGTTCAACCAAATCAAAACCAAAAGTGTATATGTCATTTTCACAGAGCCTACCTATGCGTGAATGGAAACACACAGGGTTTGTTCACTCTGAACATGTGGTCTAAGCTTATCCCACACTCTTTTGTGTCTTGGACACAAATGTCAGACCTGTGTTGTGACAATTTATGTCTTAATTCAGGGCTTTCCTCAATATATTTCCTGTTTTTTTTCACCTTTAAGCTGGGCACTAATTAAGGATATTTAGTTCTCTGTACAGCCAAATGACACTCTAAAGAAGAGCAAAATTTGCTGTCAGTGTGGATGCAGAGTACAGTACTGTATTTATTTACACAGGGATCATTCTGAGATGAGTCTTGTTTTTCATTTTCCTTCAATTGTAATAAATGCAATACAAAGGAATTTTAGCCGACACACAATACCTCAGCTAGAACAAACTGATGCATTAATTTAAATGCAATTAAAATTCTTATCAGAACTGTAAAATCATTTTCTATGTCTGTATTCTCACAAAAGATATCCCAAACAATTCTTACTGAACCATTTTTATTGTCTTAAAAATTAAACTGATAAAGTCCTGGTGCCAGGCTGTTCCTCACTTTCAGGTAGATTTTTAGAAATTATGGACTACTTTGTGGTAATGAAAACACTTCTATTATACATTTTTGGCATTCAACATGTTAACAACTTGGTTATAGTTAAACATTTATTTTATGGCATTAATACACTGATCCTCACAAATAGTTTCTTTGTATTTACTTATACAAAGTTTACTTATTACATCACATTCCTAATTGTTTTATTACTTCACTGGTGAATGTAGAGTCCTGGTTTATCACCTTCTGGTATCAACTTGTCTGATGGTACATTGTGATATTGTGTTGTCATCACAATACAAACTTTGGGATTTGTCTTCTGAGCAATAGGATTCCTCCTGCATTTGTACCACTGGTATCTGTTATTGTCAGTATTTGTTTAATGGCCTTCCCCTTTGTGCTCCTAGGCCCAGGTTAGAAGGTCAGTTAAACAAGGCTTCTGTTCACCGATTAATCATTCACAATGAGTGGGGTGCTCTTTGGAGGCAAATGCTGATCCAGAAATTTCTTCAAGAATACTTATTCTTAGAATCTCTAACTGTATAGGTGGTTGAATATGCAAAAAAGAAAAAGAAAAAACTAGCATATGAGATCATATGTACACTAGCCCTTTTGTCATTTGACAAACATAGTTCTAGTGAGAGATAGAAAATGAAGTGAAATGGAACCAGGCCCACTGATGTGGACAGCCTATAATGTAAGTGTTTATTTTGGCCAAGGCTCATATGAATGAACAAGAATACACAAATCTAAAACACTTTAAATATAATTTGATGATCTTATTACAGGGATTTTTCCAATTCACTTCCCTTGGCTATTTACTGCTATAATAATAAGAAATTTCAAAAATAATTAAGTACTGTACTTTATTTTAGCAACTGCTTATTAGTACTACAATATCGAAGCATGTCTGTATTCAGTGACGGAGCATATACGAGGTCTGTCTCTTAAATAATGAGATTGTGTTTCTAGCTTTCAGACAAATCAGGGAGAACTGATTGTGAATGCTTGAGTGGTGACCAGGATCGTACTGGAAGATCCATGTTTCATCACAAGTGATGATTTTTTGAAAAAGGTTTGGGTCCGCCTCAAGTTGCTACAGAATATCAGTGCAAATTTCCTTGTGGCACTCTTTTTGCTGAGGTATGAGGGACCTGTCATGCCCCGTGAGCCTGATGAGGGTATACAGTCAGAGGAGAAGAAGGACATGGCAGGGAATGGCCCTAGGAACCCTGGCACAGGTTTATCTACACCTGTGCCAGCAGGGAACCCTGCCAACCTAGAGGCTCAAGCAGAGGAAGAGCCTGGTCCAAGTGGGTTGGGATCAGTCCCAGCAGAGTGTCCTGCCAATTCAGATAAGGAGAAAGAAAAACAGAGGGACTTGCCTCCACCATCATATACTAAGCAGTGAGCTCAAAGGGAAGCTCAAAGGAAATCTCTGAGATTTTATAAGAAAAACCTCCTTGTTAAGAAACACCTGACAAAGTCTTAATTGCTTTATATATGCTGGGAGAGGTGATGAAGGCTTTGTCAGAGATCAACTAATCTTCCTGGTGAAAGCTTCCTGCTGAGTTCGGTGACTGGATTCCGGTTGACTTCTGTTACCTTGACTCATGCTTAGACCTTGGACTGTCCCTGACTACTCTGCTGCCTGCTCCTGTTGACCCACGGACTGTTTTAGGACCCATGCTGACTGACTGCCGTAAGCCTCTGACCTTTTGGACTGTGTTACTGAACTAAATCTTTGACTGTGTTTGCATTTCTGTCAGCTAATTAACAGTTGGATCCCTTCCCAGACTAGTGCTGTTTATACATTGCTGGTATCTAGTTGCTTTCCAGACAGGAGTATCTCGGCGCAAACTTTTCTCATATTGAGATCCTCATGCAAAATTTTCCATGCAGTGCCTTTGTCAATGTTCATGCAGTGTTTTGTCAATGTTTGTAACTTCAGCTATCATTTAGACACTGAGTTGGTGGTCTCTTCGAACAATCTGGCTGATTTTTTCCACAATTTCTTTGGTTCTTGAAGTGGAAGGTCATCCAGGGCATTCATTGTCTTCCTCATTCTTACATCCTTCTCTGAATATTTTGTGCTACTCATACACATGCGCACAAGACATGCAGTATTCCCTGTAGGCCACAGTAAGCATTTGAAAAGATTCCCTTGGTGTTTTGTTCAATTTGACCAAAACATTTCAAATTGACACGTTGCTCGACTTTTAAACTTAGCCTTTTCCCAACACACAAAAAACAACACAGCTGCTTTAAATGATGACTGACAATTAACTGAACCCAAGAGTGTTAATGTTTATCAGGCAGGTTCAGACATGTTCAAAGTTACCATTCAAGTGTTCACAATTGGTTCTCCCTGATTTGTCTGAAAGGTAGAAACACAGTCTCATTATTTAATAGACAGACCTCATACACTTCCTCACACAACAAAATATTCTGATGAGATAATGCCCAGATAATGTTTGGTTTATATTCCTTTCTAGCAGCTGCCTGGGAATTCATCTGAAGAAACAACTGCTGGACCAGTAGGCGCACCACCAACAATGTCACCTCATTCTGAAGAAGTGGATTTCTCAGGACAATATCGCTTAGAAGAAACAATGGGCTCAACTAAAGTCAAAGAACAAGGCATTATATGTTTTCATTTCCCCTCCCCACTCCCTGTTTTTCAAAATGGAGACTTGTCCCTGGTTGTTCAGTTATCTCTCAGACAACTGTGATAATAACAAAATAAATAATGGTACTCCAAGATATGCTTCCTGATGCAATGAGTATGTCACCATGCTGTCATGGTACCACAACAATGCTGAGTGATGATTAGTGGGTATTTGGCCAAGTTTTAAATAATGTTTCATTGGCTCTATAGAACTAACTCCATGATCTGATTTCCTGAACACTTTCCATCATATATTGCCCTATGCATTGTCTTAAAAAGACTATGCCAATTTAGAGCAAGTGAACAAGTGAATTCTCACCTGTTGTAATCTTATAACATAGTCCCAAGAAAGCCATTCTCTTGGCATTAGTTCCACCAAGAACAAATTGAGGTTAATTATTGAACTATCTTCTAAAGCTGCTCCTAGCAATTATTGAAATAATGTATACAGCATGCTTTGAGCACTCTACAGTATTACTGCTAATATTACTACTACTAGATTGGTGTAATGATAATGCCTAATGTTTATATATTTTCCTTGGTTTTTTTTCTGGTCTGCGAGGCCATGTTCTGGAATAGTTTCTTTCTGATGTTTCACCTGCATCTGTGGCTGGCATCTTCAGAGAATGGTTGGATAGGAGTGTATGTGGAGTTTATATGCTGTGAATCCCTGTTGGGGAACTATATGTAAATTTGTGTAATTGAATGGTTAGTTTCTGGGTATAGAAATGCAAGGCTCATTAGTGTCTCTTTGGCTAATGGTTGGTTGATGGGCCATTATCTGCTGGAAATCCCACTGTCCCTGGGTGGAATTCATTTGCAAGTTTTGAGTTCTGATTTTAGTGTTTTTCAGGACTGGCAGCCAGATTTTGTTTACTTTTAAGGTTTCTTCTTTCCTGTTGAAGTTGTCCAGGGGTTTCTGGATTTCAATAGCTTCTTTGTGCATTCTGACATGATAGTTGTTGGCCTGGTCTAGAATTTCTGTGTTTTCAAATAGCATTTTATGTCCAGGTTGGTTTATAACATGTTCTGCTACTGCTAATTTTTCTGGCTGGCCAGTCTGCAGTGTCTCTCATGTTCCTTGATTCATGCTTACACACTGTGTTTAGTGGTCCCTGTGTAAACTTGTCCACAGCTGCATGGTATACGGTAAACTCCTGCCACTGTGAGAGGGCCTCTTTTGTCCTTCGCTGAGCATAGCATTTCTTGGATTTTTTTGGTTGGTCTGTAAATTGTTTGGAGGTTGTGTTTCCTCATCAGTTTCTCTATTCTGTCTGTGACTCGCTTGATTTATGGTAAAAATACCTTCCCTTTAGGTGGCTGTTTTTCTTCTTCATTCCTGTGGTTTTTTTCTGGGTCTGGCTGCTCTTGTGATGTCTGATCTGGAGTAACCATTAGCCTGCAAAGCCCAGTTTAGGTGTCTCAGTTCATCCTCCAGGTAGTGGGGTTCGCAGATCCTTTTTGCACAGTCTACCAATGTTTTTATTGTGCTTCTTTTTTGTCCTGGGTGATGATTGGAGTTCTTGTGTAGGTATCTGTCTGTGTGTGTGGGTTTTCTGTATACCCTGTGGCCTAACCGTTGGTTTGGTTTGCGGATGGCTAGGACATCCAAGAATGGCAGTGTTCCTTCCTTCCCTTTTGGAAAATCTATGGATGCCGGCCGTGAAAGCCTTCAGCTTCACCTAATATTTATTTTAGCAGTCCTTAATAACAGTCCTATTAAATAGGTAATAATTAAGGTGGTAGGGCTAAGACTTCTGCTTCATTTTTTAACTACTAGGCTGCATCAATATTGAAAATTTAGCTGTCTCGCGGCCACCATTGTAGTATGGTGTTTAAGCTCATGTATCTCTTTGCTATCTCAAACTCTTTAAAGGAAACAGGAACAACTAATGAAAACACAGAAGGATTTGAACAAATGTTTCATGATATCTTACTACTATATTCACTTTGTAATTCTACTTTATTGTTTTTCTCTTCCTTTTGTAAAAATAATTGTCCAAAGTTTTGGAATAATTTAATTAAACACTACCATTTCCTTTTTGGTGGTTGTTTCCAGTTTGCAGTTCTTAGCATTTCTCCCTTAATTTCTTTACTTTCTGACTCCCACTTTTATCCCTTATGAACAAAAGTTACATCTTATTACTTCTCACTTTGTGTATTGCTTTCTCCTTGAGGGATGTAATTTTATGATCCAGTTTTGCATATATTTATGTAACTTTTTTTTTTCTCTTTTAGGTGTAACCACTATAGGAATTAATAGACAGGAAAGTGAATCTACCACTATAGCTCAGGAAATATTGAAAACTGAAGCAAGGCCTCATGATGGTGTTCTTCAAGGTGCAAGTAGAGAAAAAGTAAGTATATGCTTTAGTGCTGAGTAAGGCTCATGATACTAAGGACTTTTTCGGACAAAGAAAAAACAACGCTAACAGCCTCGCCACTGCTCGCGTTGTTTTTTCTTTGTCTGAAAAAGTCCTAAGTGGAGCTTACTTCTCAGTGGACATGTGCAGAATTGTGCTGAAAGTGCCACAGTTTGCTCAGAATATTTTCACTCTGGGAGGCAACAGGACAAGGCATTGGTAGTCTTTTCCATAGAATGTGCCATGTGTTGGGTTGGTTCATGCTACCAGAATATAGCTACAATTCTGTAAGGAGATACGTAACTGTGTATAGAAAGGTTAGTATAAAGCAAGCTCTACCCTTGGGAAAAATGAAAACCATTCATAACTTTTAAGATGGCATCTTTCATTTCACTATTTCAGTTGAATTTAAAATTAGTTTTCCCAGCCCAGTTCTAACTATATTTATTCAGATTAATTATTTACTTAATTCTCATGGGGGCTTTAGTTTCAAATAGATCAGGATTATAGCCCTGATTTCTGTTTCCTACCTGAAGGGGCAAAAAGGTGAAAAAGGTCAAAAGGGAGAAGAAGGACCACCTGGACCTCCAGGAAATGCAAGTCTGGAAGAAACACAAATTGGGACAATAGGACCACCTGGGCTTCCTGGCAAGCCTGGACTGGATGGCAAACCTGTGAGTATAACTACTTTGATAATTAGGACTGTGCTGACTGACTTACTGTATATGCCAGTGCTAAGAACAGTGTTTTCAATGGTGGCACTAGGGTGGTGCAGAGAGGCCAAACAGCATCAGGTGACACCATTGGGGGCGGAGGTGATACCAGCCTTAGCAACGCCACATTGGGTTCTGTCAGTATGAATGTCAATATGTTCAACCGTGTTCTAAATCTCCATAGATAAGGAAATGCTGTTCCTTTCTGACAGCAGTGAAGATGAATATAAACTGGGATAAACAGTTTTAGTTGAGTGAACACCATGGTTTCCTCATTATAATTTCCATTTATTAGCTATAATAGGCTCTCAATTCTTCCTTTGTGAAAAAGATGGGTGCTGAGGAGTAAACTGAGGGAAGCTATAGAGTGGTTCTGTTGACTCTGCTGGGTTAAAGAATTTACTTCTGGGTAGACAAAGCGTTGACCTGTTAAAGTGCAGTATTATCAGTGCAAAAGAGAGAATGAACTCCACCTTAAAAACTTTTTAAAAAAATGACTTTACATCCATTTAGGAGCCCTACCTGGACAAAATGTGCTAAAATGAGAAGTTCTGAGGGGAACATTTTTGAGGAGAGGGGCATGGGTTGGAGGGAGATTCCAACTTTTTCTCCATCTGCTCATACTGTACGTACCTCTGTCTCCCTGCTGCATAAGGATTAAATAGAATTTACTGCCGCTTTCATGCTGTTTGCTCTCAGAAACAGGCCAAATCAGCACCAAACATCAAATGGTAGTTTCAGAAAACCATAGGGAGATGATGTTTCTATGACAGCAAACGATAATAGCATGGTGTTGCACACACAGCTCAGTATAAGCTGAGGTGAAATGATGCATTTGGAAAACATGTCAGAGGCATATCTTCTGAATGGCTACTTTTATTCCAAAATGTGCTGACTTTACTTGGGAGAAGTCTGTTTTTTAAAAAATCTGACAGAATATTGCTTATGTTTGATAAAGTTTCTGTTTTCTAAATTTCTTAAACAAAAAAAATTGAAAGAAAAAAAAAAGAATATTGCTTCCTGTAATAGGATGGCTAACCTCTTGGCATCCTCCGTCTTCCTGTGTGCCTCATTTCCGTCAACCTCCTTTCAACAACTGAACTCTATTTCCTTTCCTCTTTATCCAGAATGCTGGAGAAGTTTTGTAGGGCAGGCCCCAAGTCTTTTATGACAGAGCAGCAACAACAAATAATAGAAGCTGTAAACAAACCCGAAATAAGAAAGTTTTTTTAAAAAGATGCAAGTAGAATATACAATTGTCAGTGCATTCATTTAATTATTGTGATGTGGCCCGCCACCATTTTCTACATTTTCTAGGTTATTATGTATGACTGCAGTCATCTCATATTGCTGTATGCACAGCAAGTCATTAATGAAAATAACAAAGGAAAGGTCATTCAAAAGAAGCTTGCAATGTTAACTCTGTGTGACATGTGCTTATTTCTAGAAAAGATATCCACATCTTCTTATCCACCCCTCCTTTAAACCAGGAAGAGTATGATAGGCTCAAGATCCCACAGAGACACACTGCTTGTCTAGACGATATAATGCTGATTCCTACACGTTATTGCAAATTCGCAGCAACTTCTTTTGTCTCCACGGTCTTCTGGCAAAAACAATAGTATGCGAATTGTTTTTGCCAATAGTATGCAATGAATACTGCATTGGAAGTGCACACTCCCAGGAATCAAGATGGCAGCTGAATAAATTAGCGTTTTATTATTCTCCACACGTTGCCGCTGCTGCACACTTGTTGGTTTTTTTACTTTAAAGCAAAGGTGCACAAGTGCAACCTTCTGCTTAAGAAAGTTATTTGGGTGCCTCAGAGCAGCAAAAAAGTGCATGATCACTCATGCAAAAATAAAAAATGGCACTTCTGACCACTTCCTTGCTGGCAAGCCCTCCCCCATGCATTTCTGACCAATCCACTCTACAGTTCTGCCCTCTCTGAGAATGTGCAGCAATGTGAATCAGTTGTCCTAATGAGTGCTAATGCACATTCCTACGTATTATTTTAAAAAACCAGTTTTTGGAGTGTTTTGCCCCCCCCCCTTCTGAATACCTTGAATCTCCTGTGGATTCCACTGGGACAGAAGTTATTCTCTTCGAATTCTTGAGGAGTATTTTCACTGTCTAGACAACCCCATAGCATTTCCCTATTGGAGCATTAAGCTCTACATGAACTAAAAGATGTACATAAAGTGGGCCCTCTCGTGCTTGGTCATATGAAGCATCAATTAGGGCATTGATTATCCTTTGCAAGTGAAATCACAAAGGAAACCCTACAGATTTTGACAGTAAGAGCTGTTCGGTAGTGGAACACACTCCCTCGGAGCGTGGTGAGGTCTCCTTCCTTGGAGGTCTTTAAACAGAGGCTGGATGGCCATCTGTCGGGGATGCTTTGATCATGATTTCCTGCGTGGCAGGGGGTTAGACTGGATGGCCTTTGTGGTCTCTTCCAACTCTACAATTCTATGATTCTAGATATTAATGGTCTTATTAATGCAAATGTGGAAGATGATAAATCTTCTAATTGTCAGCAGAAGAAGCACAAACAGAATAACTTAAGCTTCCTCCACTCTTACGCCTTCCATATACTTTGCACTTCAAGACATGTGTTCTGGGCTTGTGTGGCTGTATTAGGAAAATTGTTGCTAATACAGATAAGTTGTTTGTGTTTCTTTTTTAAATTATTAATTTTAAAAAAATTATTCATATTCAACAGTGATCTCACTTACATACAATAATGTTCCAGTATAAGAAAAGCAGGAAAATAAAAACACAAAAGAAAAAATAACTACATTAGTCATAAGTTTCTATAAAAGCTGACCAAATGACCAAATATAAGTCCATTTGTATATTTTATCTTTACATCTTTCTTTCAAACATTGCAAGCTCTGTTAGGTCTTCTATCCATTGAATCACAGGTGGTGAAAAATTATCTTTCCAGTTACAAAATATTGATCTTTTAGCAGTCAAAAGGGCCCGGAAAATCCACTTCCATTGGCCATTTGTTAATTTCCAAGAAACATGTAAATAATTCAAAAGAACATGCATGTCCCTGAATATCAAGGAACTTACCAAACCAAATTTACTCATGTGATTACTTCCTCCCAAAATGTAGCTCATTCTATAACTCCAAAACCTATGCATTAATGAAGCATTAGCAGGATTACATCTCCAACAATTTGCTGATTCAGAAAGTCTTTTTTTAAAATAAACGTTGTAGTAACCAATATACCAGAAAGAGCAATTTCTTCTGTATAAGATGTAGTAGATGTATAGACATACCAGTTATAGATGTTAAAACTGATGGCCATTGATTAGTCAGAATTCGATATTCCAATTCTCTATTCCATTGTTGTGTAAACCTTGCATGTCATATTTATTTATAGATAACAGACATTTAGATATATATAAATTGCTGATTTGGAAACTTGGTTGGCCTCAATTATTGTCTCTAATATTAAGGGAACCTCGGATGCACTTAAAACTGCAGAGCCAAATCTGGATTGTAACAAATGTTTCAGCTGTAAATACAGTAGCACCCCTGCATCTGCGGGGGATAGGTTCTGGGGACGCCCGTGGAAGGTGAATTCTGCAGATAATAGTGAACGCCATCCCGCGGGAGCATCCTGGGAGAAAGGGATGATTTTGTTCCTCTGCCCCCTTCACCTCTGTTGTGGTCCTGCTGCAGCAGCAATCACAGGGGCAAAGGGGAAAGGGATGAAGCCAGTTTGCCTCTTTACCCCCTTTGCCCATCGTCCATGGCCCCACTGTGGCCGTGATCACAGGAGCAAAAGGGGAAGGGGATGAGGGCAGTTCACTCCTCCCTCCTCCCTTCACCCCCGCAATCACCGCCACAGCGACAGGAGCCCTCCCAGGGGAAGGGACGGAGTATGTAAGATCTCTCCTCCCCCTCCCTCCCCCCCCAGCCAACCGCAGATAATTGAATCCGTGGTTGGCAAATCAGTAGATACGGGGGTGCTACTGTATTGCCATTTAGCTTACAGATGTACAGTAGGACTCCCCATATCCACTGATTCAATTATCCACAGGACACAAAACAGCACACTTATCATAGAGTCTTCCTAGAAAATGTGTCCTCTCTAGCCATTTTCTAGGTCCTTCAAGGCAACTCTATGGTATTTTAAACCAGAAGTCCCATTATTTTCAATGGTGTTCGCTATTATTCACAGTTTTCGGTATCCACAGGGGCCCCCAGAACCAATCCCCAGCAGATATGGGAGCCCTACAGTAGTTTATTGATAAAATAATTTTTATTCAGTATAAATTTCAAACACAGACACAAACATAGATATCAGACATATAAGACATAAATGAAAACACATACAAGATATTTAACATTTCCCTCCCCCCTTTTAAAATTGACTTCCCATATCTCTCTGACCCCTTTTCTAATTTTTTTCCCTCTAATTTACCCCTCTCATAATAATGATTATTTAATTAATTCTTCTATTATTTGTTTTTAATCATATTCCTAAATACGCGTATTCTGGATATAACATTAATATATTTCAAACATTTCTTTTATATAACAATATTTAACAATAACTATTACTTAATTAATGATCACATTGTAAATCCCATAATATTAAGTTCTCCATAATTATGTTTATAATATTCTATAAGTGGTTCCCAATTTTTTATAAGATTCTCATTTGTCTTATTTTTTATCAAGTTTGTTAGTTTATCTAACAATGCATACTCCATAATTTTTCCCATCCATTCTTCATATTTTGGTATCTCATTGGTTTTCCATTTCCTTGTATATATCACTCTGGCGGCAGTAATCATGTAATTGATTATTTTGCTGTATTTTCTTTCTATTTTTTTCCCCAAATCTAATATATTTAGGAGATATAATTCTGGTCTTTTTCTTATTTTAATTTTTAATATTTTCTTCATCCATTTATTGATTTTAAACCAGTATCTCTTTGCTCTATTGCACGTCCACCATATGTGAAAGAATGTACCCTATTGTGCAGGAATACACAATCAAAGCACTCCCAACAGATGGCCCTCCAGCCTCTGTTTAAAAACCTCCGAAGAAGGAGACTCCACAAGACTACGAGGCAGTGTATTCCACTCCTGAACAGCTCTTACTGTCAGGAAGTTCTTCCTAATGTTTACTCTTTTCCTGTAGTAAAAACTCTCAGCCATGTCCTTTTATATTGATCTTTTTACCAAGGGAGTCATCCTGCTTTAATCACACCTATTCTAGAGAATATTCCCAGCAGGATGGAAGAATTCTATCTTTCCCTTCTGCCTGCTGACCAAAGAACACAGATTATGGATAAGGTTGCTACATTTTGCATGACTGCCTTTGTGAGCTGCAACCCATAGACAGATGATTAAATCAACAGTAGATAATGACAATAAAGTGCTCTCTTAGAAGTACTCTGTTAGCAACGTGGGGCTGGTGGGATTATATATAAACTTTGGGTTTAGCTAGAGTGTTTTAACTTACTTTCTTTTATTATTAAATGTGAATTTTATGTGTTTATTTCATTTCGTGTTATTTTGTTTTATGTATCTTATGGTAAAAAGCTTTTTCTTTTTTTATGCTGGTCTGTGACCATAATAGATTATTGAATTATTATTAAATTCACTTCTTATTTACCTTTTTGCAATTCTTGATAAAGTTGTTTGCATGGGGAAGCAGCAAATTGAAAACAGAACTTTCAGCTGCTTGTTCAATAATTCCTTTAAAAAAATTTAAGTCTTTTTTTTTATAAGACGAATAAACACCAATTCTACCCTGAATGTAGGCTTTAGATGCTTCCCTTTCAATAGCATATGAACATTTCTTTCTAATCCAAGTGTTTTGATTAAATAATCTACTAATTGAAAACACCTGGGGGCTCAGTTACATGGCAGTTTTGGACATCTCAAATCTGTCTTGTATTCTTCCCACGATTTGTCCCTGGTAGCAAAAGTCTTGGTTTTTTTTAATTGTTGTTTACACCTACCGCCATCTTGGGAAAGGGGCACACAACAGAGCTGAATTATAATTGTTCAGACCTTGGAGGGGGCAAGCTTGCAAGGGAAGCCTGGCAATTCAGGATCTGTCATTTTTGTATTGCCCTCTGTAGGGTCTGTCAAGCTGCCCCAAAGGGTGAAAGCAATTCAGAACCTCCCTGGCTAGAAGCAGTCTACCTGTGGGAACCAAACGAGAGGAGGGAGAGACTCCTTCACCTCCTTGCAAAGTCAGACCTTCCAAACCCGTTTGGCCAGTTGCTGCCCCCACCATCCCTCAGTGGAAGAAGCCTCTGCAGCCAGCAGCGAGACAGAAGAAAAGGCCGGCTAGAGGAAGGGAGGGAGGTCTGGGGTGCAGCTTCTGCCAACCGAGTTTTGGAGGCAGCAAAGGACCCTACAGAAGGCAATACAAAAATGGCGGATCCTGAATTGCGAGGCTTCCCTTGCAAGCCCGCCCCCTCCAAGGTCTGACAAATCATAATTCAGCCCCTGTCCTGGGATGGTTGCTGATGGTTCACACAACCAATAGTGCGGGTTTTTCCTGGACTTTCCTAAAAGGTCCGTGGAAAATAGAGGGATGGAAAGTCATGGGTTAACTGGTGTTTTTTTTTTTTTTTTTTTTTTTTGCTATCCTTCCTTCCGAATAGCGTGTGATGTGTGTGAACCAATAGGGTTTGACCCAAATTCTTCCCAGATATATTTTGCCATGCAAACGGCCCCTGGGTATAGAGCAGTTTACCATATTCAAACAGCTAGAGGTGTTTGAAGTTACACTCCAAAACATCTGGAGAGCACCACCTTGGGGAAAGTTATTTGTTTGTTTGTTTGTTTGTTTGTTTATCAAAATAGTTATATCCTTCCCTTTATCCAGGTATCTCAGGGCAGTTTGTAATAAAATCAACTTAAAGCAATAAACAATTGTTGTTGTTATTGTTGTGTGCCTTCAAGTTGTTTCTGACTTATGGCAACCCTAAGGAGAACTTATCACGGGGTTTTCTGAGGCTGAGAGTGTGTGGCTTGCCCAAGGTCACCCAGCAGGTTTTCATGACCTAGCAGGGAGTCAAATCCTAGTCTCCAGTCATAATCCAACACTCAAACCACTCCACCACACTGGCTCCCTAATAAACAATTACAAAAGTTTAAAAAGATTAAAAATATATTAAATGGTTTAAAAACAGGCAATTGAAAACAGGTTAAAACAATCAGTTAAAACAGCAAATAGTTCTATAGTGAGGAAGTAGCTAGCTTGTTCAACAGATAGTGGCAGGTAGATAGTTACTAGTTCCAATTCACTGAATTGGAAAGGAGAAAAGAAATGCCGACCAAAGGAGTAGTCATAAGTGTTGAGAGTGATGGGGGGTGGGAGAGAGTGAGAGAGTTAAATGCAGAGTTAAGTGTTAAATGCAAATATATTCATAGCATTGTGAAATGAAATCAGGAAGCAGAACTCAGTATTGGATGGCTCATTAAGTACTGATTGAACTAACTTCAGTTGTCTGTAGATTGACACCAGCAATCAGCATCAGTGATCTATTACACTGAGGACTTTTTCAGACAGGACTTACCACGCAAGACGACTCCGGAAAAGTTACGACGCTGTCACGCGGCAGGGAGTCTGTTTCGGACGATGCCATCCCTCTCTCAGCATCGTCCATGTCACTTCCGTGTATTCTTGGAGGCAGCCGCGCCATATTTTACTCACGGAAGTTGAAAGGGATGGCATTGTCTGAAACAGACCCCCTGCTGCGCGACAGCATTGTAACTATTCCAGAGTCTTCTTGGGTGGTATGTCCTGTCTGAAAAAGTCATGAGAAAAGATGGGAGATAGCCAAAGGAGACAATTGATAGTAGGTAGCCAAAAAACTATTTAACAAGATTGACAGATGCATATCTTAGGTAAGCTAAACTCGCTTACTTTTTCAGAGTTTAACCTCAACCTATTTCTGGCTATTCATATACACAGATAAATGAAGGTTGTGAACATGTTCATGGGAGATTACTATTCCACAGTTTCTTCTAATGCAGTCCTCCAATCTATAAAGAAAAAAAACAAGATCTATATTGATTTCTTGTAGTCAGCGACACTAGGTTTCTCTTGAGTGCGTACAGCCAAGATATTTTTAAAAGCATCACTTAGGGCTTATATACACAGGCTATTTACCCTGCCTTGCCCTGTTTCACCTCTGGGCAGTCCAGATGACGCCTGAGGCAAAGCCAGAAGAAAGCCAGGGGAAAGCCCATTAAAGCAGTTCAATTAAACACCCAGGGGGTCGTTTACACGGGTAAATATTCCTCTAAATATACCGCTAAGATAGCTCATAGTTCCCATGGATTGCACCACAGCATCGCCTCATTCAGAAGGGGGGGAAGGTAAAACACCCAAATATAGCGTGGCAAGGGATGTCGCTACCTTTGCTGGTATATTTGCAATGTAGCGCATTATTGGCAGTGTAAACTACCATTCCGTTAAGGGCTATAGCAGAGCTGCATTGTGATTGGTTGCTATGATGCAGGGGTGGGCTTAAAAAAGGGGGAGGGAGAGACAGTAGCGATTAGAGGAAACTTTGAAAAATCCTCTCTGCTATTTTGCAAGTCTGCCAAGAAAAAGGATTCCCAAGACCTTTCAGTCATAAAGTTCCCATCTGTCAGCTCTGCTTGGGGGAGAGAGAGAGAGAAACCATTTCACTAAGGGCTGTAGCAGAGCTGCATTGTGATTGGGGGAGGGAGGGGGACTGAGGGCGGGAGAGTCAAAAATCCTCTGCTATTTTGCAAGTCTGTGAACCCTGACTAAACAAATCGTGCTGAAAAAAACTTGTGATAGGTTCACCTTAGGATCCAGGCATGGCAGCAAGGACTTTCAGCACAGATGCCAGGGCAGACGAGGAGATTGCTGTGTCTCTGCTTCCGGGAGTGACTGAGTTCATTTACAGGCAGATTTAGAGAGATACAGAGACAGAGCCACTTCTTTGATCTTCCCCCGTGCTATTTTGGCAGTCTGTGAGTCTTTCTTTAGTTCGAAAATGCAGGGCTTCAAATTCTTTCACTCACGATCTAGCCTCTTCCCCATAAAGCCTTCGTCTGCTTGGGAGGCCACACACCCCGCACTTTTTCAAGTCTGAATTGTGGAGTCCAGTTCTGGGCACCACAATTCAAAAAGGATATTGACAAATTGGAGCGTGTCCAGAGAAGGGCAGCTAAAATGGTGAAAGGTCTGGAAATGATGCCTTATGAGGAGAGACTTAGGGAGCTGGGTATGTTTAGCCTGGAAAAAAAGACGGTTAAGAGGCGATATGATAGCCCTGTTTAAGTATTTGAAGGGATGTCACACTGAGGATGGAGCAGGCTTGTTTTATGCTGCTCCAGAGACTGGAACACGGAGCAATGGATGCAAGCTCCAGGAACAGAGATTCCACCTCAACATTATGAGGAACTTTTTGACAGTAAGAGCTGTTCGGCAGTAGAACACACTCCCTCGGAGCGTGGTGGGGTCTCCTTCCTTTGGAGGTCTTTAAACAGAGGCTGGATTGCCATCTGTCGGGGATGCTTTGATCAAGATTTCCTGCATGGCAGGGGATTGGACTGGATGGCCCTCGTGGTCTCTTCCAACTCTGCAATTCTATGATTCTATGAGAAAGCAGCATAATTAGAAAAAAAACCTGGCACAGCTGCGGAAAAGAATTAAAGCGCAAGTTGCTGCAATAAATCTGCCGTGTAAACCAGCCCCAGGAAAACCCACTTCATGTGGAAAAACCTAAATGGGGCTGGTGCAGGAAGGCAGGGTCCATACCTGCATGCCAGCCCATATAGCCGAATGCTGCCACTGCCAGAGTCACTCTATAGCCAGGAAGGAGGCCCCCAGCACATGATCAAGGCACCCTGCATGTGACCAGCCTTGCTGAGGGCCTCCTTCCTGGCTTCAAAGGGAACAACGCATAACAGCAGTGGAGGCAGCCAGCAGTACAAGCCAGCATGTCCATGCGGAATTCCTCCCGTTTCATCTAGGGAATGAGGGCGGGGAAATGGACCGGATCTGGTGCCAGAATATGCTGGCAGGAAGCTGGTGTATTCTGACAGGTCTAGATCTTAGACCCACTCCTGGCATGTTCTAAGCAGGAGGGGGAAATCATTTCCTCTTTAACACTTGCCCTGGTGTGTGTTTACGTGAAAGTTGCTACTTGGAATAGGTTGCTAATTTGTTTGGAGGAAGCCTATGTAATTGACAGACCAACATTACCTGTGCCAGAAAGCAGTAACTGCTTTGACTGAAGTTGCTGCCAATAGACTCTGTAAAGCTAATCTTTGTTATTTTTCCTGCTTCAGAGTTGCAGGTGCACATGCCAGCACAGCCATAAGAACCCCCAGGATCTCACTCAAATGGATAGACAGTCTCAGTTGGCAGATAGACACCCCACCCTGCTTGCTGGATTTAATCTGATCAGTCCAAGATTACATTTGTAGCTTCATTTCTAAAAGTACCAGAAAATTAAGAAATAGAAAAGAATGCATAGTGTTGGCCAGTATTGATTAAATTATTATAATCTTAAAGTGAATTCAAATTGTAAACATTGTTTTTCTTTCAGGGAATTCCTGGTGAAGATGGGTTACCAGTAAGTATCCTAGTTATGTATAACACTGTCAAAATTCTCAATGTCGGTGTATTTGTATGTCTGTCCCCTGTGTCTAAGGGCTTGACTACACCAGTCACAAACCCCGAATCCAACCTAATAATGCAACACAGCATGTGGCTTTCCCCCCGAATCTGGTGCGATAGTGACACATGCTGTAGGGCCCTATATGCACCAGACTCAGGGAATACACCCTAAATCTAGGTTTTAGAAAACTTGCAGCAGAGTTTTCTGGAGAAAACTATTCACTGTTGTGCTTTCTTTTCTAGTACTTGTTTTCTTGAAATTTTTGTCAGTGTTCAGATTGCATCTTGTGTGAGGCTTAAATACAGTATAATGCTTTTCTGTGTTAGTGCTATCAAATTCCCATGATTTTCTGTCACTCTGTTGGCTTCTAAATGTGACTAAGCAATAAACACACAAAGAAGAAACATGTGCAGGTGTGTCAGAGTGTTGCATATTATATGTGTTGCTTCCAGTTACATGCCACTGTGCTGTTTCTCTCCCTCTGTTGAGAAATGGCTGCACATACTGATGCTTATCTGCCTGGATATTGGCTTTACCTGGGCAGGGAAAAATACTGTATAAGAAGTTTCATTGTATCAGCAGTTTTTGCTTGAAGAACAAGGTCAACCTGAGCTCTAGAATTTCTTTCTTATTTCTTTCAGCTTGTTCTAAAACTCTGATTACTCTTTGGTTCTGACTTTTTTTGTGTTCTCCATCTTACCTCCTAGGCTGCTGGCACACTGCAGAAATACTGCACTTTGATATTGCTCTAACTATCATGGCTCTATCCTGTGGAATCCTGGGATTTGTAGTTTGTTGTGGCACCAGAGCTCTGACAGAAAAGGCTAAATATTTCACAGAACTACAGATCCCAGAATTCCATAGCATGGAGCAATGGCAGTTAAAGTGGTGTCAAACTAGATTATTTCTACAGTGTGTCAGCAGCCTTAGTTTGTTCTTCACTGTCAAGATTCCTGTCTTCTGGTTATTTTCAGACTGCTACATGCTGCCCAGACTGACAGTGACCATCATTTCACTTTGGGGATTTCACCAGCTATTCCATACACACTTTATAGAGGTTTAAGAAATGTTGTTAGAAAACACAGTGAGGCTGTGGAGGGGTTAGGGTTAGTGTGCTTCACTCCTCACATGTTTACCTAAAATACATAAGGTAACACATTACTCTGTTATTCCAATTAACACTACAAGGTGTGATATCTGATGTCAAGATGAGGCAGCATTATTATTAGTGGGTGTAGTTATGTTGAACAGTATATCCTCTGTATATTTCTATTGAACTGGCAACTTTTAAAGTTTTGGTTCATTTCACTTTTTGACATTATGAGTAACTCTTTGACAAGAGTCGGGATCTGGACATGTATTGAAACATCTAAACAGCCACTGAACATGTTGAGATACACACACGTACAGACACAAACTGCAGGGTTTTGTCATGATCTCGAGAGTCACATTTTCTATTCAGGTCATTGCCGATGCCAGCACTGTATTCTCAGGTGTACCTTTTATAGCAAGAGTGGGCAACCGCACAAGGATTGGTGGCAATTCCCCTACAGCCTCTCTCATGGGCCCCATTGGTGCATCAGCACCATACCATGAGTGATGTCATGTTGCCATCAAACCAGTTTTCAGCCTAACCAAGAGGTTTTAGAGGGAGTTTGAGGGGCTGTTGAGGAACTGCCTGCAAACCAGCACATTTGCAGGCAGTTTGGAAGTGTTTGTGGGTGATTTTCAATAAAAACCTCTTGAAAATCAATTGAAAAGTGAAATTGGAAGGATCTGGCGCCTTTGGGACATGGTAGGGTGTTTTGGGCCCCCCAAAATGGGGGGTAGCAGCTGGCCTACTCCTGCTTTATAGAGTGTACTCGTTACTTATTTGAATTAGCATCCTTAAGCTATTTATAAATTGGGTATCACCTTCAACTGTTTGAAGAATAATAATGGAAATGGGATTTTTTTTAAAAGGGTAAACCAGGAGCTCAGGGATCACCAGGGTTAAAAGGAGAACCTGGTCCTAAAGGAGAAAAGGTAGGTTCTGTTTTGATGTAAAAGAAATGGCAGTATCAATTGCCATTGGACTCACTAACTTGATGCATACTGCGACTAAGGGTGCAACCAGACTGATTAAAAAGTTTCCGATTTTATTCCTGTTCTTTCCAATTTTATTGTTGTTGTGTGCCGTCAAGTTGTTTCCAACTTGATGAACCAATCATGGGGTTTCTTGGTAAGATGTGATCAGTGGGGTTGCCTTTGCCTTCCACTGAGACTGAGAGTGTGACTTGCCCAAGGTCACCCAATGGGTTTTCATGGCTGAGTGACAATTAGAACCCCGGTCTCCAGGGTCATAGTCCAGCACTCAGACCACTTCAACACACTGGCTCTCACCTACTGAGTTAAAATAAACTGACCTGGGAAGCTGGTATAAAAAGTCTCTAATCATATCAAGAGCTGTCAAAAAGTATTCTGGGATAAACAAAATGTATATGGACCTCCAAAATAAAATGGGAAAGAACGGGAAAGAAAATCTATGACTTTCTGGTCTTTTAAATCCGTCTGGATGCGCCCTATGGTGGCTTCTCACATTATTTAATGTCTGTGTACAAGGCTTATTACCCTGCTCCCATACAGGGAAGGATAATCATATGCATAAGTAAGGTGCTTAGGGTACACATACTAGGAAACTTCATTTGATGATGATGTGAATGCAGTGGAAAATATTTGAAGTGACAACAGAAAAGCAGATATGAGGGTATAGTTCTGATGACAGATGAGCTGGTAATACCTTTTTGCCTAGCCATTACAAGGAAGTACATACTTCATTCTCTGCCTGTAATGGGTTAACATCATTAAGGTGAACCTGACCAGCATACTAGTCATGCTGTTACTTGAAGACTTAAAAAATAATTGGCAGGCCTTTAATCTGACTCTCTCTATGATTTTCTTTTTCCTCTGAAAGAATAGTGTTGTCTTTTTTTAAAAAAAAGAAATCTATTGCTGGTCATTGTTGTGCATTTAAAGAAAAACTAAAGTATTCTTAATTTTATGATGTTAGCTAGATTGAGTACATTGTTTTAGGGTAGTATGGTACATTATGAATATCTCCAGATAAATAATAAATAATATTAAGCTTCTGGAACTAACCCTTCTCTACAAACAGTATGTATGACACAGAGGAGTAGTGAAGGAGAAGAGAATGAAGCAAAGAAGACAAAGTAGTGAAAGAGAGGGTGGGAAAGCAAGCAAGAGCAAAGGAAAGAAAGAAAAAGGTACAGGGAGAGAAAAGGATCATTGAAAGAGATTAAAATATGGTGTAAAAGGTTGAGTGTTACCAGGGGGAGAGACAGATAGAGATGGGAAGGATTGAAAAAGAGAGCAATGACAGTGTGGCCAAAGTGAAAGAGATGGATAAAAGGTTGTTGTACAAGTGAGAAAGAACCACCTTGGATCCCATCCTGGGAGAAAGGTGGGGTATAAATCCAATAAATAAATAAAAATAAATAAGACAGGAAAGAGACTGTCTCCAGCAGACCCTGATTTGAGTCAACCAGTATCTAGAAGACACAGGTGCTCTACTTGGCTGCTTTGGAGTTTCTTTTCTCCACTAGTCTTGCCAGAGGGTTGTGTAAGATGCACAATTGGTTTGTTTATTCCATTAAGTTATCTTAGAACAGTCCTTCAAAAAAAATATTTAAGGATAGACACTGAATACTGTGGTTGCTAAAGTACAATTCTGTGTTTAGTCAAGTGCTATGACACTAAATATAGTTATGAGTTCGTTTTGTTATTTCTGTGTGACTTCGCCAAGCAGTTCCTATAGCAACATATTGTATAAGTGCTTTTCATGTCATTTGCTTTCTAACACCATATTCATATTTCTGGCTTAATTTCCTCAGAGATAGACAGTCTGTACTCTTTCAGCTGCTTTTTGTTTTATGTCATCCTTCTCACTCACTCATGCATGCATGCACACACACAAGATTAAAGCATTAGTTCATTTGTTTTGGTTGTGTTTAGTTTCTACACGTTTCTGAGCACCACTAGTAGACACAATTACTTTGCCTCTCTTCAATGGTTTAGGCTGGAGACAGTCTCTAATTTAAAAAAAAAAGTTGGTGGAGTCATAAAGGATGAAGCTATCATATCCCATGGAGCATACATTCGGATTTTTCTGTAGATTAAAAATTAACTAAAACAGTAGGATCCAACATGTATCTATGCACTACAAACAACTATGATTACTATCAGAACTATGACTTACTATAGTGCGACAGCAGAGGGGAGAGGTGTTTGGACATCAATGTTACAGAATGGTCTGAGTGGCATGGGGATGAGTGGATGGGCAGTGAGTGGGAAGGAAAGGGCCCAGTAAGAAACCATGGGGAACAAAGGACAGGACTTTGTATTGTGGATTGCTTGGTTGTGAGAGTTATAGGGACCAAGAGAAAATGGAATCCTGATATGAGATGGGCCAAGGAGGGAGATAAGTCTGGTGGATGGTGTGACTTATACAGTTTAAGAAGGTTAGGTCTGAGAATGACAATCAGCAATTATAGCTAAATGGAGATTCTAGCTTCAGAGGTAATATACTTGTGAATACCAGTTATTTGGTGGCAACACAGGAAGAAGGCCCTGGTTGTGGGCTTCTTGGAAGCATTCAGTTTGCCATTGTCTCCCCAATCCAATAGAGCTCTTCATACAGCTCTTCAGTTCTTATACAGGTATTGACTATCTCTCTGGAAATGGTGGTGTCTTTTCCATTTATGGTCACTTGGATATCCAAGTGGAAACTGATAGTTTGGGTTTAAAGAACATGTGTAAAATTGTACTTTGACAATCACCCTTTCCCTCTGTTTACTATAATATGTTTTCTTTGGGCAACTGTCTACATGGTGCTCCTACAACATATTTTCTAAGGAGCTATATCAAGCTTACATCATCAATATGGTAGAATCATAGGCACTCTATCACAATGGAAGCCAGAACCTAGATTAAAGCAAGCCAAATTATTCATCCAAGGTTTATTGAATCTTTTTATTTTACTTGTATTATGTGCTATGGCTCCCCAGCAGAAAAACCTTTGCTATGGAGATTTCTGAAACTCTTCAGATTACCCACAGCTGACATTATCAAATGGCTGTTTGGGAAACTGTGTTGCAATACAGTATCTATTTCAAATAAAGTGTACATTTCTACAAGTACTTTCTATGTTACAATTAAAAATACATTTTGATAATATAGAAATTTATAGCAAAAGGAATATATGAATTAATTTTATTTTTTCTGTAAGTACCTCTGGTGATTTGACAACTGAATATCTCTAGTTTGTTAGATCTAACCATTCTAGAGCTGATAACACTTTGCTAGTTTATTTAAACCATTTATATAATTTTGGGTTATTTAAACTATTTATACTATAGATACCATACAACTATTTTTTTAAAAACCCAATCAAGAAAATTGCAGATGAAACTTTAAAACAGCCCAAAATTCTTCAGTTGAGTCTGTAAAATACAGTCAGCCCTCCATCTCCACAAATTCTGCATCCATGGATTCCACCATCCACGGCTTGAAAACATTCAAAAGTTTAAAAAATTCTATTTAAAAAATACCCTTGATTTTGCCATTTTTAAAAATATATTTTTATTGGTTACATATACATATACAAGTACAGTGTAAACTCTATAACTTATTGCCAAACAGTTTTCCACATAACCATTTTTTTAAAATAAAAAACAACACATCCGTCACAAACATAGATTCAACATGTATTTTTAGCTTTTTCTTTTGTATTTCATAACCCATTCTTTCTTTGTTTTACTTCCTCCTTTAGTCGTATGTAATACTGTACATTCTAACTGATTCTATTCCATTTCTCTTTCTTATGATATGTTATCAATGCTGCTGTGCTTATGTATCTTACAATAGCGTATTGTTTTATTCTAATAGTTTCCTTATTCTAATTGCTTATATGTTTATATATATACATATGTATATACGTATATATACACCGCAACTATATATGTTTAAATATTTCTTCTTATACGTTTATTTGTGAGTATATATATATATATATATGTATTTTTTCACTTTTTTTTATCCCCTTAGCTTTTTATTTATATTATTTTTCCTCTCTTTCCCCCAGAGAAGCGTTTTATTCTTAAATTACAACATCCCATGTCTCTTTCCATAGTTTCTTAATCGGTTGCCCCTCTCTCTCTATGTAATTTATAGATCTATTTCATAACCTAGATGTTAATCTATCTGCTTCCAGATTATCATGCAATTTTAAAAGCCATTCCTCTACATTTGGAATTGTTGGTTCTTTCCAAGTTTTAGCATATAAAATTCTTGCCGTAGTAATCATGTAGAGAAGAATCTTTTTCTTTCTATCCACATCTTTCTGATTTTCTCCCTGTATCTTATCCACCATATTAAGTAAGTAGATCTCTGGTTCCATAGCATACTCAATCATTAATATCCTCCTAACCATTATATGAATATTCTTCCAATATTTTTTCGCTTTCGGACACCTCCACCATAAATGATATAGCGTCCCTTCCACCTTGCCACATTTCCAACATGAAGATTTCCCAGTTTTGTACATCTTATTCAATTTTGCCATTTTATATAAGAGACACCATTTTACTACACCATCATATATAATGGGACTTGAGCAGCCACAGATTTTGGTATCCGTGGGGGGTCCTGGAACCAAACTCCATTAGATACCAAGGGCCCACTGTATGTTTAAAACCTGAGTAAACAAAATGTTTTTGCCAGATGCTACAATTATAGGAGTTTTGGCACCAGCTGAACCTCTTTAGGAAGGGCATTCTATATCAATGGTACTAGTTTAGAGAACATGATCCCCTTTATAGATGATCCTCTGTGCTTCTGATGGAAGAGAATTGATAGACTACAAAGAGCAGACAGGTTGATGCAAGTGGAAGTAAGCAGTCATTCGGGTATGTGGATCTAAATCTGGTGAGGGCTTTAAAAGTAAGAACCAACATCTTGAATTGGGTTCAGACATGGATTTGTAGCCAATGAAGCTCTTTTAAAATTGATGTGAAATGGGTGAACTGGGATGTACCACACAAACTTCTAGAAGTTGTATTTTTTTACTAAGAAAGGGCAGTCCCAACTTTTACACTTTTCACTAATTAAGTTGTTATCAAACACAGATCACCATGACCAGGCTATCTCTGTCAAGTACAGGTCACAGCTGGTGAACCACCTATAGTTGAGAAGGTACTCTGTGAAGGCCCCTTGAGTCTCCTCATCTAGATTATATCTGAGATGTCAGTCTGTTCTTTCATGGGGAGGGCATTCCCATCCAGACCATATTGAATACTGTCTCCCCATACATGAAAACTAGCACCTTGAATTGGGCGCATACATGAATTTGCAGCCAATGAAGCTCTTTATAGTTTGTGGAACCACAACTCTAGATAGGAATGGAACCATGGCATCACAGTATTTCCTACTCCAAATTCACAGAGCCAGCCTGAGAGAATTCTGTGGTCAATGGTATCAAAATCCACCATGAAGTCAAGAAGGATCAAAAGAATGATAGTTCTTTGTTTCTCCTGACAAGGGAATCAAGGTTGTTTTGGTGCCAAATCTGGACCTGAACTGAAATCTAAATAACCTATTTCGTCCAAGAGAGCTTTGATTTGGGCAGCTATCAATCACTTGAGCATCTTACCCAAGAAAGGGATATTTACAATCAGGTGACGCTTTTTATAGTCTTCCAGGTCTAGAGAATATTTTAATGAAGTGGCTGCACAACTGCTTTCCTCAGGGAGGAACCATTTCTCCATCATTGTTTGCTGGTAGCTACCCTGTCTTGTGCACCACTGCTAATTCGTATTCTCGGTCCACTGGGAACATCATGATGTAGTAGGATAGTTGCTATATCAGCAGAATTACTATCCTGTTTTTCAGATCCATCACCTTGTACAAACCCTAAAATCCAGAGCTTAACCAAAATGCTCTCTTAGTTAAAGATTCCCTTTAGCTTACAATTATAGTCTTCCTAGTCCTCAAGCCTAGTTACTGCATTGAGTACCCATATGAGCAAAGCTGAAGGAACTAAATGCCACCCAGCTCATCTACCCAGGTCTCAGTAATGCAAAAAGGTTGCGCTGAATGAAACAATCCTGAAATTTAACATATATGCGTTAGTTCTTACAATATCATACTTATTCTTGTTCTAGGGAGATACTGGTGTTGGATTCCCAGGCCCTCCTGGACTTCCAGGGCCCCCAGGACTACCTGCTCCATCTAAGGGATCTGTGAGTTTTAGTGCTTCCTATGTAGGACAACTTCTCTGTTTTCTTGCCTTTTCAATCTTCTATTGAAGCTTTACCATGAACAGTAGATGTGCTGGGGAAGCACAGATAAGAAAGGG
The DNA here is from genome assembly GCA_030847615.1 of Gambelia wislizenii. Lineage (NCBI taxonomy): Eukaryota > Metazoa > Chordata > Lepidosauria > Squamata > Crotaphytidae > Gambelia > Gambelia wislizenii. The sequence continues at coordinate 60,347,831 of JAUMIR010000006.1, forward strand.
ATAAGAAAAGGAAAGGTGTGGGAGAGATACAGAGGTGGCTGAGAGAAAAAGACCATCAAAGGGGAGAGAGATAAAGAGATGAATGAGAAGTAACAAGAGAGACTGAGATAGGCATGAGGAAAATCTGGGTGAGAAGCTTAACCTTTAGTGTTAGCCACTTAGAAGAGGTGGTACGTGAGAGAACAAGATAGAGAAACGATTCCCACATAGTTCACTGATTGAGTTGTTATGCAGTGGGCGCGGGGGGAGAGGTTTTGTATTTATGAGCCAAAACTTTGGATGCAGAATTTTAGTAATCTAGAAAGTTGCCTGGAAGAACAGCCAGATAGACCAAGCAGAAATCCTGAATCCCAATAAACACAATGGTGGCTTTGTGTACTTGTCTGTTCCATTCAAATGTTAAACAAGAGTGTGATATTGAAAGGGGTGTGTCAGTGAGAAGAGCCAAACTACCATCCTCCCCCACTTTATATTCCCACACTCTGTCACTGCAGACGCTCTTCTCTCCAGCCCAATCTGGTTGGGAGAAAAATGCCTAGGATGACAGAAAGTTGAGAGGGGTTAGGTGAGAAGTGGAGAAGATTAATTCCCCCTCACTTGCATGTCCCAGTTGCTGTGAAAATCACACACTCAGCCATCTGGTGAATGAGGCAGTCATATGCCCCAAACAAATGTGACTTCCTCATCACACTTCAGTGCATCATAGATCTTGCTTTCTCTGGAGACAAAAGTCTGCAGCTTAACCGACAAACTAAAAATGCTAACTAAGGACTTTATCAGACACATCCCTTTTAAACATCCTTTTGCCGGGAATTAAAGAAAAAAGCATTTTTATGCCAGCAAAAGAATTCCCCCCCATCACTTACCTTCTAATTTCAGCAAAGGCTCCCAGCAATAAAGAGGAAGTGAATGGAACCTTCACTTGAAATCTCACATGATTTTTTCACGTGGGAAATTTAAAAATCAAAATCAAAATAAACATCAAAAAGTGAAGCACAGCACACACACACACTTAAAAAGTCCCAAATAACCCAGGGAGGGTCATAAAAAGAGTGAAACCTATCTGGATGTCCCAATCTGACCTGGAAGTGTTCATGCCAGAGAGGGAGGACATTGTCAGGATAAGTACAAGATTTAAACGGACAGAGGTATCACATGCCAGCAATGCCAGCAAAAAAGCAGCAGGGAGATCTATTGACGGCTTGTGCCATCAATTAAAAACCCTGGGTTTTGGCCAGGACATAACCGCAAAAGGGTGATGTCATCTGAACCACGCACCCTTTTGCGGCTATGTGGTGTTGTGATGATGCTGTATTTTCCCTGTCTGATAAAGTGCTAAGAGTTTTGATCAGACAAGTGCATTTCTTAGGGCAGCATAAGGTGGTTTCACATCCCATTAACAGTGTTTGTAAAATAATGTTGTCCCTTATTTCAGAGAAGAGTGGAACTAGAAGAGTCTGGGTCTGGATCTGGTGACTTTGACAAAGACATAGAACTTCCCAGAGTAAGTAGGTGCTACTAGTGTTGCTGACAACTTCTTGAACAATAATATGCCCTTAAGGTTGTAAGAGCATGAGATAAAATTAAGGAGAATACTGTTTACTACTATTTCAGTTTCCATATGGTATTACTCTGAAATACAATAGAGACACTGTAAGAAACACATTTGTTTCAGAACTGAAGCTGCAGCCCGTAGGACAGAATAAAGACAACTCAGCAGGAAGTGAAGGTTTTCCATCAGCCTCTCTCTGTCTCATTGGTACTATATATCTTAACATCAATACTAGTTTAGATTAGAATTGCTCATTTAAGTTTCCAACAGCTGAGCACACTGTGCCTAAGGTAGTGTGTCCATTGGTGTGGCTAATTAGTATGACGGATGAACCAAAGAGCTAATTAGTTCAGTGGCGAGTCAAGATCAGTTCATACAGCTTTACTCAGTTGTACAAAATCCCTTGAATCAGAAAATTCTCCTTTGAGGATTCAAACCCAGCTTGTGAACATGTAATGAGCCTGAATGAAAATAATCCCCTCTCTCTCTCTCTCTCTCTCTCTCTCTCTCTCTCTCTCTCTCTCTATATATATATATATATATAGCTTTTTTTGAAAGCACTCAAGGTACTTTGCATACATTATCCCCTACAGTAGGCCAGTACTGTTGTCCCTGTGTGCAGGCTCAGGCTGAGAGAATGGGCTTCCAAGACCATTAAATGACTCAATCGCTGAGTCAACTGCTGTAACATTTTGTAAAAGTATATCTGATTTACACAGGGTGCCCCTGGGCCTCCAGGGCCTCCAGGTCCACCTGGTGCTCCAGGATTACCAGCACCAGATTCAAATGCAGGGATCCCTGGGTTTCCAGGAGAAAATGGGAAAGATGGAGCAGCTGGAGAACCAGGTCCTCACGTAAGTAGCTATACGTACACATGCTCTGAAACCTTTCACTTTATATGCAGTCATCCCTTCGCATTCGCAGGGGGTAGGGTCGCCAGACCCCGCGAATGTGAAAAAGCCGCAAATAACAATCGCCCTCCCTGGGCTTTCGCTCTCCCTGCAAAGAGAGCGAAGGGTCAGCAGAGGGGCAGTTTTAGGGGTTTTCCCTCACCCTGCGTGCTTGTCTGTGTCTCTCTCCTTTTAGAAAGGGAAGACACAGACAAGCAGGCAGGGTGAGGGAAAACCCCTAAAACTGCCCCTCTGCTGGTGAAGGCACAGGAGAGGGCCAGTTTAAGAGGCTTTTCCTGACACTCCATGCTTGTCTGTGTTGTCTCTCCTTTTAGAAAGGGAAGGGAAGACACAGATAAGCACGCAGGGTGAGACAAACCCACGAATACTCAAAACCGCAAATGTCACATCCGCAAATGTTAAGGGACAACTGTATTAGCAATGGAGCCAATATTAGTTTCCTAACAAAACTTAATTCACTCTTGCTACTTGCCACGAGGTGGAACAGCTGGTGTAGCCCTGGCAGTGCAATGGTGGATTAAGGGTTGCAGGTGCTGGGGTCAAGCTTGGTGGAACCCTCAAAGACCACCTTCTAATTTCCTCAACCACAGCCCTACCCGGCTTTTGGTACCAGACTATCTGTTCCTGGGGCAAGCCCTATATCACTGTTACGAAAAATCTCACTACTGCCTTAATTACTGTGTTAATATCTAGGACTCTTATGGGCCAAAAGATTCCCACAGCAAGTCATGCAAGTGGGAAGCAGATCCTGTGATACTATTATAACCTTGATGGTTTGGTTCATAAGGTTGGCCTGTTTCTCACAGAAAACACAGAGAAAATGACTTTGGATGCTTTTATTTTTAAAGTGGTTGCTTCATATTACTACTTTTTGTATAGACAAATTATAGTATTGCCTTCAAAACCTTCACTTCTGCTGACAAATTGCCTCTAAAACCAGATTTTTTTTTTTTGTAGACAAAATGTCTGATTGTTGTTGCTGTTGTGTGCCTTCAAGTTGTTTCTGTGTTAAAGTCACAGAACCTATCACGGGGTTTTCTTGGCAAAATTTGTTCAGAGGGGTTTTTGCCTTTGCCTTCCTCTGAAGCTGAGAGAATATGACTTGCCCAAGGTCACCCAGTTTCCGTGGCCAAGTGGGGATTTGAACCCTGGTCTGCAGAGTCATAGTCCAAGGTGAAATCACTACACCACACTGCCTCTCAAAATCTCTGCTCCTTGATGAGTAATTAGTAATCAGTAATCTCTAAAGTATAATTGGACAAGTTGGATGGGAATGTATTGCCTTATGAAGAAGGCTCTTCAGATTTCCCCCTTCTGCTAAGCAACGTACTTGGATTTACTTCCAATTTGTTTCAGTGGTATTTACTTCTACTGAAATGTGCAGAATGGTTCTTTTTCTACTAGCTATGCAGCTAACACCTGAAGGCAAGTGCCTGTTTGGGGAAGATTTCATTTGGGGATCTTAACTGATGAACACATTCCTGTGGAAGAGGGTACCCTGCTCATCAGTGTTCCAGACCTTCTTACAAAAATGGGTCTTGAACACTAGCATTACATGATTTGAAACTGGAATTTCTGAATAGGGCTTATTTTACAAAGGTGTATGATGTTATTATAGAATGACGTTATCAGACACTATATGCATAAGATTTTATTCCCTAAAAAACTTAATACTGACCTAATGTTATGTAACCTCATACCACAAAAAGGCAATTCTTATATACCTAGCAATGTGTTCTCAAGTGAACCAAGTGCTATACTTTAAGGCAGGAGCGTGTATCTTTGACCATGGGTTTTGCCAAACATCTGTAAGTAGCACATACATTTTCAGGGATAATTTTCAGTGGCAAACAAGAGGTGAGTGATGAATCTCCCTCCAACCTGATGTCTTTCCTTAGCTTTTCCTCTACAAGGGCTCTCAGTCTGTAATGAATCAAATTAGATAGAGGAAGAGGTAACCTGAGGGATTGGGTTTTAGGGGGTGAAGGGGGTGGGCAATAGATTCAATACCTCTTCCTTTCTGCCACTTCTTTGACTGAAATCCCTTCTGTCACTGATTTTCAGTTGTATACCATATTCTTGTGTTCTGAGGCAGAGATGAGGAGGTGTAATAACTTATTATGTCCAGAATGCATTCATGTAATTGTCAAGTTATTGCCAGTCTAGACATTTCATTCCTTTAGCAGTTTTGTTAAAGGACATAATTATTACATAAGGTTTAGTTCTTGAAATAATGGATGCCTCTGCAAGTTAGAAGTAGCTTTTCCCAAGCAATTTGTAATGACAACATATCCCTAATACCTGTTGTAATTTTCAGGGTCCCCCTGGTCGTCCTGGTCAAGATGGGTCAAATGGTTTTGCAGGAACAAAGGGAGAAAAAGTAAGGTTCAAACTCAAATTTATTTTAAAAACATTTACAAATCTCCCCCTTTTGGGAGCTTCATATATCTCAAACGTTTTCCAGAACCACCCTAATGTATTAACAATCCACCATTCTTCTGCTACTGACTTCCAGACATCATTTGAGACATGTGCAGTTTATCACAATATTCAGTTACCATTCTTTTTCAGTACAGGTTATTGATGGCACAGCCACATATGTGCATTGAATAAGTCTCAGTGCAGGAAGGAACCTGATGAAATATCAAAATTCTTTTAAGTTCAGCGACTTAATCAATGTGAGTGGTGAGGGGTTTGCAATACATTGCTCCAAGGATTGAAAAGCACTCCTATGGGTTTGTACTGAGCTTGTCTGGGGCTGGCTCAACACCATGAAAGCTCCCTCCTTGTGACGTCTGCCTAGGTCATATCATTCATATTTGAATAAAGAAAACATGCCTGTTAGTCTAGTGATTTATCTCTTTCTCATGTAGACACTGCCGGGTGGAGACAGACTGCAGGTATATTGCATGTGAAGTAATCTAGTTTGCTCCATTTATGTGACTTTTCCTGAAGCAGAGGATTACCAGCATGGAATCTGGATTGAGATTTGAGGATTTCACCCTTTTTCCTAGCTGCAGCAGTATAAATCAACCATGGTCTTCCTATAAACATCAGAAGGGGGGGGTATATAGGTATCTGTGTGTTCTCCTTACAATGGCTAATAGCAGCTTCAGGGCTTTTTTTTTAATCAGTTCAAGAGCAAAGGATAACTCCCTCCTCACCACTCTACCACAGCTCCAAGTCAAATTGCCCTCAGCCCACACAGCAAATTTCTCATAAGGTATTGCATTCTAGTCATCTAATTCCCACTTCCCATTTATCCTGGCCATCATGAGTCTGCACCAGTAAAAATATTAAAATAAAAATTCACATACCAGAGGAAAGGGAAATAGAGAAGGAGTCATCTGAGTGTTTAGTCCTTAGCCAAATCAGAAGTAAGATGGAGCCATTCTGACTCTCATAGTCCTTCATGAGCTGTATAAATAATGTGTGGTTAAATTAGAAATGAAATTCTTTGTACATGCATAATTCTTCAACTGTAAATAGTGCTCTGTGTCTGTTTATAATATTCATGAAGACTTTGAGTAACTAAGGTAAAAATCTCAGTGCAAGTTTCTTTGTTATTTCTTTTCTTGAAGTACATTATAAACTTTACAGTATAAGGCAATAAGGTGATAGATTTCTATTTATAAGTGTATTTATATAATGATATATAATTTATCAGTTCATTAAATAAAGCTTAGTACTTAGCTATGAAATTTACTTAAACATGAAATATGCCTGTTTCTCTGAAGGCAAACAGATGTGATTAATCTGAGATTAAAAATGTGTTAATATATATTATAAAACATGACTGATACAGTTTATATCACAACCTGTTGTTGCCTGCTATTCTTTCTTACTTGTTCAGCATAACTATGAGATTTGCCTAAATAGCTTAAGTCCAATATTGTAAGGACATCTAGAAGGCCTGACAATGCCTGGCAATAGCAGCCTGACTAACCCTAAACTTGAATTTCAGAAGTGCTGATGTGTTGTATGTGACCACTATAGAGACACTACAGAATTACCTCTCTCCATTTGGTAGACAGATCGATATCAACATAACTATTCATCTTGGGGTATTTTCCTTTAATGAGGAGGCGCATGATACAGATAATCGATTCATGCAGAAGCATGGGAGAAAGTTCTTTAGAGTGCAAAGATGGACACTTCTGGATGCAAGTGTGAAGTATGCTTTCAGAAAACAAGTGTATCTTGGCTATCCAAATTCCATAGTAACATGTGATTGTCCAGGAACCAAAGAAGAGATTTGGAGATTTACTTATTTATTTGATTTTATTTACCGGGATATGCCACCTTTCTCCCAGAATGGGATCCAAGATGGCTCTCAACACATAAAATACAACATACAATTAAAAATATGACAATTAAAAGTTAAAAACAATTAAAATCATGACATTACCTCCGGGAGACATAAGGCCAGGACTCGGCTCTTCGCTTCCTAATGGGGAACTTGCCTTTTCTCCCCCCACTTTCCTTTCTTTGTATGGTCAGCAAGTGTTTATTTTTTCCTCTTAACATCCTTGATGTTAATTGGGAAAAAAAAGAGACACTTTTGAACTGCAACTCCCAGAATGGCTAGGGGATTCTGGGAGTTGCAGTCCAAAAAGTCACTTTCCCAAGTTTTATTTTTAAACTTCTATTTATTTATCTTGGAGAAATAGCACTCCATGTTCCTTTTCTGAGCTGCAGGCTTCCAGCAGTTACCCATGCCAACTGGGGGATTTGTGATTTCCTGCGGCAGGAGGTTGGACTAGATGGCCCTTGTGGTCTCTTCCAGCTCTACAATTCTATGATTCTATGAATTTAAGATTATATAAAACATATACAAGTTAAACAAAATAAAAACACAGCTATAAATTAAAAGTCTGCTTAAATAAAAAAAAGTCTGTATCTTCTGCCAAAAGGAAAGCAGGGAGGGGACCAGTCTAGCCTTCTGAGGAAGGGCTTTCCAGAGGGTGGGAGAAGTCACTGAGAAGGCTCTCTCTTGTGGCATCACCAAGTGAGCCTGTGATGATAGTGGGACTGAGAGAAAGCTTTCCCCTGATGATCTTAAAATTCTGGCAGGTTCATATCAGGAGATATGGTCCTTCAAATAGTTTGGATCCAAGCCCTTATAGGGCTTTGACCAACGCTTTGAATTGTTCTTGGAAACAAACCAATAGCCAGTGAAGCTGTTTCAACAAGGGAGCTATATGTTCCCTATAATTAGCCCCAGTCAGCATTCTGGCCGCAGCATTCTGGACCCGCTGAAGTTTCTAAACAATTTCCAAAGGCAGCCCCATGTAGAGTGTGTTACAGTAGTCCAAATGGGATGCAATCAAGGCATGTGTCACCGTGGCCATATCTGGCGTTTCAAGGAACAGGTGCACCTGGCGCACTAGTTTTAGCTGTGCAAATGCATTCCTGGCACTGCTGAAACCTGGGCATCCAGGCTCGGGGTTGAGTCCAGGAGCACACCCAAGCTGCGAGCCTGAGATTTCAGGGGGAGTGTAACCCCATCCAGCACAGGCTGGTTCCCTATTGAGATCTTGCTCAGTACCAGTATTAGTCAGGATTGGAACTAGGACCTCCCCTTCCCCCTCAGTCTGTACACTAGTTTCCACACTGTCACAATCACAGTGGAAAGATTGCCTGAATTCCTTCCCTGGCAGACAGCTGGGGAAAGAGCTCTTGACTCTTTGGGCTAGTTTGAGCCCTGTCCTATAAAAGCTTATGTCATATGAAATAATATTGGCCTGCAGTGAAATTCTGCTTCCTGACTGAGTTCATGTGAACACAATTCTGTGCATATAAAGGGAGAAGAATAATGACAACAGATGCAATAGGACAAGAACAAGTTAATCCAAGCAGGCATGACACCTAGCACATAACAAAGATGAAGCTGTTGCCTTTTACTGGGACCTGTCTAGCTCAACACTTTCTTCTCTGTGTGGAGATAACTCTCCAAAGGTGCAGGTGGAGGTTTCACCTGGGTGCAGGTGTTTCCATTCTTCATAATTGCTGACATGAGGGATAGGACCTGGGACATTCATCAAATTAGAGATGGTGGAGAATTTTTTTTTGTTTCATACTTTAATACAAACAAATCAAATGCAAACTTCCTAAACTAGTAAATTAAATCAGAACACAGCTATCTTTCAATGTTTGCACTTCTTTAAATTGCACATAGAGGGACAGTTCTCCAGTCAAAAGAGCTTGGGGCTTGTCTAGACGAGAAGAAATAGTGCTCATACCTGTGCATTATAACTAATTTGCAACACTGTGTTTTCTCAAAAATGAGAGGCTGTGAAGTTTTCAGCTCTTGACATTCACATGGCCGCGAATCAAGATGGTGGCCATGCTTTTTTTGTTTTTTGCATGGGGAGCGATCATGGGAGACACTTGCAAGAAAGCAAAGGGAACCTGGCAGTGCCCAGAGATGACAAGGAGGGCAACCATCGTGAGGAAGAGGAGGAGAGACTGAGCCACCTGCCCTTTATCCATCCCAGCAGCAGTGGCAGCCTCCGACTCTTCTACAAAGGGACGGGAGGAACCTGTCCACTGACAGAATCACCTGGCCAGCTGCTGCTTGGGGAGAAGGAAGAGGAGGGCAGCTCTTTGATGCTCCAGCTTCATCTCTCCTTCCTGGGCTGGGCTGCTCCTTCTCTCATGCCTGTCCACTGAGCTTGATGTCAGTGGGCTTTGGAAGGCACAGGACAGGAACAAGAACAGGAGCGGCCCAGCCTGGGAAGGTGAGATGAAGCTGGAGTGTTAAAGAGCTGCCCTCCTCTTCCTTCTCCGCAACTAGTGGCTGGCCAGGCAGCTCCTCCCATCCTTTGGCAGATGGAACCAGAGGCCACTGCCGGCAGTGCCAGAATGGGTAAATGGCAGGAGGCTCAGTCTCTCCTCTTCCTCACGGTGGCTGCCCTCCTCGTCATCTCCGGTTGCTAATGGGTTCCCTTTGCCAACTTACAGTTTAAAAAAAGGAAAATTAAAAATAGCTCCCAATCAGTAGGGCAAAAAGCGCTTCCAGACGCTTGACAACAAACCTGTCCTTGTACGTATCCAACCACTCAGATGTTCAGTTCTGCCCTCTCTGGACTGCACAACAAATGTCATCACAATGAGCAGGAATGCGCATTTCCTTCTGAGTTTTTAAAAAACTTTGGGGAAAACCGCAAAGGCTTTTCCCACTGAGTGTTTGGAGTTTTTGCCCCCCTCCTTCTGTATATTCTCCTCGAATTCTAAGGTATTCTCAAATTCTATGAGGAGTATTTTCACCATTTAGACAAGCCCTTAGAAAGTTGTTTTTAAAGAGGAATTAAATATATTTAAATAGCTTCAAGGCAAATAGGAATAGTTTCTGTGTTATTATTTGGATGGGAGACCATCAATAAATACCAGGTGCTATAGGCTACATTTTAGAGGATGAAACTGATATACTTTGTTTACCATGTTATATAACTCCTTCACACCTTCTTAACTACAAAAGTAGTTAAAATAACATTTACAATATAAAAGGAGTGAAGTTATATCTTGTTAAATGACATTCATAATGTAACTTAATTATTTAAAATAAGTCATTATGCACAACTAGTTATTTGTGATTTGTTACTTTGCAAGAGAGCAAGCTCTGCAAGAGATCCATACATTAGGAAGAACAATGTGCTCATTTAAGTATATGCTTCTGCAGATGTAGGCATCCTTGTATAGATCTCTCATCACATACAAAATGCATAGCATAGAAAACATTTAAAATTATGTAGAAATTGGAAGAAAAGTTTCAGAATGTTTGAAAGTTGCAGAAACTGTAACCAACAGATTCTTCCATCCCTATTCAAGACACAAAGCAGGTGCAATAGCCTCTCCCATGCAGGTGAGATAACCATTTGGATTTGTCCAAATGCATACAGGTGGCTTTGATGCTGCATGTTAGTGCAGAAGCAATCCTTTTCTTATAAGAAATGGGGGTTACGTGTTGCCTTTATTGCATCAGCATCCACAAGAGCTTGCTTTCTCCTGCATGCATAAATAGGTGTCACTCATATCTATTGTGAAGAAAAAAAGAACACCATTGAGGCAGCAGTGCCTGCTCCCTGGCACTGGTGATCCAAGCACTTAGAATCAAGCTTGCCTCTACCTGGATAGTCCTGACTTTTCAGCCTGGTTGAAATATAAAGGGAATCAACAGTTTCCTAATCTGAGAACAAATCTGCAAGGCTTATGCGCTTTCCCCTCTTATATGGCCATAAAGATTTTAAACTGCTTAAAAAAAAAAAGTTCCTGTTAAACGCAAATATTGTTTTGTTTAAACCAGAGGTGTAACTGGGGAGGGGGGGTAAAATGAGAGCATTACTCCTGCCCCTCCCACCAGTAAGAATACTGCCCTCCAATGAAATCTTCCTTTGCAGAGATTGAAACATCAGAAAGCATTCTCACACAGACATGTTATATTTGTTGTGTTCATATTCTCTTGGTACCTTTCCCTCTCTTCCCCCCTCCCACCCCTGCACAATGCCTACATGCTCAACTGAGGTTTTAAGTGACTTCAATGCTAGAAATTTGGAGACTGAAAGGAAATTTCATTGGAGGCAGAGTTCTTATTTGGGAGGCAATGTCCTCATTTTGCCCTCCTGCAGCTACACTCCCACTTTAAGCTAAGTTTTCTTAACAAGCTGCTCATGCTAAATCATAGGCGGACAGCTTGGGGCAGTTGGGGCAGCACATTACCCTGTTCTGAAATCCACTCAAGGCTGCCACTGCCTTTGATGTGGACATTTTTGCCTTTTATTTCATGAAATTCTTTCATGATTCATGTTTAGAGAAATAAAGTTTTCCAACCCTTCAAAACGACTGGGGCAGTCATTAAAATCCTTCTTACAAACAAGAGTTACATAATTCTGATACTAGGTACCAAGCTTAAAGGAGTTGTGTAAATTATGATTACAATAGCACTATAAAGCAAAGGACAACATCAAAATCTCATTTTTAAAAAGAAACATCTTTTAAAAGTCCCAATCAAATTAATTCCTGCTGTGATGAATGGGGAAAGAATGTGCATAATAAGCTTGTGGTGCATAAACTGGCCAATAGAGTGGAAAAAAAAGAAGGGGGAGGAAACCTTTTAAAAGTTTGGGAATACAGTATGACCCCCTATCCACGGGACCCATATCTGTGGTTTCACATCTGAAAAAAAAAATTATCTCTAGGTGTTTTCTAGGTCCTCCAGCACAATTCTGTGGTATGCTTCCACCAGAAGTTGGGCTGGAAGTCATTCATTTCAATAGGGTTCGCTGTTATCCATGGTTTCATGTTTCCACAGCAAGTCTGGGAAGGTATTCCCCATTGATACATACAGGGGTCGTGCAGTAATTTGCTTTGGCACGCAAAGATAAGGCATGCAAAGATACAAGACTTTTAATATATTGTAAGGTACATATAATTGTGATTTGATACTGATGTTACTTCATTTTTATATATGATAAAATGTCTCTTTTAAAAAAATAAAAATAAATTCCTCTTATCACTGATCCCCTATTTTCAGTCTATAGCTATTGTGTTTTGCCTTACAGGGTGATCAAGGTACACAGGGACCAGTTGGACGGAAGGTAATTAAGTAGATCACTTTTAAAAATTTATTCTTTTGAAATTAAACAAGTTACCTAGATATGGAGTTCTATGATGTAGCAAGAATATAAGAAGGTCTGCAATATGCAATAAAAATTTGAAATGTAATGTTTACAGTGGGGGTGATTATGTCTTCCTGCTGTTGTCAAGGGAGAAGAAATGCTTGATTTCTGGAGGTGGAGGAGGAGACTTTCTAGAGCTTAAGCTTCTATGGGAACTTTGCCTTCTGTCCCAGTAGGGAGGCCAATGCCCACAATAACCTTTGGTAATAACCTTTAAGATAGGGATAGAAAGAGTAATAGTCAAAAATATTCCCCCCCAATTTTTTTTTTTTTTTTAATGTTGGAAAACTCTGATGAGGAGAATCCAGGGCTGATGAAAATAATCATAGTTAGGAATTTATTCTGCTTAAAATGTGCAGATGGTTGAGGTTTTTGCACACAAAACAGCATTTTTTTATGCAGGAAACAGCTGTGGAAAATGCTGCTTCCTATGCAGAAGATGCTGGTTTTGATGCACCTCTGCTCCCACATACACACATGCACATTTTGCACAGTCATATAGAATAATACAGAAATATTATTTCCTATGCAGAAAATACTGTTTCCTACACATAAAATTATGTTGTGGAAACAAAAAATAATACCATGTGCACTCTACAAATAGTTCAAAAACTTCAAAGAAGAAAATTGCTAATATTACTCATTGCTTCCTTCTATAATGAAATTAACAAGAATTGACATTCCCTACTTTAAGGCCCTAAACAGTTTGGGATATGTTAAACAGGAAGAATTGCCTCCTCACACACATAGCTGCTTGGACCTTAAGATCATCTTCAGAGGCTCACCTGCAAGCGCTCCCAAGCAAGTGAGGTGTAGCAAGCAAGCGGCTACCACAGAGAGAAATGTTTCAGTTGTTTACATCCCAGGTGTGATATCCCCTCTCTAGAGAGCCTGAACTGGCACCCACATTGAATACTGTCCTGGGAGAAAGGCAGAATAAAAATAAAATAAAAATAAAATAAAATAAAATAAAATAAAATACAGTTGTCCCTCCGTATCCACGGATTTGGTATCCATGGATTTAAGTATTCACGGCTTGAAAATACTGTAGTCTTAAAAAAATAATAATCCAAAAAGCAAACCTTGATTTTGCCATCTTATATAAGGGACACCATTTTGCTATGCCATTGCATATAATGGGACTTGAGTATTCACAGATTTTGGTATCTATAGGGGATCCTGGAAACAAACCCTAGCAAATATGAAGGGACAACTGTAAAACAAAATAAACTCATTCTCAGCTACCACCCATTCTTATAGACAACAAGGTGGCATACAAATAGTTCTACATCAATAAAGTGTAACTTATACAAAAGTTCTTCAACACATATCAATACAAAGCAAAGCTGCAGATACAGCAAACAAAATCAGCCAACTGAAATGCTTTGGCAGACAAAAATGTTTTCAGCTTGTGCTGAAACAGTTCCAGAGCTAGCACTATTTGCATCTCAGTGAGGAGTATACTCCAGAGTTGAAGCACCATAACCATGAAGGCTCTTTCCTTCAGTGACACATGATGCTCCTGATGTACATGGAAAAGAGCCTCCCCAACATTGTGAAGAGGCTGATAGAGGGAGAGGTGGTCCTGTGCATGATGGTTTTTTTGTTGCCAACTGAAGACCTTTTTTATTTTCCCAGGCTTCCAATATTTTTAAAACTGTGTGCTATTGGTTTTCCTTTGCATTTGTTTGTTTGTTTGTTGTTTTAACAGAAATGTTTTAATGCTGTTTTAACATTATGACATAAGATAAATAAATATATATGTGTGGGGCAGGATTTGTTCAGGTTCTGTTTTTTATTATATATATTTACAGTTGTCCCTCCATATCCATGGATTTGGTATCCACAGATTTAAGTATTCATAGCTTGAAAATATTCTTTAAAAAATAATAATCCCAAAAGCAAACCTTGATTTTGCCATCTTATGTAAGAGACACCATTTTGCTATGCCATTGCTCACATCGGGAGGCATGGAGACGCACTATCCACAATGTTGCAGCCTTATTTGAGAACTCATGCTGAACAAGTCTTGAAGAGAAACAACAACGCAGAAATAATCACAACCTGGAACCATCACCCAAGGAGACCCTCTGCTGTGCTTTCTGCAACCGGACTTGTTTATCTCGGATTGGCCTTTTTAGTCATCAGCGCGCTTGCAGAAAGCGCAGGATGAGTCCTTCCTGAATCTTCATTTGTGAAGAAAAGCCAGAGAAAGAGAGAGAGAGAGAGAGCACATAATGGGACTTGAGTATTCACAGATTTTGGTATCCCTGGGGAGTCCTGGAACCAAACCCCAGCGAATATGAAGGGACAACTGTATTTTGCACCTATTTTTTATTGATCAGAAGGTGGAAGGATTGTGTTAAATGGCTGTAGCTAAACTGGACATGGCTAAAGCAGTAGGGCTATGGGTTGATACAGATCAATGCCATATAATTAAAATAATGTATTTGTTTCTCTTAGGGTGACCCTGGAGAAATTGGACCACCAGGCCCTAAAGGGCAGCCAGGAGCTGATGGGGAGCCTGGGAAATCAGGGCCCCCAGGGCCCCCTGGGCCCCCTGGCCCAGGCTATGGATTTGGATTTGAGGTATTTTGTTTAAATCTTCAGACTGACCTACTTTTCCAGAGACAATATACCAACCATGTTTCCTAATGTAGTTCAGTTTACAATAATTTTGTTATGCTCTGGCTGAGTTATGTCCATATTTGAATATCCCCTTCCCCCACACACATTCCAGTGAATCCACTTAACATTTGGTACAAGTGTTGTCATAAAAAGTTCCATAATGATATTCTTGAGGTGGCTACTTAGTGATCTTCACTGTCAGAGCTACCCTGCTATAAATCAAAGCCACAGATACTTTCTTTCCACAGGTAATAAATGTTTTTTTGGGGGGGGGTTGGGGGTTACTTGCAAATGTGTGTAAGAATCTCACTGTAGCTGTACACTGACAGCTTAAGTGTGAGTTTTTCACAGATGCCAGTTGTTGTTTAGCTGCTGCTGTTTCATTTTCCAACTTATTTAGTCTAAAAGATTGACGATTGTTGACTTTTGAAGGGCTGGCTAGGGAAAATTGATTGGTTCTTTTCCTTTGCAACATTAAGGACTTCCCATGTCTACACAAGCTCCAAAATGCCAGGGAATTGCAGCTGTTAACAGATGTGTTATTTAGACAAAACAAACAGCATACTCCTGTTCTATTGTTATTTTCAGCTTCAACACTGCCTTGGAGCTGGGTGTCTGTCAGTGGCTGGATGGTGGCCCTACAGTACATCCCAAATTTGTATGCTCATTAGAATAGACAGGCATGAAGTCTGTATAACTGATGCTGCCATTCCATGTTATGAGTACCCAGTTGGCAACAAATGACATCTACCTAATATGACAGAGATGGAAAGGACAACACTAGATAAGGAAGTAAATGAAAAGCCTAAAGCAAACTGAAATTTTATTTTGAAAGAAATTCAGCACAAAGGTTGTGAGGTTTAATAGACTGGGAGATATGTAACTCCTATGAGAGAGATCTATCAGTATAGATAATAATGTAAAGGGCAAAACTTTAGAAAAACATGATAAATTAAGACTTGAAATATAAAGAACTGGAGAAAAAGGAAAACGTGGTAAATTGCTCTATTGACAATTAAAAGATGCTGAAAATATTAGATACCAGGAAAAGATGAATGTAAAATCAGTTTTCTTAAGTGATTTGTTTTTGATTCAACAGTTTTTAAAACTTAGACAAGCTAGACTAATATAAATGGTTCCAAGGATCTTTGTTGGGACCAGTCCTTTTTAACATGTTGGTAAAGAATTTGGAGTAACAGCTAAGCAGCACGGGGCCCAGATTTGTTGACAATACCAATTTAGAGTGGTTACAACAACAACAAAAATTGCTTTTATACAATTGCATAATCCAAACAGATCTGGAAAATGGTATAGTGTATACACTTTTGGTCACTGAACCTAAAAAATAAAAAGTAGAGAAAGAAAAAGATAACCAAACTTATAAACTCCCCAATGAGTAAAAGTTTTAATTTTTTGCTTAGAAAAAATGGTGAGCCAGAGGGTTGATGACAGAGGTTTATAAAACTTCATGAAGTGGGGAAATTGAATAGGGAGAAATATTTCTCCCTCTTAATACTAGACTCTATCCAGTAAATCTTAATGGTGGGATATTCCAAATAAGGAAGTGCATCTTCACACAGCACTGAATCAAATGGTGGAATATGCCACCACAAGATGTAGTGTTAGCCAACAATTTGGCAGTTTAGGTAAATTTGTGGAGGAAGGGATTATCCATGTCACTAGTCATGATGGATGTACACTCCCTCCAGTATCAGGGGTCATATACCTCTGTATATATGTTAGTGGGGTGGAGGATGCACAAGTAGAAGAAAGCTGTTGCCCTCATGTCCTGCATGGGGACTTCTCATAGACATTTGGTTGGCCAGTGTGTGGACAGAATGCAGGACTAAATTTTTCTTTGGTCTCATCTAGCAATGTTCTTCCTTATTCTTAAGGTTCACTTATTGTTTTTACAATTAACTAACCAAATGTTTGCAACTTAGTGCTCTCTCCCCTCTGCATCTGGGTAGAGAAAGTAGACAGAACCAAAACAATGACTGCATTTGAGAAGGTATGTTAGATTGAGATAGCTGTTGATGATTTGGGCTAGATCTTTATTTACTAAGAAGCACCTTGCATAGCAACTCGAACAAGAACCTGCCTTTTAGTGCTGAGCAGCACCTATTATTAGTGATCACAAAGTCAAATTAAAATATCAAGAGAGAGGAAGGAAGGAAGAGAAGTTTGATTTTGCTGGCACTTATTCTTGCCAAAGGAACAGCTGATGTTGCAAAAGACATCTGGATAATGAAAATAATAAATAATTGGAACTGTCCCCTTCTTAAGGGAAAAGGTGTCAGAACTTGGAAACTAATTTGAAGAAGGACAATGAAGAAGGGTGAAACACAGGCTGAGCCATCGAGCCTGCAAAATAAACAATCACCTTAGTAGTGCCAAATACATAATTGTTCTCAGCAGGACATTTCGTTTGGTGCGAGAGAGAGAGAGAGAGAGAGAGAGGGGGGAAGGAGAGGGAGGGAGGGAGGGAGGGAGAGAACCTGAGCATCAATAATTCCCTTTACCCCCTAAGGATTTACTGAGGTTACACTTTATCCCTTGGCTGTTGTATCAGAAGGTAACTACTTCTGTTTATCTTTGGATAATAGCCAAGTTTCAATTCACACATTGTCCCAGTGATACATAAGCATGTTGCTTTGCACAGACATACCGTTGCTACTCTGGAAATAGCTATACTGTATATAAGAACTATGAAGCATAAAAAAAAAAAAGACAGGATGTTTGTTTGTATAGGTAATGCTCTCTTAGTTTCCTAAAGTTAAAATCCTATGCTGATCTAGCTGTGACTTCTTTTGTTCATAATGCAATTTACATCTGAGTAAGCATGCAGAGCATTGCATTAGAAGTCTGCTTCAAAGCAGTGGCTAGATGTACTGGGAAAATGGAGAGGAATTTATCATGTTAACTGCTTTTTAATAATCTGAGGATGGATTGCAACCATTTCACAATGCAAGTAATTCTGAGGTGAATGAGCGCATATCCTGTGGTTGCAGTTCCCACCCTGCTAATAAAATACTGTATTTCTTTATTGGATACTTCAAAATATTGTCAGTGACTCTAGATTTAGGACTGCTTCCTGCATGTTATTTGAGGAAGGTGAAAATATAATCTTTGATTTTAAAAACTCTATTAGCTCTGCTGCTTGTCTATCCTTATGTTTTAGAAGAGCATGCTTTCCACTTCTGAGAGACTTCTTCCAAATGGATGACTCAGCCCATGGTCTTTTCTGGTAGCTTTGTGAAAAATCTTGCATTCAACACTCATCTTGGAATCCAGCAGTTTTTGCTTTATTTTATTTTTCTGAGATGATAGGCCATTGAACCATGTTGTTGAAATAATCTAAAGACAGTGCATAATACTAAGCATTATGTAAATAATACAATGAGGGAAGCATAGCTCAAGAACAGAGCACAAACCTTGACAGGATAAAGTACCACATTAAAACCTTGAAATTTAGTTGTGGGAAATATGAAACAGATGTCAGCAGGGCCAAAAAAGATCTTTGCTTTTGAAACTGGAGTTGAATTGGAGTTACATCCAATTAAGAGTTGCCAGTAGTGGATCAGATTGAGTGGTAGTCTGGCTCAGTATACAACAGCACCATATGTTCAGTAGTAATTTCACACAACTTCATCATCATTACATGATCTGTTAATTTTGGAATGTGACCACAGAGGTGTGTTAGGAGAACTAATTCCTTACTTCTCTTGAAGATATATCTCTGAGCAGATGTGGGTATCTTTCTCTGTTCATGTTGGAAGTTAATAGCCCAAGTGAAGGGAACTTGAGGCCTGTAGAGTTTTTCTCTGTGTCTCTTCTTATTTGTAGAGAAAAATATAATGCATCCTCTTCCATGGTTCAAATAAACACCTGCTGGGTGCTCTAGACAGTACCTTATCTGTGGCACTGGAGAAGATGGACATCTTCCAAATACTGTCAATTTACCAGAGGACTGCAACTAACATTTCTCAGCATTTGATGTTCAAGATACTGTGATCACCCTTCACAGTAAAAATGGTTTGAGTTAACCATTTTCCTACATCAAAAGTGTTGAAAATTAGAGTGTCCCAGGATGTTATCCCTTTTGGGGAAACTCTATGGAAGCTGAAACTGTGAGGAATCACCCTTCTTTTTAACAGAGTAGCAAACAAAACATGCCCCAATCTGAAGATGCTTCCCTGAGAACCGAAACTGACTAAAAAATAAACAAGGCAGGCAGTTTCAGGTTAAAAAAAAAACTTAGAAAAGGTTTACTAATGGCTTCATATTTACATATGCATGGAGAGTCTACATCCTAACTAACTAATGAAAAGATTGGGTAAAAGGCAGTCACTTCTTAACTAACCATCTTGATAAGAGGAGAAGTATGGCTGGATAGCAGGAAAGCATCAGAGTATTGAAAAATAAGTATCAGAGAGAGAGAGAGAGAACAAAGAAGGGGTAATTCTTATATAACCAATGGCCCAAGGAACTGCCCTGGGTCACATCACACGATACTGTTATAGTGCTATTATTCCATTTTAACTACTATGGCTGCCTCCTGTGGCTTCCTGGGATTTCCAGTTTAGGGAGGGGCATTTAGCATTCTCAGCCAGAGAGCTCTTAGGCCTCATTAAACTACAAGCCCCAGAATTTCACAGGAGGCAGCCAGAGCAGTTAAAGTGGTATAATAGCACTATAACAGTGTAGTGTGCTAAAGTCAATGGTCTAGCAGCTTGGTTAAAAAAGGTATTTATGACCATGTATTCCAAAGGATAGGTTTTGAAGAAATATCTTGAAGAAATATTTGAAAGTGTGTTTTAAATGTCTAATAACCCACTTTAGAAACCCTTTATGTACAACAAAGATACATTTAAAATAACCTTTTTTTTATTTATTAGGATATGGAAGGATCAGGGATCACTGACTTATCAAGTGAACGTCGAATCCCAGTATCCAGGGGGCCAAATGTAAGTAAATAAGAAAGATATTGGCAGGTTTTTTACATCTGAGAAATTGGAATCTTCTAAATCCATTTAGTTATAATCTCTGGATAGTTGAACTATTTTAACATGTATTTCCCCCTGCCCCGATGTATTTGATTCTTCTGCTGTCTAATCACTAATAATAGAATAGAATAGAATCTTTATTATGGTCATAGACAAGCACAATCATTAATAATATAAAAACAGCTACATTCTGTCTCAAAGTTCAAAAAGTTTTGGGAATTTCACAACTGGAAGAGAACAAAGAGACTGTTAAAGTAGGATGCTGTCAGAGGAAATGATCCGTTCTGAACCGGAATTAGGAATTACATCATTTGTTTTCCCATCTAGGCCTATTCAAGTGAATTTACTCACTGTTTCAAGTGATGGTGATGAGCAGAATCATAGAATTGCAGAGTTGGAAGAGACCACGAGGGCCATCCAGTCCAACCCCCTGCCATGCAGGAAATCACGATCAAAGCATCCCTGACAGATGGCCATCCAGCCTCTGTTTAAAGACCTCCAAGGAAGGAGACCCCCACCACACTCCGAGGGAGTGCATTCCACTGCCGAACAGCTCTTACTGTCAAAAAGTTCCTCCTAACGTTGAGGTGGAATTTCTGTTCCTGGAGCTTGCATCCATTGCTCAGTGTTCCAGTCTCTGGAGCAGCAGAAAACAAGCCTGCTCCATCCTCAGCGTGACATCCCTTCAAATACTTAAACAGGGCTATCATATCGCCTCTTAACCGTCTTTTTTCCAGGCTAAACATACCCAACTCCCTAAGTCTCTCCTCATAAGGCATCATTTCCAGACCTTTCACCATTTTTGTTGCCCTTCTCTGGACACGCTCCAATTTGTCAATATCCCTTTTTAATTGTGGTGCCCAGAACTGGACACAGTATTCTAAGTGAGGTCTGACCAAGGCAGAATAGAGTGGCACTATTACTTCCCTTGATCTAGACACTATACTTCTATTGATACAGCCCAAAATCGCATTGGCCTTTTTAGCTGCCGCATCGCACTGTTGGCTCATGTTCAACTTGTGGTCTACTAGGACTCCTAGATCCCTTTCTCATGTTGTCTCATTCAGCCAGTCTCTCCCATCCTATATTTATGCATTTCATTTTTCCGCCCTAAATGCAGTACTTTACATTTCTCCGTATTGAATTTCATTTTGTTAGCTTTGGCCCAGCTCTCCAGTCTATCCAGGTCATTCTGAATTTTGATCCTGTCCTCTAGGGTATTGGCTACTCCTCCTAATTTGGTGTCATCTGCAAATTTGATAAGTATGCCCCTAATTCCCTCATCCAAGTCATTGATAAAGATGTTGAATAGCACTGGGCCCAGGACAGAACCCTGTGGCATCCCACTGGTCACATCTTTCCAAGACGAAGAGGAGCCACTGCTGAGCACCCTTTGGGTTCGGCCGGTCAACCAATTACAAATCCATTGAACAGTTAACTTGTCTAGCCCACATTCTACAAGCTTGTTTGCAAGAATGTCATGGGGAACCTTGTCAAAGGCCTTACTGAAATCAAGGTATGAGATGTCCACAGCATTCCCTTCATCTACCAAGCTGGTAACTTTATCAAAAAAAGAGATCAGATTAGTCTGGCATGACTTGTTTCTCTGAAACCCATGCTGACTTTTTGTGATTATGGCATTGCCTTCTAAATGTTCACAGACTCTCTGTTTAATGATCTGCTCTAGAATCTTCCCTGGTATTGATGTCAGACTAACTGGGTGATAATTGTTGGGATCCTCTTTTTTCCCCTTTTTGAAGATGGGGACAATGTTTGCCCTCCTCCAGTCTGCTGGGACTTCTCCTGTTCTCCAGGAGTTCTCAAAGATTATTGCCAATGGCTCTGAGATTATATTTGCCAGCTCTTTTAATACTCTTGGATGTAGTTCATCTGGTCCTGGAGATTTAAATTCATTTAGATTAAGAAGGTATTCCTGTACTACCTCTTTGCTTATATTCTGTGCTGGATTTCCTCTATTGTGTCTTCTGCCCCATTATACTCAGGTTGAACATCCTTTTCCTTTTCTGAAAACACTGGGGCAAAGAAGGTGTTGAGTAATTCTGCCTTTTCTCTGTCCCCTGTTAGCATTTTGCCATCTTCTCCACGTAGCAGCCCCATCATTTCCTTCTTCCTCCTTTTGCTGCGGACATACCCCCAAAAAACCTTTTTATTGATAGTGTGTTTTGAAGAAGATTTAAGTAAATCCAGCTGTTATGGCAAGAGCTTTCTTTTAGATGTTCATAGATCCTTTTATACCATTAGATGGATTCTTTCAGATGCAGTGGTAATCATCTGTTTAGATATTCTTAATCCAGTCATGAGCCTTCCAGACAAGGCTTTGACTGTGCAAATGGCTTCTCTCATTTATGAAATTTTATTAGGCAAATGCCCAATTTTTTATTTGTATGATGTCATTTTTCAATTGTAACCCTCCTGATTTTTCCCCACTCCTGCTTCCAACTGTTCTCTTACCAGAGAAAATCTATTAAGGAAGGAAAAGCACAATAGCTGCCTTCCATCCATCTGGATGCACCACATGTTGTATTCCAGTGGGCACTGTTCTTAAACTACCCACCCACCCCCAATTATTTTTACAAGGAAAGGAGTGCTCTCCAGGGGCTACTTCTGGTATGACAGTTTATTCCTTGGTCTTAGATATTAATATGGCATTATTTGCATATTATATTAGTTGGGAAATAAACACATGTTGCCATTTAAAAAATGGTATCCCCTTTTAAAATCTGCAGAAGTAAATGCCCAGATCTTTCCCAGCCATCAGTTGCATGAATTTTAAAGTGAAATGTTGTGGTTTAACACAAATGCTCTCTTAATGTCTTAAGTGATTCACTGGTATATTTGGCTATCTTTACTAATGTATATTTTTCCATGAGAAGGCAACATTTAGGATTTAAAAATTCAGTGAAAGATATTTTTAAAAACACAACAGAACTTGCTATACAAAATTCTGATCAATGTTGCATTGTGGAGAAAGAACTGGACTTGGACTATTGAGAGTTGAGTTCAAATCCCCATTCATCCACAAAGCTCATTTTGATAAAGTGTATTGCTCATTCTAACTCTATTGGGTAGATATGAATTTTAAAAAGGAGCAAATCCCCCAAGCTTCTTAGAAGAGATGGTGGGATACAATGTTTAGGCATGGTTACTACAGAAAACAAGCAAAATATAATAAAAATTCCTAGAATTATCATATGTAATAAAAATACATATCCATATTACGAGTGTTCAGTATCTCTCTGGGGTTGTTTACATGGGCAAATATTCCCCTAAATATACCACTAAGATAGCTCATAGTTCCCACGGATCGCAACACAGCATCGCCTCATTCAGAAGGGGGGAAGGTAAAACACCGAAATATAGCGTGACAGGGATGTCGCTATTTTTGCAGGAATATTTGCAATGTAGTGCTTTATTGGCAGTGTAAACTAGCATTCCGCTAAGGGTTAAAGCACAGCTGCATTGTGATTGGTTGATGATGCAGGGGTGGGCTTAAAAGAGGGGCAGGGAGGAGGCAAAGACAGTAGCCATTAGAGAAGAAACTTGCAAAAATCCTGTCTGCTATTTTGCAAGCCAGTTTGCAAAAAAAAAAAAAAAGGATTCCCAACAACTTTCATTCAGGGAGCATTCCTTCTCATCCTCTCTGCTGTTTTGAAAGTATGTAAAAGTTCATTTGTCACTTTTGTCCTGTGCACAGGGGAGGGAGAGAAACCATTTCACAAAGGGCTGTAGCAAGCTGAACTGCTATTTCCCCTCCCCCCTCTCTCTCTCTGCTTGGGAGAGGGAGGGAGGGGGAGATAGAGAGACAGAGAGAGAGAGAGCAGCTGGAAAAACTTGCGATCCACGGCATGGCAGCAAGGTCTTTTAGCAGAGAGATTACTCTCCCTCTGCTTTATGGAGTGAGTTCATTTACAGGCAGATTTACAGAGACACACAGAGCCACACCCCCCACACTTATTCAAGTCTGAACTTCAAAGCGACATAATTAGAAAAAAAACCTGACCGCAAGTTGCCGCAATAAATCTGCTGTGTAAACCGGCCCTCTGTCTCTCTCTGGCTTTTCTTTGCAAACGAAGATTCAGGAAGGACTCATCCCGTGCTTTCTGCAAGCGCGCTGATGACTAAAAAGGCCAATCTGAGATAAAGAAGTCTGGTTGCAGAAAGCACAGCAGAAGGTCTCCTTGGGTGATATTTTTGGGTTGTGATTCTTTCTGCGTTGTTGTTTCTCTTCAAGACTTCTTTGGCGTGAATTCTCAAATAAGGCTGCAGCATTGTGGATAGTGTGTCTCCATGCCTCCCAATGTGAGGCCAGGGAGGACCATTGTTGGTGATCAATTTGGCCGAGCCTGAGATGTTGTTTCAGGGAGTCTTTGTATCGCTTTTTTGGAGCGCCCCTCTTATGCTGACTTGTGGAGAGTTCACCGTAGAGTAGTATTTTTGGGAGGCGATGGTCCTCCATCCTAGAAACGTGCCCTGCCCAACGCAGCTGCGTTCTCAATACACCTAATAATATACACAAATCGTCAACATGGAAAACAAATCACATATAAAAACAAAAGTTCACAAGAATAAATTATGTCAGTTACGATAAACTCAGAGTAGTATCTGTTGGAAAAGTGGCAGTAATAGCAAAGGAGTGGAATGTTCCAAAAGATATATTGAGCTGTTACTAGGTGAAAGTTTCTTGACTAGCAATTCTTCAATTATTATTATTATTATTATTATTATTTGGTAATTCTAGGCAAAATCAGAATACTTAGTAAGCTTGCACTGGACTGCAATAGATGGATAGGGCCGTATTCAACTCAGTGGGTCATGCTTACCCAGTTCATGACTGGCAACAAACACTGGTTTAGATCTAAAACAGCTCTCTCAAATGTAGATGGAAAGGAGGAATAGAGTTGAGTGCCATCTCCATACTACCTCCAAGTCCTCATTCCAGAGAGTCAGCCCAGAGAATACCATGGTCAATGATATTGAGAGCAGTCAAGAGGTCCAGTAGAACCAACAAGAACACATTTGCCCTTGGCATTTCCAACAATGTAGGTTGTTGACCAAGGCAAGTAAAGCTGTCTCTGTTGCATTGCCAAACGTGAGATCAGATTGAAATGTATCTACATAATCCATCTCATTCTGGAACTCTTGGAGCTGCAAGGAGACCATGCACACTAGGACCTTGCCCAACAATGGAATAATGAAGACTGGCCAGTAATCCTCTGGTACAGTGAGGTACAGGAGAGCTTCTCAGCAAAAGTCTTGAAACTCACTTTTAGGCACACTGGAGTTTTGTCATGTTGTGGATAGGTATTCATCACTGCTTCACCCAAGTCAGCCAGTCCCACCCCCCCTGACTTGCTTGGTGCATCAGGAAGGGCATGTTGCATTTGTTATTGTTGTTTGCCATTAAGTCAACTTCAACTTCTAGTGACTCTAGGAATGAGAGACCTCCAAGAGCTCCAGTTACCAACAACTTGGCTAAGATCTTGCAAATGCAAGGCCATGGCTTTCCATCTCAAGTCACTCCATCTGTAATGTGGTCTTCCTCTTTTCTTACTGTCTTCTACTTTTTCAAGCATTATCAATTTGTCCTCATCTTGGCATTATCTTCCTTTCCATGGTGATGGGATTGCATGCCCCTGTGAGGCAAGAGGTTATGTTGACAGTAGCACTACTGCTGTTTGGGTCTTCCACATCAAGCTGGCTTTTGCTGAGGAAACAGATTACAGTAAATATGGTAAACAAATGTGGGGCAGCAGAAGTAATGGATGGACATGTAGAAGGGTGTCACCAGCAGATCTCATTCTCCGGCAGGAGAGGTGCTCCTTCAAGTATTGATGTCCCCACCTGTTTAGGGCCTTGAATGCCATCACCAGCACATTGAATTTTTACATTTTTAGTATGAAGTATGTTTTGCTTTCATTGTTCTATTGAACTTTAGTCATCAGTTAGAGAAAACACTAATTATTACAGAATCAATGAATTAAAGAGTTCATATTATCTCAGCATTCCTTTAGAAGCAACGTATTCTAAGTATTGTAGATACAGATTCAAACACATAGGAAGGTTCTGCCCAACAAAAAGTTGAATGAGCCAACACAGGAACTGAACATATTTTTAGGAACAAAATTTAGTGATCCTAGGTAAGGTCAGACCTGCAGGGAATATCAACTGGATAGCAGCAAACCATGTTTAGACTGGCATTGCCTTCTTAGGCAGTGAGAGTATGATTTGCCCACAGTGGGTTTCTGTGGTTGGTCAGGAATTTGAACTCTGGTTTCCTAGAGTCCTATCCAATACTCAAACCACTACACCATGCTGACTTTCATATACCACTCTTACACACTTGGGCTTGGGATTGTGCCTTCTGAACTTTGTGAAAGCTAGCACCACTGCGGCTGTAAATATAGCAACAACATGTGTCTTTTTTGATATGTAATATTTTATTATAGGGTCCAGCTGGAGAGATGGGCCTACAAGGACCAATGGGACCAAAGGTAAATAGATATAGTACACTATCTGATAAGTGTTTTTGCAATTATTGCAAGAATTTGGTTTGCCACCTTAACAGTATTCCAACTACCCTATTATTTTATTATTTGATGGACATCAGATCCGCTAATCGCAAACTCAGATGACTGAGTGCTCATCAGTTTGTAAGGAGTGGGGCTACTAAAAAGGAAGTAGTGCTCATTCATTGTTGAGGAGAGTGCCTAATTACTTAGGGTTATGTACACTTATAAATTAAAGGGAGAGAGAAGACTGAACTCCACAATCAGCCTGAAAAGAATCTGTGAGCTTTCAGCATATCTTTAATATATATATAAGCACTGGATTAACTCATCCCATTGTCTGCAGCTTCAGGTGAAGCTTTGTGCTGGGTGGACACGTTCATTCACACTCCACAACGAACAAGACTTTCTGTAGTCAAATGGCCAGTTGGGGACTACTATGACAACCAGACCTGAAGCAAGAAGATGCTTTACAGAAATACCTTCAGACAAGGCAATCATATAAAAAATGTCACAAAGGTTGCTGGAGGAGATGAAGGTGTTGAGACATGATGTGATGGAATTATAAAAAAAAATGAGAGAAAAGACAAAACAGGATTTTAGGAAAGAGATTAAGGATATTAAAGGATCTCTTGGTCAATTGTCAGAAGACACAACACAGGTCACTGACAAGGTGGAAATTTTGAAATGAGAAATGGAAAATATAACTTGGGAGAAACAGTTGGACAGTTTGGCACTGTAAGAGTTGAAAGAGAAGGAATACTGCCTGAGGTGCAGGTCATTTCTGGAAAACCCTAAGGAAGATATTACAGAGAAGATGATAAATGCCTTGGTACCTTTTTTGGAGAGACATGAAGAAGAGATGAGCAAATTAACATGTGGCAAGAGAAAGATAGTAGCCAAGAGATGTTATGGTGCATTTTGATAAGAAAAAGACCAGAGATCAAATCCTGCAACAACATTATGTGACTAGATTGAAGGTGGATGCTAAAGATGTGATTGTGCTTAAGGCGATACCAGTGCAGATATTAAGGAAGAGAAAAGGCTATGGATTTTTAACAGCTAAACTAAAGCAGAAAAAGATTCCATTTAGATGGGACTGATTGGAAGGGGTAATTTTTACCTTTAAGTAACAAATATTCTGATTGAATTCTGTGATGAGAGCAAGAGAATTTCTGAATATATACAAAAAAGATTTGCAGGAAACACATGAAGAAATAAGAGGGAGGTAACTGTGGAGCAAGACCAAGACCAAGAAAAAAAACCAGAGAATAACTGCAACTGGAGGAAGATAAAGAATCAGTGGCTTCAGGTGCTGAAGGTGCTTATGGTGTGATAAATCTAAAGTGAATGCAGATTGTAATAACCATTTTGTGAGACATGCCTTATTGAGAATTTGGAAAAGATATAAGTCTAAGTTATGTCAGAAGATTCCTTTATGGGTCTCATCACAAGAAGCTCATTTTAGAAGGGAAACAACAGGCAAAGAAAGATGGCTAACTTACCAGAATCTGTTGGAGAAAAGTCAAGGATAATATAAGATTAAATCAGAAAATAATGTTATCCTTCTTTACTGTTATATGAAAGATTTAAGATAGATAAAAAGAGTTATGGTTTTGAACAAAATAAATCAATTTGAATTGCAATTGTGTACAGGTAATGCACATGTTATAGGTAAAATGTATGACCTTTTGTTAAAATGTTAAATGGAGGAAGAACAAGTGAAAGAATGTATGACAAAAAGTGCTAGGAGTTTTGGATATAATGTGTAGGTGGAACAATGGGAGATGTGGTCAAAGGGGTTGAAATTTACATTATGTTATGATCTTAAAGATTTTTTTATAAAATGGTGTATTGTCGGTATATGACATCTGAGAAATTGTCTAAAATGCATAAGGATATTTCAAATGCATGTTGGAAGTGTAGGCAATGTCAAGGGACATTTTACCATATGTGGTGGACATGTAAAAATGCAAAAACACTTTGGGCACAATACAGAATCTGATCCAGAAAATTTTGAAGGTAATTTTGAAACAAGAGCTCTTCCTTTGGGAATTATGGATGATCAGTTACAGAATAATTATGGATGTTTGCTTCAATATATGACCACAGCAGCCAGATTGTTATATGGACAGAGGTGGAAGAACCTAGAAATACCGATGAAGGAAGAATGGTTGCTGAAACTGATGGACTTAGCTGAGATGGACAAGTTAACCTGTTTGATTAGAGAGAAATGAATAGTTTATTTCTTAAAGGATTGGAAACCTTTTATTGACTCTTTGAAGGAAAAGGAAAATGATCAGGTAATAAGTAGATCTGATAAATAGTAGGATTTGAATTTTGGGAGATGTGTTAGAAATAGTGGTTTTAAGTGGGGGGTTGAATCAGATACACGGGTTTTATTGCCACACAGAAAAAAGCTGGAAGTAATATTTTATGTTGTTTATGTAATTCTTTGTATGTGTTGCCTGTTTATCTTTTTTATTCTCTTGTCTTTTTTTCTTATTTGTAGGGTTTTAAAGATAGTTCTGATGTATCTTTGTTATCTATTTTTGTATATTTTTTTTAATTAGCACAAAATATCACTTCTGCTTTGTTCATAAAAGTAGAAGCATTGAATGTCTGGTGTTTCTTGACTGATAACCTGCTCCTCCTGTGCTTGCTGCATTTTCATGTTTTGCTTAACAAAGTAGGGGAGACTTGTTTGTGCAGATAATTGTTGTTGTTGTTGTTGTGTGCCTTCAAGTTGCTTCTGAAGAACCTTAGGAAGAAGAACCTCCAATTTTAGAAAGTGAACTGAAATCTGCACTCAGGGCACTTGGGATAAATAAATCACCAGGAACAGGTGCCATACCAATAGAATAGCTTCAGTCTACAGAGACAGAATCTACTCTAGTTCTAACTAAAATGTATCAACAAATATAGAAAATAAAACAATGGCCCACAGATTGGAAACACTCAGTATCCAGTCCAGTCTATCCTGCTGGGACACCAGGGATTGCAAAAGCCACAGGACCATTGCATTAATTTCCCATGTAAGCAAAGTCATGCAAAACATTCTACAATGAAGACTTCCACCATATATGGAGCAAAAAATGGCAGATGTTCAAGCTGGGTTCAGGAAAGGAAGAGGCAGTAGGGATCACATTGCAAACATATGTTGGATAAAGAAGCACACCAAAGAATTTCAAAAGAAAATCAGCCTGTGCTTTATAGAGTATAGCAAAGCCATTGATTGTATAGATCATGAAATGCTATGGATCTCTCCTAAAGGAATGGGGATGCTACAACATATGAGTGTCCTGATGAGAGAACCTGTACTCAGGACAAGATGCCTCTGTTAGGACAACATATAGAAAAACAGAATGGTTTCCAACTGGCAAGGGGTCAGGCAAGGCTGCATTTTATCACTGTATCTGTTTAATTTGTATCCTGAAAATAACACACGCAAAGCAGGATTAGACTCAGAGGAAGGAAACATCATTAATTTAAGATATTCAGATGACACCATAGTACTAACAGAAAATAGCAAAGACTTGGAACAATTACCGTACTCAAGAAAGTTGGGTAAGAAAGTGCTAAGGCAGGTTTACTGCTGAACATTAAGAAAACAATAATGACCACAGATTATTTATATAACTTTAAAGAAGATGATGAAATAATTCAAATAGTTCAAGATTTTCCATACCTTGGCTCAGTCATTGGTCAGAGTGGAGACTGCAGTCAAGAACTCAGAAGACCGACTTGGAAGGGTGGATATAAAAGAACTAGACAAGATCCTGAAGTGCAAAGATATATATCACTGAATAATAAAGTTAGGATTGTGCATGCCATTGTATTTCCCATTACTATGTATGATTGTGAGAGCTGGATGGTGGAGAAAGCTGATAGGAAGAAAATCAGCTCATTTGAGATGTGGCGCTGGAGAAGAGTTCTGTGGACACCGTGGACTGCTAAAAAGACAAATAAATGGGTCCAAGAAGCAAATCAAGCCTGAATTCTCCCTATAATCCAAGATGACTAAACCAAGACTGTTGTACTTTGGACACATCATGAGAAGGCATGATTCATTAGAAAACACAATAATATTTGGTAAGGTAGAAGCAATAGGAAAAGAGGAAGACTGCATTCCAGATGAATAGTCTTAATCGAGGAAGTCACAACCCTGAGTCTGCAAAACCTGAACACGGCTGTTGATGATAGGGTGACCTGGAGATCTTTCATTTATAGGGTCACCATAAGTTGAGGCCTACTTGAGGGCAGTTAACAACAACTACCTCAGGCATGTCTCATGTGGATTTCAGATTGCCAGCATCCATAGGGGCCCCTAGATATTGTGAACCCTGGGGGGTGGGGAGTAAGTACTTCTCCTTGCCACTGCCACGACTTCTTTTCACTGCTAGCACCACCACTTTCCCTCACTGCTGTCACTGCTGCTTGTCATCCCTTGAAGCTCCTTCCAGCAAGGACATTTGAGTCCGAATGCCGGAAGAAGCATCTGGCTCCTTAAAATGTACTGGGTTGACCTGTGTGAAGCTAGCAGCTTCGACAACGTTACCCAGGAAGAGTTTACCCCATTGGCTCCTGGTTGGCTGCTTTGCCCAAGTCTGTAAAAATGCTGCAGAGGCTTCTGGAAAGAAAGCAGTGCACCGGGGAAGACCATGGCAGCTCCCTGCCACCCTGAGCAGCCCAACACAGCCCACAAACACTCCCCAGGTAATTCTGGAGTATCTTGCTTCCAAGGCAAAACTAATTTTTAGAAAACCAAAGGATTTCCTAAAACTAGTCTTTTATCTCAGCAAATTTTGTTTATTGGTACCTTCCTTTAACTTATCAAAGCATATGGGCTACCGTTCTTTTAAAAGGCAATGTTGGTGATACTGATCTTTTCTTAAGGTCTTGCTATTTCACACAAGCATATAAGACTTTAGAATGAATTGTGTTGTACTATCGATTAATTATATTGTAGTCTTCATCTTTGTTAAATGAAGCTTACTCTTTAAAATTTTATTATTTCAGTTGTCAGTATGAAAATGCTTTGTATTTTTGTTTTTAGGGAGAAAAAGGTGACCCTGGAGTACCAGGCATACCTGGTTTAAAGGTCAGACTTTTATTAAATATTATTTATATGCTGAAATCATTGAAACAAGGGCTTGCATTTGGTATCCAGAAAATATTTAAAATTTAGTTGAAATATTCCATCACTTTCGGGCATGTCAAGGAGCATATTAACTTTAGAGGTCCACATTCCTTCAGGAGAAAGTGGCCTAGATCCACATAATGACTTTGGTTGGGGCCAAAGCATGAACAGTCGCCATGTTCCATTTCCATGCTGTATTCTGAGATAAGGAATTTTCTTTTCAGTGCATAGCAGAAAAACAAAGTGATATGATCATCATGGAAGATACCACTTTTTTCTTCCACAGTTAGGCCACTTTACTTCCCTGATATGCCCTGTAAAGGAAAAGGGGTCACTTTCTGAGTAGGTGGTTGGAAAATGAAATCTGCCTGCCTGCTTCTCAATCAGTATCCTATTCCCTTTAATTTCCCCCAAGAGAGATGGAGGCTCTTACTAGGAGGTAAGAAAGAAAGCACACTACCATACAGAGTGCTGAGTTAGGAGATTTTCAGACGGGGGAAATAACCCTCGCAGAGATCAGGAGAGAAACGGGGCTGTTCCACTGCCAGCACTCCATTTCGCACACCCCGTCCTTCTCCCAATCTCCATTTGTTCTCCCTCTGTCCTGCTTTCATTTTCCTTCCGCTATTTTTTACTAATGAAGAACTTCTGTTAGTAAAAAATAGCAGAAGGAAAATGAAAGCAGGACGGAGCGAGAACAAATGGAGATTGGGAGAAGCACGGGGGTGTGCGAAATGGAGCGCTGGCAGCAGAACAGCCCCGTTTCTCTCCTGATCTCCACGGGGGTTATTTCCCCTGTCTGAAAATCTCTTTAGACTGTCTATAGATGTCCTAGGTTGCTGTACACTACAGTTGACATTCTGGTGTTTGCTTGCCTCCTGATCTATATGTGGTGGGGAAATGAGAAAAAGAGATTTTAACAAGGAGGCATATGTTTACAACTAAGTTCAGTGATCAGTCACCATGTACCTAGCAAAATCAGTCAGAGCTCATAGTCTGTTATTCCACAGATTTAGTTGAAATTGTAGTATGTGGGGAAATAATCATTGTAATGTAAAAGCAATCTTGTGTACCTCATTCACATCCTAAGGACTTTTTCGGACGGTCAAAAATAACGCAAGCAGCCTCATCGTGTTGCAAGGCTGCTGTGCTGCAGAGCGTCGGTTTCGGATGACGCTCTCCCCTGTCGGTACTGTTGCGGTACTGCGGGGAGATTTGAGCGTCATATTTCGTCGGTTTTTAAGCACGAAAGTTGATCGTGATTAAAAACCAATGAAATATGACGCTCAAATGTCCCCGCGGTAACGCAACAATACTGGCAGGGGAGAGCGTCATCCGAAACCGACGCTCTGCAGCGCAGCAGCCTCACAATGCGACCAGGCTGCTTGCGTTATTTTTGACGCGTCCGAAAAAGTCCTTAGATAAGTCTAGGGTTTTTCCCTGCATGCTTTTGTTCTCCCAAAATTCCCTTTCTCTTATTTCACTGGGCACTTCCAGCCAACTGGAGTGCTGGGTCATTCAACATATGACCTAATTTAAATTTTATTGCTCTGTGTAAGTTCTCTTTTAAGTTTGAGT
This sequence comes from Gambelia wislizenii, assembly GCA_030847615.1. Lineage (NCBI taxonomy): Eukaryota > Metazoa > Chordata > Lepidosauria > Squamata > Crotaphytidae > Gambelia > Gambelia wislizenii. The sequence continues at coordinate 60,380,850 of JAUMIR010000006.1, forward strand.
CTCCATGAGGCTGTAGCCATCTTTTTCCATCTTAAGCCATCTTAAGCTATACCATCTTTCCTGCAACCATGCCATTATGTTTACCATGCAGCCTGTAGGCTGGGTGAGTTTTTCCTACCCTAAATACCATTAGTTAGTTAGGAACCTCTTTTTAAAGTTTGTTTTAGTATGTAGATTGAGATTGATATACCTTCAGTAAACTTCTGATTTGCATTTTAAACTGGCTCCTTTGTTTTGTAATGAGTCTAATTTAACTGAGTAATCTTAGACCTCTGAATACACTTTTTAAATGTTAATTGAGCTTAAGTCAGCATTCTGAAGTTTGCACTCTGCATGAAGTTAAAAGTAAATGAATGATTTTAAACTCTTTTTTAAAGAAGACAACTCTTGTTGCTTTTTAAAAGGACTAGATCCTGGAATTTTTTAAATACAATTTTATTTTTTAGACTCATTACTCCTACAGAAATGTAAACCAAGTAATTTGGATTTATTAAAATTAATTTACAGACCAGTGAAAATCCTACATTTATCCAGAATTTTTTTAAGTGTGGCAAGCTATCAATGGGATTTGAATAAAAAGGAGCAAATACAAAATCAACAAACACATTTATCTTATATTGAATCTTATTTATGCAAATACCAGTGATATCTGGATGGAATCTAGTTAGGGAAGCAAAAGGTCTTAATGCCAAGACAAATAGAATTAGAGAGAGAGGGCATCCTTGGCATGTGCCTCTAGATAAATTAAATGTCTTTGAACAGGGAAATGGGTGATTGGGAGGTAATTGCAATCAATGTCTAATTAAAAATAAAAAAAATAAAAATTACAAACAAGGGGAGGGTGTGGCTTAAGTAGGGGCTGGTTTGGAAAGACTTATGTCATAATTCACCCTCTGGAATTTAAAGAATCTCACAGAGTTAGATTTCCAGGAGTTTATGGCTCCCGATAACGGTGACCTCTCCAAATCTGGTGGCACAAACAGTTGAAGGGCTCTCTCAACAGAATTTGGCAGACACAGAGCTCTATCCTTTGACATTTGCCAAAGAAATAAGGAGAGGCTTCTTAGTTCCCAACATCTGTTTAATAAAATGCAAAGGCAACTCCCTGGAATCTTTGTTGCTTGCAACCATTCTGTGCCTAGTACCAAGTGCTCTCAGGGTTCATGTGAGTTTGACCTTTGGACTGGCTACAATTAATGACTGGCTAAAGACCTTATTCCGGTTTCTCCATTCATTTTGTTGGATTATCTGTGAATGACTTGGGCTGGATTGGCTACTATATAACTCTTTGCCTTATAGTCACTTGTCTCTTGGATCACTTGCTGATGGTAGCATAGGACAACCTTCATGATCCAGATTTTGATTCCTTGATCTGGACTGTAGTCTGGAGATTTCCCACCTTCTGTTTCAGGACTTCCAAAAGATTCCAAACTAGAGCTAGTTCCCATGTCAAAATGTCAAGCATTCAGATTTATATCATATATTTTATCTTGTGAGAATAAGCATGAAAATGTCTGTTTTCTTCCTGTAAATTGTGAAAACTGATCTCTATTTCCAGATGTGTGTTGGAGGATAAAACTAAGGCACTTGCATGTCTATTCTCACATTCCAAACTGTATCTTAATTTATGGCATAAATGCAGTTATATATAAATGAAATTGTGGCGGAATGAGAGGTTAGGTAAATATATTCTATAAAAAGGAAAAAATACATCAACAGATTTCATACTATCATGGATTAGGAAAAGCGCTCCCAGATTGTTGAGAGGAACTACTGTATAGATAAAGGTACCCTTTCAGGCTCTGGGACCTTCATGTGCTTTGTGGGAAATCTGGGCTACAGTACAGTACAGTAGAACCCCCGTATCCATGGAGGTTCAGTTCCCAGACTTATTGCAGATACTGGAAACTACGAATTACAGCAAACTATTAAAATAAATGACTTCTGGTAGGAACATAGCATAGAATTGTGTTGGAGGACTTAGAAGATGCCTAGAGAGGATGCCTTTTTAGGCATTTTCCAGTGCAACTCTATGGTATGTGTCCCTATTATTTTCAGCCATGGATAACTGAATCTGCGGATATGTGTATCTGACTGTACTTCAGTTCTGAAAGCTTGTAATATTTATCAAAATGATATAGCTGGAAAATTCTGGAAATTGTAGTCCAAAAAAAGCAACTTCTCCAAACTGTAGTTCTTCGTTTGCAATTCCAGTTTGGCATATCTGTCTCTCGAGGTATGAAAATTTTACTACTCACTGTAGTGATCACTATGGCCTCGGGTGAACAAAATGCAACACTCCCAAGCCTCATATTATGCCACTTCACCCTGCCAGACTCTCTGGTCTGCCCTTTTTATTGCCAGAAGTTGCAGGGGGAGGGGCATGTTTCATTTAAACTTAACTGCAGAACAGGTATGGGCTATGCTGCAGACATAGTGGTTAAAGTGAACCAAATCACATATTTTGAAAATACTTGCATTAATCCATTCATTATCTGGAGTTTAGCCAATATAAGCGTTAAAAGGATGCCACAGTTAGTCACACTCTCTTAGGACTTTTTCAGACAGTGCTTACTGCACCACAAGCTTCCGCGAGAGGTACGGCGCTGTCGCACAGCAGGGGTCCATTTCGGACGCCTCCATCCCTCTCATGAAATCGTTTGTGTCACTTCCGTGTATGATTGAAGGTAGCTGCACCATATTTTTCTCATGGGCAACTTCTGTGAGTAAAATATGGCGCAGCTGCCTTCAATCATACATGGAAGTGACAGGGATGATTTCACGAGAGGGACAGCATCGTCTGAAATGGACCCCCTGCTGTGCGACAGTGCTGTACCTCTCGCGGAAGCTTGTGGCGCAGTAAGCACTGTCTGAAAAAGTCCCATATCGGTGAAATGTTGTGCCATGTAACAGTTTTTGCTTGCTGTAACTCAGAAAACAACAGTATGTAGAAATAAACCTTTTCTTCTTTTTTTCCTAAGCTCTATTTTCTCTACATATTTTTGAATCTCTTGACAAACTGCATGAGCCACCTTTTAAAACATATTTTGTTTAGAAAGTTGTTAGCACAATAACAATTGAGAAAAGCTGATTTGAAAAGTTAAATGGTCACTTCAGTTCTCATATTTATTCTCTGCGTACTCACTTAGCATCTTTGAAGGGTTTTGTGTCCCATGAGCCAGTTACAGAATGATTTGTGATCAAGCAATCTTTGTCGTGGAAGTTTCTCACATGTCTGGTGAGGCAGAGCAGGTGGACACGTGCAGCTCACTTATTCCTGACTAGGCTTTCATCACCTACTTATGCTCCTTCACAGGCAAGAAGCACTTGAACTTCAGGAAGTAACTGGAGAATAGAGAAGTACTCTTGGCAAGCCCTCTGACCTTTGCCATAGAAAGGGAACAATAGTTTCCTCATTCTGCATCAAGATTAAGGACTTTTTCGGATGTCTCAAATACACCGCAAACAGCCTCCTTGCGTACTGTTGCGGTACCGCTGGGACATTTGAGCGTTATATTTCGCTGGTTTTTAATCATGATCAACTTTCGTGCTTAAAAACCAGCGAAATATAATGCTCAAATGTCCCCGCGGTACCGCAACAGTACCGGCAGGGGAGAGCGTCATCCGAAAGTGACGCCCTGCAGCGCAGCAGCCTCGCAACGCAAGGAGGCTGTTTGCGGTGTATTTGAGACGTCCGAAAAAGTCCTAAATGACATTCTGGGAGTCCAGAAATCATTTCAAAAGTTGTGAACTGAGGGAGGAAGATTCCTTTCCTGTGAGATAGCCTTTTGAACTTGAGGTGATGCTTAGGCCATCACCAAGGTAGGCTCTTGGCAGAAAAAAGCACACACACACACACACACACACACACACACCTTGCTTAGATAAATTAATTCTAAAGTGACAGGAGGCATTGTTTGGGCTCAGTGTGACCTCCTTTATTTCAAGTATGCTGGGAGAGGGCAGAGTACTATCATGGCTACACTGGAAAAACAGCCTCCATACCCTCTCTGACAGATAAGTGAGAAAGAAATTGTTTGGAAAATTCCCAAATTATGCAGAAACTAGCTGGACACAGAGTACCATACGCTGTTAAAAAAAATCTCCCCAAAACATTCCCGGTAGACCTCACACCCGGTTGCCTGGGTCTCATCTCAGCAGCTGCAGCAGCATTCTGCCGCCGCCACCACCACTGCTGCCACCAGTTCACTGCCTGGGTCCTGTTGCAGTGGCTAGTACCTATAGCCAACACTGTAGCACATTGTTTGGTTGCTCCCAGTATGCAGATATGACCATGAATGGCAGGAGTGGATTTTGAGGTGCAGAGGGAATTTGCATGTGGGTGGTGATTTACATGTAGGTGGTGACTGGCTGAGGGAGTGACAGGAGCAGCCAATCAGCACACTGAAAGAGGCAACATAGCTAAACCCGTTGTACATACCCAGAAGGGGTACATACCTAAGGCCATTGTATATACCCAAAAGTTTTATAGATAGATAAATAGATGGCATCCAGATCTTTGATATGGAAACACTCTCACCCTACACCAAACCCAATTTGTGCAGGCTGCTCTTTACACTGTTTCCAGTCACTGTCTGATGGGGAAAAGGAGGAAGTTATAGAACACAACACACACATTTCTCTTCCCTGACCCCACTATTTTTTCTGCCACTCCTGCCACTCATGGTCACTATTTTTTTCTGGGCAGCATCTCAGCCAATCACAGCAATCTCAACTTATCATCCCTACCCCCACTCCGCCAACTGCCTGCCTCAAACTCACTGAGGTTGTATCCATTCCACTGGTGTGCCTTGAGAAGCCTATCTCTTCACAATACAGGCAACCTGAGTCAGCAGCCAATGGAGGGCCAAGGGGAGATACACAGAGAACAATAGTCAGCAACTGAAACACACAGTCCGTACAACTGGGAGCAAAGTAGGTATCTCTAAAAGAGTGAGAGAAAAGAGGGAGCTTTCCTCTCACTGCTCATCCTTCAGCTCCCCCTTTCCCTTGCCCACAATTGGGCAGTGAGTTGAGGGAACATGGTAGTTACTGGATTTATACTATACCACTTCCTCTTTCAGGGTGAAATGTAATTCTGCAAACAGGAACAACTGCTGCATACATAAAGGCTATGCCACTGCTTTCTCCCTTTCATACAGATCAGGCCAGGGCAGTTACAGCCTTTTGGTCTGTGGACACCCTCCAACTGTCTAGATTGGGCAGGGACAATCCCAGTTAAAATGTCCCAGTTTCTCTATCCTCCTCCAATTCCCCACCCCTTCATCTTCAGTGTACTTCAGTTGATACAAACTGAGATCAAAATGCAATAGCAGTTTGCAATCAATTCAGTGAGGGGGAGAGGAGAGGGGGGGTAGAGTCTTCCCTTCCCTGTAGGCTCAGGAAAAAGCAAATTATTCCAGCCTCTCCTACCTTGCTGTTTTCTTCCTTATTAATAATTTTTGACAACTTGACCACTCTTTGATATTGCTTAGCCTCATACGTCCCAATTCCCACCTGTGAAATGTTGAAGGGTATGTACTTAATAGTGTTTTTACCACTACCACCCACTTTAGATGGCAATGTGTATTACTTCACCTAATTCAAAATACAGAGTCATTGAAGAGGTTTAAATCAGAGATGCTGTCACTCTTAAATCGTTATCTCATCTGACGTATCACTAATAAATGAATCGGTTGCTAGTTATCTTAGTCACATTACTTGCAACAAACTTTATATGTCATTTTCACAAGCAGTGAAGACCTGTTTTATGTTTTTCTCTGTGTGTATCAGGGCCCCTGCAGAGGGGTATAGGAAAAAGAAAAGAATAACAATTCATGAAATTGCAGCAGGCTGTGAGGGAGGGCGCTTAGATTCTTGAACAGGGTAATGACTAATCTTTTATAGGATGAAATTCCTATTAAAATATTGTTTTAACTTTCATATAAACATTTCAGTAGAAAGGGTTGTGATTTGACAGGTCAAACAGAAAGAAAGAAGTGGGGAAGAAGATTATAGGAAGATAAGTGAGAAACAAGATGCTTGTCTGATTGAGATTTTCCACTTGACAACCAGAGGCAAAACATCATGAGAGAAACGCACACAGAGAGAAATAACGTGACAGAGATAATGATCAACTACCAGAGGAAGGCTGATCTGCATTTAGTTATGAGAAACCCAGCATCAAATAAAAAGAGCAAGATTATTCGAGGCAAAGGAAAGCCTTAACCAAAAATAGTTTTAAGCAGGACCTCTGGTCTAGATTCTTCTGGAGAACTTGTTCCTGCTCACATGCCTCTGCAGTCCCAGCAGCTTCCCTTCCTGCCTTCTGATCTGCTGCAGCAGAAGCTCCAACTCACCTCTCTCTGGCTTTTCTTCGCAAACGAAGATTCAGGAAGGACTCATCCGCGCTTTCTGCAAGCGCGCTGATGACTAAAAAGGCCAATCTGAGATAAACAAGTCTGCAGAAAGCACAGCAGAAGGTCTCCTTGGGGTGATGTTTCAGGGTTGTGATTCTTTCTGTGTTATTGTTTCTCTTCAAGACTTGTTCGGCGTGAGTTCTCAAATAAGGCTGCAGCATTGTAGATAGTGCGTCTCCATGCCTCCTGATGTGAGGCCAGGGCGGACCATTGTTGATGATCAATTTGGCCAAGCCTGAGATGTTGTTTCAGGGAATCCTTGTATCGCTTTTTTGGAGCGCCCCTCTTACGCTGACCCGTGGCGAGTTCACCGTAGAGTACTATTTTTGGGAGGTGGTGGTCCTCCATCCTAGACACATGCCCTGTCCAGTGCAGCCTAATCTAGAGAAAAAGCAGTGCTGCCATTGTCCCTTCCTGGTTCACGTCAAAAGGCACTCTGCCATAAAGGCAACATGTAGTTTGTTTTTAAAGATGAAGACCAGCAAGGCCAAAGGAAGCAGAGCAGCAAAGTTATGCTCAGAAAGCAGCTTCTCCTCAGCAGGCTATTTTTTGCCCCAGAAGCACTAACAACTGCTACTTGGTTCACTAACATGTGCAACTGGAAAAAATAAGTATGGAATTGCCACCACACAGGTGGCAGGAGAGGACCCTGCCAACCAGTACCTACAAGCTTTGGCCCTACCTAAGTCAACTCTTGTCAGCTGGCTGTCATATGGCAAAAATACCACAAGCAATCGGCTTTCTTGGGGAAGGGCCAGGTGATGGAGGTGCTGGGGAAAGTGAGAGGTAGTAGTGTATCTCACAAGCTGAGTAATTAGTATTCACAAGCAGAAGGTAAGCAACAACCAATTTCACACCACAACCACCCACCCACACAGGAAGATTGAAGTAGGCTCAATCTTCTTTGTAAATTCAAAAGAACTAGGTTTTCTAATAGTTTCATAACACCTCAGGGTGAGAGGATCTGTAACATGGAGGAGAAAGAGAGCGGCGGACTACAGAGTGGAAGACACATCAGGATAACTGCAGGATAACTGATGCAGGGAGAGAGGGTGTGGCTAAAACAACAAACAGGAAATTATTTGAATATATGTTATGCCTTAACTCTTAAACATGCAAACCTACAACTACTGAGTATAGGCATGCTAATGTTGCTGCCTCTAACAAAGGGGTATTAACATGTGAAAAGTTAGGGACATTAACACATGAAAAGTTAAGAGTTCACCAAATAGGAACCAAGGAGGGTGTTCAATGGCAGAATGGGGTTTGGGAAACTATGGCAACAGGAGTTTCTTTGGGTTTTAATTTTACAGAGGACGAAAATAGAGTCAATATTGGTATATTAATCTTTTGTAGGGTGAACACACAAACCTCACTTCCTACTGAGCCACAGGTACTTGGAAATTCACAGATGGTATAGGCAACAGGTCTAGTCTACACAGCGACCTCTGAGTAAAAAAAAAAAAGTTGCAAAGGTAGAGTTTGGTATGTAGAGTGTTAAAATAAATCTGATGACAATGCCATTAATATCTGTTGTTTTTGTTTGGCTAGGGAGAACAAGGTCCAGAAGGAAGGCCAGGATTTCCTGGTGTTGCTGGGCGCCCTGGCGATGAAGTGCGTATGCAAATGCATTCTTTCTTTATATAGCATTTAAAACTGTATCATGGGAAATTCACAGTTGCAATTTAGTTTATGTGTGTGAGCTGGGTACAGATACTTCCGTGAAGGATGAACAGAGCTCACAACGAGATACAAAGGGAAAATGTTGAATATATTTACTATTACATTTCAGAACACATACAGATACAGACTCCTTTAGTTGCTCCTGGAGAAAAATCATTTATAGTGCCAAATGTGAGGGATTTCAATACATGCAGTCTGTATTACTCTTGATACTTATATCATGTTCCTTTCCTGCAATTAATGCTGACTTTTCAATTCAGGGGCCCAAAGGAGATAAAGGTGAACCAGGCCCCAAGGTAAGAAGTAATGTAATAACATTTATTATGAATGAATATTCATTTGGATTTCAGTTATACAAAAACAGCCATTTTAAGAATAAAAATGTTCTTCCGTTGAAATAGGGTGAAACAGGACAAGATGGTGCTAGTATTGTGGGCCCACCTGGACCACCTGGACCACCAGGTCCTGTTATAGCTGTTCCAGGGGTAAGTATTCTTTGGCTACTGCTAAGGATATATTGTTACTCTGTTGCATCATTTGTAACTACCTTTGGCAAAGCTTCCACCTCAAGATATTTGTCAGGTCTGCTCCATACCACTCAGTGAAGAAGACTGGTGAATCTGGGAAGTAGTGAGTTGTCAGAGCTGGGGCTCTGGTCACTTTCTAGCCTGCACTTCATTACTGGAGCTTCAAGTGCAGGAGGTGCACTCGGTTTCCCTGGTAAGGAGAGAAACCTACCATTTGTCCATGGCCTGTCCAGGCCCATAGGCTTCCTACATCATGGCTGCATTTGTTCCATTCTGTGGCTCTGGAGCCTGGGCACACAGAGGCCCCCGCAAAGTCTGCATCCTACGCTAAGGCCATGATGTTTGCTTTATAAGCACAAGACTCCATTGCATGGGGCACAAGAAAGGGATATACACCTGCTCCCCACTCTAGATTCTGGCAGACCTTGAAACATTTCTTTTAAGAGGAATGAATATAATGCCAATTCATTAAAGTGTTTATAGCAACAGCTTATATGTCGCTTTCATGGATCTGAAATCGGCATTTGATTCAATACTTAAAAGACAAACTGTGGGCCAAACTCCTTAGTTCCTCAATTGACAAAAGATTGCTTAGGTTAATTATGAAACTATGCAGCAATACCACAATACAAGTGAGGTGTGGATTACGAGGTAATCTTACTAAGGATTTTTTCAGATGGGGCCAAATGCCCCGTTCCTGCCCCGCAAGCCTCAATCCCTTTCTTGCCGCAGAATGAAGTGAAAATGTTCAAACACTTACCTTCATTCCACAGCAGGAATGTCCTCCCTCTCCCCAAGCTGACCTATTGTAAATGCAGCTGTCGTAAGGCTGCCTTTATGGTCGGCAACTGAAATCCCGCTCGTTCTCATGAGAGAATGGCCGCGTGGGAAATTTAAAAATATCCCCCTAAAAACATCAAAATACTACATTAAGCACAAAAACACATAAAAAACAAGTAACCCAGGGAGGTGAGGGGAGGGTGCCACTTACCTGGGTGTCCTGTTCCTGCCCGGAAGTGTCCAAAATGGACCTCCCCCCCCCCACAACAGCTGTCATTGCGGGAGAGGAACGGGACACCTTTCAGTCCACCTGTGGTTCCATTACTACAACAATATTTCTCTGTGATGAAAATATCATGGGGAAATATGGAATAGGCACAGGGGAGGCACAGAAAAGGGTTGATGTCTTCTGAAAAGAAGACTTTTTCCCGACCCTGTTCCATGTCTCCCACGGAATAAATAGCCGGTCTGAAAATGTCCTAAATCTATTTCAGTGAAAAGAGGAGTCTGACAAGGATGTATTCTGGCACCCACATTATTCTATTTGTATCTTAATGATCTTGCTCCATCCATCTCCTCAGAGACCTTTCACCCCCCTAAACTGGCCTCAGTTAATATCCCCTTACTTCTATATGCAGATGTGGATGCTCTCCTTTCCTTTACTAAAATTGGCTTGAAGTGAGCAACAAGAGCTTTCATGGAGTACTGTGAGAATAACCAGCTAAAGATTAATTATGATAAATGTAAAATCATGTGTTTTTTCCCAGTAAACACTCCATATTCAATTGGGTTATAGCTGGCCATAAAATAGAACAAGTAAGGCATTTCAAATATTTGGGAGTTATTTTCCACGCATCTGGTGCCTGGGCATCTCACCAGGCAACTGCTATACAGAATGCAACCTGTAGTAGCAAATCAGCCATCCGATTCTTTTACACCAAAGGCAGACAACTGATCCCTGCCACACTCAAGGTATACCAGGCTAAGGTTCTTCCTCAGTTACTGTTTGGTATCCCAGTTTGGATCCTGGGATTTTTGTCTGTAGTGGAATGACTGGTTTTGGTGCCTCTCAAAAAATTATTTGCTCTGCCAAATTGTGTCCCATCAGCAGCTCTACATTTGGAGGCTGGTTGCACATCAGTACAATGTACTGCATGGAAGTGAGCCTTAGCGTACTGGCTGAGAGTTCTTTTTGCAGGTCCAGAGGTTGGATATATTTATTTGTTGTGAAGAGATACTCACATTACTCACCTGTTTAAAGCTATGAAAGATAAACTACAGCACATAGGCCTCTCAGATACATTCCTTCTCACCCTTGACTGGTCCAGGGCAAAGCTGATCCTTGCACAACGGATTAAAGACATTGACACTCAATATGCTTCATCTGTCGCACATACTACTTGCTCTCTCATTAGTTTGGGTTTGAGGTTTAATCCAATGGGGGGGTGCAAATTACCTTGAAAATTTAACAGTCCCTAAATACTAGATGGCATTTAGTAAAGCCAGATTCAATGTTACTCCATCTGCTGTATTAGAGGGACGTTTTCAGAAAATTGAGTACAAGGACCATGTATGCCCTTGTGGGGAGGGAGTAGAACCTTTATCTCATGTACTTTTTTTTAACTGCACATTTTATAGGGATGATAGATTAAGGCTAGTAGTAACTCTCTTAAGCAAGTTCCCAGGAAAATCTCTGGAATGGTATCTAATATATCTTCTAGGGGATACTGAAAAAAGAATAACAGAGGAGGTTGCAAAGGTTTTTTTTTTTTCTGTGCTGTTAAAACCTGAAAGGTTTTAGTACACAAATGTTGACAACTTAAGGATCCCCCCAGTTTAAACATCTGAGGTGTCACCTGGGTTCAGGAATAGTAGGGTTACCAAAAGTTGTATACCAGCAACAAGGCTGCATGTTTTTAATAGAAATGTATACATATGATATTTTTAAATTTCAGTGTTTTCTATTCCTCTCCATTGACACCCCCTTGTCATGGGAGAGAGGCTTGCGTACCCTAATGAAGTTTTGAGCTATGCTGGCGGTGGCATAATAGCCACCAGTAGGGTCTCCCATGCCAGACAGGTCAAAACCGAAGGGTCTGACAAAGAGCATCAAAGGGCAGGATGGGCTCTCTGGCCCTATGGCAACCGTCCTAGGAGAAGGAAAACTCTTAATTCCAAACCCGGGCAGATGGTGGTCATCCAACCCTGTAAGGTCAACCATCTAAGAGAATGAAACTCTAATTAAACCTACGACCCGAGGCCCTCGCTGCTATGTCCATGCTTGCAAGGCCACAGCAGATGAACCTTTGGTTTAAAGGATGAGGCCAGTTCTGTGCACGCTGCGCTCCACCAGAAAAATGCATTGCACAGGCTCGAAGGACAAATCCAGTTCCAAAAAAGCCCTGTAGCGAGAGGCGAGGGACGAAACAGCAGGTGTGAAAATGCAGTGGAAGCCGCAGACCCAACCCTGCATGCAGGCAGTTCAGGACTTTGGTCGCTCGAGGCTGACCCGGGAGATGACAGTCTTGTTCGGCAGCATCCTGGATGCCTAGAAAAGGTGGCCTAATGAAAGCTCATCCCCATCAACCTGGTTGGCTAACCGTGGCCAATGGACATCTTCTGATGTGGTCAAACCAAGGCAAAGAAACAAAGGCACACACCGGCCTCCAAAGGTGTAACTAAACTGACGCTTTCATGCTGGAACATCAGAACCATGCGAGACTCTGCAGATAGTGGACGGCCTGAGCGTCATTCTGCCCTAATAGCCCATGAATTATCACGACTTAATATTGACATCACTGCTCTTAGTGAAGTTCGTCTCCATGAGGAAGGCAGCCTTAAAGAACACAGCGTCGGCTACACACTTTACTGGTCTGGCAAACCCAAAACCAAAAAACATCTTTCAGGAGTAGGCTCTATGATTAAAAACTCCATTGCCTCCAAACTCGAAACCTTGCCAACAGGACACTCTGATCGCATTATTTCCTTACGCCTCCCACGTGTTGTTCTCTTTAGTATATATGCCCCAACTATGCAAGCCAACCCTGTAGAGAAAGAAAAATTCTACACAGACCTATGCCAACTCATACAAAAAGTCCCTGTAGAAGATAAAATTATTATCCTTGATGACTTCAATGCCAGAGTAGGAAAGAACTCTGAAGCCTGGAAAGGTGTCTTAGGCAAGCATGGTGTTGGAAATTGCAATGTTAACGGACACTTCCTGCTAGACTTTGGCACAGAACAACAGCTGACTATTACAAAGACAATCTTTTAGCAGAAAGATAGCTTGAAGACAACCTGGATGCATCCCCGATCCAAACATTGGCACCTCATTGACTATGTTCTAGTCCTCCAGAGAAACATTTGCGATGTCCGTCATACCCGAGTGATACCCAGTGCAGAATGCCAAACAGACCATCGCCTCGTCAGATGTAAACTAAATCTTCATCTTAAGTTCAAACCTAAGAGGGGTGGCATCTTAAAGAAGAGACTCCAAGTCAACAATCTTCAACAGGCTATCATGAGAGACAACTTCCAGGCAAATCTGCAAACAAAACTTGAAGACCATCCTACATATTCTTCTCCCACAGTGCTTTGGCAACATATCAAAAACAGTTTCCTCCAGTCTGCAGAAGAATCCCTCAGGTTCTCCCACAAGAAAAATCAAGACTGGTTTGATGAAAACAACCACGAGATGCAGGAGCTGTTGACAAAGAAGAGAACTGCTCACCAGGCATACCTCGCCCAGCCAACTTGCCATGTAAGAAAAGTAGCTTTCCATCTCACATGTAGTAAACTTCAACAAAAATTCTGAGACATGCAGAACAAATGGTGGATCAATATAGCAGGAAAGACACAACGCTGTGCAGATCTGGGTGATCATAGAAGATTTTATGAAGCTCTTAAAGCAGTGTTTGGACCTACTTATCAGGTCCAAAGCTCCTTATACAGTACAGATGGTCAAACATTAATTACTGATAAAGCCTCCATCCTGAATCGATGGGCTGAACATTTTCAAAGTCTCTTTAGTGCCAACCGAGTAGTCCAAGGCTCAGCTATCCAACATATGATACAAAAACCAATGAAAAATGAATTGGACATAGCTCCCACTTTGGAAGAGACCCTTAAGGCCATACAGCAGATGAAAAACGGCAAGGCAGCTGGGATTGATGGAATCCCACCTGAAGTCTGGAAACATGGAGGTCATGTACTCCACAATAAATTCCATGATCTCCTTGTGAATTGCTGGGAAAAGGGGGAACTGCCATCAGATCTCTGAGATGCAGTCATCATCACCCTGTACAAGAAAAAAAGGAGCAAAATCTGATTGCTCAAACTATTGAGGCATAACACTGCTCTCTATTGCTGGAAAAATCCTTGCAAGGATACTCCTGAACAGATTAGTTCCTGCTATTGCAGAAGAACTTCTCCCTGAAAGCCAATGTGGCTCAGAGCCAATAGGAGTACTACATATATGGTACTTGCCCTTAGACAACTGCAAGAAAAATGTAGAGAGTAGAACAAGGGTCTCTATGTAACATTTGTCGACCTCACCAAAGCCTTCGACACTGTGAGTAGAAAAGGTCTGTGGCAGATCCTGGAAAGACTAGGATGTCCCCCCAAATTCCTTAAAATGATTATCTTGCTACACAAGGGCCAGCGCGGTCAAGTCAGATATGGTGCTGCTCTTTCAGAGCCCTTTCTAATAACTAATGGAGTGAAGCAAGGTTGTGTTCTTGCACCAACTTTATTTACAATCTTCTTCAGCATGATGCTCCAAAGGGCTACGGCAGAGCTTGAAGAAGACAACGGCATCTATATACATTACCCTACTGATGGTAGCTTGTTTAACTTAAGCCATCTGAGGGCTCACACTAAGACTCTAAACTATCTAGTCCGTGAGCTTCTCTTCGCTGATGATGCTGCCCTTGTTGCCCACACAGAAGCAGCTCTGCAGTGCCTAACATCCTGCTTCGCAACAGCTGCAGAGCTGTTTGGGCTGGAAGTCAACCTGAAGAAAACAGAAGTTCGTTACCAGCCTGCACCACAGCATGAACACCACCATCCCCACATTGCCGTCAGCAAATCTGTGCTCAAGTCCATTCAGCAGTTCACCTACCTGGGAAGCATCATCTCCTCAGATGCCAAGATTGACAAAGAGATCGATCACAGATTAGCAAAGGCATATAGCGCATCTGGAAGACTTCACAAAAGAGTCTGGAGTAATAAACACCTGAGGCAAAGCACAAAAATCAGTGTGTATAGAGCCATTGTACTGTCTATTCTCCTTTATGGGTCTGAAACATGGGTCACCTATTGCCACCACTTACAACTCCTTGAATGCTTTCATCAACGCTTTATACACACAATCCTAAATATACACTGGACTGACTATGTGACAAATGTTGCTGTCCTTGAGCAAGCAGGGATCACCAGCATTGAGGCCATGATATTGAGAACACAGCTGCGTTGGGCAGGGCATGTTTCTAGGATGGAGGACCATCACCTCCCCAAAATAGTACTCTACGGTGAACTTGCCATGGGTCAGCGTAAGAGGGGCGCTCCAAAAAAGTGACACAAGGACTCCCTGAAACAACATCTCAGGCTCGGCCAAATTGATCACCAACAATGGTCTGCCCTGGCCTCACACCGGGAGCCATGGAGACACACTATCCACAATGCTGCAGCCTTATTTGAGAACTCACGCCAAACAAGTCTTGAAGAGAAACGACAACGCAGAAAGAATCACAACCCAGAAACACCACACAAGGAGACCTTCTGCTGTGCTTTCTGCAACCGGACTTGTTTATCTCGGATTGGCCTTTTTAGTCATCAGTGCACTTGCAGAAAGTGCAGGATGAGTCCTTCCTGAATCTTTGTTTGCCAAGAAAAGCCAGAGAGAGAAGGGGGGGGTCTATTAAATTTTAAACTTATTTTATTAAGCTGTTTTAAAATTGTATTTATTGGTAATTAATTATAACCTGTTGTTCTATTTCAACACAGATTGTTTATATTTTTACTGGCGTGTCAAATGTACATAACTACTTTCTTGTGTGCAGCATGTATTAGATTATTATTATTTTGCCTCATGCTTTGTTGACTGCAATAAAAGCTAACTAACCAACACTCTTCTTAAAATTAGCAATTCAAGCTCTGGCCTGGAGATGCTAAGTCTACAAGTAGGAATTATTATTCTCCTTCTCAATAGTTTCCCAACAGTTTTAAAGTCAATCTTTAACAAAATTCTTATTTTTTGGAATATTCCCTTTCTTCTTTGGTGATTCCACATGAACGTCTCTTAAAATTATGAATCAAATAACATTGAGAAGCTATTCTGTCTTTTCCTCCTTTAAAAAAATATGTTATTAGATTATAGAATATAAATCCATAAGATTTAACTTGACATATGTGCTAGACTGTGGGCTAGACATATACATTAATATAAACTGATCATATGTCCAAAAGAGTTAGAATTGACATATGCACTGTACACATTCAAAAGAACCTAAAGCTGTAAGATCTTCTGAGCTGTGCATGATAGAACTAGCTTCACAAAGAGTAGTAGAGAGGATTCAACCATCATCTTTTCCTCCTTGGCTCCTTTTCTGTTAGGGAAAAAAAAGCAGTGGTGGGACAGCATGGTAGGTTACAAATAATCGGGAAAAACCCATTAAATACAACAGGGTGAATGTGTAACAACAACAACAAAACAATCCCCCACTCTCCTTTCTCTTTCAGCACACAACACTTGCACACATGTATGGACCGTCATGTCACTGATACCTGAAATCTTTGGAAACTGTCCAAAGATGTTTGTGTTCTCATAAAAAAGCCAAATGTCTCAAAGAATAGAATTTCTAAGCCTAGGAATACACAGAAGAAGAAGAAAGCCAAGAGTAAAAAGAGTTAAACCTTTGGGTATGATCCGGTATAACTAGTGATTGTTAGGCTGAATGCATAACTAGTTGTCATGTTTGTTACTATGGGAGTAATTATAAACAAGATTTCTAGTCTTCTCATTGGTGTATTTAAAGACTAAGTCTTTTTCTAGAAAAATTAACAAACTATTTATTAACAAACACAGAAAAGATGGGAAGTGGGCTGCTCCCTCCTCCAGCCTCCCTTCCCTAGCACAGATTCCCTCTGCTGTCCTTTATAATGCTTAATGCTAATCAACAAAGCTTTGAAACACATATAAAGCAACTGCCTCTTGCCTTTTTAGTATTAAACATCGTTAAGGCTGGTACCAGGGGGTAAAGCTAATCAGAATTTGCGCTGGAAAGGGATGGAACTGGGGGAGGGAGCTGACATTTAAAAGACTGGGAGCATTATATTCTGTCTACACCAATATATAATGTTGTAATAGAAATTCCAGTACAATATGTACTTCTTGCTGAATGTAAAGTTTGGAGAGGAGAAACATGTGTGAAAATAAACATGTGACTCCCAAACATGAGTTTATTGTGTGATTTAAAACATGTGTCTTCATACATTGTTGTGGTATCTATAGAAACATAGGACATGTCTATACTGGGGATAAAAATCCAATTGAAATTCAGACTACTCTGGCCCGGAATTAAACACCACACCTTGGCCAAAGCCTGAATCTGATTCATCCGGATATTATTTTATTTTAGATAAGCCCGTTGCTATGTGTCTTCAGCACCACTGCTGCTGGCCTGTAGCCACTCACTCTGACCTCACGAAGAATGAGGGCGGAATGAGCAGCTGTGCCCAGTGCACTCGCTTGTCCAGACCTCAGGACGAGCAGGTGCTGAGAAAGGTGGAAAATGGCAGCACCTGTCAGGCAGTGATTGTCCTGCCTCCCCATGCCCCCAAATACCGTGCAGATCCTTTGTTCACACTACAGTTTTCTCCAGTTTCCAGCAAACTTGAGAGAAAGTGAGTTTTCTAAAACTTGGATTTAGGTGGTATGAGTCTATTGTGGATAGGGCAGTACATCATATGGCATTATCACAACAGATTCTAGGATAAGGCTGTACATCATGTGACATTAACAGGCCAAATTTGGTGGGGATTTGGGGTTTTTCACTGGTATAGACAAAGCCATAGCATGAATAACAGGAATTGTTCTCTACTGCTTATCCTAATATGAGAAGTGACCTTTGATCAAAACATGTCTAGATTGGGTAAAGCAATCACTCCTGTTTTGTAGCTTTGAAACCCGTGCTCCTAAGTTTCTTTTTCTGATTATTAATTTGTGCCATATATTTCTTGCTAGAATGGAGTTTTCTGGGTGCAGTGGGGGAGGGAGGGCGGGAAGTGCATTGCATTCATTCTGAATACACAGCTGCTGAGAAAAAAAGATTAATTTTGTTCTGAATAAAGAGACAGAAAAAACATTGTTTGCTTCTAAGAATCCATTTGCCAGTCTCTGTTTTAGATATAGTAAATAGGAATATAATCACACTGCCTGAGCAGGTCTAGAAATATGTGAGCATTCTAGAAAAACAATGAATCTGTGACCGTTTATTTTTCATATTCTCACTTTTCAGTCTTTCCTCAATACTTCAGATGTAAGCTTCAACTTTTCTGGAATCGAAGGATTAGTTGGGCCTCCAGTGAGTATGTCTTAAAATTATATTTTAGGTTAGTTAACTCTCTGAGCCCTTTTCTGTGATCCTCACATATAAATGTACTATTTCTACTAACATCTTTAAAATACATAACAATGCATTCCTGAATTTGTTGTTGTTATTTATTTATTTATTTATTTATTTATTTATATCCCGCTCTTCAGCCACAAGGCTATCAGAGCAGCTTACATGATTCCCAACTTATGGTGGCCATATCTTAGGGTTTTATTGGCAAATTTATTCAGAGGAGGTTTAGTGTTGCCTTCCTTTTAGGTTCAGAGGATGTAATTTGCCCAAGATCACCTAAAGTGTTTCCATGTCAGAGTGAGGATTCAAATCCTGGTCTCTCAAAATCTTAGTCCAACACTCAAACCACTGCACTGTGCTAGCTCTCTGGATTCCCAATTTAGTACAGCCTAAATCCAATGTGACCCTCATGATAGCAACAGGATTTTCAGTCCTTCCTTCCTGCAGTCCTCTCCAGCACCAAAACCTTGCTCTGGAGAATCTTCTAACCCTCCAGAGCAGGTTTTTAGGACAGGTAGAGCAGAAGAGAGAAAAGAAAAAGTTCTCCTTCTCTATAGTAGCTTTGGACAGTGGCTTATAATTGCTTTCTGTTACAGTAGGCCTGCCCTATCTGTGGGATAGCCATCCACGGACTGGAGCATCCACTGATCAGCACACTCCATATTATTCAATGGCAGTGTGCACATGCAGCCATGTCAGTGTGCAGTCCTGTGCACATGCCACCATTGATTAATATGGGGCTTGAGTGCCCACGTTTTTTTCTAGCCATGGGAGGGAGAACAGAACCAAACCCCACAGATGGGAAAAGCCCACTGTATTTTCAGTAGTAGTTATCTGTTTCTAACATATAGAATAGAATCAAAAGAAATGATAGGAAGTTAACATTAAAGTCAGTATGTCTTTTAAAAAAAATGAAAATATCTTTTTAAAAAGTTCTTAGCATTAAGAACGTTGCAAGAAATAGAATCTGATTCCTTGAAAAGGCCTTTGTTTAAAGGAAATTGGCATGAATAGTTAACTGATGTTTCTATTAAACAGCAAAATACCAAATGAGGAAGTTTTATTAGAGTGAACTATGTTATCTGGGAAGAAAAAAAGAAAGGTCTGCTACTGCTAGGTGCTGTTTACACGATGAAAATGTAGTGGGAAGAATTCGTGTCGATCCCTGGCAGTTTACACGTACATCGGGTTGGGTACGTGATTTTCAGAAGGGGGACCACCTTTTATCCCTCAACCTGCGGGACTTTTAGTCCCGCGGTTTGTGCCAGTTTTTAAAAAAGTCACTGGAGGATTCGGAAAATCGGAAATGTAAACAGCCTGGGACAAAATATCTCGGTAATAGGGATGAACGGAAATGGTGACTGGGGGCAGGCTTAGAGATCAGCGACCAGAAAAGGAGGGGTCAGGCACCCGTTCAACAGATCCAGCCTCACCAGCCGAAAACAAAGGCATCCCTTCCAGCTGCACGAAGGTTGATGCGTGTGTGCGCACGCGTGTGTGTACTCAATCACCTTTTTAAATGGATTTCTACACTGCATGCTACAGAGAGATCATGGTGGGCAGAGGGTCGCCCATTCATCCCCTGCCTTGGTCACCTCCCTGGATCTGAACGGGCACAGTAAAATATTCCAGCCTCTGAGCGAATGAACACCCCTTAAATTCCCCCTCTCTGTGTCTGTGTCTTTCAAAACAACTGTCTGTAGCTGGCTTGAAACCTGAACTCTGCAGCTAACTCTGCTGTAAGGGTTAACATTTAAAAGAGGCAAGGGGAATACAAAGCCTCCCCCCCCCCTCACTCGGCTTGATTTCAAATGGAAAGCACTCGTTTGTTCCTGCGTCTGAGCGAAAGATCTCAGTCTGGATCTTTCAAAATGCTTTCTGCCTCTTCTTAAAGGGTTAACATTTTAAAGAAGCAAGGGTTAACATTTTAAAGAAGCAACAAACCTCTGGCCCCCCTCTCCTCCCCCCCCCCAGCCAGCCAATAGCATCGCTCGTGGCACGGAACTCTAAAGGAAGTGCGTCACCAAGGTTGTGAAAACACGAGTAATTGCATCCTTGATTGACAGCCCAAATAAATAAATAAATAAATAAATAAAACCTTTAAAAAACCCGGAACTTTGGACGTGTAAATATCAGTCACAGGACCACCCAGGATATCCAGATCAGTGACATAAATTGTATAAACAGCGAGGGACGGATTCGTGATCACAAAATCACGGTAAGCACCGCGACAATTTCTGTTGTGTAACTGGCACCCTTGATACAAGGCATGGAGGGAGTGTGTGGGGGGGGAGTAATATCAAGCTGGGGAATATCAGACTATAGCTGAGGAAACAGCAGAGCAGACAAGATAAAGAGGGAACACACCTGGGAATCCTTACTACTTGTTCCTGCCTCTATTGATCACTAGGGGCATTTGTGCAAACATATTTGTATATTCCTCCACTTCCAACAATAGCACCATTTTCCCACAGAGTATGCTGGTACATGTAGTCCCAGTCATTTCACTGTATGGGAAATGGATGCTCTGAGCTTCTGCGCATGCTATAAAACATTCTTTTCTTACTAGAATATCTTTGGTTTCCAGACACTTGTTATGTGTTACTTTCCTTTAGCGTTTTCAACTTGAGATCTCCATGATTTACCTCTGCCACCACTAGAAGTATATTTTTCATAACCAGCTGCTCTGGAACATCAGGAGTACCTTTAGTAGTTATTCGTTTCAGAAAGAACTCATGGGTTTTCATTCCAAGGACCAGCATAAAAACAGCTTACTAGCAAGAACCAGGAGGTAGAATAAACTCTCAGCCAATTCTGTACCTAAATGTAGTTTTGTTTATTAATTACAGTATGTTTATACTCTTTTCTCCCTCTGAAGAACTTTGAGGGCCTTACATTTGATTCCCAAATGATGTTCCATCCATGTAACATACAGGGTCAGACTTGCTTAGCTTTAGCAACAGCACAGTATCATTTTCTCCCAAGGTTACCTGGCAATAATTGTTATCACAGGTTCTTCGCATAGTGAGTTTGTTTGAATGTAACATAATATTCCATTTTGGTTATTGGAAAATTAAATGGTATGAAATTAGGGTTTCTGTCCACATATAAATTAGTTGTATAACTTTTAGATGAACATTCATTCTATGCTAGTATACATATAATTTTGAAGTGGGGAAGCATACTTCTTTGTTTTTAGATGAAGCATGCACAAATTAAAGCAAGTACTGCCTTAAAATTGGGTGTTATTTCTTATATAACAGAGAAAACAGAATGTCTCTTTTAAGATACTAACTATAATATGTGTATGTATTTTGTATTCTAATTTATTTATCAACTTCCTGATTAACTGGAAGCACATTTTAATCAACAAAAAGATAGTAGTCTATTTATTCATAGGCTTAGTCAATTAAACATTGCTATCTTATATAATATGCTTACAGCATATATAGACAATGTTTTCTTGTATCCTACATTTCCCAGGACTCAAAACAATGAATGCAAGTAACAAAATGTGCTGCAATTTGCAGCGGTGACGCCAAATAATTCATTGTCTTTCTAGCAGCCATGGTACCGCATTAGGCACATTTGAATGCATCAATAACCCAGAATACTTTAAACAGTTTAAACAGATCATTAAACAGAGAGTCTGTGGACATTCAGAAGGCAATGCCATAATCACAAAAAGTCAACATGGGTTTCAGAGAAACAATTCATGCCAGATTAATCTGATCTCTTTTTTTTTATAAAATTACCAGCTTGGTAGATGAAGGGAATGCTGTGGATATCTCATACCTTGATTTCAGTAAGGCCTTTGACAAGGTTCTCCATGACATTCTTGCAAACAAGCTTGTAAAATGTGGGAGAATGGATTTGTAATTGGTTGACCGGCCAAACTCAAAGGGTGCTCAGCAGTGGCTCCTCTTGCTCTTGGAAAGATGTGACCAGTGGGGTGCCACAGGGTTCTGTCCTGGGCCCAGTGCTATTCAACATCTTTATCAATGACTTGGATGAGGGAATTAGGGGCATACTTAGCAAATTTGCAGATGACACCAAATTAGGAGGAGTAGCTAATACCCTAAAGGACAGTATCATAATTCAAAATGACCTGGATAGACTGGAGAGCTGGGCCAAAGCTATCAAAATGAAATTCAATACGGAGAAATGTAAGGTCCTGCACTTAGGGCGGAACAATGAAATGCATAGATATAGGATGGGGGACACCTGGCTGAACGAGACTATGTGCGAAATGCATCTAGGAGTCCTAGTAGACCACAAGTTGAACATGAGTCAACAGTGTGATGCGGCAGCTAAAAAAGCCAATGCGATTTTGGGCTGCATCAATAGAAGTAAAGTGTCTAGATCACGGGAAGTAATAGTGCCGCTCTATTCTGCCTTGGTCAGACCTCACCTAGAATACTGTGTCTAGTTCTGGGCACCACAATTCAAAAAGAATATTGACAAATTGGAGTATGTCCAGAGGAGGGCGACTAAAATGATGAAAGGTCTGGAAACCATGCCTTATGAGGAGAGACTTAGGGAGCTGGGTATATTTAGCCTGGAAAAAGATGGTTAAGAGGTGATATGATAGCCCTGTTTAAGTATTTGAAGGGGTGTCACGTTGAGGATGGAGCAGGCTTGTTTTCTGCTGCTCCAGAGACTGGAGCATGGAGCAATGGATCCAAGCTCCAAGAACAGAGATTCCACCTCAACATTAGGAGGAACTTTTTGACAGTAAGAGCTGTTTGGCAGTGGAACGCACTCCCTCGGAGCGTGGTGGGGTCTCCTTCCTTGGAGGTCTTTAAACAGAGGCTGGATGGCCATCTGTCAGGGATGCTTTGATCGTGATTTCCTGCATGGCAGAGGGTTGGACTGGATGGCCCTTGTGGTCTCTTCCAACTCTACAATTCTATGATTCTATGATTTCTAATTGTTGCTTTTAGAAATGGGGAAGTGTAGTAGTGCGTATTGCCTGGTCCCTTCTATTGTAAATGGTAGTAGCTACACAACCACAGATCTTGTCTATTCTTTCTCTGTTGTGATATCTGATGCCAGTATTCTTGCTTGTTTCTCCCTGAATAAGCCAGTCATAAACTACAGCTTCTTCTAAAGATTTCTCATTTGTCATTTTGCCTCAACACAGGGCTGATCTAGGGTACACTGGCTCCCCACTGGTGTATCCAGGCCACGGATCAGTCCTGTGTCTTCCCCGTTACCTTGACAAAATTGGCCAGAGTCCAGACAGAAACACTGACCAGACAGCCACCCTGCCACCATCTTCCTTTCCCTCCCAGCACTGAGGAAGCCGGCTGCAACATGTGACCAAAGGCTCCTTGCATGTGACCAGCTTTGTTCACATGTTGCAGGACCCTTTCCTGGACCAGGAAGGGTAAGGGTGACTGGCAGCTCGTGCGAAGGGCTGGCCCTGTAGGATGGACTCCCATGGGCATGCAGGGCCCACTCTACTTTTTTCCCAGTGGCAGCAGAGTAAAGCAGGTATTATTTTAGAACGTGGTATCAAGATCTACCCCAGCTTGCCCCCGTCTCAGTCTCATTTCTGCCCCAGTGTTGCCTGCCTTGACACCCCCTGTCCCTTATTAATAATAATTGGCAATATTTAATAATTTGGCCAGAGGGTGGCAAGTAAACTCAGAACTCCCAAAAACCAGGAATCCCAATGACTAGTGCTGAGACTAAGTCATGTATGCACTAGCGAGGGGGCATTTCAAATTCCAAAGAAAGGTAGCCTACAGGGCAACTTCTTGCCTGAACATCTGGCTAATCCAATCAAACCTAGCTGAGGTACTCAAGATTTGTAAAGAGCTGTCTTACCTCTACCTTCCTACAAACAAAGAGGATTGCTTCCTCCATTCAGTTTCAAAGTATTAACACATTAAGGGTCAACATTTCCAGAGTGTCCATTGTCTTATCTTGAGAAACTCTGAGAAGCTTTGTCTTTCACTCTAAATTCTATCCCCTGAATGGAAATGTTGGATATAAAAACCCCTCCAAAACTCTACTCAAGTGCACACAGTTCATCCTCCTCTTGACTCCACATCAGACTGTGTAGCCATTCCTGCTTCTAGACCCCCACTCTGCTGGTTTTCTCCATGAACACAACTCCACAACTCCTCTGATCAGTATCACCCGAAAACAACCCCGCAGTCTGTTCCTCTATGCAAATACTTCCTCATTAACTTTGCATGATTGCTTGCAGCCTGAGTGTGTGTGTGAATGTAGTTATTATTACTTCCTCAATAAATGTCAGTTAAACTATCTAGCTTAACGTCACCCCTGAATACCGGTATATATAGGTCTCAAGATCCTGCTTGTTGGCCGCCTTTTGCATAGCCAAGTGGAATATATTAATTCCCCAAATTAATATTGATATTTTATAGGGTTCCCACTGACCCAAGTGTTTAGGGTAGCACCAGGACCTATAAGGACTAATCGGGGACAGAACAGGGCAAGTGCCCTGCGCTCTATGGACTGCAGGGCTCTCAGATGGGGGTAAGCCAGGGCAAATTGCCTATGTAGATAAGGCCACAGTCATTGTACAAAATGGCAATTTAGATCTGGCCTGCTTTGTAAAGACTGTGTTTCTCTGAACCAGGAAGATTTTTCAGCTAACTGACAGTGCATATTACGCTGGAACTGCAATGTTATTTAGTACAGATTTATTTGTATAATTTCAGGACACTTTTAATGAAAGCCTTTGAACTTTTGATTCACTTTCTTTCAAGATTTTGTTCTAAGATGTGCCAAAGTAAACCTTGTGTTGTTGACAATACATATTGTGGCTTCTTTCCAGTAAAGTGTTTATAATAGCTCTCTGTTCTCCCAGCTTCTTTACGGTTGCCCCAACCCTACTCTTTGATAATCATATTTCTATTATTGTTAAGTTGGGTTATTTATTCTGTGAAATTGTTCTACTTTATCTGACAGTTTTTGCACTTTATCTGATGTCTTGCTGTGTACACATAATATTTATTCAGTTTCACCTGTTTTACAAAAAGGAGGTGTGATTGACAGGACTGAACAGTCTAAAATAGACAGGAAACATTGGAAGGTGGAAGTGGAGGCAAGGGCAAATGGGAATTATGTTACATGACCATATGTGAGACTTTGTAGTGTGGGAAAACTGATTAAACAATGTTGAGAGAGAGAGATTTCTCCTTTAAATCAGTGCTACTCAAATAGTGGCCCAGGGACTGATGCTGGTCAGTGAGCTACTGGCTGCCAGTCCCTGTTGAGGTTCTAGGAGAGAAGCAATTGTAGCCAATGAGCACAAGTGGCTGGTGACCCTCCACGTCAGATAGCCTGAGAAGCACTGTTTTAAATGTCACAACAATGACATGGAAACTATTTTTCAGTGAGTTCAGGACTGCTGGAATGTTTAATAGTATGCAGCCATATGGCTGTGGCCAATTATGCAGGTCGCTATCATGTTTATATGCTGTTTAGCTGAATTCAAGAATAGTGATTGGGTGGCAAAAATCCTTGTGATTGGCCATGCCCACGTGTTAGATGTTACAACAGCACAGTAGGATGAGCCTGTAAAGGCATTTCTTGCAATGACATCATAAGTGACCAGTCTTAAAAGCCCTTCCCAGATTATTTTGTAGTAAGAGAAATGCATCCTACATCTGTACCCAGCTAGCCCTGTTCCAAATTAAGCCTTGAATCTTGCTAATGAGATTGCTGTCAACTAATTCCACATTAAGAAAGTTCTCTCATGTTCCAATGCAGTTCAGAATGAAATAGCAGTCATAAATAGTAGATGTCCAGAGACTGCATGCTCCATTTAACCAGACTGAAATATCCTCATGTGCTTTATTCTTGCATTTTGCAGGGTCCAGATGGTAAGCCAGGCCTGCCAGGATTTCCTGTAAGCACTGTGTTCTAAGTCTCTGAGATAGTAAACATGTAAATGATCCTGTGAATATTTTCTCATTTGGTGTGATGCAAAGTTTATATAATGCCTCATGGACTCCAAGAGGCCATAAAAATAATACCCCCAAATTAAATGAGAAAATATTATGCATCTGAGTAAAATAAGAGAGTATTCAGCAGAGCTTTTAGGATATCAGTTATGTGTTTGGTGGGAATAAACAATGTTGTGAGTCTTGCATGGATAATATTGTTCTGTTCCCCTCACATGACACCGTTAAGTTTAAAATCAGGGACCCTTTACACTATTATAGCACTATAATTTCACTGTAACTACCAAAGCTCCATCACCATGGAGTCCTGGGATATGTAGATCCCTGAGGTATTTAAAATTCTCTGCCAGAGAGCTCTAGTGCCTCCCCAAGTTACAGATCCCAGAATTCCATCGTGCTCTAATCACATAGTGTTAAAGGAACCCAGATTACTTTTATTTAAAGTTATCAAGACTGTACAATACTCTAAGGGGATTTAATATAAAATGCAGAGACATGAAAAGAGAGGGAGTGTTTGTCTACTCTGCTTCTAACATTCCCAAAGTTCTCAAATGATTTCAGAAGAAAAAAAAAGCCTCATTAAATTAACTTTAGGTGCCTGTTCAGGTCTTTTTTTCTGTATATACAACAAATGTTGGAGAAGGAATGGTAATGATCTTGCTGTCCATATACCTCAACACAGACACCCTGGGGCCATGCCATGTTATGAACATACATTTGCCTGGATCACATATGAAGATGGTCCACCAGTGTACAGAACAACTGCAGAGTTTCTCCCAGTCAGCTAGAATCTTGATTGACCTGAGTTTCTGCTTGCTAGGTGCCCCACCCATGTTCCTCTGTACTTGGGTAGCCCCACTCTTTTAACACTAACACCAAGGACATTATCAGACAAGCCTCTAAAAATGTTCTTTTGCCAGCATAATTAAAGCCATTTTTTATGCTAGCAAAAGAACGCCTCCCATCAGGCTTACCTTTGTCTCCTGGCAAAGACTTCCCCAGCAATGAAGAGGAATTGAACAGAGCTCTGTTCACTTCCTCATTTGAAATCTCACGGATTCTTGCGAGACTTCATCGTGCGGGAAATTCAAAAATAAAACAAAAAATAACACATAAAGTGACAAATAACACATATACACACTTAAAAACTTACAAGTGCACTGGGGAGGGTCATAAAAAATGTGTCACCTACCTGGATGTCACGATTTCACTCAGACGTGTTCTGGCTGGTCTGGCCATTGACAAAGTAAGTACATGGGGGGGGGGGAAGTGCTAGGTTTCATATGCTGGCAATGCTGGCCAAAAAAATAAAATTAAAAAATGGCACAGCCAATCTATTGACCACTTGTCCCGTCAATAAAATAGATCAGCTTATTGACAAGACATAAATGCAAAAGGGTGACATAATCTAATATGTGCGCCCTTTCATGTTTATGTGATGCAGTTATGACACCATTTTCCTTGTGCCTGATAAAGTCCCAAGTGTCAGGCCACCAGGGGCATGGACAGCTGGTGGTCATGGCATTCATGGACCTGGGTTTCAACATAATCACATTCCACTTACATGCATTTCTTTATGCATGGAGGCAAAGCTCTGATTCAGAAAAGTGATATTTATACTAGTGGCCTGTATGGTTTTGATATAGGCAAATTTGTATGTTGTATGGGAGCTGCTATAATCTGGCTTTCCCATGTTCTAATCATATTTGAAGGAATGTATCATATATCATAAAAGTGAGAGGCCATACTGTTGTAGAAGGTTCATGCCATTGCTCCACATACATCATTATTTTCCACAAATGTTTTGCTAGAGCAGAGCAGCAACATCCAGAACATTACTAGCGATGATCTATTTGTGGCATGTTTACCTGAAAAAGTACTAAAATGTTTGAAAGTGGAGGCTTTGGGAGGAAGAGTTCAGCTCTCACCTGTCCATGCTATACTTTAAATCAGTGCTACTCAAAGTGGCCATCCCTGGACTGGTGCTGATCCATAAGCAATTGGCTGACAGTCTGTGTGGAGTTTCCAAGAAAGAAATCGCTTTAGCCAATGGGCAGAAATAGGGTGCCATTCCCTGGAACAATAGGGAAAAAATTCTGGTCCACATCAGATAGCCTGAACAGCATTGCTCCAGATCATTCCACCACCTCTTCAGTATAGAAATTTGGCAAAAGACCCACTTGATCTCTGCTCTCATGTCTAGTTTGTCCTAAAAGTTCAGATTTGAATTACGTTTTTCAATGTGTATAAGCTTCTTAATTGTAATATAATTGTTTATAAAATATCTGTCATATTATAGGGCCCCAGAGGACCTAAAGGAGATACTGGGCCAGCAGGTTTACCAGGTCAGAAAGGAAAACAGGTAAGAAGGAAAGAAGTGGTTGTTGTTGTGGGCTTTCACAACAACAGAACAACAGATTTCACAGAAATCAGAATGAATGTGGGGAAGTTAGTAACATCTGGAGAAATTACAAGCATATGAGAGTTTCTCTTGTATATAGAAAGGTGAACTCATAAATTCCTGGAAAAAGTGTACTGTAGGAATTTTTCTGTTTTGTTTTCACAATTTGTTAGATTTTCTTTAAATATTCTGGGAATGAGCCCTCTTTTTGCCAAGCTTTCTTCTACTAAGTAATGTCTTCTGATGTGTAGGAGGGACTGTTTGACTGCACTATATTATACATTCTACACTTCCTCAGATGCAACTCAGGAAGAGATTCAGTGAAGGTACCCATGGAGAGTCTTGCTATACATTCAAGTATCTAAGGAAAACTACTTTTAGGAGAATGTGGATTGTTCCATAGTCGAACAAGTGCTTCTTTTCAGCTGAGGAGAAATCCAGCAGGTCACTCTTTTTTTTAGATGATTAGATCCAATACTGGGCATGTACCTCAGGCAGGTGAGTAAGGAGCTATGCGGCAAGCAGACAGGTAAGGGGCAGGTTGCTGATAGGAGAAGACCACGAGTTGAGCAATACAAAGGGATAATCTCATGGTTGGCCTTTCCCAGCAATGTGACACAGACCAAAAGAATGCCAAAATCTGGAAATCTTGTGTCAGGCAGTGGAATGATACTGAGCTTTCATATTAACTGATTTCTCAGAACTGAAGGATTTAGTATAAGTCTCCTGGCTGTGGTTTCTTCTTCCTACAGCTAGCAGTTTTGTTGGCACACAGAGGGGTGGGGTGGGGAATCAATGCCTGCTTTGTAGGGCTTCTAGATCAGCCCTTTTAGGGTTTGGTGAAAATTTCATTTCAGTTAAGATTGAAATGGTCAGACTTTTTTTAAAAATATACAAAACTTGAATGTAGGAGAAAGCTAAACTGGCAGATTTGCCAATATACTAGGAATGGGTGGGAATTTCATTGCAATTCATTTTTTATCTGAAATTACGAAAATCTGAAACACTTGAAACATGAGAATTTGATGG
This sequence comes from Gambelia wislizenii, assembly GCA_030847615.1. NCBI lineage: Eukaryota > Metazoa > Chordata > Lepidosauria > Squamata > Crotaphytidae > Gambelia > Gambelia wislizenii. The sequence goes on from JAUMIR010000006.1 coordinate 60,410,256, forward strand.
ATTTGTCTACCTCTATGTCCAATAGGACCTAGTACTTATTAAAATACTTATTATTCTTAAAACTCAATCTGACCAGGATGGGAACGTACCAGTTCTCTAGATAGTTAAAGCTGGATTGAAAATGTATCTGTTTTGACAGAAAAATAAAGAGTTGCATTTATTCTTTGGGATAAAAATCTATCAGCTTGAATGAATTTGGACTCCTTTCCTGGAACTGTTTTGAAATAGCCCCACTCTTTTCCACTTGTTTCTTTCTTTGGTTTTCCTTGATTTTGAGATTCCTATGTCAGTAGGACACACAGAAATGGATAAACATAATAATATAATCATTAATAAGATAGTTATATTTTCTGAGTAAACATAGACTATTGTTTTGAAAGTCATATTGCATTGAGATATTCATTTGTTTTCCTTTTGCAGTTGATTTCAAATATTAATATCTATAATTGTAAAAGAATCCAGTTCTTGTGATTGAAATGATGAAATTTTACATCCATTCTCAGACAAAACAAAGGAAGTAGTGACAGTGGTCCTTTGTAGGAGGGTACCCCAAATCCCCAGTTAGACAATATATTTATCAGGACCAACCAAAATGTAACAAAAGTACACAGGGTTTTGAGATCTCCAAAACTCTTCAACAACAACTTTTTGGAGGGGGGAGGAATACCAGATAGGAGATTTTCACATGGGGAAAGTGATCCCTGGGGAGATCAGGAGAGAAAGGGAGCTGTTCTGGTTGCAGCGCTCTGTTTCACACACACCCTTCCTTCTCCCAATCTCCCGTCTTCCTCCCTCCATCCTGCTTCCACTTCCCTCCTGCTGTGTTCCGCAATTTTTTACTAACGATGAACTTTCGTTAGTAAAAAATAACGAGAGAAATGGAAGCAGCACGGAGGGAGGACGACAGGAGATCAGGAGAAGAAAGGGGGCGTGCAAAATGGGGTGCTGCAACCAGAACAGCCCCATTTCTCTCCCGATCTCCCCGGGGATTACTTTCCCCATGTGAAAATCTCCATAGTCTGGAGAGTTTGAAAGCTTGCATTACTTACATTAATTTGGTGTAGAATTTGGAATGTTGTTCATTTCAGTTCAAAAATAAGCAGAAGCAGCAAGTTTAATGCTCACATCTTATTAAAAGATAACTAGTGTGTAAAGGCAAAGAGGCAGGAAATGGTAAAACATTAATCTTCCTTCATTACTGAAAGCTTCATCCAGACCTCTCTCTTTTTTTTTTGTACTTTATTTTTTAAAACATTCTTAAAAACACAACCAATATTCCTCTTATAGAACTCACTATAAACAATGTTGTTTTTTATTCCATCAGAACATGGTTTTCCACTTTATGTACATTACATATACATTTGTTATCATATGGCATTATCACTTTCTTTCTTTTTAATCCAGTTTGTATCATATTGATTGTTATAGTTAATACGAAAAGACCTCTCTTTAAGTACAATTGTCCCTCCATATCCACAGATTTGGTATCCATGGATTTAAGTATTCATGGCTTGAAAATATTCTTCAAAATATAATAATCCAAAAAGCAAACCTTGATTTTACCATCTTATATAAGGAACATCAAGCTTGAGTAGCTTTTAAAAAGCACTAAAGACGGATCTTTTTCAGCAGGCCTTTCCTGATTAGATCCCAGCCTCAGGAGCTGCGCCTCCTGGCCTCTTTTAGTCTTGCTGGCTGTTAATTTTTCTATTTGTTTATATGTGATTTTAGTTTAGGTGGTTTTTAATTTTATATGAGTTTAATATCTTTTTGTGGGGGTGGGTGGTGCTTAGGGATTTTAGCCAGCATTATTGTATTTTAATTGTTATAAGCTGCCCCGATTGTTTTTAACAGAGGAGTGGGGTAAAAATTATTATTATTATTATTATTATTATTATTATTACATCATTTTGCTATGCCATTGCATATAATGTGACTTGAGTATTCATGGATTTTGGTATCCACGGGGGGTCCTGGAACCAAACCCCAGCAAATATAAAGGGAGAAATGTATTTCATTTAAATTATCAATAAGACTGCACATTCTTTTCAACCACAAGAGCACTAGAAGTCTGCAAGTTCTGTTTATTGGACTGTGTGGTTACTGCCAGATTCTGTCAATGACAACACTAGTTTGGTGGGTTTTGCCACCATCGACAGAGCAAGGATGCTTTAGTAGAAACAGAAAACCCTCTAGTGTGGTATTATAGAGGACAATGGTACACATCCTCAGAGAAAATATGATTAAGCCAGGCAGAAGCATCACACAAACCCACTTTTGCACTGTTTCCATGATGTCAGGCACCCCCTGAAAAATGCTAGCACAAACCAAACAGCCCTGACAGCTAAGCACAATTGCAGCTTCATCCACTTCTGACTAGCCAAGAATGAGATTGGCATATTTGTTGTGCACAAAATGGCTTCTGTTCATACAAGAACCATTTGTCACTTTGGCCATTCCTCAGGCTTGTCCCAAAGCAGGAACAAATTACTGTATATAGCATCATAAAAGTGCAAACCAATAACTTACACCCTTTCTGATCCTGGGGGGAATCTCCAAACTGCCTGGGTTTTCTCCCCATCCAACCCAACATACTAAAATTACTTTTCCAGTCTTAACTTTACAAAGTGTTTTTCTTCTTATATCAAACAGCCACATGTTTCTTCTTATATCAAACAGCCACATTCTTCTTATATCAAACAGCTGGTAAGAGTAGAGCTCAGTTACATTGTAGGAGTAGAAGTTAACCTAAAACTCAATTTAGGAAACCAAGAAACAAATATGAATGCAAATAGTAGGAGGGAGGTTGAGATAGGATTCAAGGAAGTATAGAGACAGATGTGAAATAAAAATCAGATTTGTGCAGATCAAAAAAGCAGCTTGCTCTGCCATGCATTGCAGTCCAGGAGGCTAAAGCAGGAGGAGAACTGAAGAGGAATGGCATCTGTCCATTTTTTTTTCCCTTCAGAAGGTACTGTTTCAAGTCAGATTCATGCTAGCTGTCAGCTTGAGTTAATACAGCAGTCGATTCACTGGTGAGATTGTTATGTTACTTGTGTATGCTTTTGTAGGGAGAAAAGGGTGAGCCAGGAGCTATCTTAGCTTCAGCCGACTCATTAACAGAATTGATAAGAAGACCAGGAGAAAAGGTAGCTTTACTGGATTATTTGTTTTATGCATATATAAAAAAAATTTGATATTCCATTGCTCACTCTGTCACATAGATGATATAGTGTTGTCCTTACTCACTGATATATAACTTCTTTTTTCACAGGGTGAACCTGGAATAATGGGACCACCTGGGCCAATGGTGAATTTCTTGTTTTTGTTTTTTTAAAAAAGTCATACCCTTTGTTTATATAGTTCCTGTTTACTATAGGGGAGAAACATGAAACTATTTCAACAACCACCAAATATTAGTAGAAGGAATGAAGGACAAAAGGAAATAGCTGAAATGAGCAAAGCTCATCTTAAAAATGAGAACCAATGTTTTCACATGTGTGACAATTCATTTTTTCCTAAATTAAGTCTTTTAACCTCAAACAACATTCTTTTTTCACTGCCTGCTATGCCTCAAATGTCTTCCCAGAACATTGGTATGGTACCAGAATCAAATCTGCTGTTTCCATGAAGCCTTTGACAGGCCATTAGAGCTCATGCCAACTGAAATGAAATCTAAATACTTGATTTACTTTTACCCTTTCCTTCCTTCCACATATTATTAGTAATCTGCCCTTCTGTTGAAACTTAGATTACAAACTTTAAAAAATGCTTCGGTTACTCTGTAAAGTTCTATGTACAGTGATGAAACTACAAGCATTCATTATATGCTTCATCAAATTATTGATTTGTTGTTGTTACTGCCATCAAGTCGACTTTGACTTAGGGCAACCCTAAGAATGAGAGACCTCCAAGTCACCCTATTATAAGGGCTGTGGCTTCCTTCATGGAGTCGATCAATCTGTAATGCAGTCTTCCTCTTTTCCTGCTGCCTTCTACCCTACCAAGCATTTTTTGGTGAGTCATGTCTTCTCATGATATGTCCAACAGTCTCAGTTTAGTCATCTTGGCATCTAGGCAGAGTTCAGGATTGATTTGCTCTAGGATCCATTTATTTACCTTTTTAGCAGTCCACAGAACCAGCAAAACTCTTTTCCAGCACCATATTTCAAATGAGTTAATTCTCTTCCTTTCAGCATTTTGCACTGTCCAGCTTTCACAAACATACATAGAAATTGGAAATACAGTGGCATGGGCAATCCTAACTTTAATATTCAAAGATACAGATGTGTGAAAGGGAAAGTATACCCTCTTCAAATTCTAAAGTTTTACATATCAGAACGTAATAACAATCATCTGTTCCTTAACAGGTCTTAAAATTAGGTACATAAAACCTCAGATGACATGGCATATTACACCATCTCATGATTTATACAGCCATAGCTTTGGCTGCCTGAAAAAATGTGTTTGCGATGAACCAACTGTTGGTTTCACAAAATTCAATTGGTCACTCTCCTGCATCATTTCTTGATCCTAGGGCAAATTCTCTAACAATTTCTGGTTTTGCTCTATTTCCTACTTTTGTGTTCCAATTACCTATGATTATCAATATATTCTGTTTTTGTGTGTGATCAGTTTCCTCCTGGACTCCAACAATAGAATCTTTCAATTACATCCTCTGTAGTTGGAGCATAAACTTGGATTGTGGTTATATTGATGTTTTCCCTGAAGTCTTATTGATATTATCTGCTCAAACTTTGCATTTTGCTACATCTCTCCTCACTATTAATGCCATCCCCATTTCTTCTTAGATTTTCATTTTCTGAATTTACTGTGTGATTATCTGACTCAAAATGCCCCATTCCTGTTCACCTTAGCTTGTTCACCATAGTTATTGCAGTGTTTATACATTCCATTTCTTGTTTTCCAATATCTAGCTTCCCCTGATTCATGCTTCTCACATTCCATGTTCCTATAATATATGTTGTTCAGCTTTGGTCTTTCCTTTCACCCCTGAGCACTACAACAGCTGAACATCCTTTCAGCTTGAGTCCAGTTGTATCATTAGACACAGCACTATTCATACTTGTCCCCTGGTCTTCTCCGGTAGCTCACTGAGTGCCATCCAACCTGGGAGTCTCATCTTCTGGCACTATCTCTTATTTCATTTTGGATTGTCTCATCATAGGGTTTTCATGGTAAAAGATATTCACAAGTGGTTTACCAGCACCTTCTTCAGCGCAGTACTAACAAGCATTAGCAATGGTGCTACTGCCGTTGTCTCTGAGAGATCTTCTGCCTGTGTAACCCCACACTACTGCTGCTCACTAGTACCTGTTTGGCACATTTAGTCTGGCTCCTCAGCAAAAGCTGTCTGACATGAAAGACCCCACCAGCTACCATCAGCATAGTTTCTTGCCTCCCAAGCTCATGCAGTCCCACTACCACAGAAAGGTAGTGCCACGGTGGGTTAATTACTGATAGCCTGCTTTTACAATCAAATTGCAAAAAAAGATTACAAAAAGTAAACTATGGTTACAATTCAACATCCTCTTAAAATAAAACAACCTTAAAACACAGCAGCTTAGTGAAAAATATATAAATTTATTCTTATTACAGTATTGGTTTTAATTATTTTTAATTACTAAGCTGTTCTATTTTATGTTTGATTTATGCCTACACATTCATTTTTTTTCTTTTTCAATCTATCCCAAGTTAGCAGCTTTCAAATATGCTATAAACAGTGAAAGACAAAAAGCTCCAAAGCCCTTTTTAAACTCTTTGATGTGAAATAACCAAAGTCATACCTGAAAACACACTTAACTGAAACAGACATGTATTAATTGAAATAGGAGAGATGGACATTTCTTGTTCTTTGTAATGTAGTACATATATTTAATGAATACTGCATTAAAAACACTCACACTACAAATTGTATTAATATATGAAATAAACAGAAACTACATAACTTTAAAATTATTTGAGTCCTTTTCTCCCTTGTTATCTTTTATCTTGTAGGTTAGCTTCTTAGAGAGATCCAAGAACCAGATTCTATTTAGCCAGGTTCATTGTGGTAGATTTTGTGCCAACTTTTTTTCCTTTCAGCTGTGTGTATGTGTGTATGTGTGCCTTCAAGTTCCCTGTTGACTTATGGTGATCCCATGAATTGCATACAATTTTCTTAGGCAAGGAATACTCATAGGTGGTTTTGCCAGTTCCTTCCTCTGAAATATAGCCTAAAGCATCTGGTATTCATTGGCAGTCTCCCATCCATCTAGGGGCTGACCCTATTTAGCTTCCAAGGTCAGAGGGGAACTGGTGCCTTTAGAGTATTTAGGCCCCAGCTCTAGCTGCTGTCAAAAGCATTCCAAAGAGCTCTTTATTTTTATTTGTTTATTTCCGACCCCCAAAATCTGGCTAGCCTGTTTTAGACAGTATTTTGTTTCCTTCAGGATAATTAATTTTATCTATATTTAACTAATCATTTTCTACTAAAACTCACTGAATAACAAATCAACAATACCATCGTAAGTGTGTTTACTTTGACATCTCACAGATTTCAGTGATGTTTATACCCAAGTAAATATACATAAGATTGCAGTATAAGATAATTACGTGACAGACATAATGTAGTATGGATTAGTTGCAGGATTTAGGGTACTTTCAGACATTCACGTAGAAGGAGAAACTGAATCTCAAGAAAATAGGTTTTATTCACTGAAAATGCGCAGCCCATTTTAGCCAGTTAGCTATACTGTGGCCTTTTGGGACTTCTGGTTGGATATGGTACCATGCTATTTCTTTATTTAGCAAGCTTACTGAGGGGACAGATGCCTGCTGTGTGAATCGCCAATCAAGGCAACAAGAATCAAGGCAACAGGAACATGGAGTCAGAGATATCAGACACAAAGCTTTTTCCAGGAAGATCAGTTGATCTCTTACAAAGCCTCCATAGCTCCCCGAAGTGTATATATAGTAACCAAGGCTTTGTCAGGTGCTCCTTGATGAGCATGTGTTTCTGATAAAGCCTCAGCGATCTTCTTCAAGCTTCCTTTTGGGATCGCTGCTGGCTGGATGATGGTGGAGGTAAGTCCGTCTCCTCTTCCTCATCCTTATCTGAATTGGCAGAGACTCTCTGCTGGGACTGGTGCCAACCCACTAGGACCAGGCTCTTTTTCTGCTTGAGCCTCCAGGTTGACAGGGCTTGCTGCTGGCACAGGTGTCGATAAAACTGTGCCAGGATCCATAGGGCCATTCCTTGCCATGTCCTCCTCCTCCTCTGATTCCATGCCCTCCTCAGACTCATGGGGCATGAGACATATCTACATTAAAAGTTGTTTTATACATGTCAATTGATGAACAACTTCTCCAGAGATCTCTGATTATTCTTTTCCAGATTTTATCAAGTGGCAACTGACGCTTTGGTCAGAGGAAAGAGCTGTGTGTGTATGTTTATAATCCTCCCATCTTACTTTAAGTGCAGCAGATTGACTCTTCTCAACATATAGTAACTAAAAGGACATAGGAATTATTTCTAAATTACAGAAGCTCTTTTTAAAAGCTCTAATATCACTAAAATTTGAGAGATACTCAATTTTTTTTATTATTTATCTTGAGGAGTTATCTTAATATACAACCCATTTCTCTTTTCAACAGAAAATGTTGTTGCTTATATAGACTATGTTGTTGCCAAAAGCACAAACCTTTCAAAGAACATAGGCAGTTAACTAATGATTAACTAGAAGGGTGCCTAGTTTCTTATTCCAGATGTTCCCAGTAAGGCTTGAACAAAAAATTAGAGTTTCTCCCTCTTTCTCTTATTTATTTGTACACAAAAAGACCCCCTAAATCCCTTTAGCTACTGTGTTTTGAGATGAGTCAGTATAATCCTGATATGAGTGGTTGGCTATATATTATATTCTGCCTTCTTACAAATAACCTATCAGCTTCTAATTAATGAAATCTGTAGGCATTGTTAATCCACTGGTATGTATAAGACAACTGTAAATATAGATATAATTTGTATGTTTTTATCTTGGTGTCTTAAAGGCATATAAAGAATACTCATAAATTTTCTCATTTACTGAGAAAATGATCAGCACTGTGAGATTTTAGGAACTTAACAAAACAAATTGCTGAGGTTTTGTTTTGTTTTACAAAAAGCAGCACCGTGTCACACAAAAGAGATGCATTTTTATATAAATGATTTTTGACCAAAATAATACCCCCCCCCAAATGTGAAGAATCATTGAAGAATACACAAACTCTTTTCATCTTGACCAGTGGAGAGAAAGCTTCTTAAATCAGTCCTGAAAATGAGAGTGAAATAAGGAAGATATATACCCTTATTGTCTTATGGACCCATTATTATTCCTTTAAGAGTTGTCCTTTTCTTCTTTTCTAGTAGCCCCTGAAAAAGCCACAGTATAATAAACTGGCCAAAATGCATTCAGCATTTTCAGTGAATAAATCCTATTTTCTACCTCCTGGAACTGAGGCTCTTTTTCTCATTGGATTTCACTGGATGTATTCAGCTTCTTTTCTGTGTTCTTTCTAGACTTAAAGCTCCAAGAACTACCTATAAAGGGACACTGCATTACTGCATTGTCTTTTTCTCCTTAACAGAGTTTTCTGTGGAAGAAAATAGATAGCACATACATTGGAAGGTTTCAAATAGAAGACAACAATCTCACCACCACCCCGCCCTGTCCCATAACATCTCATGAATGTGATAGGGAAATTTCACAATAAAAACCTTGCCTGGAAGTACTCTTAAAATTAAAAAAAAAAAATAGCAACCCAAGCATATTTCTCATTTCTGGTTTTTCCCCCTCCATTCATCATATCTCTTTTTGTCTTTAGGGACCACCTGGGCATCCAGGACCAAAAGGAGAACTTGGTTTTCCTGGCCGGCCTGTATGTACATCTTTTGTGGGGGGAATAGTAATATTTGTACCATTATTTTTAGATAGGTACTAAGCCATTTGCATGTATTTCTTTCTCCAGGGACGTCCTGGGCTAAATGGACTGAAAGGCATAAAAGGTGAACGGGGTGTAACATTATATGTAAGTTTTATTGAAACAATGTATCCCTGCTAATTGTATAAAAAGATTCAAGCATAGACAGAATAGATAAAAGGAAGCACTTTTTCATACAGCATATAATGAACATGGAATCCATTGCCATGTGATGAGACAAATTCAGGTCATTGGTCACACTGTGTATCAGGGTGGACATGTTTTGGAAGCCCAAGGGCCAGTTTTCCAAGCCAGGTCCTTTTGTGGGCAGAATTCCTATCCCCCCAAAATAAAAACCACAAGTCCATTTCATATTTTGTAAATCTATTTATGGGGATGAGGGAAATTTCCCCCAAGGTGCCTGGGAGATTATTTGGTACTTGCTGTTGGGAGCTGCTAGGTTCCTATGGATTACAAAAATGAGTCAGAGACGTATGTGGCTACATGTTTTCTACTGCTGCTATAAACAGTGGCCCAGTGGGAAGCGGATAACCAAATCCACAGATAGGTGGGGCGATGCGCACCTGGCATACCCCAATGCACGGTGTGCGGGCTGCATTTATCAGATTCATTATCAGTTCATCCTAAGTATAGGCCTGCCTTATTCCATTCTCTAAATTTGTTGCATTAGCCTGATGGAGATTTAGGCTGAAAAGATTTATGTATTCTTTTCCAATTTGTACATACTGTTCCATGAGTGAATACATTTTAGAATAGATCATGAGAAGAATAAAAATACATGTAGACAATATGTGTAAACATATGTAATGCAATTTCTCTGTCATTTTAAATTGTTCACTCTTCTTAATTAAATGGGAATAGAACAAGCCTCTTGGATTAAGTGTTGTGAATCCTGTAGATAAGGTTGGATGAATCAATCTGTTTAGGATTTATGCCTGTTTGGCCTGTGTTCATTCATAAGGTAATTCTGTCCCAGTGCTACTTTAATCTGTATATTTTTAGTATTTGTAATATATTTTTTCTGAAAAACATTGTTTCAAGCTATGTGTTTCTTTACACATTTCCCCCTAAAATAGGCATTTTAAATTAAATTTTGATACATTTTGAGCTGAGAATTGCATTGCAAAATTGCATTGCAAAATTAACAGAAGTGTAAAATGTAAAAAAATAAATATGCTTCAGTCTTCACTGTAATCCAGGTGGTATGGATTAGCTAAATTTACATCAGAATGCACACAAATTGAATTCTCTACCAGTAAGAGCCTATCCAGTTGTTATAGTCCCAAAAGAAAAGTGTTAGTTGAGGGAGAAAAGGTAAAAATCAAAATTCACACATTTTTCCTTCAGTTGAGACTTTGGAGAGATATCCTCCTAGAGCAGGGGTGGGGATTACGAAACCCTCCCGATGTTATTGGACTGCAACTCCCAGCAGCTTTCACCATTGGATATGCTGGCTAGGACTTCTTGGAGTTTTAGTTCAACAGCATCTGAATTATTCCCATCCCTGGTGTAGAGAAATACAACATTTTTCCAAAAACAACCAAAAAGCAGTATATCCCAGCAGGCGTTGAGTGCAAAACTCTAGAAGCCCCATCCCTCACTGATCCTGCTAATCTCCCATAATCCTTTCCTGTTCATGTAAACATGATATTTTATAACCTTTCTTTGGAAACCATGGAGAATGAAAAGTTGGTTCCTTCTTTAATAAACAAAAAATGAGGATCTAGAACTCAACCCCTGTATTGATCCATTTAACAAATGTACTGCAGTTGGAGAGTGGTCCCTGATATTTCCTTAATTTTTGTCTTTCCAGGGCCTCCCTGGTCAGCGTGGACCACCTGGCCTTCCAGGACCTCCAGGCCGTGTGGTATATGTTAAAGGAGTAAGTACTTTCAAGTTTGTCTTCTTGTTTAGCTATGCCGAAGGTGGCTATGACAGCTAAACGCAGCCTCCATCTTCAGGGGCACTATATTGCCAGATGTTATGTTATAAGGGGATGGATATTTCCACTACACTATGCTTCTGATCTCCCAGGGACCTGCTACACAAAATGTGTTCCTATTGGACACAAAATGCACAAAATGCTCCAACACCATAAACCTTTGGTATAATCTGAATTTCATTAGTTTTCAGAGCTTGAATGTTGGTTGTACAGTACCGCTTGACAGCTAAGGCTGTTCTTGAAAATTACACACTAGAGTGCAAATGCATCTTCAAGCCATCTTGAAGCAAAGGCAAGGACCAGTATAAGTGTAATGAATAAATAAGGCCAATGTCTTTTTTTAAGGCAAACTGATACCAAAGGAAGAAGTGGGGCGGGGAGCAGGGGGGACCAGTCTCTCTCCTGCAAAGTTAAAAACTGTTTTCAATGTGTAATTTAGAACTTAATAGCAATAGCAATAGCATTGATATTTGTATATCACTTATCAGTGCCGAAGCACTCCCTAAGCCAGCCTTCCTCAACCTTTTTACCCTGGAGGAACCCTTGAAGTAATTTTCAGGTCTCAGGGAACCCCTACATATAAATTATACCTACAGCTCCCTTTTTTTTAAAAAAAAATACAGAAACAGTGAAAAAAACAGATGCTTATTATATTCCACATTGCTAAGAATACATACTTAATACTTGAAAATAACAGGCCTGAAAATACAATATAAATATAAATATATCCCTCCAAAGTAAGACAGTCTCAGTTTAATCATCTTGGCTTCTAAGGAGAGTTCCGGCTACCATGATCTGCTGTCTGAGGCAGCAACATCACTGACTCTGACCCAAAGATCGAGCTCTGAGCTAAGAGAGCTTGCAAAAAGCAGCAGCTAAGCAGCCAGTCACTTTTATCAGAGTTCTCCCATCCACAGCTGGCACCTGGGTAGCTGACTGGCCAGGGGATAACTTGGGACTTTTTCGGACGGGGTTTTGTAACGGAAGCAGCCTCAACTTTCATGATTAGAAAATCGCCAAGCAGCCTCCCAGCACTTCCACAACAGTATTGGCACGGGCACAGCGTCATCCGAAACGGACCCCCTGCCACGCAGCAGCCTCGCAATGGGGACGAGGCTGCTTCTGTTACAAAACCCCATCCGAAAAAGTCCTTGGATTACTTGGTCAGTTTCCCCCATTTGGGTAAGAGCTGTACAGTATTGTTCTGAATTAAAAAAAAAACACACCTCATTGCTTTTGTACACACCTCATTGCTTTTATATCAGTTTTATGCAAACCAGTGTCCTCTCCTCTTTTGTCCTCAGTTCTGGCAAACAATAAGGGTCCGTGGCAAACTGGCTGCTTGCAGGAGGTGTGCTTCGCCCCCTCCCGTTTAGCTGCCAGAGCCTGACTAGCACCTCTAAGGCAGAGCAAAGGCTGGGAGGGAGAGCAAGGTATTTGGTAAACTTCCTTCCCCCCCCCTCACACCCATAAGAGGCCCCTTTGGAGGCTGCTCTGTTGGTGTGAAAACTCACACACTCATTCCTCACCCAGCGTTCTCTGTTGTGGAGGGGAGAGATAAGGGTGCTCCATTTCAGCTCACCACTTCTCTGTGATTTATTACTATTTTCTCGCATCTATGTCTGGCGGATCCCTAGGGTTCTGTGGAACCCTGGTTGAGAAATGCTGCCCTAAGTGGTTTACAGTGTTTTTTTAGCTAATTGCCCCCAACAAGCTAGGTACTCCTTTTACTGACCTACAGAAGGATGGAAGGCCAGTCAACCTTGGAGCCCTCTGGGATTAAACTCAAAACCTTGTGGCTTGCAGTACTGGCATTTAACCACTGCACCACCAGGTGCTCAACTTAAGAAAGTTACCTTATACATGCATGTGAATGGTGTTCACAAGTGAAGGATCCGTTCTTAAGATTTTGCAATATTCAGATTGAAAAAACCTTTCAAACAGCACCAGGCATTTGATATATTACTTTTTTATTTAAAAAATAGTATTTACTGTACTTATTTTCTTCCCATTCTTGAACAGACAGTTTTTCCAATTTCTCCGAGGCCTCAGTGCAAAACAGCAGTAAGTCATACACAGTACCTGTGTTTCATATTGTTCATATATATATATATATATATATATATATATATAGTGTCTGCATGAGGACTTGTAACACAATAAGTATATGCCTAGCTTCGATTGTTTTGTTGTTGCTGCTGTTTTGTTCTTGTCCATTGCTTTTAATTTAATTTAATGCTGAATGATGCTGAATGTGTGCTAGGCTGCATGGGGCAACCAATGATGGGTTGAAAGCCAAACATGTATGTACATGCAGTTGCAACCCCCACACAAACCCCCCCACACACATAAGTTACACACTACCCTGGGGGAGATTTAAACTACCCTGTCCCTGCATATTGTCCTCACACCACCACCACAGCCCAAGAGTGCACTTGTGCTGAGGAAGCGAGTGTGTAAGGAGAATCTTCTGTGCATATTTTCTTTCTGGTTCATTCATGCCCCAGAGAGACCTCCAAACAGTTCTTTGGCAGGCTCTTGGGAGTGCAGTTGTGTTGGAGAAGGTGCCTGGAGTTGATTGTCTTCCCATGCCTTCTTCACTAGCCCAATTCTGTTTCCAGAACTCTGCCAAATATCCATTTGTTGAACTGTTGGGGATGCAATTGTGCTGTGGAAGAGAAGTGTGGGAAGATAGTTATCCCAGAAATCCGTAAATACTCTCTTCCCCAATACACTTGTAGTGGTGAGAGCAGTAGCACTGCAGTGAAGAAATTTGGCAGGGGGAATCTTGCAAGTTAAATACCACCAATAGGCTGAAGAGGTAACCTCCTGGCTCAGCAATAGCACACTCACAGACCGTTTGAAGGAGGAGGCAATTCATTCAGAGTTCTTGAGATAACTGCAGCTAAGGCAGGGGCCATAAATCAGCAAGGTTCAGAGAGTGTGCTTGCCTGTAGGAGTCTGTTTGTAGAAGCATAGTCAGGCCAGTCTGGGTTCTGATAATTAAGCAGGGTTGTCAGCTGGTTCAAAGGTTCAAGAACCAAGAATCAATCAGGGTCCTCAGGCAGTCCAAGGATCACAGTCATAGCAGTCATGAACAGGGATGCAGGAACACTAGCCAGAAAGCAGACGATTGTTTCCAGCAGCAGAACCAGGCCAAAGCTAGCTCTTAAATGTGCTGCAGCCAGCTGCCCATAATTAAGAGCACTTCTCCTGCTGTCTGGCATTGAACATCTCTGCTCTGCTCTCCTCTCCACCCACCAGATCATGGGCTGATTCCTCTGAAGGGTCAGCTGCAGTTGGTCCTGGATCTGTGCCTCCAAAGGCTGACCTTCAAGAGGGAGAGCTGCAGGACTCTGCTCATCCTCAATAACTGAGTCTGAGTCCTGGCCCATGACAGGTAACTTCCAAAGGCTGTCTGCATTCTTGAAGGGAGCAAAGCAGTGCTGGGGACAGTGATTTTCTCTGTATGTTCAATGTGTATTTTTCTTTATCTCAGACTGCCTTCATTCATAAGCAAAATTTACTTTTACTTTTAAAGTCTGCTCTTTGAAAAACATTTTTTCAAAAGGAAGCATTTCTTTTAATATATCGCCACTGCCATGTGTGTTGTCAATGCCCATCTAGGTGCAAAATGCAGCAGCTATATGTTATATATACAGATTCTGAACTGCATGGCTGCCTTCATTGATGAGGATGGTTCATAGCCATATATCCACATCCAAGGGAAGAGTGTTATCCAAATGGTAGAGCACATGCATTAGGTCCCAGCTCAGTCCCTGGAATTTCCAGTAAAAATGGATATCACATAGCCACAGCATGTTTTCCCCCATGAGGCTAATAGTAGTCCCACTGGGTAGACATTCATAATAGGAAAACAGAAGGGGGAGACTAATACTCTCCCGGTGCTGTGGCCCCAGTCCAAATTACAGGACTGTTCCTACCATTAGGCAAAGTAAGGTGGCTTTCTCAGGCAGCAGAATTTAGGTGTCATGTGAAAAGGCAAAAAAATTCTTTGCTATTCAATGTATTGTTTTATATTTACTGCTAAGTAAAGGCTTTTCTGGGATTTTTTGGTTTCATTACCATAATAATGACTGGCTTTCAGTATCGTGTACCTTGATTTTAGTAAGCAAGGGCAGCAAAATGTTTGCCAAATGGAGTAGAGAGGGATGCAGCTGCATTTACTTTTTAAAAACCTGGGGAGGGGAATGTGAACATAAATTTTTTAGGCTGTAAGTTGCCATCTGTGTTTTTAGAAGGCAAATATTTACCAATTTGATCTAATTAACCACAGAAGTACAAACACAATCTGTTCCTTTGAAATCCATGTTTTGTTGTACTGTGATGATAATCCAGATAAATTATAATAGGTTGAACAGATTACTTTTAACAGCATGGAATAACATGGTATGATATGTAGGATTTCCTTAGAGCTGATGAACAGACCGTGGCTGCTGAAGTTGAGACAACAGTCTTTTAGGAATCCAATAAATATTTTAAAAAGAGAAAGCTTTTCTTAATCATGTGGGCTTCCATGGATACTAAGACCAGGAGCACTGTGAGAGGGCAGGGTAGAGAAGCTTTATTCAACTTGAAGACCAAATTTCTTCCAAGAAAGCATGCCAGGAGGAGCCATATGCCAATGGTGTAGTGCCAACAAATTAATGGATGTGGCCCTACTCCTCTGGTGTGTGCCCCCAATATATATGTAAGGATGCCATTCTCTCACACAGACATGCAGTTCTATACATAAACACAATACACATACATGCACACATGTTGCTCATCTCACACTACAATCAGGCACTGAATGGGAGCAGAGAGGTTTTTCCCCATGGGTGGGGGGCATAGCATTGAAACTGAGAGAGCAACTCACACACATACTTGAAAATATCCTCCATGTTCCAATTGTTTCAGCATGAAAGGGAGGAGGGAAATTCTCTTCATCTCTGATCATTGAAGGGAAATCAGGACTTTTCTGCAGGGAAGACTGTGTGTTAGTGAGAACCTTCTGAGGGCCACATCTAAGCCCAAGAATGAGAGGTTTTACATTGCTTATCACTGAAACTGCACAGGGAAATTTGAGACAAAGACATGATTTATAAGTAAATGTGTGTTAAATGCATTCTGAATACATTTGCTCTGTGTACAGGTAGGCACTGATCACCTTGGAAACCAAGATGTGACCGATGGTGAGTTATTCAGGAACCGAGGCTTCAGTTCTAAGTTCTGTGATCTTATGTTAGTGTTTGCAATCTGCACTGGCTTCTGTTCCATTTCCAAACCCAATTCAAAGTACTAGTTTATACCTTTAAAGACCTAAATGGTTTGAACCAGGTTAGCTGGAGTGTCTTCTCTTACCCATAAACTGTTGTCCCACACCCTCTTCCAGGTGATCCCACCAAATGAGGCAAACTGAGTGGCTACAGGAGAAAGGGGCTTTCTCTGTATGCAGCTAAGGAGACATCCTGTGTTGGGGTTATGTTCTGTCGATGCCCTGGCTAAGCAAGGGTCACGGGATACGAATATGAGCGATAATATTCCACTCCTGTCTTGCCCCCTTACCCTGCCCAAGTTAGGTCTCTCTTTTGCATTCTTCCAGATCCAGCAGAGGGTTGTTCGATTGTTTTTCTCTTCAAACTTCTTTTCAGCACCTTTCCTCTTTCATTCATCAGTTCCCATTATCTCCTTCCTTTAAAAAGAAAAAGACTCTTTTTTTTTCTCTGTCCTTTCTTCCCTCTTTTCCTTCTCCTTCCTTCCCCCCATTTCCTACTCAGCATGGAGAAGACTACAGAAAGATCTACTGATGCTCCAGTCTCTAAATCACACCAGCCTTTCCAAGGCATGTGCATGTGTTCCGTAACATTCATGCAGGCCATACTGCCTCCTCAGGGAACTGTTTGGCTCCACATGATGAACTCACCCTTCAGAAGCTATAACTGAGAGATCAGCCACTGGGATGTTTCTTACAGCTCCTGAGGCAGAACCTCAGCTTCCCAGATGCCCAAACCCCCAGCAGCCTCTGTGCTTATCCCAAAAGGCAGCTCTGTGGGAGAGGAAGAGGACAATGTGATTCCCTTGGCTCAGGAAAGTTTGGAGCTAGGTGGGGGCTCTGGGGAGGGTAGCTTAGAGGTAAATTCCCCTTGCGAGTTCTCCAGCATTGCAGCATGATTCAGCATCACCACCATCATTGCCACTTTCTCACACTTTTTCCTAGCCCCAGCACTTTGCTGCAGCAGTGGCTGCCTCACATCCTCCTCCTGGCAGCCATTTTCAACCATGCTTTCCAGGCAGTCATTTTCCTCTGCAGTCCTTTGGAGGGCATTTTGAGCACCACAATTTTAATTCTATGCCTTATCCAGCATTGTAGTTTATGCTAGCCAGCCCTGTGTATTTTTTCAGTAAAGATTGCTTAGTTCAAAAGAGCAAATCAGCCCTATCTTCTGGGATTCAGCAGCTCCTACAGTTCCACATTCCAGCCTCTCTTAAATGTCCAGCCCATTCATATTGTCCTCCCCCACTTCAAATCTTCTCAGCCTCCCTCTTCTGGCCACATAGGCTCTGCCTCCACATGTCTCTCCTCATTCCTTTCATGAGGAACCAGATCAGTTGCCAGGTTCCTCTATGGAGCTGGCACAGTCAGCACCAGATGTAGACAATCTGGATTTAGAAGCCTTCACAATGATTCTGATCTTGAGGAAGGTGAGTGGTCAGACACCCCTGACCAGGATTATTCAACTAATGACAGACTGTTGATGCTAATGATTTTCTTCCACTTTTGTTGAAGGCAGTGCAGGTACTAGGCCTAAAAGATCTGGCCTCTTTTGACAATGAAGCTTCATCTTCAGACACAGCTTCTCCAGCAGCCCTTTGAGGCACCTCTGAAACTAAAACTAATCCTTCTTCCAAAGAGGCCCCCTTTCCTTCTGATTTCATGAGATCCTGGAGGCCAAATGGTCTCTTCCTTTGTAAGGTAGGAAAGGTATACACTCTCCTTTATACACTCAGACCTCAGCATACAGATGTGCTGTAAAACCCTTGGTGGGAGCACAAATTTCAGCATTCTGCTTGGGGGCATGGCCCCCAGAGAAGGCGACTTCTCCCTGAAGGATCCCAATGAAAAAAAAAGGGCAGACACTGCCCTGAAGCACATGCATGAGGCCTCATCCCTTTCCACAAGAGCCTCCTCCACTGCCTCAGTGCTAGGATAGCAAATCTTATTGGCAATCAAGACCTCAAAGCTAAGACCCTGCATTTTTCTTAAACAAAATGGGCCAAGCCCTTGGTTTTATCTCTGAATCCAACAGAGACTCCCTATCTTTTTCAGCCAAAGCCATTGCAGCCTCAGCAGTAGCATTTAGGTCTATCTGGCTCAAATATCAGCTTCTAGACAAAACTTAGAATCATAGCGTTGGAAGAGACCACAAGGGCCAGTTAGTCCAACCCCCTGCCCTACAGGAATACACAATCAAAGCATTCCTGACAGATAGCCATCCAGTGTCTGTTTAAAACCTCCAGAGAAGGAGACACCACCACACTCCAAGGCAATGCATTCCACTGTCAAACAGCTCTTACCATCAGGACGTTCTTCCTAATGTTTAGGTGGAACTGTTCCTTTGGCAGCCTCTCTCCTCTCTGAGGAGAATGCTCTTAAAGACATTTGATAGAACCTAAGGATAAAAAGAAGGCAATGCCTTCTGCCCAGAAAAAAAGATGTCAGACATCCATCCAAACACTCTTTTCATTCATTTTGGCCCTTTCAATCTTTCTCCAAACCCAGGGACTTTGCAATTTTAGCCTTACTGGACCAGATCCCTTTTCCAGTCCAGACCTCAGGGAGTCCAACCCCACCACTCAAGATAAGGGACACTTCCATTCAAACCTAGGAAAGCAAACTTCTGACTACCATTCATTAGCAGTGGGAAGAAAATTGAACCACTTTCTTCCAGCCTGGCAATGATCCATCACAGATCACTGGCTCCTCATCACCACTAGCCAAGAGCTAACAACAAACAAGGTGGTTCCTGCTTACACTCCCTCCACCAACAGGCAGTGCTCCTTTTCAATGGGCAGAGCCTCACCTTTTTCCCCCAGTGGCTCACCACATCAAGGGCATCCAGAACATAGAGGCAGACTTCCTCAGCCATTACACCATAGACCCAGGAGAGTCAAGCCTGCCTCAGACAGATCACCTGTTCAGTCCTCATCAAACAGACTTCATTGCATCTCCACAAAATACCAGTCTCACAAAATTCATATCACAATTCTCAACTCTTCAGGCAGGAGTTGCTCTAATAGCTCTATGGCCAAAGGGCCTCCACTATCCTTTCCATCCCATACCCCCCATCTCACTTTCTCAGGAAGGTCAGACTGGAGAGGGTAGAAGTGGTGCTGGGGCTCCACATTGGTCCAGGAGACTGTGGTTCTCTGAAATCATTCATCTCTCCATCCAATGTCCAATGTCTTAGAGTTTTTGCTGTCATGACTCAGTATGGGCCTAAAATCTAACACACTAAGGCAAGAAACCTCCACATTCCTCAGTTCTTTCCTCATCGCCAAAACACTCAATATCTTCTCACATCAAGAGGTTCCACAGGGGATCCTCACTCATTTCTCTTCCAGTAGTGTACTGTTTCCTCACCTGGAATCTCCATTTAATACTTAGATACTTACCAAAGCCTTACACACCATTCCTTCTAGACTGCTCTTACTCAAAGTCCTTTATTCTGGTGGCTGTCATCTGAGCCAAGAGAATCTCTCCATTCATCCAGTCAGGTGCCCCTTCAGAAGGGACTCAGTCATCTTAACACTAGACACTGGATCCCTTTAAAAAGTTAACTCTGCATTTCATCATTCTCAGTCAATCTGTTTCCCTTCCTTCTGCCCTCATCCTACTCACTCCATGAAGGAACTCTGACACAAGCTGGATGTACGTAGAGCCCTCAAAATTTACATTCAATGCACAGTCCTTTAATCCTTCCAAATCCCAATTTGTAGCCTTTCTCCAACATCCTTGGGGAAAAGTTTAAGCCTTCCTTCCACCTTGGTGTGTTGGTTAAGGGTATGTATTTTCACAATCTATGGATCTCTAAACCTGCCAAAACCCTCACATGTCACTGCCCACTCTACTAGATCAGCAGCAGCCATACCTGCTTTCTCCACCAGCACCCCTCTGGGAGAGTCTTGCAGGACAGCACCGTGGTCAGAACTTTCTACATTTACCAGGCACTATAAAATGGACAAGTTCGCCTCTGTGGAGGTTGCTTTTGGCAGAAAAGTCCTTCAGCAGATTCTAGCACCTTAAGTATCATTGTCCCATCCTTCAAAACTCTGTAAGCTTAGGTATATCCCAATCCAGGATTTCTCTACTGCATACAGAGAATGGCATGTTGAGTACTTACTGTAAAAGTCCATCCTTATATGAGAAAGAAGGAGACATCCAGCCCACTCTACCAGTGGTAAACTATGTTCTTCTTGGTTTGGCCTGGTCCGATACTCTCTTCTTCCTTTGGCTCTCTGGCTTGGCTATGGAACTGGGGGAGGAGTTGGGAGCAAAACAGGATGTCTCCTTCTTCCACGTACAAGAATGGACTTTCACAGTAAGTACCCAATGTGCCATTTCAGTGGTGGCATTGTGTCTGTCACCCACCCCCAAACCCTGTATTATGGTCTTTGGGGCCTTTTTCTTCTTCCATACATTTCCAAAACTTTAATGCTTTTTAAAAAATTGCTGCTTATTTTATATTACTGCCCTCTGCCTCTCTTTCAGATTCCTAACCTCAGTTCTAAATTAGTGTCCATGGATATCCTTCTTTATGCTCACGGCCACTTGTAATGTGAAATTACTAATGTTCCAAGTAGCCTTCCTGCTGGCCAACATATCAGCTAGATGGATTTCACAGTTGGGACCCTCTCCTCCAATCTGCAGTTATGTGTTTTTCATACAGAAACTAATTTGAAACCTGACCTCCCCTGCCATGTGTGTTTAAAGTATGCCTTATAATTCACTGGACACAAGAAATTTCCTAACCTTCCTTCTGTCCAAATTTGGAACTGGCACAGCTTGGATGTGAGCAGAGCATTCCAATTTTATTTTAGACAGAACACTGAATATCAGGAAAAGCAAGGCAATGTTTGTCATTGTTCAAGGGAAGTCTGAGGACTAAAGGACTATACAATACTGGTTTAGCAGGCCCTAGATCAGGGCTGGCCATGCTCCAGAGCTCAGAGGTTCCCATATTCAGCTCTTCTGGATCTCCAAGGGGAGTGGTCCACCATTTTGGCACCATTTGGGACCACCAGAGGTGATGCTCTGTCACTCTCAGTGATGTTCTGTCACTATCAGTCCATTTGGGTCTTTAAAAAGAATTCTTATTTTTGTGGAGTGTAGGATCCCTGAAACAACATTTTAACAGTTTTAAAAAGTTTATTTTTCTAGTGATGAATGGGTTTTTGGCTGTAAAACAGGATTTTGGGGTAAAAAAAAGGAGGTGTTACTTTCTTTGTTTTTGAGGTAGCTCCTTGTGTTTGTACCAAAGTGAATCTCTTAGTTTACTTTAGATAAACCCACTGTTCTTCATTTGGGAATGATTTATAAATATAATTGTTACCAGACGTGAGGAAATGGAAATGGAGTCATCTGAGGGCTTGTCTACATGGGCCAAATAAAATGAGTTCACCTTGTTTTCACAGCAAGCTGTCCAGACCAGGGCTTGAATCCAGACCAAAAAGAGTTGGGATTTACTCAGGATTTGAGTGGAAAATCCAGATATTTGTGTGTGTGAAGGAGTTTCAGTGGGTGGGCAAAAAAGGTCAGGAGGAGGTTCCCTAGGCCAGGTATCTCTTTCCCTGTTTCAATTTCCCTGTTCTTTCTTTCTTACTTTCTTTCTTTCTTTCTTTCTTTCTTTCTTTCTTTCTTTCCTTCTTTTTTGCATATGCGACAGTTGTTTGGAGAAGCACATACCAACATACCCATATCGTATTATTTGTGCGTACCTCCGTTTAATAGGATGTCTGAAGCCCCTTGATGCAGGCGTATATACATTTGCATGCATGGGAGAAGTGGGGAAGAACTAGAACAGCCATGTCTATATGGCCACGCACGCTGCGAATTATTGGACCAGGGTGAATTCAGAAGGGAGAACTGTATGGACAATGCTCCCTAACTCACCTTGGTGCATGTGGTGATGGTGTAGATAAACCTGTGGTTGCTGAGAACCAGGATACCCCAAAGGTAAACTGGATTTGCCCATCAGTGTAGATGAGCCCTGAGAGGTACCAGCAGAAAGGAAGCAGGGTCAGTTTGAGGTGTTTTGCTACCCTACCACCATAACACTGTGTATGGAGGCTGCAGTGGTGTTTCCTTCCGGTAACTTTTACCAGTTCTAATCCTCATTCCCTACTCCGTTCAAGTACAGTATATAAAGACTTTCACACCTTCCAGGTGAATGGAGCAGGGACAAGGGACTACAGTTGGGAAAACTGTAGAGATAGGGACACATCTGCCCTAGCCCATATTTTTGTTCCAAGAGGAAACATCTTCCAAGATGGAGAGGAAGTATGTGTTTTCCTGGTAGAGAACAGATAGCGTTCTCCCACCCTGAGGAAGCCATTTTTACTGCCTCTTTGGTTGGGTCAGCAAAGAAAAGGAGTGGAGCTTTAAAGATGGAGCCTTCTAGCAGAACACGTTAGAAATCTGTTTATGTTTTGTACAGTGTGGATGTCGTAAGCCATGCAAACATTACCCAGTTACTGATAGCATGTTTCTCACAGAAATGTTTTCTAAAAGCAGGTTCCAGGAGTGTACGTGGCCCACTGGCCTACAAAGGTGAAAAGGGAGACAGAGGTCCACCAGGGCCACCAGGTAACATATTGAAAAGGCTGCTTCTCGTTTCAGGTGGTGATTATGTACAAGGATATTCCAGAAATAAATCCAAACATCTCCATAAAAACTGGAAAGACTAAATTGGAAACATATAGCAGAGAAAATTTCTATAATTCCAGAGTTTTACATTATGAAGGGTAATGTCACTACATCCTGCTGCTGTTCAAGAAAATGAGGGCACAGGGTTCTATAGCTTTTTGCCAAATTTTACATCATTTTGTGCATGATTCATGAGATGTGTAGCAGCTGGTCTGGGGTGTCCCTTGATCAAATCTTGCTAAATAGGACATGAAAGATCCATGACAAATATTTCCCATTAGTTCTGCTTTGCTGACTAAATAAATCTTAGTTCTTTATCATGGTCTCTGTGAATTCACAGAATTCAATAACACTGTGTATCCACAGAACAGGATTTGGAATATTCAAGAACAGTCACAAAAAGGTTGTAGGAGCTCCAAAGGCTGTTAGCTCCACCCACCTCTGTATAGTATATAAATACTGAGCCTGCCAAAACCACCATAGTTCTTTCCCATCTGCCATGCTAGCAACTATGGAACATTGTACAGTGACTCAGCACTTTTTCTTCAGCTTCTCTCGCAATTTGAGGATGTCTTTGACTTCTTTCAAGCACTGATCGGTATGCAGTGTGAAGATTCCAGGCTGCGATGGACATTCAAAGTGTCTTCTTTGCTTGGGCGAGTCCCATGTCATTGTTCCATGCCCACATTGCAAAGCCTTTACTCCTCAGTCTACACGGAACAGGGAATCAAGTCTCAAGGCTCTGCTTTATGAGCAATCCTTGAAACCAACCAAGGCCGCTTCATCTTCTTGATCACATCCAAAGGCCTCAGAGTCTCATCATGATTCCAAGACTCCTTTTGTGTCGGTACCTACAGCCTCAAAGGAATCCTCCAGGCACTCTTCTCAGTATTCTTTGCCTGGAACTTCTTGGTTGGATCCAGCTTCAAAAACCCATGTGTCTTTGAAGCATCTTCATGGTGAGGCAGATACTCTCACCTCCATCTTGAAGTGATCTCATGGTGAAATTATGTCATCAGTCTTAAAGACTCCTTTTACTCCTTCCACTTTTGAAGGGTCAGGAATTGCCTATTGTCATCCTGCCAGCACCAGGAAAGTCAGTTGAGACTGACCTTGCCCATTCCGAGAAGATGAGGAAACAGAAGAAGAAGAAGGACAAGTTGGCTGACTGTCCCTCCTCTCCTCTGCCTCCTGTCCTGGCAGAGAAACCACTACCTCCTGCAGTCACTCTTATAAGCTCTCGCTAGTTCCATTGCCCTTCGACATCATGCGTGGTTAAGATCCTCAGATTTGTCCTCTCAAGCAAGAGCAACTGTTGAGGACATGCCTTTCAATGAGATGGGGCTCTTCCACAAACAAACCAATGGGAAGCTTGAGCTTGCACAAAAGATAGGTCCACAGCCCACAAGTTTGGCTTCCCAACCCTATCTCATTTTCCAACAAAGTCTTGCTATGGTTGGCCCAGGTCCTCTTCTGGTTAGTGGGTCTCCAGTCCCACTCGGTACCATTGTTTGAAATCTGATCAACAGAACCCTTCTTTTCCTCTCAGGAAAGCTTCTCCTTGCTACTGACAGCAACTCAAGAAGAAATTGACAGACTCTGGAAAGCATTGCCCTTGACTCATTGCTGGGCCCTCTTCCTCTCTCATCTGGAATTATCTTTGGTGGCAGACTCTCTTGTTTCCTCCCTGCTTGGCAAGCCATCACCACCAATTCCTGGTTCCTTGACATTGTCTGTTGAGGCTATGCCATCGAATTAGAGGAACTTCCACCCACCAGTTTCATTTCAGTTACGCATCTTTCTGACATTCTTTTAGAAGAAGTCTCTTTCTTATTGGAAGAAGGTGTGATCAAACCCATGCCTCCTTCTATGGTCCAGTGAAGCTTCTACTCCTGCTATTTTTCATCCTATCCTAGACCTGAGAGAGCTCAAGTCATACATTCGTCCAAAGAAGTTCTGGTTGGTGACTCTCCCAACAATTTTTTCTTTCTTGCAGATAGGGGACTTGATGGCTACTCTCAGTCTCAAGGATGCATATTTCTACATTGGCATCCGAGACTGTCATTGGCATTTCCTTTCTTTTGCAATAGGAGGAAGCCCCGTCCATTTTCGTGTGCTACCTTGCAACCTATCAACTGCGCCTCAAGTATTTACAAAATATGGTTGCTGCCTGGTTATGACAGAAAGAAATCAGCATCTTCCCTTATTTGGATAACCGGTTGTTTGTCACTTGAATCTGATACAAGTTTCTGGTCGACATCGACTACACACTCTCTCTGCTAAACAAACTCTAACTCATGGTGAATCCTTCCTGATACCATCCAGGAGAGTTCTCTTCATCAGTGCTCTCCTTGACTCTGCACCAAGGCATTTCTAACAGACAACTGGTACCAATGCATACTTATTCCTCTCTACCACTGCATGAAATCTTGATGGGTGAGGGCTCAGATGGTTCAAGTATTAGTGGTCTTCTTGGCTTTGACAACTTCTGTCACCCCCTTCACAAGGCTCTGGATGTGCCTTCTTTAATTGTGGTTTGTGAACATTTTCAACCCACTTTGAGATCTGAAGAGCCAGTTTCTCTCCAAACTGAGTCTGGTCCAACTGTTGCTCCGCTGGTGGGTGAGGTCATGTAACACATTGGTGGGGATGCCCTTCCTATCTCCGAAACCATGATTGACTCAGGACTGACTCCGCCTTGGACCCTTGATCTAGTTCTTTCCCGACTGTTTTGACAGCTGTTCAAACCTATGGCCTCCTGCAACCTGTGCCTTCTTTCCTGGAAGATGGTGTTCTTGTGGTGATCACTTTGGCTCATTGGGCCGGTGAGATGTGTGCCCTCTGCATCAACCAACTGTATCCTACATTTCTTTTACAGCTGGACATTTTTTCTCTCTCAAAGGTAATTTCTTCCTTCCATCTGAATCAGGACATTGTACTACCTGTGTTCTTCTGAAACCCTTTGTCTGAATTCAAGCGAAAGCTCCACTTGCTTGATGTGAGGATGGCTCTGTGTGGATTGGACTGCTTCATCTACTCAATCCTAATGTCTTTTTGTTTGTTATTCTTAAAGTAAGCTTGGTCTTCCTGTTTCTCCGCAAAGACTGTCAAAGTGGGTGGTGTCAACGATCCACCTCGCTTATGAACTGGCTCAAGTTGAACCTTCTCCTCGAGTCTGAGGACATTTCACCAGAGCTCTTGCTGCTTCTTCTGCCTTTCTGCCAGGTTTTCCTTTGCCAGATACTTGTCAGGCTGCTGCTTGGTACCAACCCATAACATCCAATTGCCATATTAAAACTTGTTCCAAAAATGATGCAAATTTTGGCAGAGCTGTGTTGATGTCATGCATTCCTGCCATTGTTAAATTAATCTCTTTTATTTTGGATAATATTTTTTATGGTGCATGTGCTATAATGCCTTTTATTTTTGATTATCCTGTGCCTTATTCAGTCACTGTATTACTTGGTGGTAATGTTTATCTGTGTTGCTTTGCTTTCTTTAAAACAATGTGCCTTTACCCTGCTGTGACTGCAGGGATTTGTTTCCTAATGTGTCTTATGGCCCAAACCTGCTTTCTTCTTATTTTTTTCCCTGTCCTATGCAACTAAGCTTCCAATACACTATCTCTTGTTTGAACCATACCATATGTTGTGTTTTGTTTCATCTTTGGTATGCTGAGCTACCTGTATTCTGCATTTTCTGCATGACACTCCTACCGCCTGTAGGGTATAGCTTGCTAATCTCCCAATTGTGTGAATTCACAGAGACCACAATGAAGAAGGACAGGTTACTTACCTGTAACTGTAGTTTTTCAAGTGATCATCTGTGAAATCACACAAACCTGTCTATCCTCCCCTCATGTGTTTTGCGGTTCCTTGGTTTCATTGATGCTGCTTATGTGATGGACATGGAACTGAGGTGGTTTAGGCAGGCTCGGTATTTATATACCATATGGAGGTGGGTGGACCTACTGCCAAAAACCTTTACCTAACTGCTGTATAATGTTCCAAATGCTGTTCTGTGCATGCACAGTGTTACCCAATTGTGTGATTTCACAGATGACCACTCAGAGAACTACAGTTTCAGGTAAGTAACCTGTCCTTTTAAATTGCATCCGAATAAAAACAATTGTTTTGAAGAAAAAGGCATGCTTTCTTTGTTCATACATAATGTACACGTATTTGGGAATGGTGCTTGCATTACATCAGTGCTTGGCATCTTCAGGTTTATAACTACTTGTAGCTTTACTGGGGACATTTTTTTTAGTTTACTTAAATTGGTCAGGCTAACCAATTAATTGATTTAGTATTGCACCCCTCAAGCTGTGAGAGGTGGTAATCATGGATCTCTTCTGATTTGGTCCTCAGCCAAGATCTCATCGGGTAGATGTAAGCATCCCACTATTTATCAGCCATTGGCATCCTGTCAGTGTCAGGTCACTTCCCTGTATTTCAGGGTAATTTTAAGAATTACTGATACACTGTTTATGAAATACATATTATGTGTGTATAATATACTTTATTGTACAGTAGTTAACAAGTGCACAGAAACAGATATTAAGTATTTGCAACAAATTATTTCAGACACCCCAGGTCCTACGGGCTTTATCACACCAGGCTCTTCGCCAGCTAAAGAAGCATTGTTTCTAAAATGCTATGTAATTGAGATTCCTCTCTTTCTTTTCACACCCTGGGAAATTTTCAAGGATTGCCATCTTCGTTTGTGCTAAAAGTCTATCACACACAGGACTTGGGCCTACTCATTACCTCCTCCAAGATATTATCCCCATCCCTTTTCCTAGTATGCCCCCCACCCAGAAAGATATGCTGCCCTTTTTTTCCTTGTGGGGAGAGCTTCCTGATCAGGATAGATCAGACTTCTAGCTTCAAACTTAACTAATCACTGGCAGATAAAAGCCAGCAGCTACTTTAGTCTGATCTATCCTGATGCTGCCTTTCATCTGTCAGCAATTAGTTAAGTCTGAAGCTAAAAGTCTGATCTATCCTGATCAGGACCCCTCCCCCCCCCAAAAAAAGAAAAAAGGCCTTTTTAAATTTAAGATTGTTTTCATTTATATTTGGGGCATCTTTGTGGGTAAGTGAAATAAATTCAGAGGGTTAATGAAATAAATGCTTTTTAAAACTGTTAGGAGATTTTCACACTACTGTACACTGTTATACTGTTACTATTCCACTTTATTTGCTATGGCTGCCTCCTGTGGAATCCTGGGATTTGCAGTTTAAGGAGGGGCATTTACAACTCTCAGCTAGAGAGATCTTAGGCCTCACTAAACTACAAACCCCAGAATTCCACAGGAGGAAGCGAGAGCAATTAAAGTGGCATAGTAACACTATAACAGTGTAGTCTGAAAATCTCAGGAGATTTTCAGACTACACTGTAATAGTGTTACTATTCCACTTTAATTGCTCTCGCTTCCTCCTGTGGAATTCTGGGGTATGTAGTTTAGTGAGGCCTAAGATCTCCCTGGCTGAGAGTTGCAAATGCCCCTCCCTAAACTGCAAATTCCAGGATTCAACAGGAGGCAGCCATAGCAAATATAGTGGAATAGCAACACTATAACAGTGTTTTCTGAAAATCTAGTCAGAGTGAGAGAGCAAGAGAGACTCTGGAGCAGGGGTGCTTCGGCTGCAAAAGGAGACAGGGTGGGGGGCAGTGATAAAGTTTTGCCTTCTTGGCTTCTCAGACAAACCCCAACTGGGGGTGGGGGCACAGTAATAGGTTTTTTTTTTTCTATAGTGAAAAACAGTTTTAAAAGTTTCTCAGTTACTTTGCCTTGAAAGGAAATCAAGTTGATATTTCCACCCCTTCTCCCCTGATCACTGGAGGCTGACTGACATTTCCTACCTAAGCCACACCCAATGCATGCCCATTGGCCATCTCCTGATCACCCAAAATCAGCATAAAGTGCAATTGAACTTTTGCACTAGAAATTATAGCAGAACAGTAGCAGGAAAGGAGAGCATTAATAGATTTTTTTGTGTGTATTAATACAAAGTCTTACTAGTCATATAATTTTTTATATATATAATGATGTACACTTTTCTTCTTTCTCTTTTTCCAATTAAAATATTTTTTTAATCTGGCATTTGGAAACAGAAAAGTAGTCTGTACATTGAAATATAAAGGAATTTCACCCTGTATTTTGTTAATTCATTGGTTAGGTATTTTGCTGGCAGGTGATTATGAGTGGCATTTAAAAATGCAAACACTTGGATTTTTGAAAGTTTGTTTGATAGAGTAGATCTTCTGGGGTGAGGACAAAACTATTTGCCAACTCCAGCTGTGTTATAATGCAGTGTCACATGTGGCAAATACAGTTATTCATGTAGCTGTAACAAAGAAGATTAAAATTATGTCTGCTGCATGGACATGGCATGGAAAGCCATTGTGCTTGCACTTAAAATTCCAGAAATAGCTATAGGCTTAGTGCAAATGGAAATTACATAAAACAATTTCCCTTGCTTTCCAGGTCCTCCTTTGCCATCAGCTTATTTTGACCACTTAAATATCATGAAGGTAAAGATATTTTAAATGTGTGTGTGTGGGGGTGAGTTTTGGAGCATTGATGATGTTAGAGCCAGTTGTCTACATGTGATGTGGCAGCTAAAAAGGCCAGTGCAATTTTGGGCTGCATCAATAGAAGTATAGTGTCTAGATCAAGGGAAGTCATAGTGCCACTCTACTCTGCCTTGGTCAGGCCTCACCTAGAATACTGTGTCCAGTTCTGGGCACCAAAATTCAGAAAGGATATTGACAAATTGGAGCGTGTCCAGAGGAGAGCGACTAAAATGGTGAAAGGTCTGGAAACCAGGCTTTATGAGGAAAGACTTAGGGAGCTGAGTATGTTTAGCCTGGAAAAAAGACAGTTAAGGGGCAATATAATAGCCCTGTTTAAGTATTTGAAGGGGTATCACATTGAGGATGGAGCAAGCTTGTTTTCTGCTGCTCCAGAGACTGGAACACGGAGCAATGGATGCAAGCTCCAGGAACAGAGATTCCACCTCAACATTAGGAGGAACTTTCTGACAGTAAGATCTGTTTGGCAGTGGAACACACTCCCTCGGAGCGTGGTGGGGTCTCTTTCCTTGGAGGTCTTTAAGCAGAGGCTAGATGGCCATCTGTCAGGGATGCTTTGATCATGATTTCCTGCGTGGCAGGGGGTTGGACTGGATGGCCCTTGTGGTCTCCTCCAACTCTACAATTCTATGATTCTATTATTTTGTCAGGAAGAGCATTCACATTGTCAAGGCTGGAGATGAATTTAGGTGCTGGATCAGGCAAAGCAGGTCAATAGAAGCCAATTTGGGAAGCTTTGCCTTCTGTTAGAGAGAATAATCCATCAGAAAATAATGTTGCCACCCAACCACCCACCCACTCAAAACCTAACAGTGCTTTGAAGCAGCAGTAGACAAAGTTTTCTGAGTCCAGCTGCCCTAATCTCTCACTGCTGGCTAGGGCTGATAGAAGCTGAAGGCCAAGCACATCTGGAAGGCTACAGTTGCCCATTTTAGAGTATACTACAAAGAACCAAATTTACAGAGATGACACTGAAATACACTGGAATGTTAAGCTCATTGTTGTCCTTTTATTATTATTTTATTATAGTCTATAAAACAATTCTGGTCTATCGTTTTTTCTTGAACAAGGAAATACGAACTGTGTAAATGTGTGTGTACTCAAAGATGGTACACATACAGACAAGCATTACACAACATACTAGTATGTCTTGTTTCTACATTATCTTTCTGTTTTAAGGGTGAGAAAGGAGAGAATGGAGAAACTGGCCATAAAGGAGAAAAAGGAGAACCAAATGGAGGGTTTTTAATGTCAGGACCACCAGGACTTCCAGGAAGACCAGGACCAGTGGTAAGGTTTTATTTTGTAAAATAAATGGCCTAATTAAATCCCTTGTTGATGTATTAAAATAGTTACTAATTTGCATATTTAAATTAGGCCCGCCTGGCTTCCATTCACTTGCTTTAATATCCACATTGTATGTATATGTACTTAGTGCATAAATGAGCCAAGATTGTATTCCTCCATCAGCAGCTGACTGTAGTGGCCAGGAGGTAGCCAGCTCTGGGCTATATCTTATTTGAGTGTCTAATTGAGGTGGAGGATAGAAAAAATTGCCTGTGCCACAGGGTGGGCAATTGGCCAAGCCACAGCTCCCAGAGTATGTTGTCCTCAAGGTCACCCCTGCCCAAGCCAGACATTCAAGAAGGAGGCAACTCAGAACCAGCTGTCCCATCCTCTTGCTGCCTCCCCCACTGCTATGGCCACTCAAGCATGGAAAGTGTCAAATAGCTTGGGCAATGGACATTATGAAAGTGGTTTGTCACTATGGGAAACTAGACATATAGCCCTACACTTTTGGAATCATGGAGTTGGAAGGGGCCCCATAGGCCATCAAGTCCAACCTTCACACACACACACACATTCACACAATGCAGGAAATTTAGGTAGAGTATCTGAAGCAGGTAGCTATCTAGCTTCATTTTGAAGATGTCCAGAGAAAGAGAGTCCACCATCTCTCTAGGTAATTGGTTGAACTGCTCTTCCCATCAAGAAGTTTCTTCTCGTGTTCAATTGAAACCTACCATACTTTAACTTAAAGCCATTACACCTTGTCCTACCCTTTGGGGCAGCAGAGAACAAACCGGCACCCTCCTCTCTGTGACAGCCCTTGAGATATTTAAAGAGGGAAATCATGTCACCTCTGAGTCTTCTCTTTACCAAGCTGAACATGCCCAACTCCCTCAAATCGTTCCTCATATGCTTTGTTTGCCATACTTCTTATCATCCTTGTTGCCCTTTTCTGAACCTACTCCAATTCCCATGGTCCTTTTCACATGTACTACTGCTAAGCCACCCCATCCTATAAGTGCGCATTTGTTTTTGTGGCCTAAATGTGGAATTTTGCATTGGTGTCTGTTGAATTTCATTCTATTAGTTTCAGCTCAAATTTCTAGTTTACCTTTTGTTCGCTGGTAGCCATGCTGTTCCTGTATTCCAGTGTGTTAGTCACTCCTCCTAGTTTTGTATCATCTGCAAACTTGATAAGGATTCCCACTAAGCCATCATCTAGGTCATTGAGAAAAAACCCTGCAACATTTCACTCAAGACTTCCCTCTAGTTTGAAGTGTGGCCACTGATTATAACTAGTGATGTAAATGGAGGGCGGAAAAGTTTATTACTTTCTTGCTGCTGTGTGAACAGGGAGATCTTTCAAGTTTTCATCCCTCACAATGAAGGTGACAGTTCCCTGACAAATTCTCACATGAAATTGCCCTTGCTAAAGCTACTTGCTTAGTGTGTTATGTCATACCACTAGGTGGCACCTGTAACTTTCATACAGGGATGCTAGATGTGATGTTGATACCTCAGGACCAGAGACTTCGATGTGATCAATTAATTTACTAATTACTATCCTCCTTTTGTTCTGGTGCAGCTTACAATAAAATAAAACAAAGTACAGCTAAATTCTCTTTGCTACATTAAAAAAACACACTAAGTGAACAATTCTATTAAAACACTAAATTAATCCACTTTACAAATACATACAAACATAGCTAGAAGGACAATAGACCCCATTAAAAGACTCTTGCTTACCATGACTGGGGGAGAAAGGGGCTACTTTTAAGAGAGTTTGCTCATTTGGCAGTGAAATGCCTCCACCACCTGCTACATGCAGCATTGGCTGCATGTTGGCTGCCTCACTACATCCCTACATGTTGGCAGAGAGGACTGCTTATGAGACAGTTTGTGGGTTGGACTGCAACTCCCATCACCCCCAACTGGCTGGAGACAATGGGAATTGAAGTCCAGCTATCAGGAGGAGCTAATCACAGGCCTAACCAGCATGGTCTGGAGAAGTTACCTTTCTGGAAAAGTTACTTTGGGGATTGAAACCCCCATCATCCCTCAGCTGGCATGGTCTGAGAAGAGTTACATTTTTGGACTATGACTCCCAGAATCATGCAGCCAACATGGCTCAGTGGCTGTGCTGGGTGGGGATTCTTGAAGATGTAGTCCATCCAAAAAAGGAAGAAAGAAAAGGGGAAAATGCAAAAGCAGTTTCAGCACCCTAATCATGCTTTTTCTCTCTCTATACAAACACACCTGGAATTTATTGGGTTCTGGGGATTGTCAGGGTGACAGGCTGGAGGAACCAATGGCTGCAAAAACAGCCTTGGGCTACATTTGGCCCACCTGGCAACAGGGGCTGCAGAGATTGCAAAGTGTGTGGACTTATGTGCCTTCAAGTCACCCATTGCCTTATGTCGACCCCATGAATTTCATGGGGTTTTCTTAGGCAAGGAATCCTCAGAGCAGAGGTGGTTTTACAGCACGTGAGATTCCCTGGTGGGCTCTCCCATCCCTTTCTGCCATGCCGGAATACACAACATAGAATCATAAAATCTTAGAGGATCTCCTGGGAGGAGAGGTGACTTAAAGTTATATTATATATTTTTATAGCATAGGTAGTGACCGGGGTGGGTTCTTAGAACTGTAATCCAAAAGTAACATTTTCCAGGGCTGAGGATAATGGAAATTGAAATCCAACTTTTGGGGGGAGATCATCACAGGTTGAGGGTAGCTACGTCAAACTATAGCATTAAACTACATCGATGGAAGTTGTAGTGCAACAGCATTTGTTAACTGAGGTATACCTGCACAAGATATTAGGTGTCCCATTCAGTATACATAAAGTAGAAGATATTCTGCCCTCAAGGAATATGCCTTATAGTTTTGTCACATTTGCAAAAGGAAAGGTGTTCTGCACATGCTCAGAGGAGGTACTGTAGGTAGGACATCAGAGGGAGTTCTGTCAGTCCCATATCTTCCCTCACAGTTGTGATGGTTGGGAGAGAGGGCTATAATCCTATAAAACACTCAGCCATCTGGAATTAGTAGTGTCTGTGAACCATAAAACTCTCCATTTGCTCCTAGGGATGACTGGGGCATTGCAAAAGTTGGCTAGGCAGCACTAACCCCTCTCTGAGTCCCCTTGGCTCAGCCAAAGCAGCTGTTCCTTCTTCTTCCCCTTTACAAAACAAACCGCAGGGCAGAAAACACTCCTCAAGGCACAACCCAAAACAGCTGGGCAAGCTGGGGCCATTCAGACTTCCTGGATTGCAAGTCCAATCAGCCATATGTGGCGCCAAATTCTGTTGTTGAAGCCCTCAGTCCTTCTAGCATTTTCAGACTACTCTTTTTCTGGGCCCCCAAGAAAAGTGGGGATTGAGTTGTTTAGAAATTCATTCTCTAAATGAATTATAGCCCCCTCGTCTCACATTTTAAAAATTAGAAGCAGTGGGTTGGCCAATATAATACGTATTTATGTGCTTTTCATCCTTACTATAGACACTTTAAAAGAGGGAGGGAGGGAGAACACTGCAAAATAGTTCAAAATAGAAAACTTCATAGGACAAGGTTTGGGAACAGATCAGCTTGCATCCTATATAGCAGGCTGAGGGCAGCTACATCAAACTGTAGCATTAAATTATATTGATGGGAGTTGTAGCCCAACAGAGCTTGCAAAGTTTGCAATGTTGTGGTATGGGGGTAGGGAGTTTTACCTGGGTGTAATACATTGGGGAGGGGGCAGGATCCTCAACATACGTGTGGGGAAGCTTCCTCCTAAGCCAAATGCCCTGGCTGGCTCCCAACCAAAAACCTATCCACATCCTAGCAAAGTTAGTAAGTTACTTTTCAGTTTTGGAAAAAACTGCCAAACATGAGGCAGTGAGTGGGATGGCCAAACAAGGAACAGGGTTTGTTTTGTTTTCCTTAAGTATCCATTAGAAGGGGGAGAGGAAGGTTGGGGAGCAAAGTCAGATTCCATGAAATTTTAAAAAATGGATCATCCTGATTTCATATGATTTTTCCAAAGGATGCCATAGACTCAACCAGAACAATCACATATTTGGTGCATTTTTTCATCACCATGGAAACACTGGTGACATACAACCAAATATATATATATATATATATATATATATATATATTTACAGCTATTTCAAGCTAAACATGCACAGACAGACACTCCAGAGACTCTAAGAAAAAGGGTAGGATGATTGCAATTGATAAGCTTTAAACCAAACAGATCTTGTTTATGTTTATTTATATAGGAGCAGAACACTTAAATGCTCGACTAAGACCCTGTCTAAATGGCAATTTATGTAATGTATGCAGACAACAGAACCCCTGCCCATCCATTTTTTTTCCTTTGAAGTGCCTGCCCCAACAATATATTTGTAAATCATGTATCTGGAAATTCTCACATCTAGTTGAAATGTGCGAAATTTCAGCAGGTAAACAATTTCCTTCCAACTCATAGAACACATGAATTCTCATTTAATTCAATAAACCTTACGAGCCTTTGGAGATTATTACATGGTATCCTAAAAATTGGGACTGTCCCACTACCCCCTCCCCCACTGCTACACTCCCACCCCACTCCCGTCCCTGTAATGAAAGAAGAAAAAAATGTTCAGACACTTACCTTGCCAGGAGATCTGGAGTGCTCCCCCTCCCCTCAGCAGTCTGGGTGTGATGGAGCTGTCGCAAAGCTCCTTTCACATCCCAGAAAGCAAATCCCACCTGTTCTCATGAGAGAATGATCGTGTGTGTATTTTAAAAATAAAAATACAAGAAAAAAAGTGTCAGCAAACACAAAAATACACTCTACACTTAAAAAGCAACTGGGGAGGGGGGAGAAGGATGACACCTGGCTGTCCCGATCGTACCCAGAAATCTTCAGCGCAGACCTCCTGCTGACGTCACCTTACAATTTCATCTTGTCATCAGAACGGGTCATCTGTTCACTCGCCCATCATTCCATTATTATAACAAAACAGGCTTCTTATTGATGGCTTAAGCCGTGAATAAGAGGAAGCGGGGGAGGAACAGGAGCAGAATGGGAACATCACAGGATAGGTAAGCCTTTTAGCGATCTCCTGTCATCCCTGTCCTGGGATGTTTTGACTGTCTGATAATCTCCTTTGTCACATCCCTAATTATGACTCTGAACAGTTTCCTAACCAATTATGGATCTATCCGACAGTGTTCCCATTTATTCCACCTTTCATCAGTTTGCCAATCAAAAGATCATGAGGGACTTTATCAAATGTTTTGTTGAAATCTAGATTAATGAAATCTACGGCACTCCCGCCATCTATCATACTACACCAGCTGTGGGTGGCATGGCCACCAGCAAACATGGCAAACTTTTACTCTTTCTGCTGGGCTAAGCCCCCATTAACTTTTACAATATCAGAATAATATATAGCAGGAGTTGGTGTAGGGAGTAAAAAGATCTGCTAATTTAATGCTAAATAATAGCTTAAGCTCCTACTTCCCACCAAAAAAGATTAGGCTTACTCCTGACAACCTCGTAGAGTCAAATATGGCATGTGACCAGAACAAATCCAGCAAAGGTATGAACTCTATTGCACCAACTGAGCCTCTGATCTCACAAAGATCTGCACAAATTGAGCACCAGCTTTGGAGCCAGTTGATAAAACATCGCATTGGAGGTACTGAAGATATTGCCAGTGCTGCCCTGTAGCAAAGCACTTCAATGAAGGCAGGATCCAGAAACTGGAGGAAGTTAATGAACATTTGCATAATAAAGTGCTTGACTTGGAGTACTGTGAGCAGTGTAGTAATATTTGCCTAGAAGGATTTACAAAACTGAGAGAAATAGCTTATAGTCATTTATAATTGAATGAGTTAATGAGAATTGACCTGAACTGAGAGATAAGAGTGTATGCACAATTTGCTTGGATGTGTCAGATAGGACGATACCCCACCTGCTGACATATTATTGTCATGTTCATAAACTTCCCTTGAAAAATACAAGTTCTGCACTCCCTCTCTGTCAAGTGCCATGTAGAGTTTAATGGACTGAAAATTGATGTTTTTGAAGCTGTTGCTCCTGAAGCCATGGGATTCCACATAGTATTTCCCTGAATTTGATAAAATCAGCTTTCCTGAAATTCAAGGTCTGTGGTTGACTATACTCTTCTTTGCCCTGTCCCACAGTTGTGAATTCTTGCAGTTCATGGTCACTTCCCCCTAAAGTATCAACTACTTTTGATTCCAGTGACCAACTCCTCCCTTTTGGTTAAGATCAAGTCCAGGATTGCTGAGCCCTTTGTTCCTTCCTCTACCTTTTGAAATAGGAAATTATCTGCAAGGCACATTTTTTTGACAGCCTATGCGTAGCAGAGTTATTCTCCTATCAGATTATCAGGGTATTTGGAGATCATATTTTCACCCTTACACTCCATTTTTTAACATTTTAGAATCATAGAAGTGGAAGGAGCTGTGTAAGCCTTGTAGAGTTGGAGAGAGCCTTGTTTTATATAGAGGAGCATCCTGTGATATAAAATGATATCTACAAGCCAGAGCTGCCTGTTTCTGAGTCCCCAAGTACAGTACCTGGTTTTCCTTTTACATTGTGCATACTGGCTACAGTTTGTTTTATAGCCAAGCTCCTATTTAGTGCTTCAGAGCACCTTAAATGACTGTATAGAGAGCACATAAATGTCAGCTCTCACAAAAAATCCTGCCATTTAAAAAATATATTAAAGCCACAAATGCAAGGAAAATGTTGGCTTTTATGGATGTATGAACCTAATATGATCAGGACAGTAGGGCTGGAAAGATGTTAATTGTTATTCATTTCTTGGCTGACAAGTGGGTTTCCTCAATTGGGAAGAATAACACATTAGCAACGATCGTGCACCATTTGTGTCAGGTATTCAGACATCCTAAAGTGTTTGCGGAAATTATTCTGTGCAGAAATAGACACATTCTTTGCATGGATTTGGTGCAAAACACACACATACACACTTATTTTTATGCCAAAAAACCCCTACTGTTTCCACGTAGCTACATGCTTTCTTTGTGCAAGACTGCTGTTCAGAATATGCCAATACTGGGCATGAACTGCATGGAAGTATTTGTTTTCTCCCCCAGGGCAGAAGACTACAGAAACTATTCTTCCTCACTTGCAAAGACTAAATAGTTGAATATTTACACCTCTGCAGAACAGCCCTTTACAGGTATCATTACTGCTCCTGAGGCTGCTGCACCTGCAATTTTTTAGTGTAAAAATGGTATTGAAAACTTTGTGTGCTTTCTACTTTGACAGGGGCCAAAAGGAGATGCCGTTGTTGGGCCTAGGGGCCCCCCAGGGGTACCTGGCCTACCTGGGCCTCCAGGGTTTGGACCAGCTGGGCCACCAGGTCCCCCAGGGCCTCCTGGACCCCCAGGACCTCCTGCAATCTATGGTTCAGGTATGTCATAGTGACATCCCCCTTTATTCTGGTATACTTGTGCATGCACAAAATGTGTATGTGGGCATACAGGAATATGAGTGTACCAGTATATAAATGAATATAAACACTTACGTGGTAGAGAATAAGCCTTTGCCTGTTTGGTATTTTATCCCAGCACTTGATGGCTGAGTTCTGGAGAAGGCGTAAAACTCATCCATTCTTAAAGCCACGTAGGTACTTTCAGAGGGTACATTTTGTAATGTCCTGTGATGATCTGTCATTGAAAGTGGGGGAAAGAGGCTAAAAAATCCCACAGGGTGTATCTAAGCCTTGGCTCTTTGAAAGGCAAAACCTGCTTCATTGGTGGTATGGCTTCTCCATCACTGATATGTTTTTTTTTTAACCAGCTGAAATTGGGTGGAAGACTGAACAAAAGAATTTATAATCTGATAAGATTAAAGATTTCAATAAATCAACCAAACTCCCTTCTACAGGCTTGCTTTGGGACAGGTTCTGGTTGACATTTTGTTGTTTAGATTTGTGTCTGCTTTAATTTTTATTTAGATGAGCTGCATTATATACACAGAAAATCCTTGACCATTAAAGATGCAGTTTTAATTCATGGAAAAGCAAATAATATAGAATTTAAAAGGCAGGAGATTTCAGTTCACCATTACTGTTTTGTGAGTCAGCTTAGGAGCTGAATGGCTAATTTTACAACACAGTCTTAAGTATGTTATCTCAGAAATATGTCCTGCTGACTGCAATCCTGTGCATATCTACCCAGAAGCAAATTCCACTGAGTTCAAAGGGGCTTACTCCCAGGCAAGTGGGTATGAGGTTGAAGCATGACTGTCCATTAACATGGCACACTATGCCAAGTATGCCTTCAGAGACATACTCAGGTCTGGCAGAGTGTTTGTAGCATTACTAAATTGTTTCCTAAAGTGTGTAACTAACATTCCATCTTATTTGGTGGAAATGCCCAGTGGCAAGAATATACTGGAAAAGTGTGCATATAAAAATAAGAAATATTTTGGGTATCAATTATGGCTTAGATCCAGAAATATATTTGTTGAATATGGTGGATAGAATAGGCAGGGGGATGGAAAGAGGAACTAAAAAAATCTTGTTATATATGGTCAGTATTGCGAGAATATTATATGCAAAGCACTGGAAAGAGGAGAAGATCCCAACCATAGAAGAATGGTTAGTAAATCTTTACGAAGCTTTAGAATCAGATAGACTTACAGCTAGATTGAAGGAGAAGCCAGTAAATAGAATAGAAGAAGAATGGGAACCTGTTAAAAGAATTTGGAAGGTAGTTTGAAAATGTGATATATGTGATGGGGGCAATAGATTTCCTAATGGCCTTAATTGCCACACCAAATTAAAAGGTTTACTTAAATTGAGATCGGAATATACGACCAGAAATAACTTTAAATGTTCGAGAATGTAACAAGGAAAAGAGATAAGTTTGAGGTATAAAAGAAGGAAAAATAAACTAATTAGGAAGTAATGCACTTAAAAGAGAATGTGATTGCTATTTGGCAAGAAAGAATGTATATAAATAAGCAACGATAAATTGTCCTTTATTTGTAAGTTTTTATTGTTATAAAAAGATCCGAAAAGAGAAACCTTTCAACTTGTAACGACATTTTATACTAACATCTTCTATATCATTAACATGGAAGGTCATAATATACATCTTACTTTTGTTTTGTTTTTTTGTTTTCTTTAAGCAGCAGCAGTAGCAGGCCCACCAGGACCTCCTGGAGAACCTGGATTACCAGGAACCAGGAATTTGGTAAGCATGTGTCTGATTCTTAAGAGCTTGCCAGACCTTAAGAGCTTGCACCTGCAGAGAACAACACATGGTGATAGCAGCGGCATTACTTGAGGGAACATACACACTTGCCTGTAGTCTTGTAATTGGGTACAGATTGCATAGAGGGACTGGTTTTAAGCACTACTGATTCAACACAAGCTCAATAAATGTAGCTGCTAACATGTGTATGACCAGCTCTTCTTCAAATTACTGCAGTCACATAAATTGCAGTGGCCACATATAAGGCCCTATTTAATGGTGTTATTTCATGCAATCAATGTTTTGTATGATCACTGTTGGGTTCCATGCCTGCCGTCTGCAGGGAGCACATGATCTTGTGGGCTACAAAGCATCTGAACTGGACCATATCTATGGTCACTCAAATAGTAAGCATGAACATTTTAAATGGACAACTACTTGACATGCATTGTAACAAGCATTCCTAATTTATTTTTCTGGTTTTGGATGTACAGTGTTGGAACTTACAACATTAGGCATGCAAGTCTTTCAGTCTAATAGATATTAAACAAAAAGAATTGGGACTGAAGAGGAATGCCAGCCATGGTGTAGCATTTTTTCACCTTATAAGAGAATGGACCCATGTTCATCCCCCACCCCCATCTTTACAAAGATGTTCTCTAGGAGGTAAGGAGTATAGCTTCCCAGGGCTTTTGGTGTTCAGGCCAGTGGCATATCCTAGCATGTGCCTCTCTTCAGCTCTGCAGTTCCAATACTACATTTAGGTTCTGCTCTGGGTAGAAAAAGATCTTCCTTTCTGAACTCCTGGTCATTTCTTGTTCAGATAAAAAACGCATTCTCATTGGCCATTGTTTGGTGTTTAAGAAATTTATCTTATATTTTTCTTGACAGGTTATAACACTAAGAAGTGTTGGCAATATGCTACAAAATGTTCACTTAGTTTCAGAAGGCACATTGATCTATCTCAGTGAAACCAGTGAAGTTTTTATTCGTGTTCAAGATGGATGGAAAAAACTGCAGGTAATCCTTTCTTCTAGATCATGTATCTTAAGTTCCATTCAACAGAGGGGCGGGGTATAAATAATTTTTTTATTATTATTATTAAAAGATTTGTTGTATGATTGTTTTTCCTAAAAGGAATGTGTGGATGTTCAAGTGAATTTCTTTCTTGCAGTCTCTCACTGCTACCGTTTCTCTTTCCATATCATGCTGTTTCATTTCAGCTTGGAGAACTTATTCCCATCTCTGCTGATAGCCCTCCACCTCCAGCAATTTCAAGCCCAGTAAGTATTAAAACACATTTATGAGTAAAAAGGAGAGCCTGACCTAGTAATAGTTTATATGCAATAGAATATTGGGGGGGGGCGGTGTGGCCTTGGTTCATAGAAACAACTTAAACTTGACCAGGAAGCCTATCTGGAAAACAGCTTGCAGCGAGTGCATGTACCTTAGCCTGAAAACCAGGGATAGTTTGGGGATTCTGTTGGTATACCGACCACCCCGTTGCTTATCAGACTCCCTAACCGAGCTTACCCAGCTGATCTCTGAGTTGTTGTTGGAGTCACCCAGACTTTTGGTTTTGGGTGATTTCAACATTCCACTAGAGACCAGCGTATCTAATCTAACTGGTGCGGCTCGGGAGTTCATGGAAACCATGACAAACATGGGCCTATCCCAATTGGTTGATGGGCCCACACATTGTGCAGGTCATACCCTCGATGCAATCTTCAGTACAGAACAGGAATATCCGTGGGCGGAGGTTACAAAAACCTCTGCATTGTCATGGACAGATCACTTCCTGGTCAAGATGGAACTAAGAGCCACTGTCTGCCCCTCTGGACCCATTAGAACGGTCCGCCTTCGAAGGCTAATGGAACCAATTGGCTTCCAGAAAGCCCTAGAGGGTTTAATGGTTGGTAACGCCGGTGATTCTGTAGAGGCTTTGGTCAGCATCTGGAACACTGAACTTACCAAGGCTATCGACACAATCGCTCCCAAGCGTCCTTTCCAGCCCGCCTCTAATCGTAAGCCCTGGTACACGGAGGAGCTTAGAAGGATGAAGCGAACTGGACAACGGCTAGAGTGCAAGTGGCGGAAGACTTGACTCTTATCCGACAGAACTCGCCATAGGATTCCTTCCCATCGGGAGGCAATGCGTGCAGCACAGAGATCCTTCTGCTCTTCACGTATTGCATCTGCAGAGTCCCGTCCAGCAGAGTTGTTTAAGGTGGTGGGGGAGCTGATGCAGGTTCCTCCTGCGCAAAATCCCCTACTTAACCCAACAACAGCATGCTGTGATGCATTTAATATCCACTTTGCAGATAAAATCTCTCAGATAAGAGCCGACTTGGATGCCAATGTTCTGACAGAATCCATAGATGAGGCATCCAACAACTCCATTGATGGCACTTTACTGGATCAGTTTCAATCGGTGAGTACCGATGACATGGACAAGCTCCTTGGAAGAGTGAGGAAGATGACTTGCCCTCTTGATCCCTGTTCATCTTGGTGGTCGTCCAGGGTGGGGATGCATTGAGAATATTCCTACAGGACACAATCAATGCATCCTTCAGGGAAGGTATTGTACCATCTTGTTTAAAGGAGGCAGCGGTTAAGCCACTCCTGAAAAAACCCTCCCTGGACTCCCTGGACAAGAACAATTACAGACCAGTGTCCTTGCTACCTTTTTTAAGCAAGGTGATCGAGAGGGCAGTTGCTTCCCAACTCCAAGCCATCTTGGATGAAACTGATTATCTTGATCCATTTCAAACCGGCTTCAGGACAGGATATGGAGTTGAGACTGCCATGGTCGCTCTAACCGATGATCTCCGCCTGAGCATCGACAGGGGTAATGTGACCCTGCTGGTGCTCTTGGACCTCCCAGCAGCCTTTGACACTATAGATCATTCCATCCTCTTGGATCGCCTGAGAGAGTTAGGAATTGGAGGGTGAGGTTCCATTCCTTTCTCTTGGGCAGATCCCAGAGGGTGAGGCTCGGGGACAGCTGCTCTTCCAGAATTGAGCTCAGTTGTGGCGTCCCTCAGGATACCATTCTGTCCCCGATGCTATTTAACATTTATATGAAGCCACTGGGAGAGATCATCTGGAGGCATGGAGCTCGGTGTCATCAGTATGCTGATGACACTCAGATACATTTCTCCATGACCAGATCGTCGGCTCAGACTTCAGATGGTGTCTCTTCTCTCAATGACTGTCTTAGAGCGGTAATGGATTGGATGAGGAAAAACAGATTGAGACTAAATCCAGACAAAACAGAGGTACTGACAGTCACAGGCCCGAAACCAGGTCTGGGAATACAACTGCCAGTCCTGGATGGACTCACACTCTCCTCTAAGGACTGTGTTCGCAGTCTGGGGGTACTCCTGGATTCGTCGCTTCACATGACTAGTCAGGTGAATGCGACGGCCAGAAGTGCCTGTTATCAGCTTCGGCTGATACGCCAGCTGCGCCCTTACCTGGATACAAGGGATCTGGAAACTGTGGTACATGCTTTGGTAACCTCACGTTTGGATTACTGTAATGCACTCTACATGGGGCTACCCTTGTGCCTAACCCAGAAACTTCAACTGGTACAAAATATGGCAGCCAGGTTAATTACGGGTACATCTAGGAGAGAGCATATAACACCTGTGCTTAAATCTCTCCATTGGCTGCCGATTAGTTTCCGGGCGCAGTACAAGGTGTTGGTTTTAACCTTTAAAGCCCTACATGGCTTGGGTCCATCTTATCTCTGGGACCGCCTCATCCCATATGATCCCCCCCACGCACTTCGGTCCTCTGGGAGGAACCTGCTGCAGCCTATGAAAACTAGGCTGTCGCAGACCTCCCAGAGGACCTTCTCTTCTACGGCTCCCAGACTTTGGAATGGCCTGCCGGATGAGATCCGTCTTATCACTACTCTTGATAGCTTCAAGAAAGCGCTAAAGACAGATCTCTTCCAGCAGGCCTTCCCAGAATAACTTCCCGGTTCAAGTGGACTGATTGCTACCCACCCCCTTGCCATCGTTGCCTTTATTTATTTATTTATTTATTTATTGTATTTTATCTTTGTTTTAACTCTCCATTAGTTTAATTTAGTTTTAAGGGGTGGGAGGGTTAGGATGGGGAAGGATTGTTTTAACTTGATGTTGTTTTAATCTTGCTGTACGCCGCCCCGGTTGCCGAGCAGAGGGGCGGGTTAAAAATAAAAAATTATTATTATTATATTGTTATAAACCTGTGAATGTTCTGGTCTCTTATTGTTCTTAGTAAGCAATATGAGAATCATGTGAATGAATATAGGAATTCTTGCAGTGTTTGTCTGGTCTAACTTTTCTCCTATCTCCTTTGGAGAGGTAAGAATTCTGGAGACTTGGCAAAATCATGTGTACATTCACCCATGCAGTCACTCATAGCTATATTAGTTAAATAATTTATTCTTAATTCTATATGGAAGATTTTGCCAGCTATAAGATAGAAGTCTCTAGGACTAAAGACAGATATTAAGTTTTAGGAATAAGCGAAGCATGCTGATAGCATTGACATGCATTGGAATGGGATGGAGAGAGAAGTGAACTGGGAAAACTAGTTCTCTAGGTGCTGGAGTAGTTCAGCTTCAGTGGGGAAAACCCAGCTGTAGAGGGGACCTATTGGCTAGCATCCATGTATCATCAACACGGGTTTCTCCCCAAGTCCCAACAGTTTTGCTCCTGCTTTTTAATTGTCAGTAATGAGGGGCATTGGGGTCAGTAAGATAAGCATAAACTTACAGGTGCCATTTGAGTTTTAAAAAATCAAACAGAATGCCCAACACATAAGGGAGGGAGAAGACTGATTTTTTTTCTTGATGATATAAACATCTGTCTTCCAAGTTACCAAGCTGGGCACAGACCATGGCTCA
Organism: Gambelia wislizenii; assembly: GCA_030847615.1. NCBI lineage: Eukaryota > Metazoa > Chordata > Lepidosauria > Squamata > Crotaphytidae > Gambelia > Gambelia wislizenii. The sequence goes on from JAUMIR010000006.1 coordinate 60,455,121, forward strand.
TGGTCATTTCTGAATATTCTCAGAATCTTATGACTGTCTTATGACCTTTGTTTCCCCTGCTTTCAGTACTCTATTTTAACCTTTTTAATTTGTTGTATGTTGAACTAATAGGAATTTCAACACCGTCCAACACCAGTTCCAGTTTCAAATCCTGACAGTGGAAGGCCAAGAGTAAGTTGGAGGGGGGAGGTTGTGTTGTTACCAGTGATACAGCAAATCAATAGGAGAAGGACATGTTTGCACTGCCTCTCCTCCCTGTATACATCCCAGGAAAACCTGGTGCTATCAGTTAATACCAAACCATGGGAGTGGGGGGAATCATAGCCAATATACTTTCAGGCTTTGTTGGAGTCAAGTGAATTCTTCTTCTATTTCTGTGGTGAAGAGATCTTGTGAGAACACTGGACCTGTAGCCCAAGAAAGCTCCCTGGTATCAGATTTTCCCATCAGCATAAAAACTAAAGAATGTTTTTACTGGACAACCAAAATGCAGAAGATGCATCATGCAGGCTTTCAAAACTTCACTGGCTTCTTCATCAGGCTTCTTATGATGAAGAAGCCAGTGAAGCTTTGAAAGCTTAGATAATGCATTTTCTGCATTTTGGTTGACCAATAAAGGTATCCCCCTTTTGTGTATCTTGTATTTTGTTGTATGGCCAACATGGCTACCCCTGAATATGTTTCAAAAATGCTTGTTCATGAGAAGATATATAGATGATTATATTGGAGCCTTTTCTAGCTGAACTGCTGGGTGCCAGTTACACGACAGAAATTGTCACGGTGCTTACCGCGATTTTCTGATCACGAATCCAACCCTCGCTGTTTATACGATTTATGTCACTGATCTGGATATCCCAGGTGATCCCGTGACTGATATTTACACGTCCAAAGCTCCGTGTTTTTTTTAGGTTCTACTTTTTTTTTGGCTGTCAATCAAGTATGCGATTACTCGTGTTTTCACAACCTCGGTGACGCACTTCCTTCAAAGTTCCGTGCCAGGAGCGCTGCTATTGGCTGGCTGGGAGGGGGAGACAGGGGGGCAGAGGTTTGGTATTCCCCTCGCTTCTTTAAAATGTTAACCCTTTATGAAGAGGCAGAAAGCATTTTTAAAGATCCAGACTGAGATCTTTCGCTCAGACGCAGGAACGAAAGAGTGCTTTCCATTTGAAATCAAGCCAAGTGAGGGGGATGGGAGGGGAGGGGAGGCATCATATTCCCCTTGCCTCTGTAAAATGTTAATCCTTACAACACAGATTAGCTGCAGAGTTCATGCTTCAAACCAGCTACAAACAGGCTGTTTTGAAACACACAGACACAGAGAGGGGGAATTTAAGGGATGTTCATTCGCTCAGAGGCTGGAATATTTTACTGTGCCCGTCCACCACAATCTCTCTGTTCAGAACCAGGGAGGATCTGCCCACCACGATCTCTCTGTAGCATGCAGTGTAGAAATCCATTTAAAAAGGTGATTGAGTACATTCGCGCGCGCACACACACACATCAACCTTCATGCAGCTGGAAGGGATGCCTTTGTTTTCGGCTGGTGAGGCTGGATCTGTTGAACGGGTGACTGACTCCTCCTTTTCTGGTCCCTGAGCTCTAAGCCCACCCCCAGTCACCATTTCCGGTCATCCCAGTACCGAGACTTTTTGTCCCACGCTGTTTACATTTCCGATTTTCCTAATCCTCCAGTGACTTTTTTAAAAACCGGCACAAACTGCGGGACTGGAAGTCCCGCAGGTTGAGGGATAAAAGGTGGCCCCCCTTCCGAAAATCACGTACCCTACCCGATGTACGTGTAAACTGCCAGGGATCGACACGAATTCTTCCCAGGACATTTTCATCGTGTAAACGGCCCCCTGGATCCTTTTGTCAGGGCAGACCTGCTTGGCTGAGAGGGATTCTGGCCTGCTATTTCAAGCAATAATCTGGAGCCTTGCCAGACAGCAAAGTTATCCAAGATGCATGGCTGAAAGGAACTCTTCCACTTCTCTTTGCTGGTGTGCAAAGACATTTCCAGTGGCTCTTTCACACTACAGAGTTATAGCACTGTTATTCCATTTTAATTGCCGTGGCAACATGCTATGGAATCCTGAAATTTGCAGTGTAGGGAGAGTTTGTTTAGAATTCTCAGCCAAAGAACTCCTGTACAGTGATTCCCAAGCTTTAGTCCTCCAGATGTTTTGTGCTTCATCTCTCAGGATTCTTGACTGTTGGCCAAGGTGGCTATGGTTTCTGGCAGATGGTCCAAACCCCCTGAAAGACCAAACGTTGGGAATCACTGCTCTAGTGCTTCACTGAATTACCAGTCCCATGATTCCACAGGATGCAATCATGGCAGTTAGAGTGAAACCATAGAGCTATAATTTTGTAGTGTGAGAGCGGACAGGACATAGACCATTTACCTGACTTCCCTCCATCTGAAAGTGGAATCAGTGCTTCAGTGCATCCTAAGACGCTTGCTAATTGACATGTATGCATGTTTACAGGCATACATAATTAATGTATCTCATGATTTAAGGCCTTTTCCTCATTTTTGCTTGGAACTCTTGAAACTTGTTGTAGATAGTAAGATTCAAAAGCCTGAACACTGTTGATAGCCCCAATTAGGCTAAGCTCCTTAAATCAGTTGATATTGACTTTTGCAAAGAAAACTGTCAGATATTGACTTTTGTAAAGAAAACTAGTTCTTATATCGTAAATGTAAAATCAAGTGTAGAATTAATCTAATTTGATCACATTAAAAATAACAACATGTTTAATATAATGTGTCTATACACAATTTTCTAACTGGAATAATTTTTAACGGAAGTTATCAAATAATTTTCCTTGTTTCCTAATTTTTAAGTGCTTACATTTTGTATGCAGCATAAAAAGCAAAAACATTTCCATATGTCACCCATGATAGTGGAGCAGTAAAAATGAAAGATGACAAAATAAGTTCTGTACTTCACTAAGAAAGTGTACATTTGTCTGTGCTGCTACAAAATAATTATTCTTTGTGAGAGGTTAGTTTAAATACTCTCACTTGAAAGGCACTATTCCACCAGTTATTTCAGCTGTTGCTATGTTCAAGGGCATGTGATATTATCTGCAAAAGTGCATGGTAACAACTACAAGCCTTGAAAGACTTGCTCGCAACTTCAGATCAACATGTGAAATTCAGCCTTCATCGCCTCTGCAATTCAAATGACATCTCTCAGTTCTGCCTATTTGTCCTTCAAGTTTACTTCCCCCTCCTTGATGCCTCTCTCTTCCTCCTCCTCCTCCGCCTTTTCTGGACAATTTTTCTTCCAAGCTTCCTTGCATAGCCCAGCCTCTGACTCCCTTACCTGAGCCTGCACCTTCCTAGATCCCAGAGTTCTTCTATCCGCCTTTCCCTAGGCTTTTTGCCAGCTAGGAAAAAAATTATTTCATAGAATCATGGAATTGTAGAGTTGGAAGAGACCACAAGGGCCATCCAGTCCAACCCCCTGCCACGCAGGAAAACATGATCAAAGCATCCCTGACAGATGGCCATCCAGCCTCTGTTTAAAGACCTCCAAGGAAGGAGACCCCACCACGCTCCGAAGGGAGGGTGTTCCACTGCCGAACAGCTCTTACTGTCAAAAAGTTCCTCCTCATGTTGAGGTGGAATCTCTGTTCCTGGAGCTTGCATCCATTGCTCCGTGTTCCAGTCTCTGGAGCAGCAGAAAACAAGCTTGCTCCATCCTCAATGTGACACCCCTTCAAATACTTAACCAGGGCTATCATATCACCTCTTAACCATCTTTTTTCCAGGCTTACTTATTTATATTTATTTATTGGATTTATAGCCCACCTTTCTCCTAAGATGAGATTCAAGGTGGCTTACAATAATTTAAAAAATACAATTAAAATATTACATGTTTCAAAAGTTAAAAAAGAATTAAATTATTACCATTATTAAAATATAATAGTTAAAAACACAACATGGATTAAAAACATAATACTGATAAAAAATACAGCATTAAAAGCAGCATACCAATTAAAATCCACATTTTAAACACCTGCCTAAATAAAAGCATCTTCACCTTCCGACGAAAAGAGAGCAGGGAGAGGGCCAATTGGACCTCCCGTGGAAGGGAGTTCCACAGTCTGGGAGCAGCCATGGAGAAGGCTGTATCCTGAGTCCTCACCAACCATGTCTATGAAGGTGGTGGGACTGAGAGAAAGCCCTTCCCTGCCAATCTTAACACTCAGGCTGGCTTGTACAGGGAGATACGGTCTTTCAAATAGTCTGGACCCAAGCCGTTTAGGGCTTTAAAGGTCCAAACCAGTTCTTCTAATTCTGCCTAGAAATGGACTCATAGCCATTGCAGCTGTTACAATGGGTGTGTGTGTGTGTGCGTGTGTGCGTGTGTGTGCCACATGATCCCTGTAGCCAGCTCCAGTCAACAGCCTGGCCGCAACATTTTGGACATGTTGAAGTTTCTGAACAGTTTCCAAATGCAGCTCCCCGTAGAGTGTGTTACAGTAGTCCATTTACAGGAAGCCTATTTGATGGGTTAGGGACCAGACAACTGTCAGAAAGTGGAATCAGTTGAAAAGTGGAGCCCAGGGTTTTTTAGCTCGCAAATGCATTTTGGCCACTGAAACACGAAAATAGCACACTGTGAACTTTTTCAGACACCTTAAAATGCGTCAGGGGAGGTCAGGAGAGGTACGCGGCTATCCCGCAGCAGGGGGTCAGTTTTGGATGCCGCCATCTTCCTCCTGTCGTTGTCTGTGTTGCTTCCGTGTTTGATTGAAGGCAAAGGCGCTACTTTTTACTCATGAAAATCTTCCGTGAGTAAAAAGCGGCGCCTTTGCCTTCAATCGAACACGGAAGCAACATGGATGATGACGGAAGGGGGATGGTGTCGCCCGAAACTGACCCCCTGCTGCAGGATAGCTGCGTACCTCTCCTGACTTCCCCTGATGGGTTTTAAGGCGTCTGAAAAAGTCCTGTATATCACTTCTGGATGTGTGCAAAAGCTAAATTAACTCTCTCTATACACATACACACATGTGTGTGTGTGTGTGAGAGAGAGAGAGAGAGAGAGAGAGAGAGCGGTCCCAAGCTAGCCTCATAGGCAAGAAGTACTGACAAGAGAGTGGAACCTCTGTCGAATTAATGGAAGTCAACAGAAAGTAAGGCATCAGAATGTGGGAAAAGCCTGTACTCTGGCCTACCATGACATTAATGCAACCTAAGAAATTACTGCTAGAGGCTTCACACGTTTTGCAAGGATGAGGAAACTTTTTTCATCCTGAGGGCTGAATTCCAATTCCAGAAATATGTCAGGAGCCATCTCTCAGATCTAAAATCAAAGTGACAGGGTTGAAGTGGCATTGTTACACAAGAGCCAGCATGTTGTCATGATTAGAATATTGCGTTGAGGCCTTAGAAATCCAGGTTCAAATCCCTACTATGCCAGTACCTTTTGCCAGTCACACACTTTCAACCTGCTCTACATCACAAGGCTATTTTGAGAATAAAGTGAGGAAAGCTTTCTATGCCACCTTGAAAAGATGAGATACACAGGCACAAAATAATTTTAGTAGACAGTAAGGTCTTGTTTGTCCCTTAATCGAGAGAGAGAGAGGATAGATAATAGCTAGATAGATTCAGGAAAGACAACTGAATGTCTTTACATCTTCAAGATCCTCACCCCTTCCCCAAATTCTGCCCCTACACCACTCTTCCCATCTTCCCATTCTTATTTGCTCAAACAGACACAAAGATAGGGAACTGTCTTCACTACCCCCCCCCATCTTTCTCAACTGGGAAAAGGCAGAGTGAAGCCAACTGGGCCAGTGGCTCAAAAAGCACTTCTCATTCCAGAGCCACTCTCCTGCCCTTCTTGGGGACATCTGGGAGGAAGGGGGGGTCTGGATGGAGAGAGGCCCTTATGGGCAAAATGGGGAAACCTCATCATTCAAATTCAGCCTGTGGGCTCTAGGTTTCCCTTCTGTACTGCCATACTGCATTACAGCACATTTGTTTTCATCCTTTACTCTGTAGCTTCATCTGGTGGCTTTGAATATGCCATTTTCTGGTGATATGCGAGCTGACTACCAGTGCTTCCAACAAGCCCGGGCTGCTGGCTTAACCTCAACATACAGAGCTTTCTTGTCTTCACATCTTCAAGACCTCTTGACAGTTGTCAGGAAAGCCGACAGATATCATCTGCCCATAGTTAACCTTAAGGTAAACCACCTTTTATGGCTTTGATTTCTGAAATTCCAGGTGCTTCCAGACCTAGGAGATTATCACACTAGGCTTCTAATGTGCAGCAATCGCGTTAGTGAAGCAAACAGAAACATACCAGTATTGAAGCAATCCATATTGCAGCTCCGCTTCAATACCGGTATGTTTCTCTTTGCTTCATTAACACAGTTGCTGCGCAATACCAGCAGGAAGGTGAGAGAAAGAAAAGAGGCAGATGGGGATTGAGAGGGGGAATAGATCAGGCAGTTGAAGGGGGAAATAGTCAGACTGGGCAGGAGAAGGGGGGAAGAAAAGGGACAGATGGGGTGGGAAGGGGAATAGATTGGGCAGGCAAGGGGATGGGAGAAATAATCAGATTGGGCAGACAGGCAGGCAGGCAGGAAAACAGGGGGAAGAGAGAGGGAGAGAAGAATTAAAACACACCCACATGACTGACACTATTAGAACTGAATTTGACAGAGGCAATAATGGAAACACAGCACTATTGAGGGCCTACTGACAGGTTTCCCCTGTCCATGAAAAGGTGCACTCCAGCAACCATTTGAATGCAAACAATACAAATACGACATCATGCAGTAAGGAACGGCTGCATACGCTATTATCCTGCTGTAGTACTGCTGGTAAAGCCTGGTGTGATAAAACCTTTAGTGCTCCTCATACTGCACTCCAAGTTAAATGCATTCTGCATTATTTTGTGTTTATTCGTATTTTCTAGTGGTAATGACACAAAAAAAATTGTGGGAAAGCATGGGAGGAATAACAAATGCCAGATAAAATGCTCTAAACCCCATAAAGTTACGCAAATGAATCAGTACAATTGCATAATAAAAGCATCATCTGGAATCATCCTCAGGTCTTGTAATCTGTGTGTACTGTACAATGGAATTGTAATGTTTCACTGTGTTACATGTGTGCCTCACAAATACCAGTGGACAAAATGCGTTCTCCTTTAACCCTCACTCTTTAGTTCCACCCTCTCCCACATGTGACAATGCCCTTTCATTAAGGACACAGATATTACCTTATTCTGTAATTAAGAAAAGCAGTGTCTTGGAATGTACAGAACTTCTTTCACCACTGAGTAACTTCAGCCTGTCTTGACACAGTTAGAATTAATCAGAAGTTACCTTTCAGGGCAGGTAGCAGGGCTCCTGTACATGTCTGAGCCCTGGCACTTTCCTTTTTAAAAAAAAAAAAAAAAACCTAGAAACTTTACTCCACCTACCTCTTTCACAGCATTTTGAATCAGGGGCCAAAAATACTTTTGTAACCTTATAAGCTTATGGTAGCGCTCCTTGTAAATGTTTATCAGTACCTGTCTGTACTTGCTTACAGTCTGTACTTGCTTACTTTCACAACTTTCATGGAAACAACACAGGGGCCATTTCAAAATGTATTGTGTGGCACTAAGAACTACATGGGGAGGTGGCTGCATCTACTCTCTGACCATATCTAGTGTTGTCATCCTACCACACTTGGTAGAATTCACAACTGCATATTTTTTTTCCTCATTTGGGACTTTTAAAGAAACAGGTATATTCTCTGGGTAAAAGATCTGGCAACTGTAGAGATGGCTGCAGTCTCTCTGCACTGTGAATAGTGGTAGACTTTGAGAGAGAAAAAATCAGAAGCAGGCAGGAAGCATGTAAAAGGACTGCAGGGAAAAGATTTCGTTGTATAGGTAACAAACCATTTAACATTGTGGCAAGAAATAATGCTGAATGTTCACTTAATTTCATTTTGAAGAGTTTCTTTTCTCCCTCCCCCCCATAGGAGGAAACATTGTTTGATAATTGGGAGTCAGTTTTCTCTGGCAAAGGGGGCCAGTTTGATCTCCGGATTCCAATATACTCCTTTGATGGCAGGAATGTCATGACTGATCCAGCCTGGTAAGTTTACCTTCACATTTTTTGTGTCCCCACCTCCGGTGTTTTAACAGCTGCATGAGCCCTCATACTTACCAAGATGGGGCATTTTGGTCCCCCAAAATAACATTTGTTCCAGAATCCACACAAAACTAAGCCTCCAAGGTAAGCATTCTGTGGCATTTTTAGGACTTTTTCGGATGGAAGAAAAGTAATGCAAGCAGCGTTGCCAGGTTGCGATGCTGCTGCGCAGGAGGGCGCCAGTTTCGAACGACGCTCTTCCCAGCGGTACTGTTGCAGTACCGCTGGGACATTTGAGCGTGATATTTTTCCTTCCCAGCGTCATATCGCTGATCGCGAGTAAAATATGACGCTGGAAAGGAAAAATATCACGCTCAAATTCCCCAGCGGTACTGCAACAGTACCGCTGGGAAGAGCGTCGTTCGAAACTGGCGCCCTCTTGCGCAGCAGCGTCGCAACCTGGCGACGCTGCTTGCGTTACTTTTTTTCCATCCGAAAAAGTCCTTACTGAACAGTTATTAAGAATCTCCTGAAATTTCAGTCATTTAACATGCACAAGGTTAGTGGTGGCATTAGGGGTTGTGGAGAACCCGAACCACACCAAGTGACACCATTGCGGGGAGGAGTGACTTAGCGTTAGTGACACCACAGCACAAGGTTGTGGGTATTTTTAACAAACAAAACAGTCAAAACCAAAAAGGTCCCAGCAAATCTATTGCTTTTTGTCATCAGGGATTTTTTCTGATATTTTTTTCCTATGGGGACCAACAAAGCTCCTATCCGATTTTTCAGTGAACCATAATGCCATGAATGAGAAATGACATGCTCTGATTTTTCAGGAGGCTGACCCTGTTTGGAGGGTCACTGGAATTATCAGTGGGTGAGAAAATATAAGAGGAGTACATGACACATCATCCCTCAATAAATTGAGATCAGAACATACCCCACACCACACTCAATGTAAGCTTTCTTTTAAAAAAAAAAATCCCAGAGATTGAGGGTTAAAATGATTCTGTGACTATACCCCTGGAAACATTTGATTCTCCTAGAGTTAACCACAATTGAGGATCTGTGTCACAAGGTGAGATTATAGTTCCATAAATACTTTTAGCTCTGTAAAATCAGCCCAAATTACTTGTGTAAAAAAAAAAAACCCTTTGTAAAAGAAGTGGTGTATAAATATATCTTTCCCTCACCTTCTTCCCTCCTTCACACTGTTGGCTGAATGAACATAGATCTGATCCTAACCAACAGAGACGACCTGGTTAATGGGGTGCAAGTGGTGGGATCCTTAGGTGAGAGTGATCATGTTCTCCTGGAGTTTGTTATACAATGGAAAGGAGAAGCCAGGCATAGTCAGACACGCATTCTTGACTTTAGGAGAGCTGATTTCAATAAACTCAGGGAAATACTGGGGATGATCCCATGGTCAAGAATACTAAAAGAGAAGGGACCTCAAGACGGATGGGACTTTCTCAAAAGGGAGATACTGAAGGCACAATTTCAAACAGTACCATTGAGGAAGAAAAATGGGAGGTGTCTCAAGAAACCAGGATGGATGACTAAAGAACTTTCAATGGAGCTAAGTTTTAAACGGAACATGTATAGGAAATGGAAAAGGGGGGAAATCACCAAAGAAGAATTCAAACAGATAGCGAACACGTGTAGGAGTAAAGTCAGAAAAGCTAAAGCGCAGAACGAGCTCAGGCTTGCTAGGGAGGTTAAGAACAATAAAAAGGGTTTTTTGGGGTATGTCCGCAGCAAAAGGAGGAAGAAGGAAATGATAGGGCCGCTACGTGGAGAAGATGGCAAAATGCTAACAGGGGACAGAGAAAAGGCAGAATTACTCAACACCTTCTTTGCCTCAGTGTTTTCAGAAAAGGAAAAGGAGGACCAACCTGAGGAGAATGGAACAGAGGACACAATAGGGGAAATCCAGCTCAAAATAAGTAAAGAGGTAGTACAGGAATACCTTCTTAATCTAAATGAATTTAAATCTCCAGGACCAGATGAACTACATCCAAGAGTATTAAAAGAGCTGGCAAATATAATCTCAGAGCCATTGGCAATAATATTTGAGAACTCCTGGAGAACAGGAGAAGTCCCAGCAGACTGGAGGAGGGCAAACGTTGTTCCCATCTTCAAAAAGGGGAAAAAAGAGGATCCCAACAACTATCGTCCAGTTAGTCTGACATCAATACCAGGGAAGATTCTAGAACAGATTATTAAACAGAGAGTCTGTGAACATTTAGAAGGCAATGCCATAATCACAAAAAGTCAGCATGGGTTTCAGAGAAACAAGTCATGCCAGACTAATCTGATCTCTTTTTTTGATAAAGTTACCAGCTTGGTAGATGAAGGGAATGCTGTGGACATTGCATACCTTGATTTCAGTAAGGCCTTTGACAAGGTTCCCCATGACATTCTTGCAAACAAGCTTGTAGAATGTGGGCTAGACAAGTTAACTGTTCAATGGATTTGTAATTGGTTGACCGGCCGAACCCAAAGGGTGCTCAGCAGTGGCTCCTCTTCGTCTTGGAAAGATGTGACCAGTGGGGTGCCACAGGGTTCTGTCCTGGGCCCAGTGCTATTCAACATCTTTATCAATGACTTAGATGAGGGAATTAGGGGCATACTTATCAAATTTGCAGATGACACCAAATTGGGAGGAGTAGCTAATACCCTAGAGGACAGGATCAAAATTCAGAATGACCTGGATAGACTGGAGAGCTGGGCCAAAGCTAACAAAATGAAATTCAATACAGAGAAATGTAAAGTACTGCATTTAGGGCGGAAAAATGAAATGCATAAATATAGGATGGGAGAGACCTGGCTGAATGAGACTACGTGCGAAAGGGATCTAGGAGTCCTAGTAGACCACAAGTTGAACATGAGCCAACAGTGTGATGCGGCAGCTAAAAAGGCCAATGCAATTTTGGGCTGTATCAATAGAAGTATAGTGTCTAGATCAAGGGAAGTAATAGTGCCACTCTATTCTGCCTTGGTCAGACCTCACTTAGAATACTGTGTCCTGTTCTGGGCACCACAATTCAGAAAGGATATTGACAAATTGGAGCGTGTCCAGAGAAGGGCAACTAAAATGGTGAAAGGTCTGGAAACCATGCCTTATGAGGAGAGACTTAGGGAGCTGGGTATGTTTAGCCTGGAAAAAAGACGGTTTAGAGGCGATATGATAGCCCTGTTTAAGTATTTGAAGGGATGTCACGCTGAGGATGGAGCAGGCTTGTTTTCTGCTGCTCCAGAGACTGGAACACGGAGCAATGGGTGCAAGCTCCAGGAACAGAGATTCCACCTCAACATGAGGAGGAACTTTTTGACAGTAAGAGCTGTTTGGCAGTGGAACACACTCCCTCGGAGCGTGGTGGGGTCTCCTTCCTTGGAGGTCTTTAAACAGAGGCTGGATGGCCATCTGTCGGGGATGCTTTGATTGTGATTTCCTGCGTGGCAGGGGGGTTGGACTGGATGGCCCTCGTGGTCTCTTCCAACTCTGCAATTCTATGATTCTATGAACATTAAATTAATTCATATCAGACATGAAATATACCGTTGAAATACTGTAATAACAATAACTACAACAACTTTAATAATGCAACTTTAAAACATTCCTCTAATTTTAGGCCTCAAAAAGTAATCTGGCATGGTTCAAGTCCACATGGAATACGACTAATTAGTAACTACTGTGAAGCCTGGAGGACAGCAGATCTAGCAGTCATGGGACAAGCATCACCTCTGAAGTCTGGAAAGCTTTTGGATCAAAAAGCATACAGCTGTAGCAACAGGTTTATTGTTCTTTGCATTGAAAACAGCTATATCTCAGATATCCAAAGAGAATAAATTTCCTCTCCCTCTCATGCAAATTTAAATTTTATTATAAAAACATTGACATTGAAATATAATTTTTAAATGATGTAAATATTTTATTGAAACTGTGTACTTTTTAAAAAAGGCAATAACCAAAGAAAGCATACCTCAGTGCAGAATCTTATTCCAAGATGGTGAAATTCATTTTTCCAGCCCACACAGAAGCGTGGTAAGAGATTAGTAAGGGTAAGCAAACATGTGGATGTGTGTGAGCCATATGACACTTATCACTATTATAAGCCTACGTGGGAGGTTCCTAAAAGGTATAGTGCAGATGTCTAATATGGTGTGCAAGCAAGATGGATCACTCCCCCATTATTCGTTGGTCCAGTGGCCCTAAAACATTTGTGTATAGTGAAGAAGTGTGTAATCTCTGCTGCAGGCTGTAGGTTTCCATAAACAATTCTGCTAGTTTAAGGACTATTGAACTTAAGTAATTCTTAAGTTGTCATGCCCCAGCTTCAGACAAACCCTAACCCAGGGTGCAAAAGGCTATTTCAGGTTCATTCAGTGAGATTTTTTATCTTTTTTCTTGAACTATATACAGTGGGTCCTCTGGATCTGCAGGTGTTTGGTTCTGGAAACTACCCCCATCCCCTGGATGCCAAAAAAAAAAAAATGAAATTGGTTGCATCCCATATTATTAAATAGTGGTAACATGCACATAGACACTTCAGCATGTCCGTGTGCATGTCACTGCCATTTTAGGTATGAACCGCAATGATCTACAGTAGTCAGTCAATTCTGCGGATCTGGAGCCCATGTACCTGGAGGGTCCATTGTACCAATGTGCCATGTTAGAAACTGGTTCTGAGACACCCCCTTGCTTTCAAAAGCAGCTTGCTGTAAAACAAAGGAAACTAAGAAGCTCATCTACAAAACCTTCTTGGGCATGTGGAAATAGCTGTATAAGTTTGAAGAACCTGGCCCATATAAGCAAGCCATTACCGTAGTTCAAAAACTATAACTTCTTTGTTTCCCTAAAATCTTCCTGTGGGGAGGCAACAAGTTTGAATGCAACTGACCTAGAATTAAGCCCCTCACCCCTATTTGCACACAAGAAGTACATGGAATATGAATTTCATCCATATGGAAACAGAATCTGATGCATATTCTGGTGCTACTGTGGTCTTTAAAGGAACCCAAACAGTGTTGAGAGACAATTCTAACCATGTCAGAGGTGGTTACTCCGAAGGACACATAAAGTGCTCCCATTCACACTGAGTCTTCTAAGGATCCCAACTCTGCAATGGTCGCCTCCCTTAACCATCCAGAAAGACTCTTCCAAAGCCTGGACTGGCATTTGGTGCTACGTGAAGTTCTATTTTTTTGTGTCGGGGGGGGGGGGATTAACAAGAACGCACCAATATGCATGTAGAATTGACAAATGTTATTTTCTTTCAAATGTACATTGTATAAATTTCCTGTGTAACTGAAATGCAGAATTACTGCTTTTTCTCTTCTCACCATCTTCTCATTCCTGTGGAGTTCTCATTTCTTCAGAACTGTTGCTCACAAAATCGTTCAGAGAAACAAAATTGTAGTCTATAGAAATTATTGGTTACTCCCTTGATTTCCCTAAAAAAACAGTATTATCATAGTGTTTAGATAAGTTGTCTCCTCTGAATTTTCTCATGGTGTATGTTAACAAGCTATACATTTTAATTGTCTTAACATAATGTAATAAATGTCGGTACTCATCACTGTTTTGAAATATAAGCTAGTAGTTCTGTTCTTCAGTGATCTTTCTGACTTGTTTGCCATCAAACCAGTAGTTTCTAAAAAAATTTTAAAAAAAGTTTTCTAGTAGAATCCCTGTAATTTCTAACCAATTATGTTTAAAATGTGAAAAGCAGCACTATTTTTCCATTTGAATTAACATAAATGTTAGACCCCTGCCCCACAAAAAACAAGTCCCATTTTAGCAATTGGCATCCTCTTTTGGGGACAGGAGGAACACTTCTGTAGCTTTATATAGAAGAAGAAATTTTGGCCCATGTGGCTAATCATGCAGGTATGTGAAAGTCTCATCTGTAGAAATTCCCCCTTAAAAATATAGGACTGTAGTTCCATTCAGAATCATGTCCTTTCTTAGTACTCTATTGATTCATTCAGTTGTCCCATTGACTCTAAAATTGGAGGTAAACATTACTTCATTTCATCCTGATTGATATTTACATGTTTTGGGATACCAGTGCCCACATGCTGAATTCTGCATGGTGCCGCACGCTCGTTCAGTCTTATGGTTTGTTACGGACAAACCCCATACTCTCTATAGTTCCCTACTTACCTGCACAGGTTTTAATAAAAAACCAGAGGAATATGCTGTTTTGGGATACCAGTGGGAAGTAATCAGAGGGAATAGTTTGCTTTTATAAAGGGAATGGTAATTGCCCCATTGAGTTTCAGGAATTAGTTATGGGTGGAGTTTACACGATTTCTTCACACAAAATATTGCCCAGAGGTTTTCTAGTTTGTATCTGTCTGTCTTAGGAGATTTTCAGACCTGCAAAAATTCATGTCTGCCGCGCGAGCAGCCTCCCAAAACTGCTGCGCGGCAAGGGTCTTCTTCGGACGACGCTGTGCCTCTTGTGAAACCGTCCGTGTCACTTCCGTGAAGCTTCGGACGGCTCGGCGCCATATTTCAATCTCGGGCAACCTCCGTGATTGAAATATGGCGCCGAGCCGTCCGAAGCTTCACGGAAGTGACACGGACGGTTTCACAAGAGGCACAGCGTCGTCCGAAGAAGACCCTTGCCGCGCAGCAGTTTCGGGAGGCTGCTCGCGCGGCGGACATGAATTTTTGCAGGTCTGAAAATCTCCTTAGTATAGAAGGTTAATGCTCCTAAATCCACATAGCAATTTGATATTATTTACATGTTGCTGACTGTATCCTACAAAAACACAGAAATCAGAATGAAAACATATTTTACTGTTGGGCATGCTACTGACCCCACTCTATATAGCCATGTATTGGCATAGACTGTCTGCATCAGAAGACCCTATGCAGCTGCTCAGACACTATTATAGACCAATGTACAGACATTTAGGGAATACAGCCAACAGTGCAGTCCTTTTCTCCATGCAGAGAAGCAGGCCTGGCACCAATTTCTAACATATACTAGTATGTATTCTAGAACGCATAAATGCCAACAGGGTGTACTGGGGCTGATATCTTTCCCGCCCTCCAGCATGTGCTGTTATTTAAGCCATCTGGCAGTGTTGCTGAAGCCACCAGCTTCCACTTGTCTCACTGATGAGCTGGTATGATATTAGGCTGGGAGCTGAGCAGATGTACAACTCTGATAGCATAAGAAGCTCTCTTGGGTCAGACCAAAGGCCTAGCTAGTCCAGCACTCCACTTGCCAATCAGATACCCATGGGAAGCCCCCCCCAAATGGACATGATTACAATAGTGCCCTCCTGCTTCTGTTCCTAGTGCCTCATATACAGAAGAATATTGTGTTCAACACTCGATATAGTATGGAGCCATCCTAACTAGTACCGTTGATAACCTTACAAAAGTGGGTATACTATATTTCATTTTTCACAGTGTTGTGGCTAGGTAAAAATAGCTAGACATTCTGTGGTTGCTCAACTTCTAATTCATTATAGCACTGCTGAGAGAGAAGCTCACTTGCAAGTAAGTAGGAGCAGAAGAAATGGTGACGGTAGCTGCAGCGGTGCTGCCACTGTAGAAGAGTGAAATCAGAAGAAGGGGAGATATACAGAGGGCAGTCTATTCCAAGCCCTCTTCCAAAAATCTGGAACCACACCTGTGCAGAAGCTACCAGTCAAGAATGAATATAGATAACAAGTGAAATATGGATTCTGTTACAACAGAAAGGATAATCAAAAAGGAAATTTAGGTCAGGTATGTGCATGTAATAATTTTTTCTCAGTAGCAGCACCTCAACTAGAACTCCCTGCCAGAGTGAGTTAGGCTGGCATGGGGTTCCACAGTGTTGGTCCACATGCTCTTTGATGTCTTCTCCATTTTAATAATTTGTTTTAAAATTATATTTAAGAATTGTTTTATAGTGGTTTTAAAAGTTTAAAATAGCATATTAAAGTGTTTTTAAAATCTCTGAGCTGTTTTAAATGCTTTCATTTGTTGTGCATTGCCTTGGGACTCCTGCTGCGCTGTGAGGCGATATATATAACTAATAAACAAACAAACAATTTCAGCCCTATGTTGATATTATTTGCACAGCTAGTCTCAGGAAGAAATTAGTGGATTCACTCCTTTTGTAGGACACAATAGTCAGACCTGAAAAATGAAGTATATCATATTGTTACTTACCCTGATAGCCCCAATCTAGGAATATCAAATAATTGGCTATATTTAATAATTTGGCTTAATGTGGCCTTCCACATTGTTAGCAAGTAAATCAGGACCGCCAAATATTAAGGTTGGAGTAATGTATGACCAAGGGAGCGTCCTTTGGAAAGTCCCCAAACGAATACTCAGGTCAGAGATTAACACCTGGAGGTGAGTCATTCACTAATCCACTCAACAATAGCAGACTCCTTGATGCTTGTAAAATGGGTTCTTCCTCTCCTCATCCCCATCCAACAAAAGACCCTGCCTGCTCCTATTCAATTCCAAATACATCAACCATTAGTGATTGCTAATTCTTCCAGAGCCCCATTGTCTAGTCCTGGGAACCTCCGAGAAACATTGTATTCCACTCAAAATCCCATCCCTTCAGGGGAATTATCACATATAATCACCCTAAAACACCACAAAACTGCGCACAGTTCATCTTCCCCTCAACTTTATGTCAGACTGTGTAACCATCCCGTCTTCCAGACCCCCTCGCTCTCCATGTACTTCATGATCTCAGCTCTGCAGGATCGGTACAGTATAACCCGCAGTCCCTTTACTCTGTTCCTCTATCCAAATACTTCATACTATCGTTGATAACCTTGTGTTTCTGTGCTGTTGATATTCATTTCCAATAAAGATCATTTAATTGTACTTTTTGGCTTAGAGCAGCATTGCTCAACCGGAATTCCACAGAACCCTAGGGTTCCGCCAGACATCACCAGGGGTTCCACGGGAAAATAGTAATAAATCACAGAAAAGTGGTGAGCTGAAACTATCTTTCCCCTCCACAACAAAGAAAGCTGAGCAAGGAATGCGTGTGTGTGAATGAGTTTTCACACCAAGGGAGCAACCTCCAAGGGGCCTCTTATGGGTCAATGGGGGAGGGGGAAGGGAGTTTATGTTCCAAACACCTTACTCTCCCTCCCAGCTTTTGGTCTGCCTTCAATGTGCTAATCAGGCTCCTCATCGTCACACATTGCCTTTGCCTGGCAGCTAAAGGGGAGGGAGCAAGGAATGAGTGTGTGTGAATGAGTTTTCACACCAATGGAGCAGCCTCCTGCAAGCAGCCAGTTTGCCACGGACCCTTATCATTTGCCAGAACTGAGGACAAAAGAGGACGCTGGTTTGCATAAAACTTCTTTAAAGGTACAAATGCAAAATGGGGTTTTTTTAAAAAAAATTCAGAACAACGGAAAGAGAATTGCAATACTGTACAGCAATTACCCAAGTGGGGAAACTGTCCAAGTAATCCTAAAGTCAGCCATCTACCTAGGTGCCAGCTGTGGATGGGAGAACTCTGATATAAGTGACTTAGGGCTTTTTCTTTTTAAACCAGATTTGGAGAGGGCAGAGCCATTACAGTAAAGGAGTCATTATAGATAGAGGAAAGGTTCTTAAACTATGGGTCTGGTAACTGAATGTGGGGGTCATGGATAGACTGACCAACTCTCGTATTATTGAAAAAAGCCTTCCATTTACCATAACGCTGGCTTGGCAGGAAGCTTCAGCCTCCCTCTCAGCCTGAACCTGCCTGCTTAGCTACTGCTTTTTGCAAGCTCTGTTAGCTCAGAACTCAATTTTTGGTTCAGAGTCAGTGATGTTGCTGCCTCAGGCAGCAGATCATGGTAACCGGAACTCTCCCTAGAAGCCAAGATGGTTAAACTGAGACTGTCTTACTTTGGAGGGATATATTTATATTCATATTTATATTCATATTTAATATTATATTTATATTGTAGAAATTTCTGACCCTGCAAATGTGGCGGTTTTTGAAGAAAAAACATCCAAACAATCCTGAAGAAGGTAGTAATGAAGAATTTCATTCTCCTACCAAATTTCCTTGCACTAGTACAGAAATGAAAAAAAAAAAAGGGGGGGTTGTCTTTACAATGAAAGTTGTTTATCCATGGGTTTTACATGGACTGGTGATCCAAATTGTCCTATTCCATTGTGCCCCATCTCTGGCAAACAACTTTCAAATGCAGCAATGGCTCCAGCAAAATTAAAAAGACACTTTATGACAAATCACCATCATATGGAGAATAAAAGTGCTGATTATTTTAAAATGCTATTGAAATTTCAAAATAGACAGAAGAAAGCTCTGGTGAATAAATTCAGTATCAGTGAGAAGGCTCAGGAAGCCAGTTATTTGATAGCAGAACTTATTGCACAGAGAAGGAAAAGTCACACAGTTGGTGAGAAGTTAATAATGCCAGCACGTAAAATAATAGTGGGTAAAATGCTGGGACAAGATACAGTATGAGAAATTGAAAATATTCCACTTTCAGACAGTACAATAGGTCGACATATTGATGACATGTCACATGACGCTGAAGAGACTTTGTGTGATAAACTGAAAAATAGCAGTTTTTTTTTATCCAGGTTGATGAGTCAACAGATCTTACCAATAAATGTCATGTTGTAAAATTTGTAAAATTTGTTAATGAGGGTGAAATTCAAGAACACTTTTTCTGTTGCAAAGAATTACCTGAGACAAGCAAAGGAAAAGATATATACAATATATGAATTGAAAAAAGTTTTGATGATGCTACAAAAATGGTTAACTGTGGCCATCATCACCTGAACTTTACCAGTCTTCCAGGGCTTCCACATAATCCTTTCTAGGGGGATATGACCTTTTGAAGAATTTTAGAAGGCCCATCCTTAGGTTGTATGTGCTCTTAAGCATGACTCAAGCCTTGGTGTTTGGGGAGTCCTGGTTTACTGCTAACCTCATGGAAGGCCACAGGAAGCCAGATTATAGAATATAATCAATTATGAGTTTATTAAAAAGCAGGGGCTGTCATGGCACGTTATAGAGGGCAAATGTTGTCTCCATTTTCAAAAAAAGGAAAAGAAGAGGATGGAGTCTGCTGGGGTTGTTT
The DNA here is from genome assembly GCA_030847615.1 of Gambelia wislizenii. NCBI lineage: Eukaryota > Metazoa > Chordata > Lepidosauria > Squamata > Crotaphytidae > Gambelia > Gambelia wislizenii. Next base: position 60,474,336 of record JAUMIR010000006.1, read on the forward strand.
GTTTCTGGTTGCTGAGTTGGCTAATAGAAATTTCCTTAGATTCCTCAAGACTAGGAATTACATAAAATTGGCAGCTGAGGTGGTCATGTTCAGAGGTGGCGACACCCTCCATTATTGACTCAATTTTCTTCTTTATTAAACAACTGCCTTTTATCTAGCCATTTTAAACATTAGATAAATTATTCATGGTGAAAAGTCCTAACACTAAAAATAGAGCTACTTTTGCACTGAAAGCATGGCTTCAATAAAGCATTCAATTCAGCACTCACACAAAAATAGTAAGCAGCATTAACAGAGACATTATCTAAATGACCATTCCAACAGCTACACATCTGAGGGAAAAACACAAATCTAATTACTCTAACAAGGATTACCCTTAATTATCTTTGATACTGTGATTCATATGTGGGCAAGAATAAGAAAAGTACTTCTGACAGCAACTGTTAGGAGAAAACAGACACTACAGTAGTTTATCCTTTTTTCCATCTCCCCTAAGAACTATTAGAACATTAGGAAGAACTTCCTGACAGTAAGAGCTATTATGACGTGGAATACCCTGCCTCATAGTGTGGTGGAGTCTCCATTTTTGGAGGTTTTTAAACAGAGGCTCGATGGCCATCTGTCTGGAATGATTTGATCGTGTATTCCTGCATGGCAGGGGGTTGGACTGGATGGCCCTAGTGGTCTCTTCCAGCTCTATGATTCTATTAAATATTTTTGGCTTTTCAAAAGTAGAATCTAATCGCTGAAGATCCAAAAATGTACTTCAGGTGAGCCAAAGAGTTTATGCACATTCTGAGGCTTACTTTCCAAGTTAGTTTGAATCCAACTCTGCAATTCTATGATTCTATGATATACCAGTATTCTGGCATTTTTCCTGAATCTTTGTTTGCGAAGAAAAGCCAGAGAGAGATTCTGGCATTTTTAGTTGGCCTTATGACAATATTACAATAATATGAATTCTGGAAGCCCACTTTCAATGTGCCTTTATCAAAATCTGCTAAAAATTATGCAGCTTTCTCTCAGATCAAGGATCATGGCACAAGTGATATTCCCCCACCTCATTCTAGTGAAGCCTCGCAAAATGGAGAGCATATGATATTTAAATCCCTGCTTTCCCATGCAGCTCATGTTGTCACCTTGAGCTAATCATAGCCTCTCAGTTGATCTTTCCTCATAGGATAGTTGCAAAGATAAAAATGTATGTGTATAAACGCTGGATGGGTGAGTACGACTTGATTCCCAGGAGATGAATAAAATTGCATTTGAAATAAATATAACTGGGGGAGAAAACATGACTATTGTCTTATAGGAATGTATGTGTTCCAATGGCTTGTAAGATGTCATGCTTAGGCTGCAAAATTGTACATATATGCCAACTAATAAATCCTATTGAATTCAGTGGGATTGACTATACAGAGCAAGTAGTCAAAAAAACTTCTCCAACTGCCAGGGCAATAAAATACCTGTAGATAAAAGTACCGTAAGTCATATTTCTGTTCCCATAGCACTATGTACCCAGATGCTCAGTGGTGTTTACTTCCAGAAAAGTATAGTCTGAGGGTTCATCCAGAAGGGAGAAAAGTCTCTGGAAGTATCTAGAGTTTCAGGTTCTTTTTGCTTTGATTTTATCTGCATACCCTGGGTTTCCCTTCCTCCCCCTCCCATTGATCTAGATTCATGCAACATTTTAGAAACTAATTTTCACCAATTTCTACTGAACTATCTTTATTATTTTTCAAGAGTTATAGTCCAAGTGCAAAAGTGCTTTAGCAATATTTGTGTGTGTATGTGCCTTCAAGTCACCTGTTGACTTACGGTGACCCCATGAATTTTACACTAGTTAAATATTATGATCATTTTGGTGCAAACATTCCTCTTTCCCTCACTTGATTTCTGCTGAATCTGTATCCTCAAAGCAATAGCCAGTTTATTTACTGGTGATGACCATCTTAACTAGTTCCAGGATAATGCAAACAGCCAAGTTGAGATCCATTTCATTTCAGAAAATACTGGATTAGTTTAAACTCACCTGGGAAGTAGGAATGAAAAGTCCTTGGTAATGCCAGGAGTTCCCAGGAATTATATTGTGATGAAGAAAATATCATGTGGATCTCCAAAATAAAATGTGTTTTACAGGAACAAAACATAGGATTTTTAGAGACTTGTTTTCTCATTGGAGGGGCTCAGAATCTTATTGTTAGTCCCAACCAGAACAGACATATTAATGGGATACAGCTACATGTTATCTCACCATTCAACAATTGATTCAGTGGGTCTACTCTAGTTGGGACTAACCCCTAGACAGCGGTGTAGACTTCTCAGTTTCCCAGAGGGAGCATGGGGCTAAACCTGGGCAAGAGGACTATACTTATTTTTTTATATTTATGTATGTATATAGGCTTGTCTATAGGAGCTTCCCATCAAAACGGAATGCCCCGCAGTAATGGCATTTTGCAACAGCCGCAACTTGTTTTAATTATGTTTTTACCCCCATACATTTTCATGCAAGATTGCAGCCATGAGTGATTTACTTGTGTTTGTACTTACCTCAGTTTGCCACCACCAAGGTGCAATGGAGCAATTTTTCAATTTAACAGGAAAGCAAACAAGCAAACAAAAATACACTGTTTTATCACCTTAGCTATCACTCGCTAAGGTGAAAATCCAACATGGCAGCAGCAGGCGCTTGCCTTGTTAGCATAATGTTAGGTTGGACAGGAGTGCTAAAACACTCCTGTCCTGCCCTCTCCCATGCTTGCCCAGCCAATCAGTTTTGTGCTTCCTCTCCTATTGGAAAGCGATTCATATAAAATTATTTTTTCCCAACAAGCAGGAATGCACATTCCCCTCGCTGTTTAAAAAAAAAAACACACACACTGGGGAAAACCTCAAAGGCCTTTCCTGCAGAGTTTTTGATGTTTTGGGCCCCTCTCCTTCCCAATATGACAAAACAATGCAGAATGCCATTAAGATAGGTTGGATTCTTCTCTCATTCCACGAGGAGTATTTTTCACTCATAGCATAGCCGCCTTCAATGCTAGCCAGAACAGTAACGGACGACACCGAGAGAGAAACGGCGTCATCCAAAATGGACCCCTTGCCAGCCTTGTTACTGCTCTGGAGGCTGCTTGCGTGGTAAGAGGCGTCTGAAAATGTCCTGAATTTTACAAACTGATGCGTAGAAGTGAAAAAAAATCAAAGTACCTTAACCAAGTGCAGAGTTCTGAAATGTATAATTGGTATAAGACACCTTAAACTACTGAAATATGCAATAAAACAATGTTAATTGTCAAAATGTAGGGGTTTGGTCTGTTGTTTTTTTTGTCAATAATCCACCCAATCCAGTCCTATATACTTGTGTCCCAATTTTGTAGCAGAGAATTATGGCAACCGTAGGGGTCGTCTACATGGGGGGGGGAGCTCAAAGAATTCACCCAGATTCCTAATGGTCCTCACGCATTTCGGGCCAAAGTCGCTCTATTCAGAAGAAGGGGGGGCAAAAATACCCTGGAAAAGCATGATAACTGTTTTCACTTGTTTTCCCCACTTTTTTTATAAAGTGCGTGATGCCCTTCTTTCAGCCCCATCATCTTCACAGGTGCACCTGGTGGGAACATGGGAGAGGACCTTTTCGGTGGCTGCTCTTGTGCTCTGGGATTCTCTTCCCAGGGCAGCCAGACTGGCTTCCTCTTCAGTGTGCTTTTGGAAGCAGGCGAACCCCCTTCTGTTCCAGCAGGCCTTTGGTGAATAATCTGAGCCTACATCTATGTTTTTAAGGACTTGTAAAATTGTAATGTATTTTAAATGTTTAATGTTTTAATATTGTAATACAGTTCTGAAACATGGGTCACCTATCGCCACCACTTATGATTCCTTGAACACTTCCATCAGCGCTGTTTAGGCACAATCCTAAATATACACTGGACTGACTATGTGACGAATGATGCTGTCCTTGAGCAAGCAGGGATCACCAGCATTGAGGCCATGATATTGAGAACACAGCTGTGCTGGGCAGGGCATGTTTCTAGGATGGAGGACCATCGCCTCCCAAAAATAGTACAGTCATCCCTTCACATTCGCGGGGGCTAGGGGCAGACAACCCCCCCCCCCCGAATGTGAAAAAACCGTGAATAAGATATGAGCCTGCAGGCCAGCTGCTTCCCACCCCTCCTTCCCAAGGCACCGAAAGACTTCTTCAGAAGCCCTTTGGAACCTTGGGAAGGGAGTGGGGTGGCGAGGCAACGCGCCAGCTGCTTCCCACCCCTCCTTCCCAAGGCACCGAAAGGCTTCTTCAGAAGTCCTTCGGAGCCTTGGGAAGGGAGTGGGGCGGCGAGGCAACGTGCCAGCTGCTTCCCACCCCTCCTTCCCAAGGCAGCGACGGGCTAAGCCCTTTGCTGCCTTGGGAAGGGAGGGGTGTTGAGCAGCGGGGGGGGGGGGGAGGCAGCCTTCCGTGAATAATCAAAACCGCGAATGTGAAAGTCGCGAATGTGGAGGGGCAACTGTACTCTATGGTGAACTTGCCACGGGTCAGCATAAGAGGGGCGTTCCAAAAAAGCGATACAAGGATTCCCTGAAACAACATCTCAGGCTTGGCCAAATTGATCACCAACAGTGGTCCGCCCTGGCCTCACATCGGGAGGCATGGAGACGCACTATCCACAATGCTGCAGCCTTATTTGAGAACTCATGCCGAACAAGCCTTGAAGAGAAACGACAACGCAGAAAGAATCACAACCCGGAAACATCACCCAAGGAGACCTTCTGCTGTGCTTTCTGCAACCAGACTTGTTTATCTCGGATTGGCTTTTTTAGTCATCAGCGCTTGCAGTAAGCGCGGGATGAGTCCTTCCTGAATCTTCATTTGTGAAGAAAAGCCAGTGAGAAAGAGACAGTTGTCCCTCCACATTTGTGGGGGTTAGGGCCGTGAGACCCCTGCTAATGTGAAAAAAATGTGAATAAAAATAGGTCATGCTACCGCCCTCCCGCAACCCCTGCCCCTCCCAGAAGCAGTGATGGGGCTTGCTAAGCCCCGTTGCTGCTTCTCTCCCCTCTCCTAGCCCCCCCCCCCCAGAAACAGTGGTGGGGCTTGGCAAGCCCCATAGCTGCTTCTCTTCCCCCTCCCAGTGATGGGGCTTGGCAACCCCTGTTGCCGCTTCTAGCCCCCCTCCCAGCCCCCCAGAAGCCACAACAGGGCTTGGCAAGCCCCATCTCTGCTTCTCTCCCCACTATCGCCCCCAGAAGCAGCAATGGGGCTTGGCAAGCCCCATCACTGCTTCTCTCCCCACTCCCCCCCCCCCAGAAGCAGCGATGGGGCTTGGCAAGACCCTTTGCTGCTTCTCTCCCCCCTCCCACCCACCCCCAGACGCAGCGATGGGGTTGCCAAGCCCCTTCGCCATTTCTAGTGCACCTCCCAGCCCCCCAGAAGCAGCAACAGGGCTTGGCAAGCCCCATCGCTGCTTCTCTCCCCCCTCCCAGCCCCCCCAGAAGCAGGGATGGGGCTTGGCAAGACTTGTCACAGTTTTGGGGATGGCGAGGGCAGGCTCCCAAAACCGTGAATAGTCAAAACTGTGAATGTTAAAGCCGTGGATGTGGAGGGGCAACTGTATATTTATTTATTTATTTATTTATTTATTTATTATTATTTTTTTATCTCTCTTTTCTTTTCCTAAGTTTATACATATATAAGTTTATACATATATGTTTATTGTGCACCAGTTCTTCATTTATCATACAAGCATATTTCTGTAGTGCCTCTATCAATTTCCATACATTGCAATCATTATACTTCTTGTTACATATTTTACACCTTGTAACTTTTATCTAATTTATACATTCATTCTAATATATTACATTCATTCATATAATCCTATCTCCACTCATCAAATAACACATTCCCTTCCCTTCCCATCTTTCCATCCTTTCATCTATCTCTTCCCGCCCACTTCTATACACTCCCCCATTCTTTCAACCTTTCTCGATTTCTCACTCACTTTCTCCCACTTATACACCTCCTCTCACATACCACCCCAATCTTTCACATTTCTTTGTCAACTTCCAACCATTTCCCCCAATTGACTTCCCTTGTCCCTACTCCAATCTGGATTGCATTAGTGCTCTTCCCCCCCTCCTCTATCCATTCTTATATTGTGTCATCGTTTCCCATATCTTTACCTTGATTTAATTTAACTATTTTGTTTCCAAATAAAACATGGTTATAATATCTTAGCTTGTGCTTCTAAGTCTCAGTGCCGTATATTTTAGGTATGGTTTCTCTTCTCTTTTCTTCTCTTAAATGTATCTTATTTTATAGTCATTTAATCAAGTCTATTTAGTCATTTTTTATATTCCATCATTTTGTCCAATATTTTAAAATTTGTCCAATATTTTAAAATTGGAGACCATTCTTCTTCCAGATTTACTTTTTTCTTTCTAATCAGGATACATGTTAACTTGTCATTTTCATGCCTCTCATTGAGTTTGACCAGCCAGTCATTTATTAAAGATGTCTCTTTTTCTTCCAATTTGCTGTTACCATCAACCTGGCCGCCGTTATTGCATATAGTAAAGTTCTTCCATGTTGTCTTGTAAAATTCCTTTTCAAATCAGAAGTCATATTTAACACATAAAGTTTTGGGTTTAAGGTAAACTGAGTATTATATATTGTTTGAATTGTTTTATGCAGTTTCATCCAAAATTTTTGAATTTTGGGGCAGCCCCACCACATGTGGTAAAGTGTTCCAATGTCCTTTTCACATCGCCAGCATTTACTGTTGTTGGTTTTGTTAATTTTACTAATTCTTATTGCTCCCTCCTCCCAGCCCCTCCCCAGAAGCAGTGATGGGGCTTGCCAAGCCCTGTTGCTGCTTCTCTCCCCCCTCCCAGCCCCCCATAAGCGGCGATGGGGCTTGGCAAGCCCCGTCGCAGTTTTTGGGATGGGGGGCTCCCAAAACTGCAAATAGTCAAAACCGCGAATGTTAAAGCCGCGAATGTGTAGGGGCAACTATATATTTATTTTATTTTTAATTTTTCTATCTCTCTTTTCTTTTCGTAGGTTTTTAATTGTACATCTTTTAAATTTTGTTAGGCTGCCTTGTGACCCAGTATTGGGCAAAAGGTGGGATAATAATAATAATAATAATAATTCATTTGGAATGAATATATAAATATCCCATTTGTGTATGAAAACCTACTCTCCCCCCCCCACTCAAATGGGTAGTTACACGCACATACACGCACATCTTCCACATGGCTAAATATAAAATGGAGATGGGATGGAAATGTTTGTTTCCTTAAAACAGGGACCAGGGGAACAGAATTCTGGCGTTTGTAGTTTAGTGAGGCCTAAGAGCTCTCTAGCTGAGAATTCTACATGCCCCTCCCTAAACTGCAAGTCCCAGGATTCCACAGGAGGTAGCCATAGCAGTTAAAGTGGAATAATACTGCTATAACAGCGTAGTGTGATATTGTTAGTGGAGACTGACTGGACAGTGTGAAATAGGCTAAAAATGGGCAGGAGGCATTTCCCTTCTAAACATCATTCAAGATGTGCTTTGAAGGGGGTCTGCTTTGGCCCTCCACTTAAGGAAGTTTTGTTCTGGTCACTTAAATCCTCTCAGTAAAGACAGAAAAAGAAGAGGACCAAGGAGTGCTTTTATTGAAATGGTGTGGCTGAAGCTAATTCCACTTATGAAATAGTGTAAGTCTGTAGTGCACCACTACCACTGACCACCAACTACAATTCATATGTGTGTGTATCGAAGGTATTTTAATTAATCAATTAATGCCTTTAAAATATCACTAATGATCACTAATGAATAATGGATTTTGTTTTGTCAATCTTTCCTTTATGTTTGTGGAATTCAATATAGTGGAAGTCCCAAGAGGATTTTTTTTTTTTTTTTTTTTTTTGCTATAATGCAACAATACCTATCAGTATTATCAGTGTTGATGTGGCCAACTGCACGTATAAGGCCAGGAGCAATTGTCCTTGGCGCACCTCCTGCTTGTAGGGCTTTGAGTACACATGGTGAATGCATTTTCTAAACAGCACAATACAAATGATTTGTGCCTTTTTAAAAGAAGATACATGAACTAATGGACAAAATGCTAAATGTGTTTTCTCTGAACTGAATGAATGGATGGCTCTGAGGATCCAAAAGTTTGGGTCTTCTGTGTTTCTAGGAAGATTTATGTGAGGTGCAACAGACTTCCTCAAGTAGGAGCACTCCGCATCCTATCATCCAGCAAAAAACACTGGTCACACAGAGTGTGCTTTTGGCTGCACCATCATGTGCAAGACAATGTTTCAAAACTTTTTTATTAAGTTAATGTGTAGAAAGTCATCTAGTATGGAAACTAATTGGTTTCAAAGATGTACCTGTTCCCAGGTACTAATCTTCCCTTGTAAATTTGTTTCTTCACCTCCTTAGGTAGGTATTGTAGTTTGAGAAATGCCTGTTGTAAATACAAGAGTTTTGAGTCTCTGTCTTGTGGGTCTGAGCAAATGCTGTTGCATCAGAGGGCTTGGGTATAAACAACAGATTTGGTAGTGTATTCTGGGTAGAAACCAGAGACATGTATCTATGTGTAACAATGAGTGGATTTTCGATAAGAGTGGTGCATGGAAGTCCACATTGTAGTTGCACAATAGTGTCAAGAAAGTGATTTTTTTGTGCAGATTGTTCCAGACTCAGGTTGATGGTAGGGTGCAAGTTGTTGAAATCCTGGTGAAACTTCTCAAGTGATTGCTTTCCAAGTATGTTTTATAACCTGAGGCTTTAAATATCATTCTGTACTGCATCTGAAGAAGTGGATTCATATCCAGTAAAGTTTGTGCTAAATTAAAACTAATTAGTCTTAAAGATGCTGCTACATTTTTTCTCCTCCCCCCCCCCACTTCTTTTTGTATAGTAATTCTCCAGAATGATCACTTCATGTGAAACACTTGCCAGACCTGTTGGGCTTTGCTGTGGGGTCCAGTATGAACTGCAAAAATTATCTAACATGCCTCTGCTTGGTACCCATTTCTAAATGTATGGTGCAGCAAATTCCCACATGTAGGATATACCATTGGAGGGAAGTGCTTGTGATCCTCCTGAGTCCCTGGGACCTGAGTGAACCAAAAAGCTTGCCCCTGGCCAGGTTCTGCTCAAGAATCAGGGCCAGTTTAAGGGCCCTGCAGCACCCGCAGCCGCAGGGGGCCCTGTCATTGGGGGGGGGCTGTTGTAACCCTCCTCCTGCAAAAACCTTATTAGTAATACAGTTGTCCCCTGTATCGACCGATTTGGTATCCACCGATTTAAGTATTCACGGCTTGAAAATATTCTTAAAAAATAATAATCCAAAAAGCAAACCTTGATTTTGCCATCTTATAGAAGGGACAACATTTTGCTATGCCATTGCATATATGGAACTTGAATATCCAACAATTTTGGTATCCATGGATTTAAGTATTCATGGCTTGAAAATATTCTTTAAAAAAAAATCCAAAAAGCAAACCTTGATTTTGCCATCTTATAGAAGGGACATCATTTTGCTATGCTATTGCATATAATGGGACTTGAGTACTCATGGATTTTGGTATCCATGGGGGGTCCTGGAACCAAACCCCAGTGAATATGAAGGGACAACTGTAATCTGAATATCCTGTACTGTGAACAGGTTAGGTTAGACTGACCTGAAATAAACATATGAGGCCCCCAAAATAAAGCACTGCAGCCCCCCCCCAACTCCTTAAATCGGCCCTGTCAAGAATGACATGGGGGGGGGAGAGAGAGAGATGAGGACAAAATGTACAGAACACTACGACTGTATTAATGGGCAAATCTAACAGCTCATGATGATTTTTTTGCAGGGCCAGTTTAAAGCACCAGCGGCATCTGCATCCGCAGGCGGCCCCATCGTTGTGGGGGACCCCATAGTAACCCTCCTCCTGCAAAAGCCTTATTAGTAATAATCTTAATATCCTGTACTGTGAATAGCTTAGGCTCAGTTAGGTGACACTGACCCGAGATAAACATATGGGCCCCCCAAAGTAAAGCATTGCAGGGGACCCCAAAATTCCTTAAACCAGTCCTGGTTTTCTGTGTGGGTTTTTTCTGGGCTGTGAAGCCATGTTCTGGAAGAGTTTATTTCTGTCTGCATCTGTGGCTGGCATCTTCAGAGAATGGTTGGGTAGGTGTGTGTGTGTGTGTGTGGGGGAGTGTTATATACTGTGAACCCCTGTTGGGGAGGATATGTAAATTTGTGTATTTGAATGGCTAGTTTCTGGGTGGAAAATGTATAAAGCGTTAAGGCTGCTTTGCAACCTGGACGTTCTGCCTCAGGGGCGGCTGGTTCTTAAAGAAAGAAAGATTGGAACCAGAGGCTGAAAGTCTTCTTAATGAAGCGCCACCTCCGCCGCCCTTCCTGAGAGCCGTCAGCTGGTCCTCCGTATTTACGCACTTACGGAACCATGTACTGTACAAGGCAGACAGACACACAGAGGGAGAGTCGCTTCACCTCGTGGCCGACGGCGCCCCCGGCTTGTTGTCTGGACTGTGTCTGCGGCAAGGAGGGAGGGAGTGGGCGGAGTCAAGAGGCATCCCTGACCAATCAGGGGAAGGCTGGCTTTGCCTTCTTCGCCGTAGCCCCTCCCACAATTCGTGTGATGAGTGGCTGAGGGAGAAAGAAAGGAAAGCAGGGAGGGAAGGAAGGAAGGGACGGAGGGGGCGGCCTTCGTCTGCCTGCCTGTCTGCCTGTGGCGGTGGGAGGGTTCGGGGCCCAGCGAGGGAGGTGGGCTCGGGTTGCCGCTCCCTGAGGGGGGCCGAGACAATGGCGGCGCTCACGGCCTCCTCTCCTCAGCGCCCGAGGCGGTGGCGGGGAGCCCGGGCAAGTTTGTACTCCTCTTGGGCCACTCCGACGGCGATGGCGGGGGCAGCGTCTGCCTTGGTCCTTTTGCTCCTCTGCCCTGAGGCGGCCACGGGTGAGTCAGTCAGTCAGTCAGTCGAGCGCCCTGTTCCTTCACGGGCCAGGCTGGGAGCAGCCGCAGCCCAGTCGCCGCTCCTCTTCTCCTTCACGCCTCTCCTAGTGGCCCGGCCAACATGGCGCTGCCCCTGGGCCCCCCTCCAGACAGGGCTGGCCTTTGGGGACGGGGTCGTGTGAGGCGCTGGAGTCCCCAGGGTTGGAGGGGGGGGGGCAGCGGCAGTGGTCGTGCGGACGGACAGCCGCTCCGAGAGGAGCCAGCCCGGCGGTGGTTTGTTTCCCCGCAGGAAGGGCGGGCGGGCGAGCGAACCGGGCTGCGGGCCTCCTTCCCTCTTTCACAAAGGACAGCGCTCCCTCCCTCTTCCCCTCGTCTTCCCTTTCGGCTTCCCCCGGGGGTCTCTCTCGCTCCCTCCTCTCTTCATTCCCCCGTGGGAAAGACCCCTAGAGTGCCCTCGCTTCCTCAGCATACCCGTTGTCCCTCCATATCCACGGTTTTGGTATCCATTGATTTAAGTATTTACGGTGAGAGATTAGATAAATATACAAGTTGTCCCTTCACATTCACTGTGGTTTGGCGCCACAGGTCCCCCCCGCCCCCGTGGATACCAAAATCCGTGAAGACTCATGTCCCGTTATATGCAATGGCATAGCAAAATGGTGTCCCTTATATCAAATGGCAAAATCAAGGTTTGCTTTTGGATGATTATTTTTTAAAGAATGGTTTCAAGCCGTGGTTACTTAAATCCGTGGATACCAGATCCATGGATACGGAGGGACAACTGTATACTACAAAAAGGAAAAATACATCCACAGAGTTCATACTATCAGGGGTGAGGAAAAGTGCTCCCAGATTGTTGAGAGGAACTATAGACAAAGGTACCCTTTCAGACCACTGGGACCTACATGTGCTTTGTGGGAAATCTGGGCTACAGTACAGATGTCCCTCTGTATCCACTGATTTGGTATCCACGGATTTAAGTGTTCTTTAAAATATTCTTTAAAAAATAATAATCCCAAAAAGAAAACCTTGATTTTGCCTTGTAAAGAAAAGCCAGAGAGAGACAAGGGACACCATTTTGCTGTACTATTGCATATAATGGGACTTGAGTATTCATGGATTTGGGTATCCATGGGGGCGGGGTCCTGGAACCAAACCCCAGCAAATATGAAGGGACAACTTGTATTTCTCTCTGCGAGTGTAATCCATCATTCACTCTCAGCTTCCGACTGTGTGTAGGAATACCAAGTGGGTTTGTACTTGCAGTGTAAGAGGCTCTGCAGAAACTGTGAACTTTCTTTTTCAATCTAGAGATCGGCTTGCAAGCAAGAATAAAACGAACTGACTTATCCTGTCTACAGAATCTCATTAAAAAAAGCCTCCAAACCACCCTTTCTCTCAGTTTGATCAAGCAGATGGTACTCGCTGTTGATGCAAACCTAGCTAAGAGGGGCTGGGCTGAGGATGGAGATGGGAGCTTTAACTTTTCTCCTCAAGGGAGAATTAGTGGCCTCCTATTCTTGGACCATCCCTAATCATTGTGGTTGCTAACAGGCAGTCTGCCGCTAGCCTTGTCTTCTCTGGATTCAACCAGGCTTGTATTAATTTTACTGGATATACTGCAGAAGAAGGTAGTGCCTGATCAGGTGTGTGGGTGATTCACACTTTCCTCCACAGTCTTACAATATTGGTTTAGTATGTAATCAGAAAGGGGGGAAATCCAGTCTTGTTCACATACTTGCTAAATACTTCTTGGTGTTTTCAGTAAGTAGCAGGAAGTAAGTAGCAGGAAGAATAGCTGCTTTGAACAGAGATAAATTAACATAAATTACAAATAAATGTATTTCACTTTAAGGGAAAATCTGCTAAATGCTGAGAAATTTATGAAATGAAATTTTGATGATGACAAGAGTTGTGTGGTGGTACTTAAAGCTGTTGTGTTTGTTTTTCTGTAAAGGTCTGTAAATTTCACACACAAATTGATATGACATCAATTCTCCTTAACCTGGCTGATAAACCAGGCCACAAAAACCTATTTTCAAACCAGTTATTCTACAAAATGCAATGTTTTGTTTGTGATACTGTTAAGATTACTCCCCCCCCTGCCATTTTTGATGCATTTTCGATGCTCAAGTTTTTTTACAGGAAGCACTTCAAACCTGTTTTCATGATAGGTGACCTGTATGAGAAAATTGCAATGTAAATACAGTACTGTATTGAAGGCTGAGTGTTACTTTGTTGCCAACATTATGTGTAAAATTAATTTGAGGCATGGATCCACTTTGGATTCTTATTTCTTAAAAATTATAACATGAACATCAACTAGATTGTCACAGTTTGCAGTCATCTCTTGAGATTTTTTTAATTGAAAACATCCATGATCCACCTATATAGGTTCAAACTGTTAGGAGAGAAACAGCAGGGATGTCATTGTGGGGGTCTACTACAGACCTCCAAGTCAAACTGAGGACTTAGCAGATGCCTTCCTAGAAGAGATGACTGCACATTCAGACAGGAGAGGTGTAGCAATAATGGGGGATTTTAACTATCCTGATATTTTCCTTGGTTTTTTCCCCGGGCTGTGAGGCTGTGTTCTGGAATAGTTTCTTTCTAACGTTTTGCCTGCATCTGTGGCTGGCATCTTCAGAGAATGGTTGTGTAGGTGTGTGTGTGGAGTTTATATGCTGTGAACCTCTGTTGTGGAGGATATGTAAATTTGTGTAATTGAATGATTAGTTTCTGGGTATAGAAATGCAAGGCTTGTTAGTGTCTGTTTGGCTAATGGTTGGTTGATGGGTCATTATCTGCTGGGAATCCCCCTGTCCCTGGGTGGAATTCTTTTTTAAGTGTTGAGTTTTGATTCTATTGTATTTCAGAACTGGGAGCCAGATTTTGTAATTGGGGTAATTCCTGAGCCTGCGCAGAGCATTTCAGAATGTTCTAGAACCCTTACATAAGATTTTTGGCAGTAGCCCCGCCCACCATCCCCATGGCCTAAAGGAGCTCCCTGCTCAAATGCCTCAGTTCCTTTTTTTTCCACCACTCTTAGCAGAATTTAGGAATCTTTTCTGTGAGCCCTCACTACTACTGCTTCTGCGTTTGTCCTCGGACTGTTGACTACTCTTTTGATTATTTCGCAGACTTGTCTCTGCATGGCTGTTTCTGACTTCAGACTGATTTTGGACTGTCTTCTGGTTTTTCCCTCTGGTTTGGTCGCCCTCGGTTGTTTACCCCACCTGAGGCCTTCTGTGATCTACTTCTCCTTTCATGCCCTCTTTGGGGGTTTTTAAGGCCTGCTCGGCCTATAGGGCCAAAATGCCAGAATCAGATGGGCACTCGAAGTACCTCCTTTGGGAGATGAGTGCAATGTCCAAAATGCAAGTTCTGCAAGGCCTTTACCCATTAGGCCCGGAGAAATTGGGAGGCTTGGCTTAAAGCCTTTCTTTATGAGCAGGTCCTGTCTGTTCGCCCCCTTTCCACTTGGTCTGCCCCTGTGGCAACCAAGGATGGCTCCTCCAGAACTCTGGGGACAAAGCACCACTCGGAAGGTAAGGTCCTACCTCTGGTACCATTCCAGCTCCATGCCCTCTGCTGCATCTGATATCGACAGCATTGGATTCCATGATACCAACGACTTCAGCAGGCCCATGTACCTGAGACCTTTGGTGCCCATGTTGGCCTCGATCCCATGACACCCTCTGTTGCAGTGTGGGCTTCTTAGGTCCAATCACGATCCTCTTGTGTCGTTGAAAGCAGATGGGCACAAGGGCCAGGAGAAGCGGAAGAAGAAAAAGCAAGCCAAAGAGCATTCTCCTTGCCCCGAGGTTTCTCCTTCAATACTGGTCAAATGGACTCCTGCTATGGACGTGGCCCAGTCTCTCCACTCTGTCATGTGTCTGGCGAAGCCAGCTGCTGAGGCTCACCTCAAATCCCTGATCCGGATAGACATCTCCCCAGAGCCTGAGGCTGTTCACCATTCCTCAGATCTGTTTTCAGATGGTAAAATTTGGGACTCCCTTCTGGACCTAGACATTGTTCAGGTTTCAAGAAAAGCGTCCCCCTCATCTGTCGTCTTGCAGTCCAACGCTCCATGCGATTGACCGCTTCCTAGAATACTGGAGCCCGAGCTGCATCTGCCTGCTTCGCCCATACGGCCGATGCTGCACTACCTGTCCTGAGATCACCAGTCCCATTCGGGTTCACACATCCATCCACCACAACGTCCATCCCAGGATACAAGCCAGATTTATTGCCTTTTATGTATTAAAAAATAAACCATGTTTCTGCAAATTGATGGGACTGCTGACATTTATTTTACTAGAAATTTTCATACAGTGTTTTTCATACAGTGCAATAGTTTTTCATTCAGTGAGTAGATTGAACCAAGCCTGGTTACTTAGTTTGGATAATGTTTTCCAGTGTTTGTATATTTCTGACTGGGCTACCATCAAAAATATACAGTTAGGTCTGGAAATAATTGGACACTGACACAATTTTCACAATTCAGTGGATTTGAAATGAAACAAACAAGATGCAATTGAAGTGCAGACTCAGCTTCAATTCAAGGGGTTGAACCGAAATATTGTATGAAACATTTAAAAATTGCAGCCATTTTCATACACAGTCCTTTTTATTTCAGGGGCAAATGTAACACAATCATAAATAAAATGTTCATTTTTAATACTTTGCCAAGACTCCTTACAGACAATACTACTTGATGTCTGGAAGGCATGGACATCCCCAACTTTGGGTTTCCTCCTTTTTGATGCTTTGCCAGGCCTTTACTGCGGCTCTCTTCAGTTGTTGTTTGCTTATGGGTCTTTCTGCCTTACGTTTTGTCTTCATCGAGTGAAATGCATGTTCAGTTGGGTTGAGATCAGGTGATTGATTTGGCCATTGCAGAATATTCCACTTCTTAAACAACTCTTGGGTTGCTTTCACAGTATGTTTTGGGTCATTGTCCATCTGTAAAGTGAAGTGTAGTCCAATCAACTTTGCTGAATATGGCTGAATCTGAGCAGTCAGTATATCCCTATACACTTCAGAATTCATCCCGCTGCTTCTGTCTTCTGTCTCATCATCAATAAACACTAGTGACCCAGTGCCATTGGAAGCCATGCATGCCCATGCCATCACATTGCCTCCACCGTGTATTACAGACGATGTGGTATGCTTTGGATCATGAGCCTTCTCCATACTTTTTTCTTCCCATCATTCTGGTACAGGTAAATTTTAGTTTCATCTGTCCAAAAAATGCTGTTCCAGAGCTGGGCTGGCTTTTAAAGATATTTTTTGGCAAAGTTTAATCTGTCCTTTCTATTCTTGAGGCTTATGAATGGTTTGCACCTTGTGGTGAACCCTCGGTATTTCATAGAATTATAGAGTTGGAAGAGACCACGAGGGCCATCCAGTCCAACCCCCTGCCATGCAGGAAATAATAATAATAATAATAATAAAATTTATTTATACCCCGCCCCTCTGTTAAAACAATCGGGGCGGCTTACAAAATTTAAAATACAATACAAATAAAATCCCTAAACACCCCCACTCCCACCCTCCCCCATAAAAAAACATTAAACAAATATAAATTAAAACAACTAATCTAAAATCACTTTTAAAACTATAAATACAATAAATATAATAAATGGCCAGCAGCCTAGAAGAGGCCAGGATCCCCTGAGGCCGGGATCTAGTTAGGAAAGGCCTGCCGAAAGAGATCCGTCTTTAGTGCTTTTTTAAAGCCACTCAGGCTTGTTATCTGACGGATCTCATTCGGCAGGTCATTCCACAACTTGGGGGCGATTACCGAAAAGGCCCTCTGGGAGGTTGCAGACAGCCTAGATTTTTGTGGCTGAAGCAAATTCCTCCCAGAGGACCGGAGTGCGCGGGGAGGATTGTATGGGAGGAGGCGGTTCCAGAGATAAGTTGGACCCAAGCCATTTAGGGCTTTAAAGGTAATAACCAACACCTTATACTGGGCCCGGAAACTGATTGGCAGCCAGTGGAGAGATTTTAATACTGGAGTTATATGGTCTCTCCGAGATGTTCCCGAGACCACTCTGGCTGCCATATTTTGTACCAACTGAAGTTTCCGGACCAAGCATGAGGGCAGCCCCATGTAGAGCGCATTGCAGAAATCTAGACGGGAGGTTACCAGCGCGTGCACCACAGTCTCAAGGTCCCTTACTTCCAGGAAATGGCGCAGCTGGCGTATCAGCCGAAGCTGATAACAGGTGCTCCTGACTGTCGCATTCACCTGACTCGTCATCTGAAGCGATGAATCAAGGAGCACCCCCAGACTGCGAACACAGTCCTTAACGGAGAGCGTGACCCCGTCCAGGACTGGAGGTTGCAACCCAACTCCTGGTTTGGGGGCCGCTACCGTGAGCACCTCCGTTTTATCTGGATTTAATCTCAATCTGTTTTTCCTCATCCAGCCCATTACTGCTTTAAGACAATCATTAAGAGGAGAGACGCCATCGGAATTCGAGGCCGATGATCGGGGCAAGGAGAAATAGATCTGGGTGTCATCAGCGTACTGATAACACCCAGCCCCATAACTGCGAATAATCTCACCCAGCGGCTTCATATAAATGTTAAACAGCATCGGGGACAGGATGGCGCCCTGTGGAACCCCACAGGTAAGCTCCTTTCTGCTGGAGCAGCTGTCCCCGAGCAACACCCTCTGGGACCTGCCCGAAAGGAAGGACCGGAACCACTGGAGCGCAGTGCCTCCGATTCCTAACCCCCTCAAGCGATCCAAGAGGATGCTATGATCTATCGTATCGAAAGCCGCTGAGATGTCTAAAAGCACCAACAGGGTCACACTACCCCTGTCAATGCTTAGACGCAGGTCATCAGTCAAGGCAACCATGGCAGTCTCAACTCCAAATCCCGTCCTAAAGCCAGTTTGAAATGGGTCTAGATAATCGGTTTCATCCAAGACCACTTGGAGTTGAAGCGCAACTGCCCTCTCGATCACTTTGCTCAGGAATGGTAACATAGAAACTGGCCTATAGTTGTTCATGTCCAGGGGGTCAAGGGAAGATTTTTTCAGGAGCGGCCTAACGGCTGCTTCCTTTAAACAAGATGGAACACACCCTTCTCTGAGGGATGCATTGATGATGTCCTTAAGGAACATCATCAAGGCAGTCCCCCCCTGGATGGCCAGCCATGAAGGGCAAGGATCAAGAGGGCAGGTCGTCTTCCTAACCCTACCAAGTAGCTTGTCCACGTCCTCAGTACTCACAGATTGAAATTGATCCAGTAAACTGACATCAACGGAGTTGCTGGACACCTCGTCAATTGTTTCTGCCAAATTACTGGTATCTAAGTCGGCTCTTATCTGAGAGATTTTATCTGCAAAGAAATTGTTAAACGCGTCACAGCAGGCCGTCGTTGGGTTAAGCAACGGGTTCTGCGCAGGAATAACCTGCGTCATCTCCCTTACCACCCTAAACAGCTCTGCTGGGCGGGACTCTGCAGACGCAATACGTGCAGAGGAGAAGGATCGCTGTGCTGCACGTATTGCCTCTCGATAGGACCAAAGAAAGTTCCTATGACGAGTCCTGTCGGGTAAGAGTCGAGTTTTCCGCCAGTTGCGCTCTAGTCGTTGTCCAACCCGCTTCATTTTCCTAAGCTCTGCTGTATACCATGGCTTACGGTTTGAAGCGGGTTGGAAAGGACGCTTGGGAGCGATCGTGTCGATAGCCTTGGTAAGATCGTTGTTCCAGGTATTAACCAAAGTTTCGACAGGGTCACCGGCGTTACCAGCCATTAAACCCTCCAAGGCTTTCTGGAATCCTATTGGTTCCATTAGCCTTCGAGGGCGGACCATTCTAATAGGTCCACCACCCCCGGTGGGGCAGACAGTGGCTCTTCACAATCAAAGCATTCCCGACAGATGGCCATCCAGCTTCTGTTTAAAGACCCCCAAGGAAGGAGACCCCACCACACTCGGAAGGTATTTGCTCTTATGAAGTCTTCTCTTTATGGGAGACTTGGATAATGATATGCCTACCTCCTGGAGAGTGTTCTTCACTTGGCTGGATGTTGTGAAGGGTTTTTTTTCCCCCTATGGAAAGGATCCTACGATCATCCACCATTGTCTTCCATGGTGTCTTCCATGGACACCCAGAACTTTTGGTGTTGCAGAGCTCACTAGTGTGTTCTTTTTTCTCAAAATGTACCAAACTGTTGATTTGGCCACTCCTAATGTTCCTGCTATCTCTCTGATGGATTTTTTTTTTTTTGGCAGCCTAAGGATGGCCTGTTTCACTTGCATTGAGAGCTCCTTTGAGTGCATATTGTGGGTTCACAGCAACAGCTTCAAAATGTGAATGCCACACCTGAAATCAACTCCAGACCTTTTACCTGCTTAATTGATGAAGAAATAGCAAAAGAATAGCCCATACCTCTCCATGAAACAGCTTCTGAGTCAATTGCCCAATTACTTTTGGTCACTTGAAAAAAAAGGGTGCTACATATTAAAGAGCTGTAATTCCTAAACCCTTCCTCCAGTTTGGATGTGAATACCCTCAAATTAAAGGTGAGAGACTGCACTTTAAGCCCATATTCATTATTTAACTGTAACTTGAATTTATTTTGGTAGACAGCCGAAATAGTAAAACTTGTGTCAGTGTCCAATTATTTCCAGACCTAACTGTATATCACACATCCACAGTATGTCACCTAAAAGAAAGAAAAAAAGCTGACCATCCAGGAACCACCATAGATAAGTTTGTGATAAAAACTAGCAGATCAGAAAAAGAGTTAATTGATGGGGGGGGGAAATGCCCTGTTTGTTTATGCAACAAACTCTTCTTTCCATCTGATTGAAAACTTCATTAATATGGTTCAGTCACTGAGACCTGGATACAGTACACCCAGCAGAGCAGATGTTGTAGGGAAACTGCTGGATAAAGTGTATGACAAAGAAATGGAGCAATGTGCAACAGTTCTAAAGGGTAAAATTGTTAACCTAAGTCTTGATGGGTGGAGTAATGTCCACAATGATCATAGAATCATAGAATTATAGAGTTGGAAGAGACCACAAGGGCCATCCAGTCCAACCCCCTGCCATGCAGGAAATCAAGATCAAAGCATCCCACTTGTGGTCTGATTATTACCATGCTTGTGTTCTACAAAAGCATGATCTGCTTTTGGATTGTTGCTACAATCAGTCCTCCACATTTGCAGTGTTAATCTTTGGGATGTGATTATTTGTGGATTATACCCACCTTCTCTGGCAAGGCAAAAGCAGGCAGCTGGCAGGCCTTGCTGCCACTTCCACTGTCATATGTGTTTGTATAACAACAGAAGAAGGGAATGTCTTCCTTGCAGAAACAATTGATACATCAGGAAATGTGCATGCAGCAGAATACTTACAAGAAGTGACAGCAAAAGCTATAATAACGTGCGAACAAAAATTCAAATGTCTAGTATGCAGTTTGGTCACAGACAATGCTGCAAATGTATCCAAGATGAGAAGAAATTTAGAAGAGCAGGAAGGGTATACAAAGCTAATAACATATGGCTGCAGTGTTCATTTGCTGCACCTCCTAGCCAAATACTTCAGTGTTCCAGAAATAAAGACTAATGTTGAAATTGCTAAATATTTTCGTAACAATCATTTTGCAGCAGCAGCTCTGGAAAGAATGGGTGGAACCAAGCTAACTCTCCCACAGCATGTTAGATGGAACTCTGTAGTGGACTGTTTTCAGCAGTATATCAAGAACTGACTGGCCTATACTGATGTCAGTTGATAAACAAAATCGAGAGAAAATAGATGGTATGGTCACGGCCAAAATCCTCCACGTTGAGCTTAAGAGAAATGTTGAAGATAAGCTGAGCATCCTAAAACCCATTTATGAAGCTTTAAACAAAATACAAAAAAATAGCTGTTTTATTGCTGATGCTATTGAAATTTGGAAGGAACTGAGTGAGTGCTTAAAAACAGAACTACACAATGACAGAATTAAATTGCAAGCATTAAAAAAACAAATGGGAGAAGCACTGTCTCCAGCTCATTTCCTTCAGATATTGTCAATATACGGTACCAGGGTCATACCTTAAGTGCTGAGGATGTGGAGTTAGCTCTGACATAGACATCAAGCAATCATCCATCTGTACTGCCAACTATAATAAACTCCAGAGCTAAGGAGGAACCATTCAAGAAATATGTTTGCTGATGATCTTTTATAGAAAGTCAAGCCAGTGAACTGATGGAAGTCTTTTAAGCACTTGGATTTAGAGTCTGTTGAATTAATGATTTCACTTTTAACAGTAGTAGCTTCTGCTGCTGGCATAGAAAGGATATTCTATTCCTTTGGACTCATTCATTCTAAATTGAAAAATCATTTGGGACCCGATAAAGCAGAAAAGCTTGTTTTTCTTTTCCAAATTATGAACAAATAAGAAGATGAAGATGACTGTGTTTTAAGCTTTTCATTTGTGGGCTAGGCGGTTTTTTTTTAAAAGATATTTTGTTTATCCTCATCAGTTAACAAACAGGGATGTTTAAGCAAATACAAGAATACATAAGCTATAATGTTATTGTTTTAGTTATACTATTTAAATAGTCATTATTGAGGTAATAATTATTTTTCTCCTTCCAATAAAGTACAGCAAAAACGTTGTCCAGACATGAATTATTAACCTGGTAAACTGGAGATAGTTCACTTCACAATAATTTTGTAATTATCTATGATGTGTTTCTAATAGTATAACCAAATCTGTAGTAATGATGCTCAAACGCCCTCTGGGATTGTCATGGTACAGCATACTTTATTGGTACAACAGACTAGTTTATATAGTCTAGTGGTCATGTATACACTGTTAATCATTAGGTAAGGATTATGTTGGTACACAGGAGTACATGCAGACATACTAATCACCTGAATATTCAAGAAGGGTTGCAAGATACTTACAGATGTAATTATCGCTTGTCTAGGTACACACAAGTATAATCATTTGGGTACACTGATCTTGTCTTGGGGATTATTCTCAGTTGACCTAACACCTTCCTTGTTAATTGGGAGGATGTCAGACTATGTGCAACCCCATGGGGGAGTGGGCATTCCCAAGGATCCTGAAAATGCAAGTAGCCACATCTCCTCCCTTTTTATTCTTTACATGACAGATTAGCCAATTGTTTATTTAGGTGGGAGAGCTGGCAATACTCTGTTACCAAAATGTTGTGGGGGAGACTGAATCAAGGAAAAGAGTGTAGGTCACATTGAAAGCAATCACCAAAAGCTAAAGTGCAGAATGAGCTCAGGCTTGCTAGAGAGGTTAAGAACAACAAAAAGGGTTTTTTTGGGTATGTCCGCGGCAAAAGGAGGAAGAAGGAAATGGTAGGGCCACTACGCGGAGAAGATGGCAAAATGCTAACAGGAGACAGAGAAAAGGCAGAATTACTCAACACCTTCTTTGCCTCAGTGTTTTCAGAAAAGGAAAAGGGTGACCAACCTGAGGATAATCGAACAGACGACACAATAGGGGAAATCCAGCACAGACGTACAGCACAAAGAGGTAGTACAGGAATGCCTTCTTAATCTAAATGAATTTAAATCTCCAGGACCAGATGAACTACATCCAAGAGTATTAAAAGTGCTGACAAATGTAATCTCAGAGCCATTGGCAATAATCTTTGAGAACTCCTGGAGAACAGGAGAAGTCCCAGCAGACTGGAGGAGGGCAAACATTGTCCCCATTTTCAAAAAGGGGAAAAAAGACGATCCCAGCAATTATCATCCAGTTAGTCTAACATCAATACCAGGGACGATTCTAGAGCAGATCATTAAACAGAGAGTCTGTGAACATTTAGAAGGCAATGCCATAATCACAAAAAGTCAACATGGTTTTCAGAGAAACAAGTCATGCCAGACTAATCTGATCTCATTTTTTGATAAAATTACCAGCTTGGTAGATGAAGGGAACGCTGTGGATATCGCATACCTTGATTTAGTAAGACCTTTGATAAGGTTCCCCATGACATTCTTGCAAACAAGCTTGTAAAATGTGGGCTAGACAAGTTAACTGTTCAATGGATTTGTAATTGGTTGATCGGCCAAACCCAAAGGGTGCTCAGCAGTGGCTCCTCTTCCTCTTCGAAAGAAGTGACCAGTGGGGTGCCACAGGGTTCTGTCCTGGGCCCAGTGCTAATCCACATCTTTCTCAATGACTTGGATGATGGAATTAGGGGCATACTTATCAAATTTGCAGATGACACCAAACTAGGAGGAGTAGCTAATACCCTAGAGGACAGGATCAAAATTCAAAATGACCTGGATAGACTGGAGAGCTGGGCCAAAGTTAACAAAATGCAGTTCAATACAGAGAAATGTAATGTACTGCACTTAGGACGGAACCATGAAACACATAGATATAGGATGGAGGAGACATGGCTGAACGAGACTACGTGCGGAAGGGATCTAGGAGTCCTAGTAGACCACAAGTTGAACATGAGTCAACAGTGTGATGCGGCAGCTAAAAAGGCCAATGCGATTTTGGGCTGCATCAATAGAAGTATAGTGTCTAGATCAAGGGAAGTGGTGCCGCTCTATTCTGTCTTGGTCAGACCTCACCTAGAATACTGTGTCCAGTTCTGGGCACCACAATTCAAAAAGGATATTGACAAATTGGAGCGTATCCAGAGAAGGGCAACTAAAATGGTGAAAGGTCTGGAAACCATGTCTTATGAGGAGAGACTTAGGGAGCTAGGTATGTTTAGCCTGGAAAAAAGACAATTAAGGGGCGATATGATAGCCCTGCTTAAGTATTTGAAGGGATGTCATGTTGAGGATGGAGCAGGTTTGTTTTCTGCTGCTCCAGAGACTGGAACACGGGAGCAATGGATGCAAGCTCCAGGAACAGAGATTCCACCTCAACATTAGGAGGAACTTTTTGACAGTAAGAGCTGTTCAGCAGTGGAACACACTCCCTCGGAGCGTGGTGGGGTCTCCTTCCTTGGAGGTCTGTAAACAGAGGCTGGATGGCCATCTGTCGGGGATGCTTTGATCGTGATTTCCTGCGTGGCAGGGGGTTGGACTGGATGGCCCTCGTGGTCTCTTCCAACTCTACAATTCTATGATTCTAAGACAAGTGAGCGTACTTATGATGGTTATGTAGAATGCAAGAGTTTTAGCCAATTTAGATTAGCACACACAGCTGGTGAACAGATTCCAAAATCCAGCGAACCCAATATTTGAAGCATTATATCGTGTCAGAATTTTAAATTCATCTAATTGTAATTCAGTGTAAAGCAGCACATATTTTTAAACAGTTCACATACAAGGGAAACATTTTCTGTCTTAGACAATGAGTGGACTTCAGAGTTACAATCCTCTGTTAACTCTACTGACTTGGCCAAACAGGGCTGAGTTGGGACATGAGGTAATAAAATCTTAGTGACTTAGTGTTGCCTTAGTGACTTAGGCAACAAATAGTCAACAGAGATAACTGCAGGTGTGTATGAAAAGGTGCATTCATTACATGTAAAAAACCAGGGGGCAGCATAATGTGAGCATAGTTAAAGGATACATATTCATATATTGAACAATTAATGGGGGTGCTTGTCATGTTATGGCAACTCAATGGAACCTTGGTATCAAAACAGGGTATACAGCAAACATAACAATAAGCAACAAGTTTGGCAATAATTAAATGCTAGTACAGCAGCAACTAAATTTTCAGGTGTCTGATCTTCCTGAGTCTTGTTAGTTAAAAATGGGGAAAGGCATTGTCCTTTTGAATTAGGTCAGGATGCTTGCAACAGGGAATATAAATTGTCCAACAGGGAATTAGAAGACAATTGAGGAGATATACAAAAATGATATACATCCAGATGTGGCCATGTGTTGAATAAAGAACAGTCATGCAAAGTTTCTTCAGCAGTAACAGAAGTACTTGTAAATAAAACAGTCATCACTGAACTGGCAGTGTTTAGAATACTGCTGCAACCAAGTTTTCAGGTGTCCTTGATTTTGTTCAGTCAATATCATTTGTGCTTTGAGTGGTCAGTCCTTTTGATGTCCCCCCAAGTTACCTTTTTGAGTCTTTAGTCCATGTGATTGTCAAGGGGGAACTTGTATAAAACTGAGGTTTAAGGTTGAAGTTGAAGCATGGCATAGTCCCATCGCTTGAGCTGGCATCGCCACTGCAGCGCAGCCTCGCCCTAGGTAATGGGAGATGCACAGGGCTGTTCCACTTAGGATTCTGGAAGCTGTTGATATAAAAATCTGGAAAAGGTGCAAAAAATGCTTCTGTATAGGAAATAAAATCCGAAATAATTAGTAATTCATGGTAAATAGCACAATATGCAATTGCTTGTTTGACTGCATGACCATTAAGGAGCACACAGGAGGCACACTCATCCCTTTTTGTTTTTTTTTCAAAAAGAGCTTTAAAAGCAACAATGGCTTGACCTGTGGAATTATAAGGAATGTCATGAGGTACTGTAATTTTCCAAAAAGGTTAATATGGATCTTTGAAAAAGGAATAAAATGAATCATTAATTTGCCAAAGATCTAAGGCCCATGTACCTCAAGAGTTCACCCTGGCTGGAAAAGAGGTTAAGTAGAAAATATAGGAAGTTTTTATTCCTGTAATAGAAAAGAGGTTTGGATCTCTTAGAGAAGACTGAATTCCAAGGCGACTTGTATCACCACTGTGAATTCAAATTCCTGTTTTGTAATTGGAAAGGCAATGCATGTTAGATCTACGTCCATTAATTGTAACACTTTAGATGATAAAATCTGCTAAGCTTATCAGAAGGTAAACTTTGCTGTGTTGGAGATAAATGAAGCCATTAAACAGAGGTAAAGAGCAAACATTAGCTGAAGGACAATCAAGCAATGCATCATGAACTTTTTAGTAACTCATTTAAGTAAACTAGAAACCAATAACAATAATAATAACAATAATAAGCAAAAAGAATGGCTAAAAGGAGCACAAATTCTATTTGGCTGTCATGATCTGCAAAGAGGCAAGGGATTATTGGGGTACCCAAAATTCAGAAGGGGTCTTTGGCAAGTCAAAAAAATGACTTCAAATGTAAGATTGAGGAACTAGCTAAAAACAGTGGGATTCTCTTTCACGACACAAATTGCTTACAAGATAGAAGGAGTTCATGACTGAATTATGTGGGATGCAAAAATCTCTAAAATCCAATTCACTAGATTTTACAAACATTCCAATGAAAATCAAGTTCCAGCTGTTCACACTAGGGAACTTCAGGCAGCAAAATTTCATGGGTCTGCTATTACTGAAAAGAATCAGGGAGTTAATGTGTCAGAATGCATGCTCTGACTCTACACAGATTGAACAATTTCAAAACTGCGAAGCATGGGTTTTTTTTTTTTTTTTGAAATTGAGGTGCTGTGAGGTCATTTATCCTAAGCAATTTTGCCCAAGGAAAAAAGTTTCCTTAAATCAAAATTAGAATGACATCCCTTATGGATAATAAAATGCTAAACCAACTTTAGCTTCTAAAACATAATCACAAACAAAGTAAACATTTTAAAATGTAAAGCCATTTCTAACATCTTAAACTATAGTTCCAAGATCCCTCAATCTGCATTGATAGGAAAGACACAAAGTCAAACACAAAACTATTTTACAAATGAGTGGATTATCAAGACTCCTCACTATGGGGAAATTCCATTGCAAAATGTCTTTGAGTTTTCTCACTCAATTTTTGCAAAAAGAGAAAACTACATTCATGGAAAAATTTGTCTGCTTTTCAAGGGGGATACCATTTGTCAAAAGTTTTCACATTTCTCCAATCGAGAGACTTGCCTAATCATTGCAGTTGACACTGTCTCAGCCTCAGGTTGCCTATGAAAGGCTAGGGCAGTCTCAGCTTGAGATCTCCTTTTCTCCAAAGAAAAAAGAGTGGTGGTGGAAGAGAAGAAATTACATTTCTCTGCCACTGTCTGTCTGGATTTCCCAGAAATCTTAAGGATTTCTACCACACTTTCAGGAAGGGGGGTGCTCAAAAGGGAAAGAGGTCTAAGAGACCACTCTGGCTGGGGTTTGCAGTGCTTCACCTAAGTGATGTTTGGCGTTTGAAGCCATTACCCTTAGGAATGTGGTTAAAATTGTGCTGCATGTGTCCACTGTAAAAGAAACTTGAGAAGCTGCAGCCTTATGGATGATGCAGTCCTCAGCATTTCCATTTGGGACTTTTGCTGCTTTCTGAGCAAGGTTTTGAGTTCCTTTGTCCAAAGTCCTGAGAAAAGCTGCTGTTGTTGGGGTTGAACATTCTACTTCCCTTTTCTGGGTGCTCTCAGTCTCTGGGGTGCATTCCCTATTCTTGGGGGTATCCAGGCTGTTGTGCCAAGGGGTTCCTATGAGAGGGACTTGCAAAAGATTCCCATTGGGTCCATTCTTTACATTTCCCATTTGGGGCCCATTTGGATGATCTTTTAGATAGATGGGCAGATCTTGTAAATCAGGACCTTTCAGCATGAATCTCAAAGTTGGTAGACAGGGGCCTTTCAAATCTGGGGGCTGTGGGAACAAAGTTGGTATACTGAGATTTCCCAATTTTTTCGACTCCATAAGGGCTAAATTAACTTTTCCAATAATCAAAAATTGATACTCACCCCTTTTCTTGGATGTTTCTTCCTGTATCTCATCTGCCCCTAGAAGAAAGTCTCTGTTCTCTGGGGAAAGTTTCTCTGAAGCTTGTGTCTGCATGTGTATGTTTTCTGGGGGTCTGCCTTGCCATCCCCACAACTGCTTTGGGATAGCATCCAAGTGGATCGCTTTTGGTTCTGTGTGGTCCACTTCTGGGACAAGAGTTTGTAAGACTTCACTTGCCTCTCTAGCAGGGTTTTGTATTTCTAATTGAAAATTTCTCCACCACTTGAAGTTTAGGGTGTGGTTTGGAGAAAGTTGTCCCTCCACATTCACGGGGTTAGGTTCTTGAGACCTCCGCGAATGTGGAAAAACCACGAATAACAGATGCTGCTCCCGCAGCCCCCCCCCAGAGGGAGGGAGGCAGTGGGAGGGTGTCTGGCCAGCCTGGCTGGCCTCTCCGTGGCCTTTCTGAGGGGACTCCAGGCCTTAGAAGCCCCGGAGCCTGCTGAGAAAGGCCAGGGAAGGCAGCGTGTGGGTGGGGAGGAGGCTGCGCTGTCTCTCCCCGGCCTTCCGAAGCGGGGTCCGGGCTTTGGAGCCCTGGAGCCTGCTGAGAAAGGCTGGGGAAGGCAGCGTGTGGGTGGGGAGGAGGCTGCGCTGCCTCTCCCTGGCCTTTCTCAGCGGGGTCCGGGGCTCCAAAGCCCTGGACCCCGCTGAGAAAGGCCGGGGAAGGCAGCGTGTGGGTGGGGAGGAGGTTGCGCTACCTCTCCCCGCCCTTTCTCAGTGGGGTCCTGGGCTTTGGAGCCCTGGAGCCTGCTGAGAAAGGCCGGGGAAGGCAGCGTGTTGGTGGGGAGGAGGCTGTGCTACCTCTCCCCGGCCTTTCTCAGCAGGCTCCGGGACTCCAAAGCCCCGGACCCCACTGAGAAAGGTCAGGGAAGGCAGCGTGTGGGTGGGGAGGAGGCTGCACTGCCTCTCCCCGGCCTTTCTCAGCGGGCGCCGGGGCTTTGGAGCCCCGGTGCCTGCTTCGAAAGGCCTGGGACAGCAGCGGGCTGGCGGGCGAGCGGGCTGGCAGGAAAGAGGCTGCGCTGCCTCTCTCCGGCCTTTCTCACCCCCCCGCCCTTCCCAGAGTGGCGATGGGGCTTCTGAAGCCCCTGCCGCCACGCTACTTCACCCCCCTGCCCTTCCCAGAGTGGCTATGGGGGCTTCTGAAGCCGCCGCTGCCACTCTCCCTCACCCCCCCTTCCCAGAGTGGATCACTATCCCAATCTGGATCACTATCCTTACTGCAATTCCCATCATCCTGGCAAGATTAATCCATTCGTTCCCAAGTTACAGGTTTGACTAGATGATCTTCAGTTTCCATGTGGCATATGGAAAGCATTTCTGCTGATTCCTTAGCTGGAATGCCAGGGTCATTTTTACATTCTTCTGCCATCTCCTGGACTGCGCTATGACTTTGTGGGTTTTGTAATTTGTTTGCTGGAATGGCAGAGGTGGCAGGCAATGGAGGTACAAACAAGGTGGACTGATAAGTTGGAGAAGTGGATAGCTCTATAGCTTTTGATTTATAGCCAGTTTTTTCCACTGCATAACGACAAAGATGCCACAAATGCAAGATTTCAATTGAAGCCCTAGGTTCTGCATGTAATGCCCTTCTAGTTTCTCCCAATCCTTAAGCTGTAGGGATCCTTTCTAGGGATACCAGGGGCACTTTCCCCCAAGTTTAAGGACCAGCCTTTGAACTGCATCCTAGGAAGGATGATAACCTATCCTATGTAAAAGAAATAAAAGTTCCTCATCATGATTCTCCTGTTCTCCGGAGAGAGAAGCTCCCATACTTACCTGGGGATCAATTTGATGTCCATCAAAGCTCATGCCGAGCAAGGTAAGTTGGGAAGAGGTCTGGGAGGGGGACGGGTCCCCTTACAGGCCACCAGATGTAGTGATGATGCTCAAACGCCCTCTGGGATTGTCATGGTAGAGCATACTTTATTGGTACAACAGCTAGTTTATATAGTCTAGTGGTCATGTATACACTGTTAATCATTATTGTAAGGATTATGTTGGTACACAAGAGTACATGCAGACATACTAATTACCTGAATATACAAGAAGGGTTGTAAGATACATACAGACGTAATTATTGCTTTTCTAGGTACACACAGGTGTAATCATTTGGGTACACTGATCTTGTCTTGGGGATTATTCTCAGTTGACCTAATATCTTCCTTGTTAATTGGGAGGATGTCAGACTACATGCAGTCACATGGGGGAGTGGGCATTCCCGAGCATCCCGAAAATGCATGTAGCACACAAATCAGTATTTTTATATATATAACTGTAAAACTAATCTGAAAAGTTGTTGTTCTAAAAATGAAACCGTAATCTGGTTGTAAATATTAAGATTATACCAAGATTCTATGATTCTAAGAATGAGTCTTCTGTAACTTTGAATTGTGTAAAATACGTAGTAAGCTTATAGCAAGGAAGAATGCCCTTTTTTGGGTGGGTGGGGAATCACATGATTAAATCGAGTCAGTCTGAGTAGTGATTTAAATCAAATCCACCCTGCTCCAGAGACAGACCACCTATCCCTCCTGTTGAGTCTCCCAAGTCTTGATAGTATCCTCTTTGAACTGGTGGATGAATAAATCCAGTCTGTCTCAACGTTTACCTTTCAGACCATCCATGCCTATAAAGATGGCGACCACAAATGCCTCTCTGTTGAGATGGGGAGCTCATGTGGTCCTGTACTCTATAAAGTGTGTGAATGTGAGCTTCACATAAACCTGCTGAATGCATCAAGGCATTTTGTGCATTTGAGACAATCCTCAGGAACTAGCCGGTGCAGGTGGTCTCAGACAATACAACAAGGAGGCACATGATCTGAATCTCTAGTCCAGGGTTTCTCAACCAGAGTTTCCTGCAACCCTAGAGTTCTGTGAGAGGCAGCAAGGTTTTACATGATCGTGAGAAAATATTTTTTTTAGCTGTAGACATTTATTTATTTTTAATTATAGGGTTTCCTGAGACCTGAAAGTTATTTCAAGGGTTCATCCAGGGTAAAAAGGTTGAGAAAGGCTGCTGTAGTCAATCTTACTTCGAATCTGTGTGACTGGTGTCTGGCCCATCATATTACACTGGTGCTAATTCACCTATCCAGGAAATGCCTGAGACTGCTTCATGAGTGCTGTTTTGACAGAAACACTCTCCACACTGAATTCAGCAGGTGGGGGTTCCCATCTCTAGATAGGTTTGCCATGGAACACAACACATAATGTCCCCAATATTGCAGTCATCAGCCATAAACGTCAGCTACTCTTGGAGATGCTTTTCATTTTGATTGGAGCAGCTCCTTGCCACTCTTGACTCATTATGTTTGCCAAGAGGTTTACAGGGCCGTGACATGGTCCCAGCCTTCCATGTTCATATATGACTTTGTTGCTGTTTGCTGCCAAATCAACTTCGACATACGTATCTCCCAAGATCTCTAGTCATAAACTGCTCTGCTTAGATCTTGCAAACTCAGGGCTATGGCTGAATTACATTTACTCAACCTGCCTTTTCCAATGACTCATGTTGTCTCATGATATGTCCAAAGTATGACAGCCTCAGTTTAGTTATTTTCACTTCTAGTGAGAGTTTATACTTGATTTGCTTTAAGTCCCATTCCTTTGTCCTTTTGGTAGTCCATTGTATGTGTGGAACTCTTCTCCAGGACCACATTTCATATTAAGTTGATTTTCCTCCTGTCAGCTTTCTTTATTGTCCAGCTTTCACCACTATATATAGAAATTGGAACTACGGCTGGATGATTCTCACTTTGATATTTAATGATAAATCTTTACACTTGAGGATCTTATGTAGCTCCTTCATAGCTGCCTTTCCACGTCTTCGTTTCTTCTGATTTCGTCACTACAGTCTCATTGTGATTAATGACTATAGGATGTTTTGAACTATTTCAGCGTCTTTCTTACCCACTTTAAAGGCCGTGGCCATTATTTTTGTCTTTTTAACATGCACCTGTAACCTTGCTTTTTACACATTCTTCCTTAACTTTCATCAGTAGTCATTCCTAGTCTTTACTATTTTCAGCAAGTAATATGGTGTCATCTGCATCTGTTAAATATGGTTGATGTTCCTTTTCCCCACTTTCACACCTGATTTTTCTAAGTGAATTTCTGCTTTCTGTCTGATATATCTGTGTATAAATTAAACAGATAGGGTGATAAAATACAGATTTGTCTTGACTACTTTGCTAGTGAGAAAATATTATATTTCTCCATATTGTGTTCTGGTAGCCCAGAATTATGCATCAGAGCAATTAGATGTTGTGGCACTCCTGTTTCTTTTAGAAAAAAACCCATAATTTCTCATGATTATACAATCAAAGGCTTTGCTGTAATTTATAAAGTGGAGTTTGATTTTCTTCTGAAAATTTAGTGTGTTCCATTATCCGAATTATCTTTGTGGTATGATCTGTAGTGCCTCATTCTTTTCTGAAACCAATTTGGACATCTGGAAGCTCTCACACCATATATGGTAAAAGCCTTTCTTGTAAAATCTAGAGCATCATTTTGCCAGCATGGGAGATCAGTGCAGTAGTTCAATGATTACTACAATCCCTGGTGTCTCCTTTCTTGGGTACTGGAATGTATATTGAAGGTTTCCAATCCGTGGGTCATTGTTTTGTTTTCCATATTTGTTGGCAGATTTTTATTAGAATTAAAATTTGAATGAAATCTGTCTTTACAGCTTGAAACAGGTCTGTTGATATACCATCTGTTCCTGGTGATTTATTTCTCGTGAGTCCTTTGAGAGTCTTTTCCACATAGCTTTCTAAATCTGTGGGTCCATCTTCAAATAGTTCTTCCTTAAAGGAATCTGTCATCATTTTAATAGCTGGTTGAGTGTTATAGACTGGATTTGAGGTCTAGCAACCAGACATTTGTCATGCATTTCCTTCTTTGGCTGACCCTTCCTATCATCCAGGTCAGGAACTTACTAGTCTTCCATTTGTGCAGGTCACAGAGACCATGAAGGAGGGGGAAGGCTATTTACCTGTAACTGCAATTCTTTGAGTGGTCATTTGTAAACTTATACAACCTGCCTCCCTCCCTCTTGGTCCTGCCTTGCCTCTTCCCAATAATTGGGCATATGTTGTGGACCAGAACTTGGGCAATTAGGCACAAAGGCACCAGGATCATGCATGGTGGAGAGACAGGGCTTCAGACTAAAGGACAGCATAGCTCTAGAAATTTTAAGGATACAGCTGCACAGGCACAAGATGACCCATTTGTTTGAGTTCAGATATGACCACAAGCAAACTTGTCCTTTGTTTCTTTGTTGAGTCTGTTTATATGGAGAGTGATGTTATTTATTATTGGAAGGGGGAGAGTGTTGACTTCCCTGGTCTTCTTGTTATCTTCCTACATTTGCACAAATACCGTACTTAACCCATTTGATGCTTTGTCATGAGGGCTGAGACTTCATAATTTGTCTTTTTTTTTTAAAAAAAAAATCAAATTATGTCTAGATTGCTTCCTTTCCCTTCTAAAATTTTGGATGTCAGCTGATGAGAACTATTTTTAAAGGAATGCTTCATGTAGAACCTTTTAGACACAGGTCAAAGTGTCTTTGGGTATACGTCAAAGCTGATCAGTAGATATTATACCAAAGTACAGGGCTATTTTAGTTGAGTAACAGCACAAACTTTCATCAGCCTCTTCAGATGCAGGTCCCACCAAGTCCAGTCAGGCTTTTAGATGCTCTTGAATTTCATAATGTTAACAGTGTTTAACATAACTAACACTAAAATCTTTTCTTTGATACAGCCCTACAGTGTTTTTGCCTTCTCTGTACAAAAGAAAACTTTACTTGCACAACAGATGGGCTCTGCATTACTTCAGTAACACGAAATGGAGACAAAATCATACGTAACAGCATGTGCATAGCAGAAGTTGATCTGATTCCTAGGGATAGGCCATTTATCTGTGCCCCCTCAACAAGTGAAGGAGTTACTACTGTGCCTCATTGCTGTGATAAAGACTTCTGCAATAAAATAGATCTTCCAATTCCAACACCAGGTAATTTTTTTTGCAAAATATACAAAGCATAAGAGATGATAAAATAGTTCAAATACAATGAAAGCAGATAGCAGAATAACTTACGCATCATAAGGCATATTTTTATTTTCACATTTCCCCACTCCTTTTCTGTTCTTTGGGTGCACTGAATTATTCTTGGAAACTGAGTGGGTGATGGGAAATCCTGTTTTATTTAATTCTGTTTTATTCCAGGTCATAAAACACCAGTACTTATATATATCTAACTAATAAGTTGTGATTTTCCTTACTCTCTTTTGTTTTCTCTGTTCCTTTCTCAATCCTTAGGTCCTGGACCAGGAAAGCCTTCTTCTAATCTAGGACCAGTGGAACTGGCTGCTGTCATTGCTGGGCCTGTTTGTTTTGTTTGCATTTCACTCATGTTGGTTCTGTACATCTGCCATAATCGTACAGTCATCCACCATCGTGTTCCAAATGAAGAAGATCCTTCAATGGATCGTCCTTTTATATCAGAGGGAACTACTTTGAAAGATTTAATTTATGATATGACTACTTCAGGCTCAGGATCAGGTAACAGTTTCCCCCCAAATATATATTTAAATCATAAGCATAGTAACTTGCTAAAAGCTGTGGGAATAATGACAGTTGGGAGATATCATTGACTCTGGCTATTTTCCTTCTATGATGAATTTATTATATCACTAAGAACTTTTATATTGTTCATAGATCCTACTTTTTATTTTATATGTGAAGTTACTTATAGAAAACAGGAAGTACAGATTATTGGAAGTTTAGCATCAGTGGCATGCCGGAATCTAATCCCCACTTGCAAAAAATCCCTATCTAAAAATATCCTAATCCCAAATTTCTAAGACATTAACTGGTTTG
Organism: Gambelia wislizenii; assembly: GCA_030847615.1. Classification (NCBI taxonomy): domain Eukaryota; kingdom Metazoa; phylum Chordata; class Lepidosauria; order Squamata; family Crotaphytidae; genus Gambelia; species Gambelia wislizenii. The sequence goes on from JAUMIR010000006.1 coordinate 60,508,833, forward strand.
CTGTTAGCATACATGTTGGTTTTTTATTCCTGATATGTACATGATCTCACAAAAAAGTTTTGAGTAAACATTGGAACTGCTATAATTGTAACCTTTTCACAACTACCAAGAAAGAGTAGGACCAGTTGCATAATCTTCTGTGTAGTAGTGAGGTCAATACACCCTGCAAGAGGATGTGGAGGCGTCTTAGCTGGGTTGCCCCATTTGCGGAGTGCCTTCCCATTAGTGTCTTCATTTAGGCATTAAGTAAAAATGTGGCAATTTATTAAAGTCTTTGGGGCCTAACTGGTTTACTCCAAACTGTTCACACACATGGTTTTAAACTTTTTAAATCTGTTTTTAACTTGTTAATTTGTGTAATATGTTTTTAATCTATTTCAATTATTTTTATTGTTTTACTGTGCTTATATTGGTTTTACTTATACATCACCCTGAGATCCCATGTTATAGGATGAAACATACATATTTTAATTAATAAATAATAATATTGGGATTGCCAGCCTTATCCCATAGTCATGATGTCAGCTTGAGGTAAATGACATCCAAACCTGAAAAAAGAAAAGTCTCATAGGATCAATATGGCATTGTTTCTCTTATTGATCTCTGACAAAGATTTCAAAGACTGCAATTGAATGAAATGTTAAGTCATAATAATGCTAAAAACAGGCTTGTACTGTACTTCTTTCTCTACTTCAGTGAAGAGAAAGAAGTTTGGTGTCTTCTTTTATAGATTAACCATCACTTGTTGTGATCTTAAACTGCAGCACATCTTAACTATGGTTAGTTGAAATAATACAGCTTGTTTAAAGTTGGCTTGTTTGTTTGTTTTTAAGGGACAGAATGGGGAAATTATAAATCTAGATTATGATAATGCCAAGCTTTTGAAAATTTCAAATCTCTTCATGAGGCAAGATGTTACAAAAAGCAGGTGGAGGGAGGGAAATAAGGGGGAAGACTTAACTGAAAAGTCACATACTTTGTTTGATACGAGATATAATAAAGAGGAATGGTCTGCAGACTTTCAAATGGAGTTCATTAGATGATGATATGCCATTAGGTTTCAACAGGAGTTGGACAAGCAGTAAAATTTTCCATTTTGAAAATACAGTGCATTGTAAACTCAGAACTGTTTCCATGTTGTGTGAATTTAACCATGTTGTGTTGGTTAAAGAAAGAAATTAGGCAAAAAAAATCTTTTTACATTGACAAGGTTATAGAACATTTTAAATTTAGGATTGGGTAAAGTCAGCAAAAGCCAGTTTTGGTAGATTTATCTAAAGTTGCAGGAGATGAACCATGAGAAAACAAAGTAATAGTTGCAAGTAGCTACAAAGTTCTCTTCTGCCAGTGTAATGTCCTATGGGTGAGACCTCTTGTTTCTAGCTTTAAACCATGTTTTAGTGTGTTACATCTGAGCAAAGCCTTGATTAACTGGGTCTTTGTCACTGGTTGTTAAATTTTGTTTAGGTTTGCCATTACTTGTTCAAAGAACAATTGCAAGAACAATTGTATTACAAGAAAGTATTGGAAAGGGTCGGTTTGGAGAAGTATGGCGAGGAAAATGGAGAGGAGAAGAAGTTGCAGTGAAAATTTTTTCTTCAAGAGAAGAACGTTCATGGTTTCGTGAGGCAGAAATCTACCAAACTGTTATGTTACGTCATGAAAATATTCTTGGGTTTATCGCTGCAGACAATAAAGGTTAGGAGCTTTAAAAAAATTGTTTCTGACCTCTCTTGCTTGTTGTAAAATTTATAAGCATGTGCAGGCAGGCGGGGGGAGGTTCAGTGCAGTTCTTGAGACCCTTACTGACCCCTGCCAGGATGCAGAAGCTGTCCCTAATATTTTGGCCAGAAAAACACATATAAAGTGCACACAGCCAAAAAAAGAAAAGAAAAAAGAAAAAGAAACCCTCTATAGGGCTATTTTATCTCTTTCAGGAGGCTTTCCACCCTGAAACAGCCACCTCAGCAAAAAAACAAAAAAACAAAAACAAAACAAAACAAAAAAGCAGTGTGACCAAGAGACACCAAATGGTGTGGCTGTGAGAGGAGAACTGTGGTCCTCTGGAATTCTATAAAAGCTGAAAATGGGTGGTGCAGACTTCTGGTCTCCTACTTTCAAATGAAATGTTGTACGGTGGGCTCTCCTTATCTGTGGGTGCCATATCCATGAATTCGCGTGACTGTGGATTGTTGCACCCCATGCCTAAAATGGCAGTGATTTGCATGTGGATGCACTGGAGCATCCGTGTGCATGTCACTACCATTGAATTGTATGGGGCTCAACCTTCTTATGTTTTTGCTATCCACAGTGAGTTCTTGCCCATTGTAAATGACATTACAAATCTAATGATTTTTAAATGTAAATCTGGATTGCAGGCATTCTGCTGATCTTAAAAGAATTCTCAAAAGCATATTAAAATCCCCTGCCACAAAGCCATCCCCTTTTCCTTTTGTGTCATGTCCTAATTAGACTGTAAACCTGAGGGTAGAGAACTGTTTTGTTGTTCTTTTATTTAGAAAACACTATGTACAATGATGGTGCTATATAAATAAATGACAATAATATTATACTTATGCGGTTGTTCATAGTAATAATCTTCAAATATTTGTTCTTGTAATATGAGGTTTAAGTGATTTACAATTGATTCAGAGGGTTTACTCTTGCTGAAACCAGCAATTAGATTTAGGCCTTTGTCTGCAGTCCTTTACCTGAACACTATTTCAATTTCATTGACTGTTCATGTGTAAGCAGCTAGTACGTGCAAGGATGGCAAACATTATTGCTCATTTTTTGGCTTCAGTAGGAAAGCTTTCCATTGGCTTGAGATCTTGCTGCAAAGAGATAGTTACATGAAATGCTGGCCATGCATAAGAAGAACATATGGAGTTTATTTACATTTTGTCTTTGGAAAGCGTTTTATAGTACTTCTTCTTTGTTACAGATAATGGTACGTGGACACAGCTCTGGCTTGTGTCAGATTATCATGAGCATGGCTCTCTCTTTGATTATCTAAACAGATATACAGTCACTGTGGAAGGAATGATAAAACTAGCTCTGTCTACTGCCAGTGGACTTGCACATCTTCACATGGAGATTGTTGGCACTCAAGGTAATTTACCATAATGAATCTTTTGCATAATTAGTATGGCCTAATTAGAAGAAGCGTTACATGAAGACGTACATGATGCTTTATTAAATAAAATAAAGAATGAAGTTTTGTGCTCTCAGATTTATGATATATATGCTCTCCATTCAATTAACTTAAGTCACTCAATTTAGTTTCACAAAAAATATGTTTTGTATTTATACAGAGTGATTTTCCATAAAGAAGGAAGGCTCTACTAACTTCATCTGCTTTCCAGAGTTCTATATGTAGTCTTTCCCTAAGCAGAGGATTTAATCATGTAATAAATAAATAGTCATATATAGAAAATATGTAAAGCTGTCTGTATTTAACTGAGTCTAGAATATCTATTAACTGGTTTAACTGAGTCTAGAATATCTATTAGCTAGTTTAATTCAAAGAGTTAATGTCCTTCAATCTTCTTTTAAATTTTTCTCTTAAAGATCTCAAAATTGTTAAAAAATGTAATAGATTTCATAAATGGTTATCTAAACATATGTTTAATATCAGATTTTTTTCCAGATTTCAACAATGAATTTGGGTTTAAATGTGCAATCTTAGTGTGATTCTGATTTTCTTTTTAATGCAGGGAAACCCGCCATAGCTCACAGAGATTTGAAATCAAAAAATATTTTGGTAAAGAAAAATGGAACATGCTGCATTGCAGATTTAGGTCTGGCAGTAAGACATGATTCAGCTACAGATACAATAGATATTGCCCCAAACCACAGAGTGGGAACAAAAAGGTAAAATAATACTCTTTTTAATAGAATGCATTGGGTAGCGGCAAACTTGAACACAGAACTCTCTAGTATCAGTTGAAAGCAGATATTACACTCCTATAATGGAAACCAGTGTAGTTTGTCTTAGAGCTTAGAATGTTAGGTTTGAATATTAATTTTATAATGTTGACCTAGGGGCATATTTGATTTTTGGTATCTTCAGAAGTGATATTTTTATCCTTTTAAACTTGCCTTCTCCCAACCTGGAATTTTCTCTGATTAACTTAAAAAGCTTATAATGTAATTATTGCTTGGAGATGGAGAGACTCCAATACATTTGGAAAATACCAGGCTGGGAAAGGCTGTCTTGAAGTAGGGAATCCCATCGTACAGCCTATTCATTTTTGTCTCTGATCTTTATCTCTTTTTCTCTCTCCGTTCCTCCTGTCACCCTTGCAAATATCTACACTGTTCACTTGCCTTTCAGACATCAAGGTTAATAAGGAGTGGTTAAAGTTTATTGAAGATTAATATGTTAATTTCAGGTAGGGGCACTCATCCACTATAAATATAGCAATTAGTGGCTAACTCTAGAGATCAATCAGTCAAAAAGGTGGAGAATTCTTAATCAGAAATATTTTAAATGCTTATCAGCATACGCAGAACATTATTCTGCATAGCTGAAACATGCATGCTCTTTGCCTCCCCACATTCTGTCAAGTAATGTGATTTGCAGAGATCAGTAGTAAAGGACGTGGTTTACTCATTTAAGTAAATGAGGCTCTTCTGATTAGATTTGTTCAAAAGAAAAACATAAGCAAGAATAGGAAGGTATGATTTTAGCCATCTATATCTTTTAACTTCAAGCTCCAACTTTAGCATACTCTGCAAAAAGTGTGTGATCCTTGGAAGAAAGAGATGAGAGAAAAGCAGAATTGGGGGTGACAGAAAAACTTAGAGGATTTGGTGAGGTTAGAGCTATTAATTGGGAGCCAAAAGATTCATTTACCTACAAACCCATGCCCTTCCTGTGTCTACTCAGAACTGTGGCAAGGGGGAATTTGAAGAAGGCTTGCCACTTAATTACCCAGCAGTGAGCAGTAACAAACATAAAGGAATATTACAAAAGGTTTGATTGCAACCCACCCTAAATAATAATATCTAATATTATATATTATACAATAATATACAATAGAAATGAAATAAAATAAATAGAAGAGGAGAATTGAAAAGAGTCACAATGCATCCTTTACTCACAAAAAGACAAACCAGCTAATAGGTGTGGTATTAGTGGGAGGCACCAGCCTTCCAGGTTTAAAGGGCCTGATATTTTATAAAAGCCATGCCTTCTTGAGGGCTGAAGAAACAAGTCAGTCCCCTCATTCCATACTATTCCATTCATTACCAGGACACATTTTTCATCTTTATCAGTGGTGTTTCGTTTACTTCCCAATCCCAGTTGCTTACCAATTGTTCTACTATTGCTGGTTTCTGTTGCCTAGTAACAGAAGCATGTGATGCATTTCCTCCAGTACTGATCCCCTTCCTCCTTAGTCCTTCCAGTCTTATTGAATCTGGCACAGGAAAAGTTATCCAATCTAAAGAATTCTGAAACTTTAAAATTAATTAACCTTTTAAAGCATAAGATTAACTCCAGCATTAGTCAGGAAATCTATGGTCGAATCCTATTAGTGGCTTATGCATGTGCATGTCTCTTTTTGGATGAAGGAGAGCTGTTCTCTAGCCCTTTGTACTCTGCCCAAAATCTCTCCTTTGCAGTTCTCAAGCTCCAGGAGGGGCTGCTGCTTACTGGTGGAGAGTGGAAGGAGAGGGAGACAGTTTGGTCGATGAGATGTAGCTGCTCTGTTCTCTGTGGGGGGAGTGTGCCATCAGTGAGTGTACCTCATTTCTTTCCTCCTCCTTACTGAGGTCAGCTGCTTCTTCGTTGTCTGATTTGCCTCCCCTCTCCACTGGTAAACACCAGCAGGAGCCCCTTGGTGGCTTGTCAGCTGCTGGAGTGGAGGGAGGACATGGAACTGCATGGGTGGAGTGTTATACTCTGTCCGCTTGATGTGAAATCTCAGCCCTAATGAGCTAAGCTGCATTGGTAGAAATTTCGAATGAGTTAATCAAATAGTTAGTTCCAAGCTTGGCCTATCTTGTTTGATGTGCATGTGGAAATGTTAGATTTAAATCCTGACAGATGTGAAGCTTCTTCAAAAATCACTTTTGTATCATCTGAACATTTTTGACAAGGTAATTTATGAGTCTTAAATATTGCTATATGCTGCTACTGAGGGCAGTAATGTCACTTGCCTCCCTTTGGCCTGTCACTGTTTCGTGACAGGATCCTGAAATCTAGACTGGGCATTCTCTCTGAGATAGTATGCAGACTTGAGTGATTGAAACTTACTTGGTCCCACGGATGGGGCACATCCTTCCTCTCCACACTGATTTTGTTTAATAAAACAGCAATAAAAATGTATGCAGATAGGAAGGATGTGACTTGCCCCAAGGCTAAACATAATTTGATTATCTGTATCTTGGAGAGAGGTTTATAGCTTTAAAAATCTTTGTAAATCATAAGATAATTATACATCTAATTTTTTATGCTGTGATTGTAGTTAGGCTGTTCCAGTGTCTCACATAAGCCTTATTCTCACAGCAGCTAATGGGGAGATAAATTTCTATCTGAACCATATCACTGCAGACTGTAGGTAAATCATGGAATGCTCCTTCATATACAGTTGTCCCTTTACATTCATGGCTTTGACTATGTATTCGTGGAAATTCCTTCCCCCCCTGCTCCCCCCAACACAGCCTCTGAGCATTTAAGGAGGAAAACTTCCTGCACACATACACACACAGGGGAGATCCCAGCAAGCAAGCAACCCCCCCACCAGCCTCTGAGGGTCTAAGGCGAAAGAAAAGCACAGCCCCATGCTGTGAGCACGCAAGCAAAGTCCCCCCTTGCCACTCCCCTCTCTGTGTCTTAACAAACTGAATTGCTTCTTTAAAACTCACATTTTGCCCCATGTCTCCTCATGGCCCAAAGAAAAGCACAGCTGCATGCTTGCCACCCCATCTCTGTGTCTCAACAAACTGGATTGCTTCTTTTAAAACTCACATTTCGCCCCATGTCTCCTCATGGCCCAAAGAAAAGCACAGCTGCATGCTTGCCACTCCCCTCTCTGTGTCTCAACAAACTGGATTGCTTCTTTAAAACTCACATTTTGAACCTTTCCTACACACGTTCACACACATGGAAGGCGCGGGTGGCATCTCCCAGCAAGCAACAGACCCAGCCTCTGAGTGTTTAAGGAGGAAAGCTTGTGTGCTCGCAGTATGAGGCTGTGCTTTTCTTTCAGCCAGCAGGAAGCTTTCCTCCTTAATGCTCAGAGGCTGCGTCTTTTGCTTGCTGGGAGATGCCACCCACACCTTCCCTGTGTGTGAATGTGTGTAGGAAAGGTTCAAAATGTGAGTTTTAAAGAAGCAATTCAGTTTGTTAAGACACAGAGAGGGGAGTGGCAAGGGGGGACTTTGTTTGTGTGAACTTGCTGGGAGTTCAGATGCCACCCGCACCTTCCCCGTGTGTGTGTGTGTGTTTAGAAAGGGCTCTTTGTTAAACCCTCAGAGGCTGCTTTTATTCGTGTTCTTTTTCACTTTCGCAGGGGTCTTGTTCCCGTAACCCCCACAAATGTGAAGGGACGACTGTGTGTGTGTGTATATATAAAAATATAGGCTAGGTTCCCCCCCAAATGATTCCCACCCCCAAGACCTCACCTGAGGTGGTAAAATCCAGTCACTGTTCTGTCCCAAATGCTCTTTGTGAGAACTTGGTCTAATCCTCCTTTTCTTTCTCTGCCTCTCTTTCTTGCTTACAGTCACATAGTGCACCCTAGTGGCCACAGAGATAGAAAGAGACTGGAGGCAGGAGAATAAAATAATTCTCCTGGGGTACCTGGAAGCCACCCCTTCACTTTTCTATGGCACTTCCCTCTAGTTCAGATAGGTGGGGTCTCCAATCTTGAATTTCTTCTGCAGGGAGACAGAACACCCTACCTTTCCATGTTTTCAGATTGGTCCTGGCCTGTTATATAGGACAGTTATGCACCGTTAGCGTTCTGAAGAGCCCAACAAATTGTTCATTATTGAAGGATTGACTCCCTCCCTCCCTTCCTTTTGATGTTTTTAAACTGGGGATGGGGAGGATGTTCTTTCTGGGTTTTTTTCTGGGACAGAAGTGAAATGTGGGGGGAAATGAAAAAAATGCAATCATTGCATTTGTGCCCCAAATTTAAAAGCACAGTTTATTCAGACAATAGTTACACATTTAATAGTTGAGTTTACTTTTAGTACTTCCTTTTAAAAAGCAACTGAACTAGAGAACTCTTGAGAAATTTGACATCATAGGTTTTACTCTTTTTATAAAAAGCAGGCAAAGAGGTAAATTTGAAAACAGAAGAAAGCATCAGCATTACAGTACTAAAAGCACTTATTTTCAGAAAAAGAGCTGAGAAAAGCAGGAAAAGAAACCCAGGACTCACTGGATAGCAGTTTTATTACATGAAACTTTGTCTATTCACTCTCATTTTCTATCTCACTATAAAGTCTTTCTGCTTCTTCTGATCCTTCATTTTAAATATCTTTATGAAAGTTAGAAAGCTTCACCCATTCACGTGTCAGTTTCTTTCTTGATTTGGTATATTTCCAAACACGAGTACAGTATAGGCCAGTTACTGTTGCATGCTATAGAAAGTAAAGAATCTGAAGAATATAGGAAAGAATAGGAGTCAGAGGCTATTGTGTTGTTCAGTGGCCCTGCCATCATGTTGCAGGGTGGATTATCTTAAAAAGAATCCTAGGCTGCATTCTTAGATCAAGTAATTAATTGATAGTGTACTGTGTTCTGAAATATTAAAAACTTTATTTTCAATATTAAATCCAATTGTGCTTATAAATCATTTTGGGATTTGTCTTTAAATACAGCCATCCCTCCACATTCGCGGGGATTAGGGGCACGAGACTCCCGCAAAAGTGAAAGAAACATGAATAAATGTTGGCTGTCAAGATTGGGAAATTAAAAGGGGTTGACAGAACAAGGAAAAAGCCTCGATTTCCTCCACTCTCCTCTCTGGTGGCACTTTTGGGGCTTTTCAGCATAGCAGGAAAAGCAGATGATGGCAGGGCTTCTTTCTGGCTCTCTGGGCATGGAAAGCAAGGTTTTAAGCGTTTTCTTTCCTGCCCCACTTCTTTTCCTTCCAATAGAGAGCAAGGTTTTAAGCCTTTTCTTTCCCACCAATAGAAAGCAAGGTTTTCAAATAGGAAGGAAGGTTTTAAACCTTTTCTTTCCCACCCCACTTCTTTTCCTTCCAACAGAAAGCAAGGTTTTGAGCCCATTCTTTACAATTCCCACCCCACTTCTTTTCCTCTGGAGTTCTTTTCCTTCCAACAGAAAGCCAGGGTTTAAGCCCTTTCTTTCCTACCCCACTTCTTTTTCTTCCAACAGAAAGTAAGCTCTTAAGCCCTTTCTTTCCACCCCACTTCTTTTCCTCCTGACTTCTTTTCCATCCAGCACAAAGCCAGGGTTTAAACCTTTTCTTTCCCACCCCATTGCTTTTCCTCTAGCTTTACTTTCCTTCCAACACAAGGCCAGGTTTTAAACCGTTTCTTTCTCACCCCACTGGTTTTCCTCTGGACTTCTTTTCCTTCCAACAGAAAGCACTGCTGAAGACATAGCAAGGAGGGCTTGCCTTCCACCAGCATCTCTGGGCACAGAATAAACTCCCAAGAGATTATTCCGTGCCTGGAGAGCCAGATAAGAAGCCCCATCACCCTCTGCTTTCCCTGCCACAGTGGAAAGCCCCTCCAAAGAGAGAGCAGGGGGCATTTTTTCCTTCAGGGTCTGCAGCACGCAGTAGGCTTGGACAGCTTAATAAAATCTGTGAATAATCAAATCCACAAATGCCAAACTCACAAAAGTGGAGGGCCGACTGTACTTTGTTTTTAGACATTTCCTTCATATTCTAAAATAAAATGCATTTTTAAAATGGGGAGGGGGAACAAAAAGGTTGTTGGGGGGAAAATGGGAAGAAACTGTCCTTTTTTCCTGGGTATTCACATCTTCCTCAAAGGAACCAAGGAATTGGTTTTTCAGGAATTGATAGAAGCTTAAAGATAAGAGTTGGTTAATTCATAGAAGTACATGTACATTTTTGTCTTACTGATTGTCTGCAGGCTGCTTTGGGAGCTATTTTTACTGGGTAGCAGTATAAAAATACTTTAAGTAAATGAATTTAAAAATTGACCAAACCCAGTTCTAAATCATTATATGCATTGCTCTCCACTCTCCCTCTCCACAGTTTTTAAATTCCTGCCTGTCCAACTGATCAAGCTTTTCTTTCTTTCTCCTTCTATCTAAATTTATAAATCAAAAAAGTGCTTGCTAATAGTCATGGCGCCTGATACAATTAATAAGAAAAGAAAGCAAAACAAGCTAGAGGAATTAATTGAAGATTCCCGCTTGCCATCCAAGAAGTAAAAAAGTCAAGTGGATGAAAATTTAAGTTCACTATTTCTCCCCAAGATTGCAAGTGAGCAACATATTGGAACAAAGTATAAAATTCAACAGCCTAGTGAGTGACTGGTCTCTGGGTTAGGAGCAGAGTTGCTATTAAGGAAAATATTTCTAAGTTCAAGTGAAAGTGAAATGGATAGCCAGTCTCTGCAGCAGTGGGCAGCATAGGAAAAAAGTATTGGGAAAAGATTCAACATAGAGCTAAAGGTTAAAATAAAAGTTTTATCTGATAAGTCTATTCAGAGTGGCAACTACACAGCAGAGCTCAAAAGGATGGAAGTGACTTAAGGTCACTATATTGAAAATACAGATTCCACCCAGAGAAGCAGGGTGGATCAGAAGAAGGGAGTTGACCAATCAGGTGGAGCCAGCAAGTTAGTCAGTCAGCAACATTCCTTGATCAACATGCAAAATGTGCCAACGTTTTAAGAGCTACAAAACACAGGAGAAAATACAGGGGCATTGAACTCAAGTTCTCAGAACCAATTCAAAAATTATCTCTCATGCGTATTAGCAGCAAACTCCAGTCAGGGTTAAACTACAGTAATGCAATCTACTCAAATGACTAGTCCTAATTCTTCACAGTCAACATTGGCAGCACAAGCAAATAATAGCTTTCAGTTTATTAATACTGGAATGGCAAGTGTGTTGAGAGAATTGATAAGGGCAGAAGTACAAGCAGGCATCCAGTCATCATTACATAATCAACATTTATTAAATGCAATGAATTCAACTAATATTAATCATTTACATAGTTTAAGTAATTTAAATAATTGAATTAATTTATTTACTCAGTGTGATCCATTAGTGACAGTACCTAGTGAAAACAATCCCAGATTGCAAGAAAATTTATTTAATGGATTGAATAAGTTTAAGATTAGTGACCAAGGATAAGGACAGGTTATAAATTCAGAAGAGCAAAGGAAAGAATTAAATGTAGTAAAAGCTCCTAGTAGTACTTTGAAAGGTAATCAGAATACGAAACATTTAGATACATTGGTAAACACAGAAAAAAGAACACTAACTGACAGTGATTTCTCCAGAATTAGATTCTGATTCTGGAGATGAAATGGAACAATTGGAAAGTGACTCAGAGGAAAATTCCGATGAGGAGTCAGAAAAAGAAGGCGTTAGAACTAGACATTTTGAAGTTGACCAATTTCTTTACTGAAGAAAGTGTTAATTACTTTGGATTTGAGTTTTGCTGAGGACTCAACACAAGAGTCGACTCAAATGCAGAAAAAAATCAAGCAAACTGCAACAATAATGCAACAGATGCCACTATAAGAGATTGAATTTTCTTTACCAGAAACATTTAGAAAATTAGCAGAGTTTGAATGGGAGAACCCTGTATGAGCTAAGAGATTCACTATTTTTGGCAATTTCTTTATCAGAAAGAGTTAATGGAGCGATTACCAGTTCCATAGGTGGATGCTTCTGTATCAGCTCTGGTCTCTTTCAGAGAGAAGGAGACACATCCCTTAAGGATGCAAATGAGAAGAGAATTGACTGGCATTAAAGAAATCCCATGATGCTTCAGCTTTAGCAATTAGGGCATTGATAGCAACTTTGGTGTTTGAAAGAGCACACATGTTATGGGTACAGAAGTTTTAGATACAGAAGAAATTTCTGCCTGCATTTTGCAAAGATTCTTCATAGGTTAGATGGGCTATTCAGTATGTAGCAGATGTAAGTTACGACATGTCAGCATATTCAGCCAGGGCAATTACAGCGGTGGTAGTAGGTAGGAGATCTTTGTGGTTTAACCACTGGGAGGTAGATCACAAGGCTAGGACTAACGTAGTAAATATGCTATTCACAGGTAAATTGTTATTTGACAAAGGGGGCTTGCCACTTGCCGGCAGGTCTTTTTGCGGCCCATCCGGCACCCCCTACATGCCCTCCGACCCCCCGCACCCGCACCCTGCTGGGGGGGGACCACATGGCCGCTGCCTGGTGACCACCATGCTCCCTCGTCTCCTTCCCAGCTGCCTTTGCAGCCGGAGGGGGAGGGAGGGAGCAGCAGCCAATCGGAACGGCTCCAATTGGCTGCGGCCAGCAGGGCAGGGCGGGACATCCGGCTGGCTTTGGCGCGGCCGGATGACATCACAGGGGGAGCGACGGAGCTGTTAAATAGCAGCTCCGTCGGACCATCCCCCTCGTTTGGCTCCGGAGAGCCGAAGACCCACCCACCCTCAGTGGAGCACATTCCATGTCGCAATTTGGCAGGCGGCGGATGTCATGGGTCGTGATAAGGCATGAGGCCAAGGGGTCTCCATAAAGTGCAAGTTCAAGCACAAGTTCAAGTTCACGATCTACGGAGAGCCCGCTCCCTTTTAGTTGTTAATCATTGTTTACAGGGGAGGAGAGGGAGTCAAGCGGATGGCTTGGCCAGCATCTCCTTCCTCCAGGCAGTTGGGATTGACCGACAGGTGCCTTGACCCACATGCGTGGGATCAAGTAGTAGATCACGATCCAGGCATTGCCACCAACCATTTAGCTTGCAAGTTGCGGCCATTTATTGCCAAAATATGTATTTTACTAACCAGTATTTAACCCATGTTTTCTGAAGATGTATCCAAATATAATTGTTACCATAAATACTGTGTGTGAGTATCATTCAGGAGGGCGGGTGGGGGGGCTGTACAGTCTGGATCCGCAAAAGACCTTGAGTAAGGTTCTGGTGGAAGGTAAACATTAAAATCAGGTTTTACCAGCCACTCAAAAGAGAAAGTTGTACAGAATGTATTTCATAAGTGAATCTTACTCCTTTCAAGGAGGAAGAAATTTTCAAAGACAGAGATATCAGATCATTCAAGCCACAATGGGAAAGAGCTAGATTTCAGTTTAAACAATAGCCAACTCAGATCTAGATGTTGACATTCTCAGCAGCCAAAGGAACCACCATCTGCGTGGCCAATATAGAGCTTTAACCATTTAACTCATTTAGGTGCCCAAGTAGATATGGAGATAGGTTGCACTTTTCTCTTAGATGAGAAAAAAGTGGAGATAAAGAGTATTACCCTCCTCTATTGAAATTTAAGCAAGAAAAAGCATATCTAGCTCTATAATTGGCCTTACAGATGGTGGTTCCTTTGGCTGCTGAGAATGTCAACACAGCCCCCATTTCTGTTGTTGAAGTGGCAGGATTTACTGATGCAGGGGCAAGTATCACATCCAGATCTGAGTTGGCTAAAATTAGTGACATGGAGTTTGAACAGATAAATTTAATAAGTCAGGCTTATTAAGAATCTGTAACAAGCACCATATTGAATTTAAGGAGACAGTAAATGCAATGCATTTATGACAAACATGGAAGACCTTTGGAAAATGGTGTACAAAGAAATCAATTTTAGAAGGGGAGGCTAGAGAAAGGTTTAAGGTCCCAACATTCTTAAAAGACAAGTGTCAGCATTGTCTTCAGTATTATGATTCTGGAAAACCGCTGTCTTTACATCCTCATGTGAAGAGGTTTCTTAGAGTGGGCTGCCTTACAATCTCCCCTAACAGTACATATGTTTCCATTTTAAGATTAGAATTTAGTGTCAAAACATTTTGGCAAAGAGTCCATTTGAGCCTTTAAGGGAAGCTTCCCTAAGGTTCCTTTCATTTAAGATGTTGTTTCTGATGGCTGTTACATCTGCTCAGAGTATTGGAACTGGCTTCTTTGTCCACCAATTCAAACTTTTACACTTTTACAAGTTAGATGAGGACAAGTTATCGCTGATTATAGATTCGACTTTCAGACCTAAATCATTAGCAGTAAGAGCAGTCAGATGTTGGATTTGTCCACATTCTGTCTGAATCTCAGATGTCCATTTGAGAGAAAGTGGCATACATTGCACTTTCTACTCAGAAGAGCAGTAAAGATATACTTGAGAACAAAATTGATTAGAAGATTAGAGGCATTGTTTGTATCTTTTAATCCAAGGACACTAGGACACAAAGCCTCTAAGCAGATGCTTTTGAGATGGTTGAAAGGATACACTTATCAATGTTACAACTTGGTAAAAGTTCCCAGACCAAAGTGCGTATAGGCTCTTTCCACCAGATGTACAGTGACAACAGCAGCCTTTAGAGTGGCAGCTTCATTTGAGGATGTTTGTAAAGCTGATGGGTGGAAAGTGTCATAACTCTGAGATATTATAAAATAGACAAATTCAAATCTAGACAGGTCTTCAAGCTGTGGTCAACAAGAGTGGTTGTCAGACCCATCCTGGAGATGGTGGCTCGGAACATCCCTGTGTAGTGAATTGCTCCTTCAGCCTCATTGAGAATGAGAGGTTGATAATAACTGTGAATTGTCATTTTAGGGAGGCTGAAGGAGCAATCCACCCCCACCCAGGGGTGGGGGGCATAATAACTTTCTATTTCTGAGTTGTATGTTGGTGGTCAGCAGGGCTATTTAAACTGAGGAGAAGGGAGAGTGGAGAACAGTGGATATAATGATTCAGAACTTTGAAGATCCTGCCTTCCCTATGTTGCCACTAGGGATTAACCTGTGTGTAGTGGATTGCTGCCTCAGCCTCTCTAGCATGACCATTCACTATGAGTATCAGACTCTTATTCACCGCAGATATATTGAGGCTTTGTTGGCCATCTTCAGGACACCTGCTTTGTATTTACGAGAGAGGGGTGGATAATATATGGCCTTCCAGATGTTAGGCACCAGTTCTTGGAGGCAGACTGGTGTCTGTCACACTATAATACTTTCCACCAGTAAGATAGTTGCCAAGCGATTATGCATGGAATATTTTTGATTGGTATTGGTAGTAGGAGAATACCAGTATGTTAATGAATACAGAAGTCTGTTAGAAGTATTTACTGGTGATTGGTTGGCGTGTAAAGCTAGGTCAGTAGTGAGTGTCCCTAATATTCCCATTATTGTGTCATGATGAATGGGTTGGAGTAGCTACAGTGGCTTATAGTACCTCCTTACCTGAAGAAAAATGTGGATATCTAAGTTTCACAAGCACTGCTTTGTAGATAATGATGTTTGTTTGTTTTTACAATAGATACATGGCTCCTGAAGTACTCGATGATTCCATAAACATGAAACATTTTGAGTCTTTCAAAAGAGCAGATATATATGCAATGGGATTAGTATTTTGGGAGATAGCTCGTCGATGTTCCATTGGTGGTAGGTACAAAAATATGACATAATTGATATTAGAATTCTGCTACTGTCATCATAGAACTTTAATTTGCACCTTTGTTTTCACAACTCAGGAATTCATGAAGATTACCAGTTGCCATATTACGACCTTGTTCCTTCTGATCCTTCAGTTGAAGAAATGAGAAAAGTTGTTTGTGAACAGAAGCTACGACCTAATATTCCAAACAGATGGCAGAGCTGTGAGGTGAGTTTTTTTTCTAGCTGTATTACAGTATTTTAAAACATTTGAATTGATCTAATGTTTTTAGGTTAGAATGTGAATTAAAACTGTTCTTGAGTGAAAACAATGAACCTTTGAATTCCTATGCCTTCTTGAAGGATATGTATTCACATGTGCTTTTCGGTCTGTCAACAAAGTTGATCATGTAACTGTAAAGTGTTTTAACACTTAACCAGGGAGATTAAAAAAAAAAAAAGACATATTGAGTGGCTTCTGGGGTATTTTCTGACTCCATAGATATCAAGCATAGTATAAAAAGGCTCATACCCACAGGAGTATTGGATGCAGAATTAGTCAATCAAATAACCACTACTTATTGTCTCATGGCCTGATTCCCCAAACCTGTACACTCAGTATAGGCTCACTGAGAGGTGACTGGCACAGTCTAGGGACGAACTAAACCCAGGAGTAGCCAAACAGCAGATAAACTACGCATCAGAATAGGGTTTGAAACACAAAGGCTTCAGCTAGCAGGCGTTATCACTACTCTGACCCACTTTCACCCACAATAAGACTTATAAGCAGCAAGGTTCTTCCTAAAAATACCTGGAGCCTTTATCTTCAGTTCCAGTACAAAACAAACAAAACAAACCTACCTTAACAGCCAGCAGCCACACTTGAGTGACATGAGTTCTGTTCTGTTGGTAATCAGGGAGCAGCAGAATACAGTTGTCCCTCCACATTCGCGGGGGTTAGGTTCTTAAGACCCCCGCGAATGTGGAAAAACCGCGAATAACAGATGCTGCTCCCGCGCCCCCCCAGAGGGAGGGAGGCAGCGGGTGGGTGTCTGGCCAGCCTGGCTGGCCTCCGCGGCCTTTCTGAGGGGACTCCAGGCCTTAGAAGCCCTGGAGCCCACTGAGGAAGGCTGGGGAAGGCAGCGTGTGGGCGGGGAGGAGGCTGCGCTGCCTCTCCCCGGCCTTTCTCAGCGGACTCCGGGGCTCCAAAGCCCCGGACCCCACTGAGAAAGGCCAGGGAAGGCAGCATGTGGGCAGGGAGGAGGCTGTGCTGCCTCTCCCCAGCCTTTCTCAGCAGACTCCGGGGCTTTGGAGTCATTTTCTCTCTGTCCACTGGAGAGAGAGGCTTCAGGTGGGATTCTTTCTTGCTGAGTAGCTTATTTTCATTCTTCAACTTGTTTTTTCTTCACATTTTCCTTCTTTATCTCTGTTACATTAAAAATACATCTTTCTTTGGGATTGGATGCTGACCTTAAGTCCATCCTTTCCAGAGGAGTCAAGAGTGGCAGCACTCCAGATAAAGTATGAGGAATCCACTTTAGCCACACAACAAGCCCACTCTGCGTGTCACTCAGTGGACTGTGCAACTAAGGTTATGGCAGGGACGCTTGCTTTGAGGAAATATGTCTGGCACCATTCAGCAGGACTTAATTGAAGACAAATGCCAAGGTATGGAGAACTTACCTTTTGATGGCATGGGCCTCTTCCATTCCACCGCTGACAAGGTGATGGAACATCTCAACAAGGAAAGAGTAACAGCTTGGAAAATGGGGTTTGGCTCATAACAATACCAACATTGGCCACTCCGCTCTTCTTGGAGATGCCAGTCTTCTTCATCCTTTGAAAGATCCAGATCTTCCTCGAGGCAGTCTAGAGTGTCTTCTCAACCACCTTCTTCTAGAAGACATTCTTTTAGACAGCAGCGATTTCAGACTTCTTCCTAGAAATCCACAGGATTCTCCAAGTCTCAATTTCGATTTGTTGAATGGGATGTCACCACTTCCACTGTTTCACCTGTCCAGCCGTCTTCCATCTTGGGCCCCAAAATTATAATGCCATTTCAACACCTGGCAAAACATCACCACAGGATTTGTGGATTTTAATCATAATTTGACTGGGTTACACTATAGAATTCTCAAGTATTCCTCCAGTTGGTGTTTTTGGTCCATACCTACTTCTTGAGTTCTGAGAGACAAAATTACTACCCTGATACAGAAGGATGCTGTGGAAGAGATTCCATCTTGATGGCCTCTTTTCCAGGTACTTCACAGTTGTGAAGCAAGATTGCAGACCTCATCTTACACCAACAAGCATGTCAGAGCAAAGAAATTCAAGATGGTGACTCTGCATTTCATCCTCCAGTTTCTCCACAAAGGCAATTGGTTCACATCCAAAGATTTTTGGGATACATACTTCCACGTTGGAATCAGGCCTCAGCATTGCAAGTTCCTTTGTTTTGCTATTGGAGTGTACCTATACCTATACCAGTGTACCTATACCAGTACAAGGTCCTTCCTGTCATTCTTTCATGTTAGATTTTTTAAAGTTTCTTTACACATTTAAAAGGTAAAACATTTTACAAAATGACAAATAAACAACAAAACCACTACAAATTACAACATGACTACAGTATGTTACATAAACTAACAAGTGGGCACTTTCTTGTCCACTCTTCTGGACCTTGTGATCAGCCTTTGGAAATGGTGCATCAGAAAGTAAATCCATCCTGTTGCTATCCATCTAGCAGGGACAGACAGTGTGCTTGCGGATGCTCTGAGTTGCAACCAGGATCATCAGTACAAATGGACACTTTCAGATCATACGTTCAAGCTTGTCACCATTTGAGGACTTCTGCAGATAGATCTTTTTGCCATTATGTCCAACAGAAAATGCTATCTTTATTGCTCGAGAGCAGGAAGAAGACACTGTTCCCTAGGGGATGCATTACTGCAGACATGGTCTGGCTGTCTCATGTACACCCCCCCCCCATTCCCTTTGATAGAGAAAGTACAGTACTGGCAAAGATCAGCAATGACAGAACAGGCCATTCTCATGACACCCTTTTGGCCAAGGCAGCCATGGTTTGCTCCATTCCTCCAGCTATCTGGAAATTGCAAAATACAATTCGCATTGTTTCATGATCTTCTGTCTCACTCTAATGGACTAGTAGTCTACCTGGATCTCAAAATGCTGAGACTGATGGCATGGAGAGTGACCTCATGACTTCACCCAGACTAGAGTCAGTTTTGTCAGCTTCTAGGAAGCCATCAACATGACATTCTTACCATTACAAGTGGAAGAGATTTTGTTCCTTCACAACATCTAGGTCAGAACATGCTCTGCCTACTTCAGTATCCACTGTATTGCATTACTTGCTAAACTTATTTGAACAAGGTCTGGCATTCTCCTCGCTGAAGGTACATCTTTCTGCCATAGTGGCTCACCAACTGGCATCTTCATCTACCTTGTTTACCAACTCAGTAGTTAAAAGGATCTTAAAGGGCTTACAGCATCCTTATCCTCCCATCAAGCCTTTGATGCTGACTTGGTAGCTTTCATTGCTGCTTTCACAGCTGACAACAAAACCACTTGAACATCTTGCTACTGTGGACAATAGACTTCTTACACTCAAGGTGGTATTCTTAGTGGTGATCATGTCTGCCAGGCAGTCAGGTGAATTAATTGCACTTAGATGTGATGAACTTTTCCTCTCTGTTCGTTGTGATAAGGTTGTACTGTGACTCGATACCTCATTCCTGCCTAAAGTACTGTCTCAGTTTGATTTGAGCCAGGATATCATACAACCTACATTCTACCTGCAGCTGTCCTCTTCATTGGAGAAATCATTATATTCTGGACATATGTCGTGATCTAGCATGCTACTTCAATGCACTGCAACTTACCGTGCTACCAACAGGCTCTGTTATGGCAACCCGAAATGTGGACAGCCTGTGTCTGTCTAGTATCTCTCAGAATGAGTTGTAGAAATGATAATACTATGTTATGACATTGGTAAAAGGCCTGTGCCTACTGGGCTTCAACATACAAGAGCTATGGCTTCATCAACAGCTCTCCTTCAAGGTTATCTGCCAGATTTCTGTAGCACTCAGTGTGGTCACACCCATCCACGTTCATAGAGCAGTACAGGCTGGACACAAGAGCCAGAGCTGATGCTCAATTTGGATGCATAGTTATTTCTTGGATTCTTCAGTGACCTGACCTGCTGTCCTTGGGTAAGCTTTGCAGTCACACATTTGTGTGAGGCACAAAGACCACAAAGAACAATGTTGCTTACCTGTAACTTTGGTTCTTAAAAGTGGTCGTCTGTGCCCTCACAGAAACCTGCCCTACTGTCTCCTCTTTTCAGGTCCCTGCATATTTAGTAGCAGACTTTGAAACTGAGGTAGTGGTATGAAGTTGAAGGCTTTCACGGCCAGCATCCATAGATTTTCCTTGGGTTCTTTCCAGGCTGTGAGGCCGTGTTCTGGAAGTTTCTTTCTGATGTTTTGCCTGCATCTGTGGCTGGTATCTTCAGAGAATGGTTGGGTAGGAGTGTGTGTGGGGTTTATAAACTGTGAACCCCTGTTGGGAAGGATATGTCAATTTGTGTATTTGAATGGCTAGTTTCAGGGACAGGGGGATTTCCAGCAGATAATGGACCACTAACCAACCATTACCCATACAGACACTAATCCTTACTTGCATATCTCCACTCAGAAACTAGCCACTTCAAATACACAAATTTATATATCCTTCCAACAGGGGTTCACAGTATATAAACCCCACACACACTCCTATCCAACCTTTCTCTGAAGATGCCAGCCACAGATGCAGGCAAAACGTCAGAAAGAAACTCTTCTAGAACATGGCCTCACAACCCGGAAAGAACCCAAGGAAAATCTATGAGGTAATGGTAACTTGGCAGGCTGAAGCATGTGTGATGGTTATAGAGGAGGAGGGGTTCCTGTCAAGCTACTCAGCTCTAGAAAGTTCTGAATAAGGTCTCTGCACAGACACAAAACCCATTTGTGTGAGAGCACAGATGACCACTCAAAGAACCACAGTTACAGGTAAGAAACCTGTTGTTCTCATGCAAGCATTCATACTCTGGTTCATGCTTCATCCACGTTCTGCCCTAATGCCTTGTATTGTCTGGAACAAAAAAGTGCCCCAGTGGTGAAATGCAATGGAATTATTGGAGCCGTTTTTGTCCCAGCTGCTTTTTGTTTGTTTTAGGTTTTTTTTTCTATTTAAGAAAACAACACTGTAAGTGGCAGCTGATTGAAAAGTAACTTATAAGGTACAATGTTGTAACACGTCTACCTTGTAGGTCTAGTTTTGTTTGAATTGTGTGACAAAACATGATTCTGGTTGGACTAGAATGTTAAATATTGCTAACTGACTAGTTAATATAAGTAATCTGACTGACTAGTTAATATAAGTAATCTAGAAATTGTTGTGTGCCTTCAAGTCATTTACAATTTATGGCAACCCTTTTCTTGGCAAGATTTGTTGAGACTTTCCCAAAGTCACCCAGTGGGTTTCCATGGCTGAATGGGGATTTGAACCCTGGTCTCCAAAGTCATAGTCCAGTGCTCAAACCACTACACCATTCTGGTTGTCTAATCTAGATAGCTAACTAGATTTTGAAAAAGTGAAGTTACAGTATGCAAACTAATACTCTTTTTTTTCTTTTTTGCTTTAAAGGCATTACGAGTAATGGCCAAAATTATGAGAGAATGTTGGTATGCCAATGGTGCAGCAAGGCTAACAGCTTTACGCATAAAGAAAACATTATCCCAGCTCAGTCAGCAGGAAGGCATAAAAATGTAATCTTGGAGGTGTTTGTGAAGGAAATCTGCACCTGATTTGTGCATTGAGAAGGCTAATGGTTCTACCTCACTGAGGGAACAGAAAGATACTGCTGCCTTTTATACACGATAGGAAGATCAGTTAATAGCCCAGGATTTCAGTAGCTACATTAAGCCGTTGTACAGATTCATATTGTGCACTATGAACACCTCTTTCCCAGGGCATTAGTTTAGCTTCAGTAATATGTAACTGTTTTTCAAGAGTTAATACTGGTCTTTGTTGTATTGAGAACATGAAGCTCATGCTTATGATAGTGGAGGTGGTGCACACTACTCATTGCATTGAAGGATGCCTTGAACATTTTTAAAGCTATTTGTTTTATTCATGATGGTACACTGTATATACTGAACCACAGCTTATTCTTATCAGATTGTATATGTTTTTGACTACCAAGTTTGAATACTTTTTATCAGGATTTGCTGACACGACTTCAGCCTGGATGAACATACACTACATATGCAATTGTATTTTGTATTTTATTTCTGTTCTTTTGCTTTCACAACATTACTTGCCTTCAAAACACATTGTACTGTACCAGCTAGTGCCACTTCTTAATCTTCTTAATGCAATTCATTAGGGACATACAATGACTTTGGTGCTGATATTAAATAATATGGCTCTTAGCTAAAAGGGATTTCATACTCATATGTGGGATTCCTTTCTTTTTACCAAAAACTTTTAGTTCTTTAGACTGTAGAAATGGAAGTATATGGATTAATGCAGTACTGCTACCACAGATGTATGTCACAGTAAATGTGTCAAAAATGGCACTTAGTTTTTAATGATTCTTACAAAGAATATTTCAAAGTTCTTATGAAATTTGATATCAAGACTAAAATGTTAAAATAAAATTTAGCTCTCTAATGCAATCTGTTGGGGTGGGGGGAGATATTTCTACCTTACTGTTCAAAGAAAAGTGCTTTGATAATAGATGAGCTCTATCTGCTTTTTCAAGAATGATTCATATGTGAAACTAATGTGGGCACGTAGCCTTATTGAATATACTCTACATGTGAAAAATGGAAGGCTATCCTAATATTCCTAATTGGGTGGATTGGGTCTACAGACATTTTTAAAATGAAATGGTTGGCTGCTTGTACCAGTGTGTAGGTTTGAGGTGGTTGTGGTAGAGGGACTGAATACATGTGCCTGTCTCCATACCTTCAACAGGTGGTGCTGTTGGAATTTTCCATACAGCTTTTTCCAAATACAGCAGCATTTGTCCAACCCTTGAGAGTATGTGGAGGTCTCTTGAGTTGACGTATCTATCTGCTAAACAGCAACTGGATATTTGCAAACCAATTGTTATAGAGGTTCCTCCCTTCCACAGCATATCTGGCATTTGCAGTTAGCTATAAGATTTTGGTGCCAAATAATGAAACTGTAAAATGCTCCAAGTTTATAATATCTTTTGCTAATACCCAGAACACTAAAAAAGCACAGTGTTTGTGCTTCCAGGTGTATTTTGAGTTTATCTCTTACAAATTATTAATACTAGGTTATCTTCAAAAGAGTTCCATTTGTAAAGCAAAAATAAGCTGTAGTCTCAAAATTGGGTTCCGTTTTCATAAAGGTTAAATTAAGATAGTAAAATGCATTGTTGTAAGTTTGCCTTTATGAAAACTTGCATATGAATGAATAGTTAATTTTTTTGAAGATAATCATTATTGCAGGGATGCTGGATGATAATAATAAATGTTAACTGTGTAACAAGTGTCTGTCATTTTGGTTACCTATAATTCCCTCAAGTTAAATGTCTTTAGTTTCAATGGGATATCACAGAATCTGTAGAAGGTGACCAGTTGCTCAAAATATGAGAGATGTCAGTTTTTTAAACATTTTTTTAAAAAAGTCAATTTGTATGTTACAAAAAAAATGTACAGTTTTTTGAAGCTTTGGCTGTGACATGATTTTAATTTTGCTCATTTTTTTCATTCTTGGCAATGTCTGTGAATGAGTGTGTATGTATCTAACATCTGTCTCTTTGTTGTTATAAAATTGTAATATAGCTTAAAGATGGGCAAATACTTTCATCAGGCTGACTCTTGTTTCCCCCAGGTTATCCTCACCTAAATCAGGAAGACCTGCGAAATACCCAGAACCAACCAAAGTAGCGCAGAAGGTTTATCCCTCCCTCTCTTATCTCTGAATAGCCCAACTGTACCTGTCAGCCCCAAAGCACCATCTCCATCTTCCCTTTTCTTTTCCTTCAGGCAGGGCATAGGGAACTTGTTAGCAGCGCTGAGAGTGGGGAAAAGGAAGATATTTTCCTCATCTTTTCTTCCATCCTTCTGATGGTACTGCAATGTGCTTCATATTGAAAGCAGCACCCTTACTGCATTCGCATCTTTCAAGTGTTACAAGACTCTAGTTCTTAAGGACCACTGCATTTCTGCTGATGCACTTCTGGGCATGTCAAGTGGGCAGAGGAACAGCAGAAGGAAGGACAGAGAACCCCCCTCATTTTCAGTGTTACCTCTGCCCACTTGAAATTAAGGTGAATGGTGAATGATAGAGAAGGTGTTTTGGGGGGGGGTTAGTTAAGAGAGGAGGAGTGGGCGGTCAGGAGGCTTTAGAGGGGGGTTAAAAATGTGCCTTTCCTTGGAGGCAGTCTTAAGAATCCTGGAAATAGGCTTCTGCTCTAGACTTGGATGTACTTCCATGACATCCCTAATATAGATCTTTAAAGTCCTATGTAGGCAAGCACTAATATTTTTAAAAGAATATATTGTTATTTTTGTTAAGAGTCCAGGGGACCAAAATATTTTAGCACTCAAACATTAATTTTATATCATTTCAAGGATATGTTTTGTTTGTGTAATTCTAATGCAGTCAGTTACTGTTAATCTTCACACAATACACATTTACTTGATACCAGCTTTTGTGAACTTTTTTTGTTCTTAAAGTTGTGGTTTAGCTGATGGGCATATGATCAGATTGCATATAAGATTCATTGAAGAAACAATAGCAAGTCCTATCTTCAGAAGACCCAGTTGTCCTTTCTAGAATGCTGGAACTTAAGGATTTGTTAATCTTTGAGAGCTGGAATTCTAATGTATATTTCAATTTGCATGTCCATATTTTTGGTAGCTTTTCACAACTTCACATGAAAGAGGCTATTCTAACAAAATAATGGTTTGTCATCTGGGTGCCATGAATCCACTTTTTAACTTAATGCCTTGTTCAGACTGTGCTATTACATTGTTTTCAGTGGTATTCAAACTATTTACATGTTTTTAAAAACCAGTTGCTTTAAACTTAAATTACCTCCTTAAAAGACCAAGGTACATTTACCTCATTATATGTATAATGTTTAATGTTTTTTTTCAGAACATTCTCAAAGTTGGCTATTACATGTCTCATAAAATATGGGTATTATACCAATAAATCTGCAACACTGCTCGTACTAAGCTGGCTCTGATCCAAAGTTATTTGTGTGCTCTGCCTCTTAGTAAGCTGGCTAAAGTGACCTTTCCTATTGGCTTCAGTGCTGGGGGCAGCTTGGTGTCCTCTGTGATAATGTATGCACAGAGTACCCTCCAATGCAAACTCACCGCTTGTGTGGGAATTGTATCCATATTGGAGCATCTGCATATTTAAACAGGCCCTGAATCAGGCTGAATGTATCCTCTGCCAAAATTGCATACTTTTTTTGTTTTTGTTTGTTTTGCAAGTATGTGTGCTATTTTGGCAATGTAGCATCAGCCCTTCCAAAGCTATGTGGATAATGATACATACACATTTTTACATTTTGGCTTATAAATTGTAAGAATATGTACAAAAGTATCACTTTTAAGCCTTACAGACTTGTTCATTTCCCCATATATGTCTAATTAATTTTGTATTTGTAGAGTATGGAGAATTGTAAATAGTAGAAGAGTGAATGTTATTGTTGAGTGTTAACACTACAGTAGAAAATAAAACAATGTTTTTTCCTCTTTTTTTAAAGTAAATATATGTTTGTGATTTCTTTTGGGAAACTGAAGTTTACATGATTAGTAATTATGCTAGACTGTACATATGCTCATGATGAGAGCTCTTTTTGGAAAAAACAAAAAGCATAGTAACCTCTGAGTAGGGGTGCTTGAGAATTTTGTTCCTTGTGAAGTCGAAGCTTTCATGGCCGGCATCCATAGATTTTCCTTGTTTTTTTTCCGGGCTGTGAGGCCATGTTCTAGAATAGTTTCTTTCTGATGTTTTGCCTGCATCTGTGGCTGGCATCTTCAGAGAATGGTTGGGTAGGAGTGTATGTGGAGTTTATATGCTGTGAATCCTTGTTGGGGACAATATGTAAATTTGTGTAATTGAATGGTTAGTTTCTGGGTAGAGAAATGCAAGACTCATTAGTGTCTGTTTGGCTAATGGTTGGTTGATGGGCCATTATCTCCCTGGGTGGAACTCCTTTGTAAGTGTTGAGTTTTGATTCTATTGTTCTTCAAAACTGGGAGACAGATTTTGTTTATTTTTAAGGTTGCTTCTTTCCTTTTGAAGTTGTCCAGGTGTTTGTGGATTTCAATAGCTTCTCTGTGCATTCTGACATGATAGTTGTTAGCCTGGTCCAGAATGTCAGTTTCTGGCCACATAATTACAAACCCACATAGGACAAAACCCTCACTACATCAAAGACTCAGCTCACTTCATAGAAAAAATGAACAACATCGAACTGAAACCTGGAGACAGACTGATCAGTTTTGATGTTGTCTTCTTGTTCACCAAAGTCCCCATAATGGACTCCATGGTACTCATACAACAAATATTTCCTGAGGACATCACAGCCTTGTTCAAACACTGCCTCACCACAAGCTGCTTCCCCTGAGCCCAGTGATAGCAAATTTTTACATGGAACATTTTGAAAAGCAAGCCCTGGAAACAGCACCAAAAAAGCCCACAACATGGTTCCGATATATGGATGACACTTTCACCATTTGGAACCACGGAGAAGAAGGTTTGGTCTCATTCCTGAACCACCTGAACAGCATCCACCCAAATATTCAATTCATGATGGAAAAAGAGTAGGAAGGAACACTGCCATTCTTGGATGTGCTAGTCATCTGCAAACCAAACCAACAGTTAGGCCACAAGGTATACAGAACCCAAAGTACCCAGCTTGTGGGGGCAATTAGCTAACACACATTGGAAACTGTTTAATGCAGTGTAGATGTGTAAATAGCTATTGATTAAAACAATTTGTAAGCCGCTCTGATAGCCTTGTGGCTGAAGAGTGGGGTATAAATAAATAAATAAATAAATAAAATAAAAAACACACACAGACAGATACCTACACAAGAACTCCATCACCCAGGACAAAAAAGCACAATAAAAACATTAGTAGACCGTGCAAAAAGGATCTGTGATCCCCACTACCTGGATGATGAACTGAGGCACCTAAACTGGGCCCTACAGGCTAATGGTTACTTCAGAGCAAACATCACAAGAGCAGCCAGACCCAGAAAAAAACCACAGGAATAAAGAAGAAAACCAGCCACCCAAAGGGAAGGTATTTTTACCATACATCAAAGGAGTCACAGACAGAATGGGGAAACTGATGAGGAAACACAACCTCCAAACAATCTACAGACCAACCAAGAAAATCCAAGAAATGCTACACTTGGTGAAGGACAAAAGAGACCCTCTCACAGTGGCAGGAGTTTACCGCATACCATGCAGCTGTGAACAAGTTTACATAGGGACCACTAAATGCAGTGTGCAAACATGAATCAAAGAACATGAGAGACACTGCAGACTGGGCCAACCAGAAAAATCAGCAGTAGCAGAACATGTTATAAAACAACCTGGACACAAAATGTCATTTAAAAACACAGAAATTCTGGACCAGGCCAACAACTATCATGTCAGAATGCACAGAGGAGCTATTGAAATCCACAAACACCTGGACAACTTCAGTAGGAAAGAAGAAACCTTAAAAGTAAACAAAATCTGGCTCCTAGATTTGAAGAACAATAGAATCAAAACTCAAGACTCACAAAGGAATTCCACCCAGGGAGATAATGGCCCATCAACCAACCATTAGCCAAACAGACACTAATCAGCCTTCCATTTCTATACCCACAAACTAACCATTCAATTACACAAGTTTAAATATAATCCCCAACAGGGGTTCACAGCATATAAACTCCACATAGACTCCTATCCAACCATTCTCTGAAGATGCTAGCCACAGTTGCAGGCGAAACATCAGAAAGAAACTATTCCAGAACACGGCCTCACAGCCTGGGGAAAAAACCAAGGAAAATCTATTTTGTTCCTTGTTCAGTGCATCCAAGACTAATGTGTGGATTGAAATGTAGTTATCCTTTGAATTTGGTCCTCCTCTGAATTTTCCATTGCATTGCTTGGCTCAAATTCATTTTTAAAGGATGAGATGCATTTGGAAGCATGTATTTTGAGATAAATATGTTTAAAAATGTGTGTTTTGTGCGAAAATACATTTAAAAACACATAATTAAATTATTTTATTAAGATTAGTTTTAAAATGACAGATTAATGCAGAAATTTACAAAACAGACATGTGAAGATGTACAAAATCTGATAGGAAGAGAGAGACGATCATCCATGCCTACCTGTCAAAATTAGAATTTTCTGATGGATGGGACTGGAACATGAAGAACTGCTTGATTTCATACAGAGGGTTTGTTAGAACTGACACTTTGCTGCTTTGAATAGAAGGCCTCCATGCCATATCACAAGCTGCTTTTGAAATTCCACTCAAGTTTCAGAAAGAGTTTGCCATGCAATATGCGATGAAATGAAATTTGTGGGGAGAAAAAAATACCCCAAACGATTGTACTTGGGATTATACTTTTACAACTCAAGTGAATTTTATAATTGCCCATTTGACAAAAATTGGGTGTTGGGTAAAAGTTGTACATAGTGTCTGATTGACTATGGCCAATATCCTATAAACTTCTATTACAGCATATGTGTATGCCAGCATAGTGGCATTGGATACCAGAATTACACAACTGATTGGGCAACGGATATCAAAGCTTAAGCTTATTGTGTTGCACAATTGTCCATTAAATCAAAAGTGAGAGCATAGTGTGTGTGTATGTGTGATTTTGTGGAATGATTGGCTGCCCTAGAAACTGCATTTCTGCAGCCCCTAACAAAATGCAACTGTTGGACAGTGATCTATTAGTGTGTCCCAGCAGGATTCTGGCCAGTATAAGCAGCATAATGAATGAAATATCCTAAAATGAAAAACAAATACAAAGTCTTAAGATAAAAACAGCTTAAATATAATTATATGAATGCATAATGAACTGTATAATCTCCATGAGAACATTTCCCTATAACAAAGCTGAGCTTCATTAGGCTGATAATGATTTAAACACAATCACTTTGTGAGCATCATACCTGATCAGCCTTGTGAACCTGGATCCGCACTGTTTTTTGTTTGTGCCAGGCCATGGATGCAGGTGTGTTTGTGCCTGGGAATCCAACCATTACTATCAGTGGGGTTCCAGTTCCTCCACTCACCCTCACAGATGGTACCTATCCTATACCCAGTGACTGATGAAGCCTTACAGTGGCTGCCTGGATGACAGGAAGAAGGTCTTCAACAGTGTGTTCAATCATGCACAAAATGTTGAGTGTGCTTTTGGACATCTGAAGTCCAGGTGGCAGTGCCTTGGGGCATGGCCCATTGTGGCTGAGGAAAATTTTGTCCCTGTGGTGTTTGCATGTGTAGTGCTACACAACATCTGCGACTCAAGGGGGCACATGCTCCATGAGGACACAGGCCCCAGAAAATCTGGAACTTTCTGAACATCAGGAACAGTGCTGGCCCTGCAATGATGGGCAGGAAAAGGAGGGGGAGACAGAGTAGTTATAGCTGCTATGCTGGCTGGACTGTGATAGGCTGTTCCTGTAATGTTTTGTTTGGTTTGGGAGTTAGTCGGTTTCTTGCAAAGAACTTTATTGCACTCTATTTTCCCACTGCTGTACAAACTCACTATCACCTTGTTCCAAATAAACTGTTCTGTGGATTCTGCTTGCTATTTGTATATAAACAAAATTTAGTTAGTAACTTGGCAAAATCCACCAATGCAAGAATTACCATGCCAACTGCCATATAGCCTCATTTCCCACTTCTCTTATTTCAATAGAACTCAGTGTAGAGTTCCTGAAGCTTAGGAACAGGGCAGAGCAAGAAAGATTTCTTGTGGTTTATTACCTCTTCCTATTAATTGTTGCTGGCAGTTCCAGCCAATCCACATAAAGCTTGTACTTACAACTTTCATTAGACAAATAATGTAGAACTTACAAGCATTACCATCCCCAAGCACAACAGTTACAAACCTGAGGGCTGCCTTCAGATGTCAAGTCCCATTTTCAGGTGGCTTCAGGCTTCACAAGTAAAGACCCTAGCAAATATGTCGTGTTATTAAACTCATCTCCTCTTCATTGCATTGCACTAGGTGAGGGGTGCTTCAAGTTCTAATCTGAATACATCATGCTGCAACTCTGCAATGTGCCACAGAATGGATTGGAGATAAGGCCATTGTGCAAGATGTGAGCAACAAGCATGCCATTATGTTTTCCACGACATTACTGAGTTTTGGCCAACCCATGAAAGGAAGGATTGCATAAGGCGTGGTTTCCTTGTTCTTTCCTCAGTTTTAAAACAATGTCCAGGGAACAATATGCTGAGCTGGAAATGATGTGGGGGGCCCTCCATGCTGCTTTTAATCATGTCTCGGTACCATTTTTGACAATGCTAACAAGCTTACAGAAGTAACCTCTCACACTGAATAGTTATAGTCCTATAATTCTTTTGCAACTGACATGGTAATGTCCTTTGGAATCCTGGGGTTTAAAGCTAACAGAGGAGACTGGGTTTATGGCTGCGAATTCTAAAAGCCCCTCCAAATCCTGGCATTTTTCCAAATGAGACCATGGCAATGGTAGTGGGCTTATAGCACTGTTTTTATGAAGCTCTTAAAGCAGTGTTTGGACCTACTTATCAGGTCCAAAGCTCCTTATACAGTACAGATGGTCAAACATTAATTACTGATAAAGCCTCCATCCTAAATCGTTGGGCTGAACATTTTCAAAGTCTCTTTAGCGCCAACCGAGTAGTCCAAGCCTCAGCTATCCAATATATGATACAAAAACCAATGAAAAATGAATTGGACATAGCTCCCACTTTGGAAGAGACCCTTAAGGCCATA
Organism: Gambelia wislizenii; assembly: GCA_030847615.1. Taxonomy (NCBI): domain Eukaryota; kingdom Metazoa; phylum Chordata; class Lepidosauria; order Squamata; family Crotaphytidae; genus Gambelia; species Gambelia wislizenii. The sequence goes on from JAUMIR010000006.1 coordinate 60,539,455, forward strand.
CAGCAGATGAAAAACGGCAAGGCAGCTGGGATTGATGGAATCCCACCTGAAGTTTGGAAACACGGAGGTCATGCACTCCACGAAAAATTCCACGAATTCCTTGTGAATTGCTGGGAAAAAGGGGAACTGCCATCAGACCTCCGAGATGCAGTCATCATCACCCTGTACAAGAAAAAAGGAGCAAAATCCGATTGCTCAAACTATCGAGGCATAACACTGCTCTCTATTGCTGGAAAAATCCTTGCAAGGATACTCCTGAACAGATTAGTTCCTGCTATTGCAGAAGAACTTCTCCCTGAAATCCAATGTGGCTTCAGAGCCAATAGGAGTACTACAGACATGGTATTTGCCCTTAGGCAACTGCAAGAAAAATGTAGGGAGCAGAACAAGGGTCTCTATGTAACATTTGTCGACCTCACCAAAGCCTTTGACACTGTAAGTAGAAAAGGTCTGTGGCAGATCCTGGAAAGACTAGGATGTCCCCCCAAATTCCTTAAAATGATTATCTTGCTACACGAGGGACAGCGTGGTCAAGTCAGATATGGCGATGCTCTTTCAGAGCCCTTTCTAATAACTAATGGAGTGAAGCAAGGTTGTGTTCTTGCACCAACTTTATTTACAATCTTCTTTAGCACGATGCTCCAAAGGGCTATGGCAGAGCTTGAAGAAGACGACGGCATCTATATACGCTACCGTACTGATGGTAGCTTGTTTAACTTAAGCCGTCTGAGGGCTCACACTAAGACTCTAAACTATCTAGTCCGTGAGCTGCTCTTCGCCGATGCTGCTGCCCTTGTTGCCCACACAGAAGCAGCTCTGCAGTGCCTAACTTCCTGCTTTGCAACAGCTGCAGAGCTGTTTGGGCTAGAAGTCAACCTGAAGAAAACAGAAGTTCTTTACCAGCCTGCACCACAGGACGAACACCACCATCCCCACATTGCTGTCGGCAAATCTGTGCTCAAGTCCGTTCAGCAGTTCACCTACCTGGGAAGCATCATCTCCTCAGATGCCAAGATTGACAAAGAGATCGATCACAGATTAGCAAAGGCATATAGTGCATTTGGAAGACTTCACAAAAGAGTTTGGAGCAATAAACACCTGAGGCAAAGCACAAAAATCAGTGTGTATAGAGCCATCGTACTGTCTATCCTCCTTTATGGATCTGAAACATGGGTCACCTATCACCACCACCTACGACTCCTCGAGCGCTTTCATCAATGCTGTCTACGCACAATCCTAAATATACACTGGACTGACTATGTGACGAATCTTGCTGTCCTTGAGCAAGCAGGGATCACCAGCATTGAGGCCATGATATTGAGAACACAGCTGCGCTGGGCAGGGCACGTTTCTAGGATGGAGGACCATCGCCTCCCAAAAATACTACTCTACGGTGAACTCGCCACGGGTCAGCGTAAGCGGGGCGCTCCAAAAAAGCGATACAAAGACTCCCTGAAACAACATCTCAGGCTCGGCCAAATTGATCACCAACAGTGGTCCGCCCTGGCCTCACATCGGGAGGCATGGAGACGCACTATCCACAATGCTGCAGCCTTATTTAAGAACTCACGACGAACAAGTCTTGAAGAGAAACGACAACGCAGAAAGAATCACAACCCAAAAACATCACCCAAGGAGACCTTCTGCTGTGCTTTCTGCAACCGGACATGTTTATCTCGGATTGGCCTTTTTAGTCATCAGCGCGCTTGCAGAAAGCGCGGGATGAGTCCTTCCTGAATCTTCGTTTGCGAAGAAAAGCCAGAGATAGCACTGTGATCAGCTATTGTAATTGCACTCAAATTATGCTGGGTATTGCAGAAGGGATAGTATAGGCTGGTTTATTTCCCAGTGCAATCAGTCTGAAGACTTTGCTGACTTACCGATTTGGCGTGAACTCCACAGTAGTGCCTTGCTTTGCACTGGTTCCCCCTCAACTGCCATGGGCTTAATTTAACAGTTATGCATTTCCCACCTATACACTAGATAGCAAGATACTCATAGAATGCAGCCATTATGCATACATTGCGACCTAGGCTGCTGTGCCAAACAGTGGCTGGAGGTGAGTGACCTCAGATCTACAACACATCTCCAACAATGATCCAACTGAAATCACACACATTCCCAATGCAGGACATAATCTGCCCAATTCAGTCACGTTTGTGTAGTGCACCTATCTATTTGTTCACATTGGTATTCCGTTCCCTTTCACACTGCACAATTACTGCACTATGAGTCCACTTAAACTTCCATGGTCCCAACCTACAGAATTATGGGATATGTAATTCATGAGATACATAGAATTCTCAGCCAGAGAGCTTGAGTGCCTCACTAAACTACAAACCCCAGGACTCCATCAAATGTAGCCAAGACTGTTAAAGTGGAATCGTTAGTGCTATAATCAAGTAGTGAGAAAGGGCCTACACCTTATAAATCTATGACATATCTTCCTTTCACTTCCCTTTTGTCTTTCTGTTGGTCTTACATCCAAAGGTCTTGCATCCTTTGCCAGTCACACTCACTTGCCTCTCACTGTTTTCCACACCTGCTCACAATTTCTTCCCCCCACCCCGCCCATGCATCTTGGTTTTTTTCTCCCTTGCAAACAACCCCTTCCCTCTCCCTTGCAGCCCTGGAGACTTTTCTCTTCACAGATATCACACAAGGCTTTATTCCAGAATTACACAAAGGTATTGGCAAATTTGGTCAGTATTTATCGCATGATGTTGTCTCTATCCCGTTGCTAGTTTGCGTTCCAGGCGTTTCTGTAGTGCACCTCTTCACTGATAGGAGAAAACCCGTCAATAGCTCTCAATACCACTGCCATGCCAGTATTCCCCTTCGTGCAATAAATCCCTTCCATGGCAGTAGTGGTATGACAGAAATCACATGGCACAAGGAGGCATGATCCTCCCCCCCTCCCCCTCACTATTCCTATGTTGACCAAGATTGCTTTTTTTATGCCTGTATTTTTCTTTCTTTCTTTTTGCTGTGATTGAGCAATTACAGAGCTATGGTAATTTTTTTGTATTTTTTAAATTGTAAAATAAATGCATATAATACATAAGATAAGGGAAAGTAAAAAAAAAGAAAGAAAAAAATACAGTTGTCCCTTCACATTCACAGGGGTCATGGCCGCCAGACCCCCGCGAATGTGAAAAAACCGCGAATAACAATTGCCCTCTCCTGGGCTCCCTCCCTGCAAAGGCAGCGAAGGCTCAGCAGAGGGGCGGTTTAAGAGGTTTTGCCTCACTTCCTCGGCTTCCCTCGGTCTTCATTCCCTTTGTGAAGAGAAGCGAAGACCCAGGGAGTGAGGCAAAACCTCTCAAACTGGCTGTCTGCTGGGCTTTCGCCCTCCCTGAAAAGGTAGCCAAGGGTCAGCAGAGGAGCAGTTTAAGAGGTTTTGCCTCACTCCCTCAGCTTCCCTGGGTCTTCGTTCCCTTTGTGAAGAGAAGCAAAGACCCAGGGAAGCCCAGGGAGTGAGGCAAAACCTCTCAAACCAGCCGTCTGCTGGGCTTTCACCCTCCCTGCAAAGGTATCGAAGGCTCAGCAGAGGGGCAGTTTAAGAGGTTTTGCCTCACCCCCCGTGCTTCCCTGGGTCTTCGTTCCCTTTGTGAAGAGAAGCAAAGACCAAGGAGATGGGTGGTGGGTGAGGGAAAACCGCGAATAATAAAAACTGCGAGTGTCAAAGCTGTGAATGTGAAGGGACAACTGTACACACAGACAAAATAAAGAACATCTGTACAACATAAAACACAGAACATTAATGACTAAATTAAATTCGAACATAATCGTCCCTAAGCCAAATACAAATAACATATACAGTTGTCACTCCGTATCCATAGATTTGGTATCCATGAATTTAAGTATTCATGGCTTGAAAATATTCTTTAAAAAATAATAATCCAAAAAACACACTTTTATTTTGCCATCTTATATAAGAGACACCATTTTGCTATGCCATTGCATATAATGGGACTTGAGTATTCACGGATTTTGTTAACCATGGGGTGTCCTGGAACCAAACTGGGTACTCATTTTTTCTAAACACCTCCAACGTTTGCTCTTTGCATTTTTGCTATTCTGTTAGGAGTCAGGTACCACCTAAATTGCATTTTGTAGTAATTTTCTCTTAGGTCATTGCTTAGTGCATATTTTAACCTTTTCCACATCCCCCCCCCCCATTCGTGCAGTTTTATATCAGTGCCAAAGTTTTGTGTCCACTTGATCATGCAGTTCTTCAGTTTCCTACTCTGTATTTAATTTCAACAGGAATTTATAAAATTTAGAGATTAAATGTTCTGTCTCATTCATTAATATTTTTCCCAATTCTGAATCTTCCATGTCAATTTTACGAAGCTTTTCACCCATCATATATCTTTCTTTCAATTGCCTATAGAGGAACCAGCTGCATTGATAACCTTCAATTTTTAGATCTTCCTGTGATTTCATTTTATATTGTCCGTTTTCTTCCTTCAATAAATCTGAGTATGTCGGTCATCTATTTTCTGCCATTTCCTCCTTTCTCGGAAACACTTCATTTATTGAAACCCAACTTGGGATTTTATCACCCACTGTTCTCTTGTATTTTTCCCATACTCTTAGTAATTATTTCGTAATATAATGGTGGTTGAAGTCTTTATTTATTTTTAGCTTATCATAGTATAAGTATGCATGGAAGCCATATATAATATCTACGGCTTCTAATTGAAGAGTCCTTATATCTTCAAGTCTTACCTATTCTTTAACCACTCTAAACAGCAAGAGTAATAATATAGCTTCAGATTTGGCATTCCCATGGCACCTCTAGATGTAGTATCCTGGACTAAGTTCATTTTGATTTTGATTTTTTTCCCCTGCCCAAATAAACTTTGCCAAGTTGCTTTGCCAAGTTTTAATGGGTAAATCATTACTTATGATCGATAGTCTGGAAGATGAACAATAACTTACGATAGAACATTCATCTTTACTGTGGCTATCTTGCCCATTACTGATAATTTCATCTTTGTTCATCTTTGTAAATCTAACTGAATTCCATTTCAGGTCTTCTCATAATTATTTTTAAATAAATTTGAATGTTTAGTTGTAATTGTTATTCCTAGGTATTCCACTTTTTTTCCAATTTTAAATTTGTGAGATTTGTTAATTTTTCTGTATCTGCTTTGGAAATCTTCATGTTCAGTATTTTTGTCTTCACTTTGTTCACTGTTAAATCAGAAAATTCACTGTATTCCTTCAATATGTTGAGAAGGGGGCCAATGCTATCTAAAGGATCCATCAGGTAAATTATATCATCTGCGTAAGCACGGACTTTAATTTCAAAGTTTTAAATCTTTACTCCATGTATTGAATTATTTTCTCTAATTTTATTATGGAAAATTTCTAAGGTAATTATGAATAGCGATGGGGACAGGGGGCAACCTTGCCTTGTCCCTCTTGAATTTGGCAAACTTTGATCTTTCCCCTGATTATTAGCACTTGCGCTTTCTGATCTTTATAGATTGAATTAGTATATCTTACAAAATTCTCCCATATTTATTCTTTCTATAATTGTCCCATGAATTCTCAATTAATATTATCAAACGCCTTTTCTGCATCCAGGAATATCATTGCAAGCTGCTTATCAAGTCTTTTCTCAAAATATTTGATTACATTTATTATATTCCTGATATTATCTTTTAAGTGTCTTTTTGGAATAAATCCTCTTTGGTCTTCATGTATATATGAATTCAGAATCTTCTTCAGTCTTTCCACTAATATAGAAGCAAATATTTTATAATCCACATTTAGGAGAGAGAGTGGTCTAAAATTTTTAGTTTCTAAAACCTATTTTCTTTTGGAATTACAGTTATATTAGCAAATGACTATGTATCTGGAGCACTTCCAATCAAAATATTATTCATTGCTTGTTGAAGTGGTATGACTAGTTGTTCTTGAAGTGTCATGTAATACATGGCTGTAAAACCATCTGCCCCAGGTGACTTTCCAATTTTACATCTCTTAATGGCATCAGCCACTTCCAACAGAGTAGGGAAAATCTGTGAAGGCTTTTACCAGTTGTGATTGAGATACACTGGTGCTTTGGTATTCATGGATTTTGGTATCTACAGGGGGTCCTGGAACCAAACCCCAGCAAATATGAAGGGACAACTGTATTGGCAAGATGTTCTGTTTTGAAGCCAATGTGGGGCTTTTGTTCTCCTTCCTCACAATATGTCTACATATGACTCCTTTATGCAGGCACAGGCAGGTGGTAGTCGATATTGCCCTTCTGCTGGTACTTGCCAATGTTTTGCCCAGAGGCCTGATGGCCCAATGATCAGGAGGTACTGTAGTGTGCTTAATGAGGTTGTTGGTCAAGTCCTGTTAGTGCTGCAGTGGCTGCACGCATGCACTCCAGCAATCTTTCCTGTCTTCCTAGTCTGACCTTGCATCTTCTCGTAAAATGTCTATTACATCATACAGCATGGCAAAGTCCATACCCCTTCTTCATCGGTGCTCACTGTGATCTCCCCTGTGTGCTGAACATGACAGGTATGCCTCTTTGTGAGTTTGTTCCATTATCACTATGGCTATGGCCTCCCCTTGAGGACCCTTTTTTTCTCTGTTGTGAAGCAGGTCGAGGTGCACTGCAGCAGAAAGTGTTTGCACTGGAGAATCTGATGTGCCGTCTGGAGGGAAGGGCAGAAAACAAGTTACCTAAGGATTCCAGTGTGCCCTGTCCATATAGAAGTATGTCCAACCATGGAAGAAACCAATCTCTCATCAAAATCTAACTAAGCATGTTCAGTAGTACCAGAAAAATGTCCATTCCCACTCACTTAGGCAATGTAGCTTTCCCTAGATAACACAAATAACAGATAACACAAAGCACCCCACAACAGTAACAATGACACAAACCAGACAACAATAGTAACAATTGTGTTGCAGGGTGGTGCAACACCTTTCTGCAGTGTTGGGACTGTGTGCTTCTGTGAGGCAAGAGGCTATGTACTGCTGCTTCTATGGTCTGCCCTGTCCAATATACTTTTGCTGAGAAGCCAGGTGCAAAACAAAGACATGGAATGTATAAACATTGCAATGCTTGGGTGTTGTGCAAAAATGAACAGGATGGGCATTGTCACTCAGATAATGTGTTTGACTAAGAAAATGAAAATAAGTAAAAATATTGTGGCAACATCACTGAGGGGAGGTGTAGCTAAAGCAATCAGGGAGTATAGAGCAAAGTCTGACCAAATAATAGCAATAAGATTTGATGGAAAATGCCAAATGCTACGTACATTCATAAAGGAGGATTATACTCAGAGGTAGGAAGTGTGAAAATTGGAGCAAGGAGCATAAACAATTTCATATATGCAGAGAACTCAAAACTACTATGCCACTCATACATGTCATCATCTGAGGTCTCTGCCACTCAGGACCCCTATGCTTCTTCCGGTGTACAACTTTTTGGATCATGCCCTGTGAAGTAGTTGGGAGAAGTCAGAATTCAAAGGGAGTACCTGGCAAATTCTCTCCAGCAACACCTTCCAAAGCACAACTTCTGTTCCTGTGGCCATGGAAAATTTGTGCCAATTTAATTCAAAGGCAGAATTGTTATTGCATTTACTACCATAATTGCACCAAACATTACAAGCACAATGATCATCTTTCAGTGTTAAACCCCAAACTGGTCAGTATGCCATATTTCCCCCACAAAGCTCTATGCATGATCTGCTCCCAGTGTTTTGAAAGTAGAATGCCTACCTTCCTCCATAATCTGGCGGCAATGTGTGTAAACCGGAAACTGCAGTCTGCAAATTTGGTACCTCGGCTATGGGCTTTGCTTGCCCAGTTTCAATGCATTGCCTGCTTGGTGAAAGTGTAAGCTGTGGCACACTCTTTTGGGAGCAAAACTGCAGAATCTCCCTGAAGCAGATGGTGCAGCTCCTTGTAGTAGGGGCACATTACAGGCTCCCTTCCACTCATCCTGTTATATGCTATGACCTACTTGTACTCTAGTCTCATTACTTTTGGACCTGCACTCAAGTGCTGTCCTAGAATGGCCTTGCTTCTGCATCTCCCTTGCCAACCTCTTCAAAATATTGATGTTGCAATGGCTTACATGCAAGGCTTCCTGTATCTCTTTTCCCCAAATATCAAGCAGCTCCCAGATTTCACCATAGTGCCGTGCAACACCCCTTCCCTGCACTTTCTTTTGGAGTTGGAACATTCCATTCTGCTCCCAAGGCAATCCTACACAAAGCAATATGTTGTTGCAATGAGATAACATGAAGTTATTTTTTGGGCTTTGCAACTGCTCAGTTGCAGCGTGGTGTCTGCCTTAACAGAGCCTCACTTTTTCAGCAATGTGGTTTCAAAACAACACTGCTTTGGCATTCAGTAGTGGAAAGAGGAACTTAAGGCTTAACAGCTGGCTCTCCTTGCTCTCAAGATGTCACAATGAGGCACTCTGTGGGGCAGGGAGGGAGTGGTGGTGATGCTCTCCCTTGTGAGGAGTTGGGGGTGAGAACCCTCATGAAAATTGTTAGGGTTTTGAATGTGTAACCCTTGGAAATTTATGTCATAAGATACCATATATTCCATTTACAGGGCTGGTTTAAGGAATTTTGAAGGCCCCTGCAATGCTTTATTTTGGGGGACCCATATGTTTATTTCAGGTCAATGTAACCTAACCTATTCACTGTACAGGATGTTCAGATTACAGTAGGACCCTGGTATCAGCAGAGTTATTATCCATGGGACACAAAACAGCACACCTACCATAGAGTCTTCCTAGAATATGTATCCTCTCTAGCCATTTTCTAGGTCCTCCAAGGCAACTCTATGGTATTTTAAACCAGAAGTCTCATTATTTTCGATGGTGTTCACTATTATCCACGGTTTTCAGTATCCACGCCCCCCCCCAGAACCAATCCCCAGTGAAAAAGGAGGGCCTACTGTATTACATAATTTGCCACCAATAATCTAGTTTAGCAATTAATGTAATAGTGTAGATTTCCTCAAAGAAAAGAAAGAGTGGAGTACAAGCTGAACATGAGTTAGCAGTGTGATGCAGCAGCAAAAAAAGCCAATGCGATTCTGGGCTGTATTAATAGGACTATAGTGTCTAGATCAAGGGAATTAATAGTACCACTCCATTCTGCTTTGGTCAGACCTCACTTGGAAGACTGTGTCCAGTTCTGGGCACAACAGTTCAAGAAGGATATGGACAAACTGGAACGTGTACAGAGGAGGGCGACCAGGATGGTGGGAGGTCTGGAAGGCATTACACCCTATGAGGACAGTGGGAGGTCTGGAAGGCATTACGCCCTATGAGGAGCGGCTTAGGGAGCTGGGTATGTTTAGCCTGGAGAAGGTTGAGAGGTGACATGATAGCCACATTTAAATGTTTGAAGGGATGTCATACTGAGGATGGAGCAAACTTGTTTTCTGCTGCTCCAGAGACTAGGACATGGAGCAATGGGTTCAAACTACAGGAAAAAGAATTCCACCTGAACATTAGGAAGAATTTCCTGGGAGTTAGAGCTGTTTGGCAGTGGAATGTGCTGCTTCTTTGGAGTGTGGTAGAATCTCCTTTGGAGGTTTTTAAGCAGGGGCGGGATGGTCATCTGTCGTGAGGATGATTGTGTGTTCCTGCAGGGCAGAAGTCAATTGGATGGGATGGCTGTTGGGGTCCCTTCCAGCCCTATGATTCTAGGCTGCATTCAGAGCCTGGGAAGTTACTTTTGAATTACACCTCCCAGAATCCTCCTGCCAGCACCCTTCTCAAGGTCTAGTTGCATTGTTCCTTTTCCAGCATTCTCTAGCCCTGTGTTCTTAACCCGGGGTCCGCAATGTCCTCACAGGGGGTCCACAAAGGCTTGAAGGCTGCTTGGCCCACCTCCTCCCTGTAGTGGAGCAGCCACGTGACAGGAACCAAGGCAAAGGCTGGCTGGCTTGGCCTGCACATTGCCATTCAATCCACTCCAGCCACAAACTTGCAGGAAGAAGCAAGAGTGCCTCTGAGGGAAAGTTCAATGGATGGTGTAATTGTATTGTTGTTGTTAGCTAGTATTATTAGGGTTTTAAATCTTGAGTTAAGTCTTGGGACAACAAAAGATATTTAAAGGGGGTCCCTGGTAAAGAAAAGGTTAAGAACCACTGCTCTACCCAATGGCTCCCACATAACACTAATGGGATACTGGTGTGTTTTAGTGACAACAATAAAACCATTGTTCCTAGTAATATTACTCCAAATTTTTATTTATATTCTTTATATTCTTCTGTTAAAAGAGCTAGAGTGTTGTAGAAGTTTCAGAATTGCACTATGACTGTGGAGACCAGGGTTTGAATTCTTACTCAGCCATGGGCGATGTTGGGCAAGTCACACTCTCTCAGCCTCAAAGGAAGTCAAAGGCACACCCCCTTTGAACAAACCTTGCCTAGAAAACCCCATGGTAGGTTCGCCTTAGTCGGAAATGACTTGAAGGCACATAGGCAAACACACACAAATTCCTGTTGCAGGCTGAATTCAGTTGGCAACAAGGGGAGGAATCTGAAGACCAAGAGGGGAAGGGAGGGGAGAGGAACCAGGACGTGTTAAGAGCAGCTGGAAAGATGGGCTGGACGGGATCTATGTGGAAGGAAAGAAAGAAAGAAAAAAAGAAACCCTTTCTGAAGAGAGTAGGGGAGAAAGAGAAGCAAAGAGATGACCCTCACACTTCCCTCCCCCCCCCTCTCACACACACACTCACCCCTCTCTGACACACGCCTGGCTTGCGTTTTGACGATCCTGGGAGGAGGGGGGAAGGGAGCAGCAAACTCCCTCCAGCTTCAGCCACACTGAGAGCAGCTCGCTCTTTCTCTTTTTCCAGTTTGGGAGACCAGAGGCTTTTTTTTATGCCAGCAGGAGGTTTTTGCAGGAAGAGGGTTAGGATGGAGGCGGGGTTAGGCCCCCTGGCTGTGAGGCACCCCGCAGATGCTGATTTGGCGGTATGGTTAAACCGGCCCTGTCAATTTATCTGTAGAGGACAAAGCTGTAGGTTAAACAGCTATGCAGTAGAGTAGATAGCTGATGTTTTTCTGCCCATTTATCTCAGTATGACTAAGAGAAAGGAGATAGCATGCTAGGGATGATGTCAAATGATGTCACTAGTCACCAACTGAATGAAGGGGAGTTGCTAGAACTTGCTAGAACAGCTAGGAAACCCTATATAAATAATGTTGCAAGGCAGCCCACTTCACTTCTTCAACTTACTTCTTTGACTGACTGCTAACTGTAAGCTTAGCTGTTAGAGCAATGATTTTGTTTGTAGTTTAGGATGTAAACAATAAAGACTGTTAGTTTTTAGACACTAAGTGTGTCCATCTACTCATTGATCATTGAACATGCTGGAAGCATCTGGACCAAGTTTTTGCTACTCTGCTAACCTGATTGCTGGCTGGCCTCCTGAGAATATACAGACTCCAGCAGGCTGTAGCGCAACACCACCGCCCTACCCAACAGGAACGTGGCAAGCAGATTGGCTACGAAAGGGTTCCCCAGGATGGTGGGCCAAGTGAACTCAAAATTCAAGACCCTCAAGAGCTCCTTTTACAAGCTCATGGAACTTTTTTGAAGGCTGGCCTCTACTACACAGCCACACTCCTTATTTCAAGGAATTCTTAGAACTGTGGAAGGAGGCATGGAGGCCAGGATGAAAGGACCTCTATCCTGAAAGTAAGTAGAATTCCCCTGGAATATCTTTGCACCTCCACACCACACATCTTGGCAGCCATGGAAGCCTTGGTATGTATTCCTACGAGCAATGATACATTGGGAGTGGAAGGTGCCAAGAGGGAAGGTTTCCAGTGGCAGTAACATGCAGGACAAATCCATTCCCTAAGATTTTGTTGATCCCATCCACATGCCATAATAGAACATGGCACACAGCTTTACATGACACACTGTGTTCTTTTATTATTTATGCAAGGCCACAGGAAGGGGATGCGCTCAAAGATGGAGCCAAGAGAAAGGTCAGCCAGAGGACTTCCAGATGGGTCTGTAGGTGACAGAATCCCCCTAAGGTATTGTATAGGGATAGGTTGCATCAGCAGCATTGGCACCTTACAAATGGGCTGTGAATAATCACACAACTGGAAAAAGATATTCCAGATCAAACCTCCCAACTACTTCCTGTCACTGCGTTGCACATGACAATATTGGGAAAAAAACCACATTCCAGATCAAAGCTTTTAAGTACTTCCTGTTGCCTTGTATCACACAGAGCAGCAGCTGGGACAGGAAGCTGAGGAATCCAAGGTAGAACAGCCCCACTGCCAAAGGCCAGAGGATGAGAGTATGTCCACCAACAGCAACTTTCCATGCATGTGCAGGCACACGTTGAATGGTTGCACTATGTTCCAAAACATGCACAGGGTCCCACCAGCTAAATTGCTGCCATTTTAAGGTATTGTTCAATGGTGTACTTGAATGGAATCCTTTCTACATTTCTATGGTCAGGGCACTGAAGGCAGCAAAGGAGGAGACAGGAGCAGGGAGTGCCAGAGCAGGTTCAAGAAGAGGAAGTCGTGGCCACTGTAAGCAGACTTTCTCTCCACTGTGCAGCACAGCACTCCCACGCTGCCTTAAGATCCCCATACACCCATAAGAGCAGCCATGCACAGACAGTGCATCAGGCTACATTGTAATGGTCACATGTACTTTGTTAGTATAATGAGAAATGTTCAGAGCCTAGTCAACCCCAACCTCTGGATACTGAAGCCAATGTACTTACAAACTGGAAGGACTTGATCCCAAGAAGGGTGAACTGCTGTTAATGGTCTGTGTTTATGAGGTCTAACAGCATTATTTCCACACATCCTTGAGCCTCTACTAGAGAGGCAGAAGCAAGGAGCCCAAATTGAGGAGCCAGAAGAAGTCTCAACTCAACATCCCCAGGCTTTACTCTAGACAGTGGTCTCCTACCAGCAGTCCCTCAAAGCTGACCATACTTATCCTTGCCAAGAGGACTTGTGGCAACTGTAGAGAAGCAGTATACTCACAATAGAAAAATTCTCCATTCCAAGGAGTGGAACCGTAGTCATGACACCACTGTGAGGATCCTTCCAGTGCAAAGCTAGATGCATGGCATGACTAACCAACGAGTGAGTGCAGGAAATAGGCAGATCATGCTACTCCCATGCCACCTTCACCAGGAGATGGACCACTGTCAGAGGACTGTAAATAGTCTGTAAGTACTTGGATTATATCTGGTGGCATAAGCGGTGTGTAACTCCTTGGTGGTGTGTCAGGGAGCAATACAGAAGTCAATTCATCTAGAGAGACTGTCATGGATAAAAGTCTACCAGTTATACCAAATGACGCCAAGAGCAGTAGCACTGGACACTTGACATGGCCTGGGACAGAGCATTAAGAGAATGTGCCGTGCTGGTCAAGACACAGTTAGTTCAGAAACAACTTCCAGAACGTTCTGCTGACTCCATAAGAGCTCCCACTGTAGAACTATGAGAGTCATGGGTGCAAGGCTATAATGTCTTTCCAACTCATATTCCAATTCACTGCATGCCTCATTCTGGTACTCAGATTGCTTCCTCTTCCAGGATGCTTGAGGTGGTTCAAGTCCCTCCTCCATCTCACTGGCTTTGCAATCTACACATGGAGACAGACAGTAATAGAGGAGGCACAGGCACAATATCACACTGACAATGCATAAAAGATACCTTCGCTGCCATGCTCTGTACATCCACAGATTTTTTTTTTTGTGGAGGGGGGAGGTGTAGGTGGAACCAGCAAGTAGGTGCCCCAGTCATTCCTCAAATGTATGCAGACAAGGTGGGCTACAGCACCCCGATACTGCAGCTGTTACCCCCGCAACATTTCAAAGCAACACACAATGTATCCAGTACCTGATTAAACTCTGTATCATTTTGCGCAACTCACCAACGTTTATCCAGATTTGTCACTGAACTCTTCCCAAGTCACTGTGGCTGAGGATTGCTCTGTATGGGCTGTCCAGTCGCTGCTCATTTTCCACAGCTGGAGGGATCCCCAGCCCACACCCTTGGAGAGCATGGATAGTGGGGGCTGGGTGTGCACTTGCTACAGCACTTGCTAATTCAAAGTTAGTCACCCGAAAAGCAAGGGACAAATCAGATAGTGGTCAAAGAAGGTGAAGTGAGGGAGAAGTGATCCAACTCACCATTCCCAGCTTTAGAGGTGATAGTTTTTGTCCCTCTGTTCCACAAGCTCTGCCAAGAGCAGAGTACTAGAACAGTGAATGCTGCAATCAATGAAAAGAGAACCATTACTTGTCATCCATTGCATGCAATATTGAGGATACTGTACATATACCTGCACAAGTATGCACCTAGATACATTAATGTAGGTGTACATATACATTCCACAAAATACCATATTACACTGCAAAATATCTACAATTTATCTAAAAGAGATCAGTAGTTTTGCTCTAGAAGCCCTCCTCTGCCATTGAAAGATTATTAGCAGCTTGGCATGGGCATTAGGTGCAATACCCAAGGGAAGGAGGGGGAAGTATCAACTCCATATGTTACCCGAAAAGGTGTGGGGGTGCTTTAGAAAAACACCCATGATATCAAAATCTCTATTATTAGCTGGGGCAATTATTAGCTCAAACGGTTGTCTGTGAGAGGAGGGTAACTGTGGGGATCTTTTCACCTAGGTATACCAGCACTAACCTCTCCACTGACACCCCCTTGTCGTGGGAGAGAGGCTTGCATACCCTAATAATGTTTTGAGCTATGTTGGCGGTGGCATAATAGCCACCGGTAGGGTCTCCCATGCCAGACAGGTCAAAACCGAAGGGTCTGACAAAGAGCATCAAAGGGCAGGATGGGCTCTCTAGCCTTATGGCAACCATCTTAGGAGAAAGAAAACTCTAATCCCAAACCCGGCAGATGGTTCTGGTCCAGCCCTGTAAGGTCAACCATCTAAGAGAAGGAAACTCTAATCAAACCTACGACCCGAGGACCTCGCTGCTACTGTCCATGCTTGCAAGGCCACAGCAGATGAATCTCTGGTTTAAAGGGTGAGGCTAGTTCTGTGCACACCGCACTCCACCAGAAAAATCCATTGCACAGGCTCGACAACAGAGAAAGAATCACAACCCAGAAACATCACCCAAGGAGACCTTCTATTGTGCTTTCTGCAACCGGACTTGTTTATCTCGGATTAGCCTTTTTAGTCATCAGTGCGCTTGCAGAAAGCACGGGATGAGTCCTTCCTGAAGCCAGAGCGAGAGAGCGAGACTGAGAGAGTGCGCAGCACTAATGGCAGAGAACTTCAAAGTAAAATAAAGTACTTTTATTGGAAGTGACACAAACTGCATTCACACACAGAACACACATTCCTAAGAACCACACAAGGCTATCGAGGAGTAAAGGAGCAAGAGTGGATAGAGGGAGAGGTTCGGTGATAGTTCTCTGAAGGAATAAACTTCCAGAACCGTTTGAGCTAATAATTCCCCCAGCTAAATAATAGAGATTTTGATATCACGGCTGTTTTTCTAAAGCACCCCCCCACACCTTTTAATAAGCCCTCATAGCCCTCACAGCCTGGAACAAAACCACAGAAAACCTATAAGTATAGGAAAAGTTTTTCCCATTTAACTCATGGGGACTTAAGTCTGAGCATGTTTTCAAAAGATTTGGGAAGACATGGCTACAGCTAGCTGTATCTTCCTAGTTGTCTGAGCCCCTTTCTCCGCAGAGGGCTCCTCCTGCCGCCCTTCTTCTCCTTGGGTGGAGACGGGGGGCAGCGGAGGAAGAGCCTGGAGCTGAGTGGATCAAGGCCGCCGAAAAGGGAGGGAAGGGGCAGGCCGGAGCGCGCTTGCCTGGCCTGGAGTGGGAGGCCGCCGCCGCCGCCGCTCCTCCGTCCGCCCTTCAGAGGCGGGCCTGGTGGGCTCCTCCGGCCAATGGGGAGGCGCCGGGGTGGCCGGCGGGTGGTGGGGACTGGGCCATGGCGGCGCTGGCGGCCCCTCCGCAGCGGGGGAGCGGGAAGGCTCGGCTGGCCCTGATGCCGCTGCTCCTCACGGTGCCCGCGCTGCTGCTGCTGCTGCTGCCGCCGGGCGTGGCGGGTGAGTCGTGCCCCGAGGGCGCCGGGGAAGCGTGGGCCGAGGGCCGTGGCGAGGGAGCCCTCCTTCGGAATCCCCTCAGCCAGCCCTGGGGGTGGTGGGGGAGGCGGACCCTTCGGTTCGTGGGGAGAAAGCGCTGGGCTTCTTCCTGAGGCGACTTTCCCGATACGTCTCTTTCTTTAAAATACCTCACAGTCTTCACACCAACCTTTCCCAAACCCTTTACCCTGGAGGAACCCTTTAAAAGTCCCTTCTTGTTGTTCCCATTTTCAGTCTATAGTCGATGGATGTTCCCTTATACTTCTTAGACAACTACTCTAATGTCGTACACCAACAATATGTCATTTTGTAAAAATTCTCTCTTTAAGATCGTAACATAAATTTCAGTCCTCTGGACCACATCCTTTTCCATTGCTCCATTTGTATATTCTCTCCAAAATTCCTAGCCTATTTTATCATTTCTTCATCTTCCATTTCAAAGTTTAGCAAACGTTTATTATACATTTTACCAATCACCTCTTCATCATTTGTACATAATTGTACTTAAAGCACAGATTTGCACTGTTCAAAACCATTTTTTAAATAATTCAATTTACCCTGGAGGTCTCAGGGTTAGAAAAATGTTTAGAGCTAGAAAAATGTTTAAAAACCGCATCTCTCAGGAAACTAACTCCTCATGATTCCTCTTCGGGAACCCTGGTTGAAGAAACGCTGTGTGAAGAGAAAGCCTTTTTAAGTCAGTGCCAGGAAAAGAGGTTGTCTTTTTAAGCCCGTTGTCCCGTAGGAAAGAGGCAAAACGGTGTACAAAGTTGTCCCTCCGTATCCACGGATTTGGTATCCACGGATTTCAGTATTCACGGCTTGAAAATATTCATTAAAAAAATAATAATCCAAAAAGCAAACCTTGATTTTGCCATCTTATATAAGGGACATCATTTTGCTATGCCATTGCATATCATGGGACATGAGTATTCATGCATTTTGGTATCCACGGGTGGTGGTGGTCCTGGAACTAAACCCCAGTGTCTATGAAGGGACAACTTGTAGTAAAATCTGTCAGTAGGAAAACAGGGCAGGGCGTACAGCGCAGCTAGGAGTTTGAACAAAGAGTCTTCTTTTTTTCTTCTTTTCAGCTCGGACTTTGCTTTGTTTTCCTTACAGCCCCCGATCACTGTGTATGTTTAGAGAGTAAATCCCAACTAGAATCCGATGACTCTTACTCCCAAGTATACACGCATAAAATGAGACTGCATGCCTTAAACGTACTGGTATGAAATCAAATCCCACTAAAATCCCGGAGATTAGTTCCAAGTAAACAGAGAATTGCAGGCACGGATAGTGTTCAGAAGGAGTTGTGGGAGGGCTTCCTTTCAGGCAACAATACTTAATTTTCAGTTGTCATCCGCCCTTTATTTTGCCCTTATAAACGGATCTTTTATCATTTTTTTTAACTTAGCAAGCAGTTGCAGGGATTCAGATTAGACCGCTTGCACTGTCACAAGTTGCAATTTAAAGACAAAGCTATTGCTTAAAATTTTTATTTGGATTTAGTGGCTGTATTAGATTTTGGATAAGGTAAGATGCAAAACTCAATATACACACAGACATTGTGGTTTACCTATGAATCAAAGAAGAAACAAGTACACTTTTCCCTTCATACTCGCTGGGGTTTGGTTCCAGGATCCCTCATGGATACCCAAATCCATGAATACTCAAGTCCCATTATATGCAGTGGCATAGCAAAACAGTGTCCCTTATATAAGATGGCAAAATCGAGGTTTGCTTTTTGGATTATTATTTTTTAAAGAATATCTTCAAGCCTTGACTACTTAAATCAGTGGATACCAAATCTGTGGATACAGAGGGGCAACTGTAATTTGTGTTTCATTGTGTATCTTTGTGTCTTCAAGTTCCTGATTTATGGTGATCCCATGAATTTCATAGGGTTTTCTTAGGCAAGAAACACCCAGAGGTGGTTTTGCCAATTCCTTCCTCTAAAATACATCCTACAGTACCTCGTGGTTCATTATGAACATATTACTGTAATGGTTTTCACTTAGTAGTGACCCACCCACATAGTCCAACACAGATGGTTGTGAAATTGTACTGGAATTTTGGTCTGTTTAAAGGTATTCATATTTTGTTACAATTTGTGATGTTGAAATACAGTACTGTACTCTTTTTGAGACAGATTCCAAGTCATCTTTGTCAATTTAGTTGTTCACAGTGTTGGTAACACATTGATGTGCTTACAAATCATTCTTTTATTCATATAGGCATATGCATGTATTTGACTGATTTAATTGCTCAGAGTAGCTGAGTTTAGAATTTCCAAAACAATGCTTAGAAGTTTGGATATTATTTCAACCACAAATAGCATAAACTTGGAAATAATGAGCCTTCATCAAACCTCTTAGAGATCACAGGTATTTTATTAATGTCAACAAATATTTGCTTCCTTACAGGTACATCATGTTGTTACCTTGCAAAAGGTAACTTAATGTGTCGAGATGTTTGTGAACAGGTGAGTGGTTCTGAACGGCACCAAATTTAAAATGTGAACATGCATGCTTGTGATGTTTTTAGCCATGTGAGAGAAATATATTGAAATTATATTTGTGACCTGAACACTGAACTTTTTATTTAAATAAATGCAAACTTTTCAGCAATTCCAGTGTGAAGAAAATGCCTTCCCCTGAATAAATTCAGCTTTTAAGGCTACATTGCCTGTGAAAAAAACTCCATATTTTAGTTATTTTCTACCCTTTCCTTGATCTTTGAATGACATCTGTATCTCATTATAATAGAAGATGTTGGTCTGATGAGCTGACATTTAGACGCTTTGAACATTTAAAATAGCAAAGGTGCCTTTTTATATCTGTTATGTAAAAACTATTAAAAGTAGTGTAGATATCTGTAGAAGTTTCTATAGACTATTCTCCCTGAATTGTCATGAGTTCTCCCCCAAATTCTGTGAATTTAAATTTGGTGAGGATGTAAATAATTTAGTTCCCTGGTTTTCTGTTGAAAAGGAATGACATTTCCTTTTAAACCAGTTGAGGTCTGGGGAATGGGGTTAGAGTGGAGGCAGAGATGGTTGTTTAGTTTAGAGACACCACAACCTGGGCTATTCTTGAAAATCATGGCAATCCCAAGGTATAGTCCTGCATGGCGGAGGGTTGGACTGGATGGCCCTCATGGTCTTTTCCAACTCTATGATTCTAAGGCACTTTCAGATAACATGGGGGATTCGCTGTTCAAGACCAAAGTCTGACTAAATGCACTAATGTCCTTTGGCTTTTCAAAAGTACCTCTTTTATAGACTCACAGAGTTGTACTGTTGGAAAGGATTCTGCAAGTCATCTACTGCAACCCTTGCCAATTCTAGAAATTTGTTGCTCACACCTTCCTGACAGATGGCTGACCAACTCTGTTTAAAATCCTCAGATGAAGGAGACTCCACCATCTTCTGGGGCAGCCTGCTCCATTGTCAGACTCCTTACTGTCAGGAAGTTATTTGGAGTCCATCTGTTACTTGTTATTCTGCTGCTGTAAATCAATTGCCATTAAAAAAGACAAAGAAGTGGCACTGCTTGTGCTGTTTTTCTTTGGATTTTGAACCATAATTATCAAGACAGTTCCTATTTAGATATTTTGCCCATTTGCATTTGTGAAATCTAAAACTAGTTTAGGAATGAGAATGTGAGAGACAAATTTTTAAAGGGTTCCAAACATGTACAGTAGGTATCAAGGATGTTTTTTTGATGAGTGTTGTGCCCTGCCACCAGAGACCATCTTCTCTTCTTTTCCCAGAGAAGACATTGCTTACTGCGTATTATTGCTTGTTTCCTATTATCCTGCTCTCCATTAATACTGGTAGTGGCTTGGGCTAGTCTGGTTCATGCTCCCTTATGCTTGTTTGATGCCTGTCCTCTCCTTCCTTCCTTTTTGTGGCTGAAAGCACTCTTTCCTAGTCTCATGATTCTCCAAGCCTCAGAACAGAGCAGTTCTTCTGGGTGCTTTGCCTGTGGCCTTAGAGTAGGGATGGGTACCTGTTGGGGATTAGAGAGCCATATTGCTCCCCCAAGGAAATCTTGGGTAGTTGCACCCTTGAACATTTTTTTTTAAAGTTGCCCCCAAGTGTCCCCCAATACTGCAGTTTCTATCTTTGAGCCATTTTAGGCCTAGGAAAAGCCTTTTTTCCCTACCAGGAACTGATCTGGAAGTCAACTTCTGGGTCACCTCCTTTTGAGAAAAAAAGGCCCTCTCCTGGGCCTAATGAGCCAAGGGCCAAAAAAGTACAGAATTTGTCCCCTGTGCCCCCTTGTTTAGAAGATGAAAGCTTTTTTTAAAATAGAAAAAAATGGGGGGTGTATCCCACAAAAATAAATAAATAAATAAATAAATCCTGGGGGGGGGTGCATACAGCCCATGACCTATGCCTTCCCCATCTCTAAAAGACTGAGCATCCACAAGGAGCGTTCTGCCAGATTTCCAAAGGTGATCCTGCTTGCTTCCCCCACAGCCGATGAGGACCCAGCTGTTTCTGTGTAGGGTGACACCATGCAGGACACCCATAGCCAACCAAAGTACTTGTGTTGTCAGTGTTGTTTTAATTCTTTCTGTGGTTATTCATTTGAGCCTTCAAGAAAGAATGAAGTGAAAGAAGGATTTAATGCTTCCTTCCTTCCTTTCTTTCTCTCTCTCTCTCTCTCTCTCTCTGTGTGTGTGTGTGTGTAGATTGGTGGCACTATTTTAAATTCTGTTTTAAAACCGAAGGCCTGGGCCCATGTAAGCAATCTTGAACTGTATGTGATTTCTCTGGATTTCCCAATCTTTTCTTATTCTACACTCTTCCGCTTCACTTTTCAATTTCTTCCCCACCCCTTTCTTTCATTTTTTAACTTGAGCTCTTACGGTTGTGGCAGGCTGTGCAGGTTAGCTCAGAATCTGAACTCCCCCCGCCAGTCTGATTTGAAATACAGCTGTCCCTCCATATTCACGGATTTGGCATTCACAGATTTAAGTATTCACGGCTTGAAAATATTCTTAAAAAATTAATAATCCAAAAAGCAAACCTTGATTTTGCTATCTTATGTAAGGGACACTATTTTGCTATGCCATTGCATATAATGGGACTTGAGTATTCATGGATTTGGGTATTCACGGGGGGTCCTGGAACCAAACCCTAGCGAATGTGAAGGGACAACTGTATCTATCTTGATGTAATTTGCTTTAGTTTGCTTTTTCTGCGTAGTGAGTGTTGCAGCTAGGGCTCAAAAGAGTGTTTTGTGGTGTTGATTGGATCAGACCTTTGGTTTATAATCATGATTTGGAAGTTCTTTGTCTCCTAATCATTTCACATATTGTGGCTGCTGGTTCCATCTGCCATTAGCTCTGCCTTTTGCAGCCCCTGGCTCTGCATACCCATGTAATTTCCTCCTGTAGTAGTTTCCTCCTTTGGCCCACTCAGCTTCAGTGATTGATATAAAACTATTTAAAACACTTTGAAATTTGTTCTATAGCACATTATATTGTTAGTTTGTTAAGTTTCTGTGCACATTTTGTTTAGCTCTGAGGAATAAAGGTATAAAAAAATCTAGGTTGCTTACTTGGTTTTTTTTTTTTAATTTTGTACTATTTGTTTTAAAAATACTTTGACAGATTTTGACATCTAAGAGTGATTCTCATTTGAAACACCTTCTACAACGTGCTCCTGAATATTGCCCAGAATCAATGGTAGGTGTATCTGTTTGTTTTCATTATTTCCTTATAAAATTTTATATCAGTGGAATGTTTTATTCTTTGAATGGACATAATAATTACAGGGGACTATGACTTGTGATACAATGGGCCTGCAGAGTCTTTATGACCACCATTTTCTAAAATAAAGTCAAAGCTGGTAAGCCAATAGGTAAGTGAGGCAATACCTCTTGGATGTCTTGCAGGAATAAAGCAGGAAGTTGTGTAGTAATGGGTTCTGACAATTCGGCAGGCACAGGGGCTTCAGAAAATTCCATACCCAGGACCACCAGATTGTTGGTAGTTTATTCTGCATATGTGAGGCAGATTGAAAGCAAGAAAGTAAGAGAAAGAGAGAGAGAGAGAACATTGGTGTCAATACTAGGAAAGATTTTAGAGCAGATAATTAAGCAGACAGTCTGTAAGCACTTAGAAAGGAATGCTGTGGTCACTAAAAGCCAACATGGGTTTTTGAAAACCAAGTCATTCCAGACTAATCTTATCTCTTTTTTTTATAGAGTTACATACTTGGTAGATGAAGGGAATGCTATGGATGTAGTGCATCTTGATTTCAATAAGGCCTTTGACAAAGGCCCCCATGATATTCTTGCAAAAAAGTTAGTAACATATGGGCTAGACAATGTAACTGTTAGGTGGATTTGTAATTGGTTGAAGGGCTAAATCCAAAGGGTAGTCACCAATGGCTCCTCTTCATCCTGGAGAGAAGTGACCAGTGGGGTGCCACAGGGTTATGTCCTGGACCCAGTGCTATTTAACTAATAACAACAACAACACCGTATATTCCGGCGTATAAGACGACCAGGCGTATAAGACGACCCCCCCAATTTTTAAGGTAAAATGCAGAGTTTGTGATATATTCGCCCTATAAGACGACCCCCCTCTTCCAACGCATACCCCCGCATGCCCCTCCTGCGCTCCCTTCCAGGAGGGAGCACAAGAGGAGGATGCGGAGGCTGTGCGCCCAAAAGGGGCACGTTTGCCCCTTCTCCCCACCTTCCAGGAAGGTGGGGAGAAGGAGTGAATCGCGGTTTGGCCACGCAGCCTCTGCATGCCCCTCCTGCGCTCCCTTCCAGGAGGGAGCGCAGGAGGGGGATCCGCAGGCTGTGCGGCCAAACGGGGCTTTGGGGAAGGGGGGAGGCTGGGCGGAGGGTGGCAGGGGGGAGGGGGCTTCGCAGCCACCCCCCTCTCCAAAGCGAGCCTTTGGGGAAGGGGGGTGCTGGGCGGAGGGTGGGAGGGTGGCAGGGAGTAGGGGGCTTTCGGGAGGGGGGGTGGATGCGCGGGGGATGGGTGGGGGGAAGGGAGGAGGGGGCTTCTCCGCCACCCCCCCTCCCTGAAAGCGCGTTTCTGCGGCTTTCAGGGAGGGGGGGTGGATGCATGGGGAGTGGGCAGGAGGAAGGGAGGAGGGGGCTTCTCCGCCACCCCCCCCCTCCCTGAAAGCGCGTTTCTGCAGCTTTCAGAGAGGGGGGGTGGATGCATGGGGAGTGGGCAGGGGGAAGGGAGGAGGGGGCTTCTCCGCCACCCCCCCTCCCTGAAAGCGTGTTTCTGCAGATTTCAGAGAGGGGGGGTGGATGCATGGGGAGTGGGCAGGGGGAAGGGAGGAGGGGGCTTCTCCGCCACCCCCCTCCCTGAAAGCGCATTTCTGCAGCTTTCAGAGAGGGGGGGTGGATGCATGGGGAGTGGGCAGGGGGAAGGGAGGAGGGGGCTTCTCCGCCACCCCCTCTCCCTGAAAGCAGCGGTTCCGCTGCTTTCAGGGAGGGGGGTGGATGAGCGGGAGGTGGGCGGGGGGAAGGGAGGAGGGGGCTTCTCCGCGCCCCCCCTCCCTGAAAGCAGCGGTTCCGCTGCTTTCAGAGAGGGGGGTGGATGAGTGGGAGGTGGGCGGGGGGAAGGGAGGAGGGGGCTTCTCCGCGCCCCCCCCCCTGAAAGCAGCGGTTCTGCTGCTTTCACGGAGGGGGGTGGATGAGCGGGAGGTGGGCGGGGGGAAGGGAGGAGGGGGCTTCTCCGCGCCCCCCCTCCCTGAAAGCAGCGGTTCCGCTGCTTTCACGGAGGGGGGTGGATGAGCGGGAGGTGGGCGGGGGGAAGGGAGGAGGGGGCTTCTCCGCGCCCCCCCTCCCTGAAAGCAGCGGTTCCGCTGGTTTCAGGGAGGGGGGTGGATGAGCGGGGGGGTGGGCAGGGGGAAGGGAGGAGGGGGCTTCTCCGCGCCCCCCCCTCCCTGAAAGCAGCGGTTCCGCTGCTTTCAGGGAGGGGGGTGGATGAGCGGGGGGGTGGGCGGGGGGAAGGGAGGAGGGGGCTTCTCCGCGCCCCCCCTCCCTGAAAGCAGCGGTTCGCTGCTTTCACGGAGGGGGGTGGATGAGCGGGAGGTGGGCGGGGGGAAGGGAGGAGGGGGCTTCTCCGCGCCCCCCCCTCCCTGAAAGCAGCGGTTCCGCTGCTTTCACGGAGGGGGGTGGATGAGCGGGAGGTGGGCGGGGGGAAGGGAGGAGGGGGCTTCTCCGCCCCCCTCCCTGAAAGCCGCGGTTCCGCTGCTTTCAGGGAGGGGGGTGGATGCACGGGGAGTGGGCGGGGGAAGGGAGGAGGGGGCTTCCTAGCCACCCCCCCAAAGCCGCGGTTCCGTGACTTTCGGGAGGGGGGTGGAAGCGCAGGGGGTGGGCGGGTGGCAGGGAGGAGCACTTTGCTTCACCCCCTGCCCATCTCCTGCCTCTTCGCTCCATTTGCGAAGAGGCAGGAGATAGTCAGGCAGGTGAAGCAAAGTGTATCCGGCGTATAAGACGACTGTCAATTTTGGAGGGCACTTTTGAGTGCTCAAAAGTCGTCTTATACGCCGGAATATACGGTATTTTATTTTTAACCCACCCCTCTGCTCGGCAACCGGGGCGGCGTACAGCAAGATTAAAACAACATCAAGTTAAAACAATCCTTCCCAATCCTAACCCTCCCAACCCTTAAAACTAATTTATGTAAACTAATAGAGAATTAAAACAAAGATAAAACACAATACGATACAATACAATACGATACAATAAATAAATAAAGACAATAGTGGCAGGGGAGTGGGTAAGCAATCAACTCCACTTGAGCCGGGAAATTATTCCGGGAAGGCCTGCCGGAAGAGATCCGTCTTTAGCGCTTTCTTAAAGCTATTAAGAGTAGTGATAAGATGGATCTCGTCCGGCAGGCCATTCCAAAGTCTGGGAGCCATAGAAGAGAAGGCCCTCTGGGAGGTCTGCGACAGCCTAGTTTTCATAGGCTGCAGCAGGTTCCTCCCAGAGGACTGAAGTGCACTGGGGGGATCATACGGGATGAGGCGGTCCTGAAGATAAGATGGACCCAAGCCATGTAGGGCTTTAAAGGTTAAAACCAACACCTTGTACTGTGCCTGGAAACTGATCGGCAGCCAGTGGAGAGATTTAAGCACAGGTGTTATATGCTCTCTCCTAGATGTATCTGTAATTAACCTGGCTGCCATATTTTGTACCAGTTGAAGTTTCCGGGTTAAGCACAACGGTAGCCCCATGTAGAGTGCATTACAGTAATCCAAAAGTGAGGTTACCAAAGCATGTACCACAGTTTCCAGATCCCTTGTATCCAGGTAAGGGCGCAGCTGGCATATCAGCCGAAGCTGATAACAGGCACTCCTGACCGTCGCACTCACCTGACTAGTCATGTGAAGCGATGAATCTAGGAGTACCCCCAGACTGCGAACACAGTCCTTAGAGGAGAGTGTGACTCCATCCAGGACTGGAAGTTATATTCCCAGACCTGGTTTCGGGCCTGTGACTGCCAGTACCTTTTGTCTGGATTTAGTCTCAATCTGTTTTTCCTCATCCAATCCATTGCCACTCTTTAACATCTTTATCAATGACTTGGATGTGGAAATAGAGGGCATGCTTATCAAGTTTGCAGATGACACCAAATTAGAAGGGGTAGCTAATACCCCAGAGGACAGGATCAGAAGTCAAAATGACCCCTTTAACAGGTTAGAAAGCTGGGCCAAAACTAACCAAATGAATTTCAACAGGGAGAAATGTAGGATACTACACTTGGGCAGTAAAAATGAAATGCACAGATACAGGATGGGTGACACCTGGCTTGATGGCAGTACATGTGGAAGGGATCTAGGAATCTTAGTGGGCCACAAACTGAACATGAGTCAGCAGTGTGACAAGGCACCTAAAAAAGCCAATGCGATTCTAGGCTGCATTGATAGAAGTATAGTGTCTAGATCAAGGGAAGTAATAGTGTCACTCTATTCTGCTTTGATCAGACCTCACCTGGAATACTGTGTCCAGTTCTGGACACCACAGTTCCAGAAAGATATGGAGAAGCTGGAATGTATCCAGAAGAGGGCGACCAGGATGGTGGGAGGTCTGGAAGCCATGCCCTATGAGGAGCTGCTTAGGGTGCTGGCCATGTTTAGTCTGGAGAAGGTTGAGTGGTGACATGATAGCCATGTTTAAATATCTGAAGGGACATCATACTGAGGACATGGAGCAATGGCCCAGTCTGCAGTGTCTCTCATGTTCCTTGATTTGTGTTTGCACACTGCGTTTAGTGATCCCTATGTAGACTTGTCCACAGCTGCATGGTATGCGGTAAACTCCTGCAGCTGTGTAGAGGGTCTTTGCAGTGTGCAAACAGAAATCAAGGAACATGAGAGACAGACACTGCAGACTGGGCCAGCCAGAAAAATCAGCAGTAGCAGAACATGTTAATTAAAAACGCATAAATTCTGGACCAGGCCAACAACTATCATGTCAGAATGCAGGTTAAGAGGTGACATGATAGCCATGTTTAAACATTTGAAGGGATGTCATACTGAGGATGGAGCAAGCTTGTTTTCTGCTGCTCCCGAGACTATGACGTGGAGAAATGGGTTTAGATAGATTCCATCTAAACGTTAAAAAGAACTTCCTGATGGTAAGAGCTGTTTGGCTGTGGAATGCACTGCTTCAGAGTGTGATGGAGACTCCTTCTTTGAAGGTTTTTAAGCAGAGGCTGGATGGCTATCTGTCGGGAATGCTTTGATTGTGTCTTCCTGCATGGCAGGAGGTTGGGCTGGATGGTCCTTGTGGTCTCTTCCAACTCTGTGATTCTGTAATGCTTTAGATGACAGTACTGGCAAAGCTTTTGTTTTATTTCCATTAGTTGTTCCCCACTTTTCAGTCTATGGTTTCATTTTGTTTCTTTCCACCTTGTTCTCTGGACCTTAACCCCTCTTCTCTCTTTAAGTCCCCATGGCTAATTTGGTCGAAACCCCCACCTCTTGTACTATGCTGTTGTGGTCCCACTAACTCAGCCAAGTACCCAGCTACTTGCTCTGTTCCCTTTTTCAATACTGCTCAAGAAATGGAGGACATGAAGGAGAGTAATAAACCAGGCACAAGGAGCTGGAACATTAGGCACAGCAAGCAGTTGTGGCATGGAGGGTGAGGGAGAAAAGAACTGCAGAGTCCCGCTGGCTCTTTAAGGCTAGACAATAGAGTGAGAATTTTCCTGGTTGACTATTCCACTAGGTGACAAGGATGGCAACTGACTGCAAGTATGCATTTCTTGCATGACTTAATCTTCTAAACCTGTCATCAGATAGCTGTTACCAGAATCGTTTTCATTTTATTAACATTCTTATTTCATTGATTTGCTAATTTATTAAATTCACTCTGTCTTTTCATAAAAACATATCTGCGAGTCAACTTAAACAGTAGTAAAATGAATATAAAAGAAACAGTCATAAGAAAATAAATAGCACCAGAAAAAGCTGTGGGTTGAAGGTTATCAGAGAGAGAATTAAATGGGTCTCCTTTGAGAAACAGTTCTAGACTTCAAAGCAGCCACTGTGTTGACCCCCTCTCCAGTAAGCAGCCTGATATCCCTTTCATTATTTGCAGAAATTGAGAGAAAGGTATTTCCTGATGATCCTACTGTCTGGGCAGCTTTGTATGGAAGAAGCCTCAAACTACCTGAAAAACTGCCTTACATCAATATCATCCAGAATTTAGTACTACTGAATACAGTTTTCTAATACAGTGCACTAATGGCTGGTTAGCTATGCTAAAATTCCACATACAAATATTTATTTTGTTTTAATCTTTTTAAAAAATGTCTGTCTTTTCACATGGTATCTTAGTAATCATATAATTATTTTTTCAGGGAGAGGTTTGGGGATGTATAAATTCTTCTTTGCCAGGTAAGAGGTATTTCTATACTTATGGTTTCTCAGGATTAAGCCCTAATGAGGCTTATTTATAAGTAGACATGGATAGGATTAATTAAATGTTTTGGCATTTTTCTAACTCAGTTTAAAGGCAGTATTGTCATTGGTTCTATCAGTAATGGATGAATGAATGAATGATAACTTTTTCAAAGGATACATATTCGGGATAGCCGTGTTGACCATTCAGCAAAATCGACAAAATAGTGATACTTCTATTGGCCAACCAAAATGCACAAAACATATCATGCAAGCTTTCAAAGCTTCACTGGCTTCTTCATCAGGCAAGGTGTTAAAAGTCATACAGAAGAAAAGTGACAATGTTATGAGTCACAGGCTTACATTTTGTCTCAGATGTTACTACTGTTGTCAGCTAAAATGATCTGGAAGGATCTCAAAGTGAGCAGAGGTCACTCCCCGTCTTGGCCATGTGGGGGACCAGGGACAAAGGGCAATAAAAGACAGGTAGTAAAATTTCAACTCCACTGGTACCTATTTTGTGGATTTTGGATTTTATTTAAAGCATGTTATCCCTTGCCTCACTAACATGACTGAACGCTTAGGCCAAATCCACACTACATAGATAATCTGGTTTGAAACTGGATTATTTGCCATGGCTCCTTCCTATGAAATTTTGGGAGTTGTAGTTTTACAAGGTTTTTAGGCTTCTTTGCCAAAGAGTGCTGGTGCCTCACCAAACTACAAATCACAGATTCCATAGGAAGAAGCCATGGCAAATAATCCAGTTTCAATCTGGATTATTTCTGTACTGTGGATTTGGCCTTGGACAGTCATGACCATGTGGCTTAGCATAGAACTCATGAAAAAATCAGTAGTTTATGGATTCTAAGTACATTTATTTAGAAGTAGGCTTTTTTGTTTTACCATTGGTCATAACAAAATTTAACAAAATTCACAAACAAAATATTTAAAAGGTGTTTCAATGGACAACTCTGGATTATAGTTTAAACAATCCATCACATGTTCCAATGTATATTTTTGACATATGTGCATTGTTGTTAAAGCAAAGGAAGTCCTGGCCAATTGTATGCCTTTCTAAGGATATAGCAATTCACCAAACAAACAAAAACAAAAAAACCCCACCCCCTCAGTATTTTAACCAGTACAAAGTGCCAAAAAGAATCTTACAGATATGGGGCTCATGCTGAAAACCATTTGGAGTTTTCAGAAATTCTTACTGTGTACCATATGAAAACCTAAAAATGTATTTCTATCTAATTTCTGAAAAAAATCAGAAAGCCCACTTTGTTGAAGTGTGCCTCCTCCATTCCCTATCAGCCCTGCCTCTGTTTTGAATTTTCTTGCCTCTAGAACCTGGCAGGCACAAAACTTCACAGAACCTTGTGAAATGCAAGAAGCCCACTCCTTTCAACTCTTTGAACCCCTGCAAATTAAGGACAGGTTCCATTTGTTCTACAAGTAATCCACTCTTTTGATAGTTCTTGCCTATGGAGGGTTGCTTAGGACTGACTGCACATGCGTACACTGCTTGCAAAGCAAGCTGAGATGGGGGAAAAGTTACCAAGCTGACTGAGACACTTTGTAAGCAGTCTGTGGGTACACAGCCGGTCCCAAGCGAGCTGCTGTAATTCCCTCACATTCCCTACATGGGATCTGCTTTTTGACCAATTCTGGTTTCTGATGCTGCTGCAGTCCCTAACCTGTTAGATAAGCAGAGGCTTCCTGTACCCGTGGAGAAGAAGAGTTACTGTTTTAGTCATGTACTCTTTGCACATGGGGAAAGTTTCAGCGAGAATTTCTAATCCTAGCATATAATCAGGAGGTAAAACATTTTATTTCTAATTTACTGTAATATCTACCTATCTCATAGAAGGAAATATGAATGAAGGCAGAGCCACTATTTTGATATCATCCAAACATGTCCCCATCTCAGCTTCTTATAATTTTATTCACACCTTGTATTTTTCCATTTCTTCTATTGTTGATTACTTCCTGCAGAGAATCAAACAAAAACAATGTTTGGGCAATAAAAATAGCCAAATAAGAAAGAAAACAAATCATAGCATGATTCACAAGTTATTGCAAAACAATTTAAATAAGTACATTATCTGTGAATTATCTATGTCATAATAATTGAGGATTGCAAGATTCAAACTTTTAAACAACATTGCCTAATATATTGATTTTTAAGGATTTTATTTGGGAAAAGCAGAAACAGAAAGAACAAGGAAAAGCAGTAGTACTTGTAACACATACAGAATTGCAAATAAAGCCAATCTGCCTTAATTAGTACATTTTTATCTGTTTGAGTGGAATTTTGGTTGTCAGATCATATGCAGAGTTTATTGAAAATATCAGGTTTTGAAAAGTTTATTTTGGCCTCTGAACTAGATGTTGCTAGGAATATCCAAACTGACAGCAAACTTATTTTTCTGAGGAATTTGAAATCAGTTAAGCCCAATTCTTTAGTAGAGATGAACTACTGTACTGTTCTTCATCATGGTCTCTGTCTCTCACACAAATGAGTTTTCATGCCTACCTAGACACTCCATTTGTAAAGTTCCAAAGCTGGGTATCCTTGGCAGGAAACCCCTCCCCTTCCTTGCAGTGAGCATGCTCCAGCCCACCAGGCTACTCTCCCCTTAGTTTTTCTTTGTCTTCTGTAAGAGCAACTTGTTTGGTGGTTCCTGCTTAGTATTTTATTATTTATTTATTTATTTATTTATTTATACCCCGCTCTTCAGCCACAAGGCTATCAGAGCGGCTTACAAATTGTTTTAAGCAATAGCTATTTACACATCTACACTGCATTAAACAGTTTCCAATGTGTGTTAGCTAATTGCCCCCCACAAGTTGGGTAGCTCCCTCTTTACTTCTCTTTTTCTCCTTATCTCTTCAATCTTTATTTTATTTCTTCTACTTTTGTCTTTACTCCCCCTCTGTGCTTTACAAAAAAAATCTTCCTCAGGGCTTTGGCCCTTCCTGTCTGCATTCCTTTTATGGCTTCTATGTAGCCTTTCAAATTCTTTGTCTCCTGTGGGCACAAAGCAGTGTCTGATAGTCATGACAAATTTTTTTCTTTCTTTCTGGAAAAGGCCATATTGCTAACCAGTGCTCTGTGTGTACAGGTTTTACCACTCAAGCCCTTAGCAATCAGAACTCTTAGATCTGCAAACGTTAAGACTTAAATTACAGAGTTGGGAAGAGTCCGTTAAGGTTGGGGAGCACCTAGCAATGAATAAGGCTTTATATTCTGCCTCTACTATGGTGGCTGGTTCTGAACATCCCATACAGTAGAAAAATCGAAGAAGATGTGTGCAGCTATGGTATCATCCTCTGTGGTGGTTCCATCCAACATTTCTATGGATTCGTCTGCTTTGTTGATACCATCTATAGTCTCTATGGTACCATCGGCTCTGATATCTTCTATGACTCACCAAGGGGTTTGCTTCCCTTGCTGTAAATATTCCAGAATTAGAGGCAATGTGTGTTCACTGTGTTCACTCCAACTCCAGAGGTTTTGCTTCATCTCCTTCATGCAAACCAAAGAAGAAGAAAGATGTTAAATTGAAATGGAAGTCTAAAGTCTTACCTGTTTCTGAGACTCCAACTTTTTTGGAAAGAATGATCCTTGACACCATGATACCAACTACCAACAACCTGGTGGTCCTGGGTTTGAAATTTTCTGAAGCCCCTGTGCCTACCGAATCGTCAGAACCCATTACTACACAACTTGCTTTACTCCTGCAAGACATCCAAGAGGTATTGCCTCACTTACCTATTGGCTTACCAGACTTGACTCAGCCACTTCCAGTTCTCCATTCCTCTCCACCTGTTTGGCAACAATAAATTTGATTTGTATACCTATTTTATATACCTACATATCCACGGTCACATAAAAATTTCTCAGGCGAAAAGGGATCGCAAGTGAAAAATGTTTAAGAAGCCCTGATATAGAGCATGGGAAGAGAAAGGCTTATGCATGATAAAATATCTATTCAGTGGTAATAGACCCAAATAGACAAATGAGGTAATACAAATGCTAACACCCATAGAACCTAACTGGATTCAGTTGTATCAAATCTCACACTTTGTAACATATCTACAAAGAATAGGGGAAACTCCACGTGCCTTAACTCTGTTTGAAAACCTATTGCATCTCCCTGAGTTCTTCCACCAAAGGACACTTGGCTTTAATATACAACTGGCTAATGGTAGAAACATATGATAAAGGAACACAACACAGGAATGGATGGGATTCA
This sequence comes from Gambelia wislizenii, assembly GCA_030847615.1. Classification (NCBI taxonomy): domain Eukaryota; kingdom Metazoa; phylum Chordata; class Lepidosauria; order Squamata; family Crotaphytidae; genus Gambelia; species Gambelia wislizenii. Next base: position 60,571,752 of record JAUMIR010000006.1, read on the forward strand.
GACCTTCTAGATATTTCAGAATCAGACTGGTCAAACATATGGACATCCCCTTCTTTCAGATCCTGATCTATTGCTATAAAATAAAACACACTCAAATTGATTTATAAATGGTACCGGACACTGGTACATTTAGCACAGATTACGAAAAGTACTAGGCCACATTGTTGGAGGAATTCTGGACAAAAAAGGGGACATATTTACATATCTGAATGGAGTACCCCCTGATACTTACCTTTTGGAGCTCAGTATTTGAACTTGTTTTCCAAAGTTACGAAACAGAGGATACATTCAGTCCGAAACTATTGTTATTTTCAGTATTTATTGATGAAAACAAATCTTTAAAATTCAGAGAACTTATTTCATTCTTGTTAGCAAATAGCAAGGTATGAGATTGCTCAAAATTGGAAAACTGGTAATTTTACAATGTCGAATTGGTGGAGTAGGCTATGGGATATGTGATTCCTGGAAAAGCTCTCTAATCAATTTCAGATGAACCAATGAACAAGTTAGAAAACAGACTTTGACTAAATTATGGTATCCTTTAATAGGCTTTGTTAACAACAGCATGACCAATCTGTGCCCTCCTCATCAGAAGCCTTTTTGGAAAGACATATTGGAGATTTCCACATAAAACTGGAACAAAGACAATGATCAACTTACCTGGTATTAACTCACTGAAAAAAGACAAATCACATCCTATTATAGTTACTGTTGTATTGTTTATTTTAATTTCATTGATTATTTGCAAGGTTGATGAAACAGTTATAATGTATTGTTGAATTATACCAATAAACTTTATGTGAAAAATGGTTACAAGAGCAAATTAAACCTGTACTCTCCTTTGAAGTCTATATGACTAAACTAAGACTATTGTACTTTGTACGTACCACGAGAAGACATGACTCATTAGAAAAGACAATGATGTCAAGTAGAAGGCTGTATGAAAAGAGAAGGACTGCAACACAGGTGGATAGACTCAAGGAAGCCATGGCCATGAGTCTGCAAGACCTGAGCAGGCTGTTGATAACAGGGTAACTTGGAGGTCTCATTCATAGGGTCAGCATAAACTGAAGTCGATTTAACAGTAATTGTGTGTGTGGGGAATTAAGACTTGAGGTGAAACATCTGAAGGCATTTATTTGATGTACAAATGAAATTTCCTGGTAGAGGGATGCTTGCCTCTGTGTTATATCTCGCCGCTGTTGTAGTAGTTATACTATATATATTTTGTAACTTTTCTTTCAAGGTGTTTTGAAGAAATCAGATGGCTGGGTTGGCTTAGGTTGCTGTGAGTTAGCCATTGTAGTTGAATGTCGACAGGCATGTAAACAGGTAAGGTTTTTTAATGCACTGATATAAGTAAAATAGATCTCCTCAACACCCCAGTTTCTGTTGCAATATCCATCCCTGTATTATTGGTTACCTTTGTACTTACTTTTGGCCTGTTGCCTCCATATTATTTGAACAACCATAATGTACTATCTTCTGTACTGCATCAAACACTGGCCAGTTAAGAGCTCAAACATTACTAAGATGTTTTGTCATCTATTTCTGTAGTTTTATTTAAACGATATATTATGTTTTCAGTGTAATGTACAGTAGTTTTTAGTATGTTTTTATTGTAATGATAAACTGTTTTTAATGTAATGATTAACATGAAAATTTAATTAAGGTAAACTTTTAACGTAATGGCAAACCTATTTTCTTGCTTAATTAAATATGAAAATCTTTTTAAAAAGATTTTTTAAAGCTATAATTGTGTTCCAGTATTCAGAACACCCAAGTTATACAAGTGTATACTGTGCTGTATACGAGCACTATACAAGAATGAAAATGTTAGTGACTTCTAAATTATCATAGTATACATTTTCTTTATATTTTCTTATTAAATAATTCTGTTTTTAAGTAGTCTAGAATATATGTTGGTAATGAAATTAATGTAATTTCAGGCATCTTCAAAAAATGGTATTTTGAAAATTTGCAGGAAAGAATATGAGGTAAGTATATTACAGATAGTTGGTTTTTTTCCCCTACAAACATGTTTCAGTTTTCTATATGTTGTAGACCATAACATCTGATAACAGTTTTTGACCCTTAAACCTTTATGGAGTCAAAACAAATCAAGTTAAACTATCTCCCCCAATATGGATGAGGTATAATACTTGTTCCCAGCAAACTGGTTTGCAAATGGGAAGCCAACCACATAAACAGGGTTTTTCTCCCACTTCTTTCTCTGGAATGATCCCTTCTCTTGTATTAATCACAGTTCCACATTACATGTAAACCTGTGTAAACCATGATTAATACAAATCACGTTTCCTTTCTGAAACATTGGCTGTAGCTATGATTTGGGTTTGCAGTCCATGTTTATAAAGGGATTTGGTTTATATAAGCTGTGGTTTGTATCGATGTACCTATTATGTGAATTCATGGGGAGCTGTTGGTTCACATGAAACTTGCATATCTTAGAAAGTGTACTGGGATGGGGGTTCATGGGCTAGCCATGCCCCTTTGTTCACTGCATTTGAAACACTTTTTAGCCGTTCTTGCATTTGGATGGTATGGAAAGGGCTGTCCATATGTAATGATGTATTTGTGTAGAGATCTACTCGAGGGATTCTGGCCCAAGCAGGCATTCAAAAATGGAGGAGCTTTACATGCATTCTTCAGTAAATTCGGAGAGCTGTTTCTCGTGCTGACCCAACTGTGCAGATGGTAGGCAAACATTTCCATTATGAGTACTAGGAGCTGGGGCTGGCCCACATTGCCCTGCTCCTGTCCAGTGCATAGAGGGAGCTATTTAAACTGTGGTATAGTTAATGCTTTGCACAGGGATTTCTCTGGGGAGAGCAGGATATAAGATAATAAAAAGATCACACCAAACAGCACTTGATCCAGCATTCTGTTTCTAAAAGTTGCTGGAGGGTTGAGGGCAATGGAGCGTTCAGAAATTTGGCTCCATATATACTATGGTTTGTTGGGAACATTAAGTTATCACATAATGTTATCTTTAGGCCTCTGTCAAACTTGCAACAGTTAACTAATTTTAAATCTTACGCTGCAGGCAACATCCAGAAATGGATGAATTAGGGGTTCTATCTACTGGTAGGGTATTCCTGAAAGTACTTTTTTTTCTATTTTAGGAGAAAGCTAGCCATTTTCTGAAGTAATTGTATTGTCATGAAGATTTTTTTTTGTAATAAAGCAGCCTTACATTTTAATAGCTGTCATTGCTTAGATGTTTTGTTGGAAATTGAAAAGAATTCATGTTGAATGTATGAGCAAGCGGATCTGTTACAATTAATCTTTTAACATATTTATGCCAGTAATATGATTTAGACAGAGTTGCATTTAGTTGTGTATTATAAACAACAATGTTATTTTTAGGAATCTGTCTCCTTCTCTTCAAACCAGACATCTCTTGCTGTTTTATGTTATCTATCCTGTCTGCAAGAAGAATACTGATTTTAGAACTGTGGTTTTATGTTCAGTCAGATGTAAGACAATTTGCCATGATAGAATTGTGTAAAAATAATAATAATAATAATAATAATAATAATCTGTACAAAGGCCATGTTCACACATCACACTAACGTTTCAGAAATCCTCATCCTGCCCAGGTAGGAGGAGTGAGCAGAGAAGCACAAGCCTTACTGTCACTGCTTGCTACCCATGTGCAATGTGCTATTTATTTATTTACTTTATATCCACCTTTTCTCCTATATGGAACCAAGGCTTTTTTCCCAACTGGGACTCCTGCTAAACCAGGGTTGAGGATCCTGTGGACCTCCGAATAGTTTAGTAACCCAGCTTTGATCAGGACCAGCCAGTATGGCCAATGGTCTACAACACCTGGAGTGGCACAGGTTCCATCCCACTGTGCTAAACCATAGTCACCTATGGTATGTGAGAAGACAGACAGTATCTGTAATCTAAGTCAGAGGTAAGCAACAATTTCACATAGGATATTTCTGGCTCTTTTAGGTAGTACTGTAGAAACATGATGTTGAACAGAATAGATGGATCTTGCCACTGAAAATGGTTAACTCCATCTGGCCACACTGGCCAGATAAGGAGTCCCAGCTCTTTATGGATTAGGCTTCTTCACAAATAAAAGTCACGATATTGATCTTTCTTTATGCTTTTGTTATTTATATCAGAGATTATAAATGCAGTGGTTTCCTTATTCTCCAACAAAATGTAGCATCTGGAGTACTCTGTTTAAGATTAAAGGCATATCACTCAGTTCCTCAGCTTCAACCTCACCTCCATTTTTCATTTGCTCCCAAAATAGTTGGTCAACAGTCTTTGACCATGGAGTACACATATGCCCATTCCTCACTGGACTGTATTCTCCTGTAAAAGTACAAAGAGTTTTTGTATTTTTGCAAATCTTGAGGTTTTCTGAAGCCCCAAACATCTCTCTCTCTTTCTCTCTTGTGCATGAGTTCTGTTTTGGCTGCATAAGTACTGGCAGTTGGAGAACTGAGATAACTCTTAGCATATGATTTAGTTCTTCTAATTTCAAATTATATTTGAACAGATTTTTTTCCTTTTTCTAGCTGCTGATATTTGCACAGAGCCTTTGTACAGAGAGACTCCTTGCACTAATAAATAGAAGGCATTGTGCAGCTATTCATTTTTTTTCCTTAACGGATTTTCTGTGGTAAGAAAAATATGGAAAAATTGGTGGACAAAAGGAAGGGGGTTACAAGCACAAGACATCATCTGGAGTCTCTTTAAAATTCATTGAATGAGGCAGGGCAAATGTTTACCCATAGTTTGAGTTCTCCTGAGCTATAACCCCCTACATTAAGTAGCTTTATCTCTTCTAATACTGTTTTATACTTCACTGCCCAAATCTGTAACCTTTCCTCTGTTATGCTGTGTGTTTCCTTCTCTTTTCTGGATTTCTGCATTGCTGTAGGAAGTTGACCAATATTTGTTGGAGAACGAAAAGGACAGGTAAGAAAAATGGGAGTGAAACAGTGAGCATTTATCATGACAGAGTAGTTTCTTTTTCTAATTCTCCTTCTTTGCTCTGTTTTTGTTGGCATCATTGTATCATTTTTTGTTTATATAAACACAATGTGTTCAAGAATGATTATAACATTAAAAATAGAAGATTATTACGTGACATTTTTCATACATTAGTTATAAACAAATACATGTTCTCAAATTTCTAACTTCTGCTTATGATTGTTTGTGGGTAAATCATTGGGGGCTTTGATAAATTTTGTAGTATGAGAGCCTATACAGTGTATGCCAGTTCAGTCTACCCTGATGGGGGAGGAAGTTCATAGTTTGCATTATCTCATCAAAAGTGTTATATACCATATTTCCATGTTGTCAACTGACAAATTATAAGAACATAAAATTTCAGTGGACACGAATGAAATAGTAACCCCTAGAGGTGTTCTTAAAAAGTAAAAATGGTGGGCAACTACAGCCCAGCCCATTTTGAAATAATAATAATAATAATAATAATAATAATAATTTATTTATATCCCGCCCCTCTGCAACGCAATTGGGACGGCTTACAATATAAAAACTCCATAATCACAATGTATCCAGTTGCACTGAAAAAAGTAATGGGCAGCCTGGTTGGTGGTAGGGAGTATCCTCGGAGGTTAGAGAAGGATTTTATTTTATTTTATTTTATTTTATTTTATTTTATTTATCTGCCACCTTTCTCCCAGAATGGGATACAAGGCGGCACACAAAAACTTAAAATGAAACATACAATTAAAAATATTACAATTAAAAGTTTAAAACAATTAAAAATCATCACAATTTAAAATTATATAAAACATATAAAAGTTAAAAAACAAAAACATACCCCAATAAAAAGCCTCTCTGTGCGCAGCTACATATTAAAACCTGTTTAAATAAAAATATCTTTGCCTGCTGGCAAAAGGAAAGCAGTGAGGGGGCCAGGCCAGCCTCCCAAGGAGAAGGGCATTCCAGAGGGTGGGAGCACCCACTGAGAAGGCTCTCTCTCGTGTCCTCACCAAGTGAGCCTGTGATGATGTCAGGACCAAGAGGAAGCCTTCCCCTGATCTTAAAAGTTCTGGCAGGTTCATATTGGGAGATACAGTCTCTCAAATAGTTTGGACTCAAACCATATAAGACTTTATATGTCATGACCAGTACTTTGAATTTTGCCTGTAAACGAACCAGTAGCCAGTGAAGCTGTTTTAGCATATGTTCCCTATAACTAGTCCTGGTTAGCATTCTGGCCACAGCATTCTGGACCCATTGAAGTTTCTGAACAGGTAGAGAGCTGTGAAGGTTTTACTGATTCTGCTGTACGTCTGTGCCTGTGTCTGTTTGTTTGCCTGCTTTTGTTGCATATGTATGCATGTATGCATTAGTTGTGGTGTCTTATTTTTTGTGTATGTGTTTCACTGAGCTTTACTAGTTTGCCTTTTGTGAAATGAATATTTTGTTGTGGTGATTTATTTTGGAGGGGGAAACAAATATATTATTTGACATTTGGGGTTAAAACCTCACCTCTGACTGGTACTCAGTTTATCTTTTTTTGATACAGGTGCTGGAGCGGAAACTGTGGGTTCAAAAGAGTAGTTTTGGAGCTCAGATTCTGTTTAGGATTAGGCTGTTAAACAGATTACTTTTTTAGCCTCAGCAGTTTGCTTTCTGAAAAATGTTTGTTTTGTGATTAAAAACCAGTGTGTAACTGGGCAACCCCTCCCCTCTAAGAATTATCAAAATCATCTTAAATAAAGACATTTTATTTCTAGATAGGGTTGTGCCAATAAAAATACCAAGTTACTGAATTCAATTGAGTTTAATAACTGATAGTTGCTTATGTAGATGGTGTCCTTCCACATAATTTTTCTAGGCAATCTGTATCGTTTCAAGTACAATGGGAAATGAATTGTTCAGAGTAAGGAACCAGAATGTTACCTTTATGGCTCTTCAAATGATTCATTTTGTCTGGTTCTGAAAGAATCAAAATCCTTTTCGACCATCTGCAAAAATGGTGTTGCAGAACAGTAGAGAACAAAACAACGATTCCATTTGCCTACAGGTTACATCAGTGGCAAGTGAATTAAGAATTCTGGTAACTGTTGCTTTAAGTCTGTCCAAGTCCGCAATTCCACACGGTATAAGCTTCTGCTACTTGGTTGTAGGATTTAGGACATTTATGTTGCCCAAATTAATGTAGTTGAGGACGTCAGAGGATGAAACGAGGACTATAATTCCCAGGGTCGTTCTCACTAATGAACTACAGTCCTCCCTTTGAATTTGCAGGGGTTGCGGGCAGAGCATCCCCGTGAAATTGAAAAAACTGCAAATAACCTTTGGCTTTGGAGGAAGGGCAGGGTGGGATCAGGCCCAGCAGAACCTGGAAAGCCTCACCACCACCCGCCCAATCCCCCCGCCATTGCTAAAGCAGCAGGGAGGCTTCAGGAGCCTCACCACTGCTCGCCCAATCCCCCCGCCCTTCCTAAACTGGTGGGGAGGCTTCAGGAGCCTCACTGTCGCCCACCCATTCCCCCCTCCCTTCCTAAGGTGGTGGGGAGGCTTCAGGAGCCTCGCTACTGCTCACCTGATCCCCTGCCTTTCCTAAAGTGGGGGCGAGGCTTCTAGACCCTCGCCGCTGTGCACCCGATCCCCCCATTCCTAAAACATTGGGGAGGCTTTGGGAGCCTCCTTGCCACCTGCCCAATCCCCCTGCCTGACTCCCCCAACCTTCCTAAAGCAGCGGGGAGGCTTCAGGAGCCTCACCACTGCTTGCCCAATCCCCTCGGCCTTCCTAAACTGGCGGGGAGGCTTCGGGAGCCTCACTGTTGCCCACCCAATCCCCTGTCCCTTCCTAAGGTGGCGGGGAGGCTTCAGGAGCCCCGCTGCCACCCGCCCAATTCCCCTGCCTTTCCTAAAATGGTGGGGAGGCTTCGGGAGCCTCACCCCCACCTGATCTCCCTCCGCCCTTCCTGAAGCAGCGAGGAGGCTTCGGGAGCCTCGCCACTGCCCGCTCGATCCCCCCCCACCCTTGTGTATTTGAGGCTTGTGTATTCGAGGAAAAGTCTTGTGTATTCAAGGCTTTCCGTAAATACACAAAACCGTGAATTCCAAGGGACGACTGTACTGTACTTTTGAAAGGCTTCTTCTACTGAAAGGCTTGCTTTGGCCAGTAATGATTGCCCATGAAAAGCTTCTGCTACTGAACTACTTTTGAAAGTTTTTTTCTGCTGAAAAGGTTGCATTGGACGTTTTTCAGAGATTAATTGGACACATGGACTGGAAATTACCACTTTGTATGAGACAATATATATTGGAATCCTATATATTCAGTAATGTTGCAATGTACTAAATTGGTATTTCTGTTATCAGCAGAAGTAAGGATTCAATAATGTTTGTTTGGGTATATGTAAACAAGTGAATACAACTTATATTAAGGATTTTCATGATGTTTGATTGATTACATATTACTACCCTTTCTCTTTGCCAATATTAGTTTTCAGTTATTAAGGGATGATGGTGGTTTGTTTACATATATGATGTATCAGATGTTGCCTGTTTTTCTAATACCTGTGATAAATAGTTTTGCTTGTTACGAGATTCTGTATCTGAAACATTAACTTTACAAGGTTTCAGAGCTACTGTTTCTTTCAATCTAGACGTTTCAAAGTCTAGACCTGGTATGACTAGTGGTAGAAGAGAAACAGAAAGAGAAACAGAAAGCTGAGTCCTAAATATTGTACCATAACCTCAGAATTCTCTTTGATAAATGACAACTAGAGAATTCTCTTAGATATGCATAGGGCAGAGGAAGCTTGATTCTTTTAAAAAAAGAGTGGCATTGATGTGAATGAAGTTAATACTACAGGTATTTCTATTTGGTTCTTTTCATAAAAATTGAATCTTTATTTTAAATAATTATGCATGAAGCTTTAAATCTCGTGAATGAAAATCTTTGCAGATTTTCAAATTAATGGGGAATTAAATGAAAGTAGCTGTTAGGTACTTTGCAGTGGCCTTGGTAATCAAGCTAGGGTACCTAAAACAAACCTAGAACAAAGCATAGGTACAGAACAGGTAATTATTGATAGATTTTTAAAATGGTTGCATAAGAAGAGAAACAACCCCCACCTCCTTTAGGAAGCAACTTTACAAAGTAAATAAAAGTGTGGGGAAAGGATTTATAAGTTCTCATAGCTCATAATGTAGGAGGGGGGGTAACAGTAGTAGTTACCACAGCTTCTTCCATGAATTTGAAAACGTTGGCAAGAATTAAAGTGCAACAGATGGAGACTGATTGAAAATAATTCTGAGAGTAGGAAATGTGTTTGTAAAATTGCAGGGAGAAAATCTGAGCAGTATGATAAGAAATTAATGAAAATGGCATGGGAAGGCTTTCAGAGTTGAGACTTAATTGATTTATTTAGTAGGGTGGCTGATGCGGTATGGAGCAAACTCTTGGAAAGATGTCATATAGCATAGGTAATTTGTGCTTCTCTAACAGTAGATCACCAAATGCTACATAACAAACTATTTTTGAGGTGGGAAGAGTTTCAGGGAAGATTTGGGGGATGGCATTTTGCAAGGGGAGCTGCTAAAGGTGCAAAATTCCACATGTCTTTTTTCTGTCCTAAAATAACCTATTGGAATGTTAAAACAATACTGGATGAACAAAGTGGAGGAGTTGTGAAGCTATTAAAAAGAATAATGCATTTTAAAAAACCTGAACATTTCCTGAATAGTTGTTTGAGCAGTAATCTGTCAAAAGCAAGCCTGCTGTGATGGTAATTTCAGAAGCAATTTGTAGAAACCCCTGAATTCTTCTAGTCACAATTGGAAAATTTTGAACTGAATACCTGCTCTGAAGCATATCTACCATTGTTTCTCAGCAAAGACATTGCTGTTTATCCATTTTTTTTTAAAGGATTGGCTGGTTCTCATTTTTGAAAATGTAGGAATTAAAATTAACTGATTACTGGATGACAAATGGAAATTATTTGAACAGAAAGGAAAACCAGATCTGCCTAAAATATAGTGTTGGAATCAGCAAGCTATGTGGTTGAATACTGCTAGTTTTCAGGGTGTAAAGTATCTTTCAAAGACTGACTGTAAAACCAGTAGTAATGTGAGATGTCAGACTGCTTCCTTTGAATGGTAGATATAATTTGAAAATCCTGAAAGATTATGTCTCAGATGGTGCCCCTGACCATTCACATATGACAAAGATGCACTTGTATGATTGTTTTCAAGCCATTTTGAAAGTTAAAAGTGCCCAACAGCAACTATGAAACAGTAAACTAGGAAGCTTCATTTAGTCATAGTCCAGAGCATAAGTATGGATGTGTTTCTGTTACTGAATCAAGAAAACATAAAATCTATGCAGAAACAAATGGAAAGTCAACAAAAACATTCAGAAACACTTATTTTACATTTAGTTTACTCTAATTTCAGCTTTGGGTTTTAGCAATAAAGTCATTGACATGTCTTTTTACTTTTTCATCGCAAATTGTATGCCTTTCTCTCTAATGTAGTCCATGATAGCTGTCTTTTCCATGTTTTTTTAAAACCTTAATGGTACTTCATAAAAGCCTTAAATATTTTGTTAGCCCTCTGATACACAATTTTAAAAAACATATATTTATTAATTGTGAAATCCTTTCCACACTTCCATGTGTGCGTGTGTGTGTTCGTGTGTGTGTAGACACAATTTATTTAGATTCTATTGCTTTAAAAAAATGGTATACTTGTCATTCTTTATTGTTTTCATTAATTGCTGGTTGATTATGTTTTTTTTTCTAGAACGCCCTTTTTAATTGCATTAACAGAAATGAAAGTAAGTAATCTTCATTTCCTTTCCTTCTGTTTTAAAAGTTTGTTTACTTTTCAGAAAAGTTTATTATTTTTTTCATTTTAAAAAAATAAATAGCATAATAGTGTATCTGTTTCACAGTTCTTCAGACAGACTGGCATGGTGACCATGCTGAAGTTCAGAGGAAATGCAGTATATTTCCTGCATACATCTCAAACATCTTAGCATTGAGACTTAGAATTTTTTAGCCAAGTATGCAAGTTTGCAGTCAGTTGTATTTATAGTCAAATGTGCTGCAAGATTACTTTTCTCACTTCTAAGTGTTATTTGTAATGATTGTGCTGTTTCCATATTTCACCCTAGTGGGATCAGTTTGTTGCAGTTATGCTGGTCATCACACCAACTGTCGGGAATACTGCCAAGCAATCTTTAGAACAGATTCATCTCCAGGTCCTTCCCAAATAAAGGCTGTTGAAAGTTACTGTGCCTCTGTTAGCCCACAGTTAATTCATTGTGTGAATAACTATACACAGTCCTATCCAATGCGAAACTCCACAGACAGTAAGTATGAGAAAAAATAAAACATGGCTCACAAAACTTGAACTATCAGTCTGTGGATGTACACATCAGTAGTATAAGAATTATTGTCTATTAGTTTATGTATTGCATTCAAATTTATTTAATTTATCAAATTACATGGGTTCCAAAAATGCCATACAATTCTTTATATACACTTTTAAAATTAGAGCAATTAAGAACTAGATTTTACTGAGGGGAAGGGATGAAATTAAGTGGTACAGCACATGTTTTGCAAGCAAAAGTGTCAGATATTTGGAATAATCCCTACTATCTCTCTATAGGGCTGGGAAAGGCTTCCAGCTGAACCCCTGTAGAACTACTGTTACTAAATGTGAACTACATGAACAGTGGTCTGACTTGGTGTGAGGCAGTCTCCCATGTTTTTTTTTTCTGTTGCTTTTATTGCACTACATTTACATTTTTGTAAAAGGTAGAATAAGAGATAAATTTATAATTTTAGAATTATATTATTTTTCTAACATAATCCAAGTAAATTTTATGGCACAAATGCTGAAATATCTAAAAATAATTGCAGAAGGATTTGTTACAATTGAAGGAGACACAAACTGTGTTATGGATAATAAACTAAATATTTCAGCTAAACAAAAGAGAAAGGATAATAAGGGATGTAAAATAACTCTCGCTCCTACAAAAGTATGAATTAGTTGATGCCTGGAGAAGCCTGTACCAAAAAGAAAAGGACTACACATATTATTTATGTAGACATTCTAGCTATTCCAGATAGACCACTTATTTTTCTCGGAAAATATTATGCCTGAATTTTTTAAAAAATTGCACAAGTATTATGTTCTGATCATTCACCAAGTAAAGCAACATGCACTCAGTAATAAAAAAAATAAGAATATAACCTGGAGGATAAACAAAGCTTTATTGCTAAATAAGCAAATATTTGGGAAAATGAAATAAAATATTTAAAGATTTTACAAATTGAATTCTAGACCAGAATATAATTCTGCTCTTCTCTGGAACACTTTGAAGTCAGTCTTTGGAGGGAATTTCATTATGGTAAGTTCAAAGATAAAAATAAATAAACAAACAGCATTTGAGTATAGAGTTACAAAAAAATTGGTGAACATATGAATGTATAAAAACATATAGTAAAAGAGTTGGATCCAGAGAGGGGCAGAATTAGAATCTCTCAAGACTGATAAAGAATATTCTGCTTTGGCTTATCTAAAGAGAAATTATTATGAGTTCAGTAATACAAATATAAAGTTATTATCCAGTGCTCTTTTTAAAATGGTTTAAAAACTTATATGTACAAGAATAATCAGTTTGGTTAGGTTTAATTGCAAACCTAAATGAAATGAACAATATATATAAAAAATATTCTATTTATAATTCTTTCTGATCTCTGTGTCTCACACAAATGGGCTTTTGCGCCTGCACAGAGGCCCATTTCAGAACATTCTAGAGCTGGCGGTAGACCCATCCACTCCCTAACTGCCTATTGGAGCCCGCCAAGCGATCCTGCCTGCCTCAGTTTCTCTCTCTCTCTCTCTCTCTCTCTCTCTCTGCTTCTGTTTGATATTTCCTTCTTCTCCCTCTCAGGGGTTTCTTCCCCCTTTCCCTCCTCTTGTTTATGGCCTCTTTCATTATTTAAAAATTGTGTCTCCTCTGGTGAGAAGGTTTCCCTCTCCAACGCTCACAGTGAGTGTCTTTTTTGTGTCGGAGAGGGCCACGTCGTCCAGCTCTGTCCTATTTGCCAGGGATTTACTGCTCAGGTACTTAAGAATAGAGAACAGCGTCTTAAGTTGCACTGTTGGGAGAAGTCCCTGAAGGTGGCTGAGCAAGTGGCTTCCAACCATCCTCTTTTCTCGGCTCCTGTTCCATTGGCTAAACCTAACTAAAAGGCTGCGCCATCCAACCGTCCATCCTCGATACCGAAGGCTTCACCATGTTTGACGAACTCAACATCAAAATCATTCTCAATACTCACACTTTCCACTACACTGGTACCAAAGGCTGTTGATCCTGTATGCTCAGTATTGGTGGCTACTGACATGGCTTCACGGCGAGGCCCATCAACCCCGCAGTCTACTGCTGTCTCAGTAGTTAGAGGGTCTGATCCGACTACCCCGGTGCTTTCTGTTCCTTTTACCACTCACCACAAACCTGGCAAAAGTGGAAAGCTTTGTTGGATTTTCCGGGTGACCGCTTGAAGGATAATAAGAAGAAAAAGACCTTGCATACTGACCCTGTCTGCACAACATTTGCATCAGTACCAAATCCTTTGCTTCCTCCAGTGTCTATGATGTCCATATTGGTTCCGTCCACTGCTCTGGATTCGCCAACCTTAGATTAGGCTTTGCTAGTTTCCTTCGCTCCAGTATTGACCTCCAAGGAGACATCGCTTACTGTGCCACCACCAGTCACCTCTCCTCTTGTTCAGATGCAAACCTCTCCAGCTTCCACCAGAGCTCTTCCTGCCTGATCCCCATGCAGACTGTTGCCTCCCTTGCCACTGAGGGATTGATTATCTCTCAACAGAGGCAGAGATAGATACCATGGCTCTCCAAGGCCTTCTCATGATGCCCAGTATTGGGAAGGATCGCCAGTCTCGTCGGTTTCCTGTATTGATTGATGTGGTCATGAGTGGAGAGAGCACCCTGATCTTACACTACTCATATTCACCTTCCTACCGGGATCGATACCTCTACGAGACCTAAGCAGTTCAGTCCCCTGCTCGATACCAATCCAGATCTTGGTCCTACACATGATCTCATTCACATCACTGGTCACCATCTAGGAGATTGCCCCATCGACACCAACCAGCCATACCGATCCATGCTTCTTATTTGCTACATCAGCATCACTCTCCATATTGACACCTTCAGCAGATGCTGTACCATGTACTCTACTCACCAGATCATTACTGTTCTCTGGTACCAACTAGACCACGTCCATTGCCACGTACAACGGCGATGCTCTCTCGTCCGCCTCCAACTCCATCACCTCAGGTTGCGTTTTCTACCTTGATTACAGGTGTGACCACTTCTTCTGTCTTGCAGATGACGATTCCGTCGCTCCTTTCTGATACCAATCACATCGATCCTGATGCTACCCGTACTGACTTCTGTCCCTATAATAGTCCAACAGCCTCTGACTACTTCTAATGTTGCAGTCCAACCCAAACCTGCTCTTCCTCATTCTTCTGAGTCTGACTATGACTCCAAATCTTCTTCACCTGAGTCTTCCTTGCCTCTCACATCCTCTCCTTCGGAGAACATTGAGCATACTGCTCTTTCTCCTTTGCTAGAAAAAATCAAACAGTTCACTGATGTTAATCAGCCCATTGAACAGGTAACGTTCTTCAGATATTTAGGCATAACTTTTCATCCAACAGATACATGGGACACTCAAATTAAAAATGCCATTGCAAATACCCAGAGGAATATCAAAGCAATTCATCTCTGCAGCTACTCAAGGGTTTGTAGCAAAAGTTATCGCTCAGATTTTATATGGCTCCCAGGTGTGTACTTTTAAAGATGTTACTCCATTTGAAATTCTCTTAACCAAATTCTTACACACATTGTTGTTTACCTAAGGCAGCAGTCTGACTAGAGCTGGGGCAAATTTCAATTGAGGCCCAGGTATGGATTCTTAAGATTCATTATTGGTTTAAACTCATTTTTCTTCCAGTGGGCCTGGCCCCTCTAACTTGAATAGAAACGTGTCAGACAAAATGAAATCCATGCTGCAGGAAAAGCTGCAAAGACGGGGGTTCCCACCTCAGGCTTTAATAACACTTGGATATGAGAAAGCTAAACTTACAATTAAGCAGTGTTATCTGGGATGTAGAGTTGCAATGCCATCTTAGTGAAATGGCCAGGTACCCAGAATCCAAAGGATAATGGGAGGTTGTTCATTCCAGCGAGGTATCTATTCAGGCTAGATATTCTTAAATTTAGAAAATGCTCCCTAGCCATATTTAATGTCCTACCATCAGCCCTTCTTCAGGGTAGATTGTCATTTCTACAGAGACATTCATTTTGCACACATTACTCCTATTGTTTCCAGGCAGATGTGATGCCTATTACTTAAAATATCTAATAGAGGATAGGGAATCATGGATCTCTTTAAAAGTGGCTAAGTTCCGTGCTGCCACCATAAAACTAAGGGGACAAGTTGTGAATGATCTTAGTGGATAATGTTTTATCTTATGTATTTTAATTGTTCTTATTTATAAATACCACATACCATGTTTTAGTTTATAGACTTTAAATATGTCTTCTTTGTATGTACCAAGTTTTACACATGCTATGGGTACGTTGTAAATATGATATTGATTCTGTTGCTTGTATATGTTTTGTATCTCTGGTCTGTGACCGAAATAAATTGATTGATTGATGGTTCACTGTTGTGGTTCTGTGCATGGCCAAATCTATTGGCCTTGATATCTCTGTTCCCACCCCAACAGTTGTGGAACCCGTCTTCCAGTCTGTTGACTCTCAGGCCCCAACTCTTGCCACTATTCCTCTTCTACCTGCTTTGTTGGACCTCACCAAGCAATCTTGGGTGAAACTAGAATCTTTGGTTGCAATCTCCAGACGGATTGAACATCTTTACCAGACCAAGGGAGAAAGTGCACCCTTTCTCTTCGCACACCTGCCTCCGAATTCCATTGTGGTGGAGACATCCCAGTCTAAAGATGTTAAGAGGGTGCACACCAGTCCACCAGACTGTGAGGGACATCATCTGCACATCTTTGGGTGC
Source organism: Gambelia wislizenii (assembly GCA_030847615.1). Taxonomy (NCBI): domain Eukaryota; kingdom Metazoa; phylum Chordata; class Lepidosauria; order Squamata; family Crotaphytidae; genus Gambelia; species Gambelia wislizenii. The sequence continues at coordinate 60,587,863 of JAUMIR010000006.1, forward strand.
TGCTTCTATTCTGCCACCTTGACTTCGAAGGTAGCTAACATGCTGGTTTGTATGTCCACCTATCAATGTTTCTTGCAGCAACAGATCATGGCCTTCTTACCATCACGTCCAAAAGAGCAGAGGCATGTGGCTCTCTATAGTTCCATGAGGAAGCCATATCTCTAGCCACTCAACAGATCCAGTCCACTCACCATATCACTGATTGTGCCGTGAAGGTCATGTCAGGAGCCATAGCCCTTCACAGATATGCCTTCTTGAGGTCTACTGGCCTTACAGACAATGCCAAACATCATATTGAAGACCTCCCCTTTGATGGTGAAGGGCTGTTCCATGTGAAGACTGATGACTCCGTAGAACACATTTCCAAAGCTCGCCTTACTGCTCACAAGATGGGCTTCACACAAACACAACAGCTACATTGGCCATTCCGCTCGTCATGGAGAAGGTCATCTTCTTGCTTCCATTTCTCTCATTCTGCTGCAACATTTACCTGCACCTCCTCTCAGCCATCTTCTTACAGGAGGTCTTTCAAGCAACAACGTTCTTCAGCTCGTTCGAAGAAAACCACTTCTTCCTCCAAGACCCGGTTTTGATGTGTTTTGCAGAACGCCATCACATCCTCTGTTCTCCCTCTTGGGCCCCAAGAGTATATCACCATTACAACACCTGACGAACCATCACCACAGACACCTGGGTATTGACCATCATTGGCCTAGGTTACGCCATAGAATTTTCAGCTGTTCCTCCAAGTGGTGTATTTCGGGTTACTCGTCCTTCAGACACATTTCAAGATAAGATTGCTGTGCTACTTCAAAAAGACACTATATAGAAGCTTCCTGACAGATGTCGACATGAGGGTTTCTATTCTTGTTACTTCACAGTCCTGAAATGAGACGGTGGCCTTTGCCCTATTCTGGACCTTTGTGGTGTAAATTGATACAGCCACCCTCATCAATTCAAGGTAATAACCCTGAAATCCATTCTGCACTATCTCCAAAAGGGTGATTGGTTTTACATCCATAGATCTTCAAGATGCCTATTTTTATATCGGAATCTGGCCACATCACAGCAAGTTTCTCCACTTTGCTACTGGTTGTGACATTTCCCACTATGGGGTGTTTCCGTTCAGTCTGTTGACAGCTCCTCACGCCTTTACCAAATGCATGGCAGTCTTAATCTCCTACTTGAGGACCTGATCAGTCCAGGTGTACCCTTGCCTAAGCAACTGGCTTCTGGTGGTGCCCTGCTAGAAGGAACTTTACAGAGACATACATACCACCTTAATGTTGCTTCACAATATGAATATGAACTCCAAGAAATCTATCCTAGAGCCTACCCAAAGAATAGACTTTAAAGGGGCCATGTTAGATTCTATCAAGGGCTGGGTATTCCTGCTGGCAGACCTGAGCTCTTACACTTTGACAGTCAGCCCTATCTCTGTTACGTTAGACTATGAGATCAACACATACCATCCGGAGGGTTCTAGGTCTAATGGCCTCAGTGACTGCTGTCACATTTCTATCCCTTCTTTGCTTCTGACCGCTACAATGCTGGTTCCTTGGCTACTTTCTTTAAGTCCCTTATCTGGTGGACAGATCTGCAGAACCTGGGCTCAGGCATGCCCTTCATTTTTCCAGACCTTATTGAGTGGTCACGATGGACGCTTCTCTCAAGGGCTGGGGAGTCACACTGTGCCTGCTTGAGGGTGCAAGGACAGTGGACAGAACCCAAGTCAACTCTGTGCGTCAAAACACTAGAGGTTTTGTCAGTGATAAAAGCATTCCATGCATTCATCTTGCAGGCAGAGTAGTCCAGTTCACATCAAACAATACCACAACGATCTGCTACATAAACAGACAAGGCGGGATGCACTCAGTGACCCTTCTGCTCTTCACCACCATGCTGTGGCACTGGTGTGTTAGGTGCAACATCCATCCTGTTGCTATACACCTTGCAAGGTCAGACGATGTATTAGCAGACTGCCTGAGCAGAATTGCATGTTACATCTTGAGTGGTCCTTCTGCAACTCACTGTTCAATTGCCTCATGAATACATGGGGCATGCCCTCCCTAGATCTGTTTGCATCAGAAGACAACAAGACGTGCCCTCAGTGTTGCTCTAGGGCAGGAGTGGGGCACAACTCCCTGGGAGATGCCTTCCTTCAGAAATGGACAGGTTGTTTCATGTACATCTTTCCTCCCATTCCACTTCTAAGGAGAGTTATTGCCAAACTGGCTAGGGAAAGGACATTGATGATTCTCATAATACCTTACTGGCCATGACAGCTGTGGTTATGCTGCTTCTCTACTTGCTGAGAGGAACGTACATCAGACTGCTACACTGACCAGATCTCCTGACCCACACTGCGGGCCAGGTACACCACCCCAACCTACCCATGCTGAAGTTGACAGCTTGGAGAATCCAGTAATAACGTCACTATGACTGACTTCCATCCTCTCTACATCGCGCAATCCTTCTACAGTCTGGTCCTATGCCTACAGGTGGCAGATGTTCTCCATGTTTGCCACATCCAGGTCTGATAACCCAGTCTCTCCCACTCTTGTAACAATTCTGCACTATTTACTACATCTCAGAAAACAGGGACTGGCCTTCTCCTCTCACCAGCTCTCTTTACCAATCCGACTGTTAAACAATTCCTGAAGGCACTGCATCACAAATATCCTCTAGTACGTGCACAGACACACTCTTGGTCCCTCTCGCTTGTCCTCAGTTAGTTGGTGTCCAGACCCTTCAAACCTATGGCAACAGTGGATGACAGACGTCTAACACTTAAAACTGTCTTCTTGGTTGGCATTACTTCAGCTCCCCACACTAGTGAATTAGTGGCTGTGCATTGTGATGATCCTTATCTTTCCTTCCACAGAGAGAAGGTGGTTCTGTGTCCTGACATATGTTTTCTCCCCAAGGTGGTGTCTTACTTTCATATGAGTCAAGATAGTGTTCTTCCAACTTTCTACCCACAGCCTGCTATACTTTTCAAACAGTCTCCACATACCTTAGATGTTTGTTGTGCACTCTCCTTTTACCTCCAATGCACTTTGTCTTTCCATGCTGACAACCGTCTCTTTGTTACGGTGGTGCCCGCTGAGGTTGCCCAGTGTCAGCTCAGCACCTATTGAAATGGACGGTGGAGGCCATTTGTCTTTCTTATGAACTGGCTCATCATCCTGTTGGAAGGCCTGAGAGCTCATTCTACTAGAGTGACTGCTTCTTCTTCAGCTTTCCTTCATGGTATCACAATTCTGGACTTGTGCAAGGCGGCCACATGGTTGCAACCTTCTACATTTATCAGACTTTACTGGCTTGATGTCACAGCATGGAATGATGCTCGCTTTGGACATGTGGTTCGCTCTGCTATCCCACAGTGACCTGACCCACCTCCTAGGGTAAGCTTTGCAGTCACCCATTTGTGTGAGGCACATAGATCATGAAGAAGAACAGGTTGCTTATCTGTAACTGTGGTTCTTTGAGTGGTCATCTGCACCTTCACACAAACCCAGCCAGCCATCCCCCTCTTCAGGTCCCTGTACTTGCAACAGACTATGAAACTCAGGCAGGATTGCTTGGTGGGCTCCAGTAGGGACAGTTAGGGAGTGGGCGGGGGTACTGCCAAGCGACTCAGCTCTTGAATGATCCAAAATGGGTCTCTGCACAGGTGTGAAAGCCCATTTGTGTGAGGGCACAGATTACCACTTGAAGAACCACAGTTACAGGTAAGCAACTTGTTCTTTTCAGTAATAGATAAAAATACTGATATAGATGGATTCTTAAGAGGACACCCAATTACACCAACACAAAATCCACACAAAGAATTTTAAATGTTTTAACAACATGCAATGAAATTTTAAAAAATTATTAAAAATCTGAAACATCATAAATAGCTAGGTCTAAATGGGTTTAGTACAGATTTCTGTAAAATCTTTGTTGAAGATCTAATCCCACATTTACATGTTATATAATGAAATACTCTTAGATGGGGAAATACCAGATTTGTGGGAAAGTGTTAAAATAGTGACTATATGAAAATCTGGGGAGATCCTCAATCTGTAGCAACCTATAGACCAATAACACTACTTAATCAGGGCCAAAAAATATTCACTTTGATTATTGTGCATGGATTAAATAAATATATAAAATATATTAATCCTGATCAGACTGATTTCATCCAGGTAGAACTTTACAAGATGTAATAAGAAAAGTAAATAAGCATAAATATAATACATGTCAGTAAATCACATAAAAATCCAGCTGCAGTAATATCATATGCATATCAATGCATCTGGCCATCTGGAGCACACTCATCTGATTGCTCTTCTCAAAAAATAAACATGGGAAACAAATTTGTTTCAACCATAAATAGGCTATACAAATATCTAAAAGCTGTAGTCAGTGTAAATGGAATAGTCTCCCAAGTTTTCCACTGTTTAGAGGAATATAGCAAGGTTGCCCACTCTCGTTGCATTAGCAACAGAACTGTTAGCAGCAATAATAAAAGAGAGTTCACAAATAAAAAGTATAAGAATAAACAAAAAATAAATCTTTTTGCAGATGATATTTTATTATTTATTTCAGACTCAAGTGTATTGGTTATTTGCAAAAGACTAAACAATTTTCAAAAGTTTACAGAACTCAAATAAATTATGAAAAATAACAAATATAAATATAAAACAGGAAGATCAATTTAAACTAAAGAGATTATCAAATTTATCAATTAGCTTTTTTGGTTTTTGATACTTTGGTATTCTCATAACTAAGAATGTATTATATCTAACATATAGAAATTGGAAACAAATTTTTGATATATCAGTCAGAAACTAAAAAAGTGGTTTAAGCTTCAATATTCCCTATTAGGCAAACTTTTATAGTTAACGTGCATGTTTACCAAAATTTTTATTTCTGTTTCAATGTACTCCATTATCAGTATAGAAAACAAATTTTAAAAATGGCAGAAAATTTAGGAGAAATTTATAGCAGTGGGGAAATCTTTGAGATTTATAAACAATGCCAAATATAATCATTCATCACGAGGAGACCTTACCTAGAGCTGTATTGTGAAACATTTCAACTCCTGAAAATGGCTAAATGCATAAAATCTGATTTCTCAGTGACTTGAATACAAATAGAAAAAGAGATGATGTCAGAATAACATGACTTAGATAGGTTTTCATCCTAAATAAAGCAATAGTGTTTAAATAACCCACCAATCTGTTATGTCCAAAATATTGTTTAAATATAAAAAATTCCTAGCACTATTATTATCACCTTTATGTACCAATTTAGAGCATCCTCTGTTCAATCAAAGATACTGTAAATACAGTTGTCCCTTCACATTCATTGGGGTTTGGTTCCAGGACCCCCCGTGAATACCTAAATCCATGAATACTCAAGTCCCATTATATGCAATGGCATAGCAAAATGCCGTCCCTTATATAAGATGGCAAAATCAAAGTTTGCTTTTTGGATTATTGTTTTTTTATGAATATTTTCAAGCCGTGAATACTTAAATCTGTGAATACCAAATTCGTGAATATGGAGGGATAAAGGAATATATAGAATGAAGTATTTATTTATTCATGATAAACCTATACAGTTACACTTACAGTACAAACCCATTATCCACATTTTCACTTACCCACAATCCAAAACAATACCCCCCCCTGCTCATCTGCTGCCTCATGGAGGCTGGTGGAACGTTGGTCTCTTCCTCAAGCTGTAGAGAGATGCCTTTCCCTTTAGATGGGCTATGTTAATGACTCCAACAACCCAGAAATGACACTCAGCAGCAGCTTCCCAACCAAATGGCAGCTTATGTGTAGGCAGGGAAGAAAAATCATGGCAGGAATGGAGATGGCAGCACTAATGGACGTTACTGGGCAGATAAAACTGTGTCAGTGAGGGACAGTAAGGTGAGATGGTGTGTTTTGGCTGAGCCTTCCTTGTAACCCTCTCAGCTGCCATCCTGCCTTGCTCTCCTTCCCCTGACCTGGCCACTGCTGGCCTCTCAGCTCCCCTTCTGCCACTGCCTCCCATCCAACTTGAATTAGCATTGTGTATGAGTTGTTGTGATGCTTGTTGCACATCCTCAGCATCCAGTGCACACTCTTCATTCGGTTTTGCAAGTGCCTCCAGGGCTTGTGGCTCAGCTGTTGGTGGTGGTGCGTGGCATCGGCCACTGCCATGGCTTTACAGGCCCCTTGCCCCTGTTGGCGGTGGCCACAGGACCTTTCACTTTCCAGAAGCTGGCTGCAGTAGAGTGGAAGGTGAGCCAGAAGGTGGAAAGTTGGGAGTGGGTTGGTTCTCCCGCCCTCTGTGGGCAACAGGTGAGCAGAGTGGGAGGACTCCTCCAGGTCACGAAAAGCAAAAATATAGCATTTGCTATTTGCCACAGATTCGTGTATCTGTAGAATGTTTGGGAACATATCCCTGTGGATAAGGGGGTCATACTGTACTTAAGAATAAACTTAGATCAACAGATCCTACTTGGTTACAATTAGCACAAATACATTCTTAATAAATTAAGTACAGCAGAAGTTCCCCCAAAAGCTTTAACTCTACTTTAAACATACAGTGGGAATGGTAAAAAAATAAGACACCTGGGCAAGTTTCAAGATTATATCAAATAATACAGGAGGAGAAGTTTGGGAAAAATCAAAGGATTGAAAATTGAATGGCAATCAGATTTGGGAATAGAATTACCAGAAAAACAATGGGATACAATTCAGACATCTCCATCATATAAATCTACATCTGCTCTGACTAAAGTAAATATATTAAAAATAGTTCATAAATGATACTACTACCCCTCAAACTCCACAAAATTAATAAGAAACTGTCAAAGCTATGCTGGAGAGGATGCGATAAAATAGGAGATTGGCAATGCATGTGGCTAACCTGCCCTAAAATAGTAAATTTCTGGAAAATAATATTAAGTTGGATAGGTAAATGCTAGGTCAAAGAATATGTTATAGAGGAGTACTATTGTTAATTTCTATATTTGAAAATGAAAGATTAACAAATAAAGATACTGTAGCATTTGTTAAATGCTGCAAGATTAGAAGTAGCAAAATCATTGGAAGATCTTTCAATACGAAGTTGATAGAGTGTGGTCTGTTAAAGAAAATCTAACATAAAATGAGATTAGCAAGAGGAGAAATTAAAGAAGATAAATTTGAGGAAATTTGGAAATGCTTTATTATAGTGGGCTGTCGGTATCCGCTGGCGTTTGGTTCCAGGAACCCTGTGGATACCAAAATCCGTGGATGCTCAAGTCCTATTATATACAATAGCATAGTAAAATGGTGTCCCTTATATAAAATGGCAAAATCAAGGCTTGCTTTTTGGATTTTCTTTTTTAAAATATTTTTAAGCCGTGGATGGTTGAATCTGTGGATACAGAATCGGTGGATACGGAGGGCCAACTGTACTTATGTTACTCATGTGAACTCTGAATTTAATCCATTATCAGATCAGCCCTTCTATTGGAAAAACGTATTTCGAATGTTAAAAATAATATATAACCCAATTGTTGGTACTCTACTGTGCTTTCTGCAACCGGACATGTTTACCTCGGATTGGCCTTTTCAGTCATCAGCGCTCTTGCAGAAAGCGCGGGATGAGTCCTTCCTGAATCTTTGTTTGCGAAGAAAAGCCAGAGAGAGAGAGAGAGAAGATGTGTTAGATGTACAGTGATAGAAAGTGATATATATTTGGCTTATTAAAATTTGTAGAAGTTCATAATATTTTTTAATTACACTATAATATTTTTGTGATAATTTGACATTGTTATATACATTACAGTATTTATCTTTTCTTTGCTGTTAGGTTTATACTGCTGTGATAGAGCAGAAGATTACGCCTGCCAAACAGCTTGTAAAAGGATTCTGATGTCAATGAAAACAGAACTTGAAATTGTGGATGCACTTATTGAGAGCTGTAAAACAATGCCTCTTCCGCAGGATCCTCTCTGGCAGTGCTTCTTGGAGAGCTCAAGATCTGTTCACCCTGGAGTCACATTACATCCCCCACCTTCAACAGGCCTAGATGGTGCTAAGTTGCACTGCTGTTCCAAAGCAAATACTTCCATGTGCAGGTCAGTATATTTCTCTCTTTTTTCCAACTTCTGACTATTGTGAAGATTTTCGGTGTGCAGTGGGCCCAGCTAATGTGCGAATCAGATGCTGCAACATGGTTCTGACCTCTGCACACAACTCTAGATAACACCCCCCCATGAACCTACTATCTCGGTATGATAGTAGGCCAAATTAGGAGGCCAAACTAGCAAGATTATTTGAGGTTCAAAGCAGATATTACTGTAAAAACATAGCTAGTGGTTAGGGTTTTTTCCTATGTTACTCTAGAAGTGTTTAAGATCAGCACTCTTAAGATGAGGGACTTTAATCACTACCCCTCACTATGGTCCTGGTGCACATTGGGTCCATCCCATCTACAATTTATAATGCAAAACAGAGATTGTTGTTGTTAACTGCCCTCAAATTGACTTTTACATATGGTGACCCTATGTATGAGAGACCTCCAAGTCACCCTATCATCAGCCCTGCTCAGGTCCTGCAGACTCAGGGCTGTGACTGCCCTGATTGAGTCTGTCCATCTGGAATGTGGTCTTCCTCTTTTGCTACTGTCATCGTCTTTCCTAGTGATTCAAGTCTTCTCATGATATGGCCAAAGTATGACAGCTACATGTGATATAATTTTATAATTTTTACATAAACCATTAATTTATTACAATTACAAATATGTCCACTTCTTGTGCTAATATATAATTTGCTATATCCAAAGTATATAATATTTTACACAACCAAAATAGCTATAGTCATCAACATATACTGCTTCCTCGTGAGTACCGTATATTCCTGCATACAAGACTACTTTTTAACACTTGAAAATCTCCTCAAAAGTAGGGGGGGTCTTATACCCCAGTAGATCTTTTCCCCTGCTGTGAGAATGATTGAAGTGTTAAATGGCCTGGGCAGTTTTCCCAGCAGATCCTTCCTCCTGCTGTGAGAATAACTGCTTTGCCTTTGAATAGTTAAATGGCCCTCCATTTAGCTCAGGAGAGTCAAAATGATGTTTCTTTTCAGGACAAGTTAGCCTAAAATTAGAATTTCTGGATTTAAACTTATCATTTTGCATCAAGTTTTGTCTATGGTGAAATTCTCTTGTCTGCCAATGTGGCTCTAAAATCATTAATGTGCTCATTCATTAATGTGCTCATTCAAAAATTTGGATTTGATAGCTTCATATTAACCAACTTACAGTATTAATGCAACCTTACTTTCCAAAGATTGAACACCACAGAGATTTTTCAAAGTATCCCATGCTTTTTTAGCTATTCTCAGTCCTTTAATTTCACAGACTATTCCATCATCTACAGCCACTGAGCTGGCTGGCTGGTGGGGGACAGGCTTTCCAGCCAGGTGGCTGGCTGGCTGGCTGGGGGGGAGGCAAACTCTATATTTTAACTTAAAAATTGGGGGGTTGTCTTATGCGCCCAGCCGTCTTACTCTTGGTGATACCAGTGACATTTGTGGAAATCTTCACATGTGGTGGCAGTGGTGATTTAGACAGAACCTTACATGGTTGCCCTCTTTAAATGTTGCAAGGCTGTCACACAGAGAAGGTTGTTCTCTGCTGCCCCAAAGGCAGGACCAGCTCTAATGGTTTTAAGTTACAAAAGGGTAGATTTTGATTGAATAGTAGAGGAACATCTTGACAGTAAGAGCAGTTTGGCAATGGAATCAATTGTCTAGAGATGTAGTGAATGTATTTGAATGTCTTCAAAAAGTGGCAAGACAGCTACCTACTGGGAGTGCTCTAACTGGAGACCGTTCATTGAACAGGGGGTTGGACCTGATGACCCAACTCTTATGATTCTGTGATTCTATACTTTGGATACTGTATTTTTCAAGGGCTAAGGATACCCTGTTCTGTTTCATGGTCTCCTGAAGCAGGCTGTCCTCCAAGATGTTTGTCTCAGGGAACTCTGTGTGAACTTCTAAAAAGGATAACCTAGATGAAGCATGACAGTAATCCCTTCAGTATCAGCGGCTCAGGTTTCTTTGGTGTGATGGAACCAGCAGATCAGGTTAAAGATTTTTCCCCATTATCATTGTTTGGGCTGTACCCTTTTCAGTCTGTGAGATATTGTTGGAGACAATGTTGGTAATGAGAGTCCAAAATGTCAGCCACTTCATTTTCATCTTCTCCTGCAACTCTTATCAGTGGATGTGGAAAATATTCTGAGAAAGGTCAGTTTGATAGAGGAGGAATTAAGAGACAGACACTATGAAACCAGTGGAATGCAGAGGGACGAAGATGATTGCAGAAGGACTGAAGGACATTAGCAGTGAATCCAGCATAATGTTTTAACCTCTCTGAATTTTAAAAAGTCTCTTGAGTCTGTTAAGACTACCAAGTCTTTCATTTAGTGTCCCCATGATCTATATACATAATCTATTGCATGTACATATTTGGGGCAGTAAATCTTATCATTTGTCTCCTTAATATTATTACACAAATTTAGAAAAGAAGTGATCTTAATTTTGTCCAATTTGTTTGGTTTCTTCTTTAGAGATTTATGCACTAAACTTTATAGCAGCAGCTGGGGCAATACGCAGACCTGGCAAGAATTTGATCGCTTTTGTGAGTACAATCCAGTCGAAGTTTCCATGTTGACCTGTTTAGCAGATGTACGTGAACCTTGTCAGCTGGGCTGTAGAAATCTCACCTATTGCACTAATTTTAATAACAGGTAGGAAATGTGCATTAACCCCCCCCCGTAAAAAAAATTTTTTTGAGTGAAATGTAACAGATAATTTGCTTGAGGAATTTAAAAGTTATTTTAATTCATTTGAAAATGGGCAGATTAAAAGGGAGTGTACCACCTAACTCATTGTGCATTCAATGTATTCTTTGTGACTGACAATTCCATATACTGTATGTGTCAGAATCTCATGGAAGTTGAGTAATGGGTATTACCTATTTTGTGTCACACAATCTGGTTACAAAGTTGTCATTTCTGATTATGTCTTTTAGATTTTACATTCATATTTTTAAATTCAAATAAAAACGTAATACAAAGTTGTTATTCAGGTCTCGTCTACATGAGGAAAAACATTTGGACAGGGGGTTTAAAATCAGGATAGGCAGGCATTTGCAAGCATATGAACTGCCAACATGGTTTCTAGGGTCCCCCCTAAACTCAGTATGACCCCTAGCCCCAGCTGGAGGAGGAAGGATGACTTGATGGGGGGAATTGTGCGGCTTGGACCGTCTCCGGTATGAGCTGGGGCTAGGGAAGAGTGAGTGGGGCTTGGGCCTCCCTTTCCTCCAGGGTTCCCCCCCCCACTTCATCCCTGGCTCCTTACTTCCCTTTGTGCTTCCCTTCTGTGCCCCAGTGTGCGGCTCTCTCTCTGTGCTCCTTGCTCACTGAGGCGGCTTTTGTGGCGGCAGAGCTGCTGTGGCTTTCTCCCAGTCACCTGGATGTGTGGGTGGGAACAAACCTGGGGGGTGGTGGAAACAAGCCACGTGGAGCGGAACAAAGCGGAGAAAGGAAGGAAGGAGGGAGGAGGAAGAGGAGGGAGGAGGATAGCGGCGGTGGCAGTGGGGTTGGGAAGGGGGCTGGACGGAGGAGGAAGAGGAGGGAGGAGGAGGACAATGGTGGTGGCATCTTCTATCATACCTTTTTTAAAAATGGCAGCTGCTGCTGATTCCCCTCTTGCAAGCCCTGCCCCCTGTGCTGGATTGGCCAATCAGAAGCCTGCCTGTTTGAATCTGTGCAGCCGTGGCTGTACACACGGTCACATAATTCAAACAAGCACGTATTAATCCGGGGAAAGGGGCAGACGAGCCACTCATGGATTTTAAGGTGAGTTTGGCCACCACCCCTCTGAATGACACATATAAATATGAATGGCTGTGTGAACAGATCTCTGATCTTTCGCACGTTGTTTGTATTTATTTTGCCATGTAGACAACCCCTTAGATTTCAAATTCTAAAGTTTAGATCAGGGATGAGGCACATGTAGTCTGTATGATGTTGGACTACAACTCCCATTATCCTTCCTTATTGCTGTGATGTCCAAGGCTGGTGAGAGTTGCATGACAACAACGGGAGGACCACATGTTCCGTATTCCTGACTTAGGTGAATAAATTTCTGTTTGGTTTCTACAGTACATCCCAATTGTTTATAAAGGCTGTCTATTTTAAAGGAATACTAATTGTGTGATGAATTACCATTACTTCTGTGCATTGCATCTCTGCTGAATCCAGACATTTAATTATCCATTCCCTTATTGTTTGGGGTTGTGGATTTTTCTAAATGCGTAACAACATTTTTGTTGAAATTCAATATGTTTATTATTGAAATTTCATTATACTTTGCATGTCTTTTTCTAGACAGTCAGCCCAAATTAAAAAAGATTCTGTTAAATTATTTCACGCCATAACTTATATATATATATATATATATATATATATTATTTTACCAACCAATGAGAAGTTACATATGAAATGTAGTGGGGAATGTAGTGGGGGTGGAAGTTGGAGTTGTGCTGGAGAAAGGGAGGTATGGTTGGAACAGAGTGAACAGATGTTACAAAAGAAGTCGGGATCGCTGTTTGTTAGCTATCCCACCTTCAGTTCACCCTGTTTCTCGGAATGGATTGGAGAGCATACCAACCCTTCCACAGAACCTTACTTTGTTCCTCTGCAATGCCAGGTTGGTTAAAAAAATGCACATTATTTACGATCTTCTTTGGCATGAGGATGCCGACCTGGCTTGCTTCACAGAAACCTGGCTGGGAGAGGATAGCGCTGTCACGTGGACGCAGACCCTCCCAGCCAGGTATTCTGTCAGTGAGCAGGTGAGGGGATGTGTGTGGGGGGGTGCGGAGTGGCTCTGGTTTATAAGAATAATGACTTTGACCAGGATACCTGTCCGGAACACAGTCCACTTCGAGTTTATGTACCTTAGTCTGAGGACCAGGGATAGTTTGGGGATTCTGCTAGTATACCAACCACCCTGTTGTCTAGCAGACTCCCTAACCGAGCTGACACAGCTGGTCTCAGAGTTGCTGTTGGAGTCACCCAGACTTTTAGTTTTGGGTGACTTCAACATTCCACTCGAGACCAGTTTGACAAATCTGACTGGTGCGACTCGGGAGTTCATGGAAACCATGACAAACATGGGCCTATCCCAATCGGTCACTAGGCCCACACATTGTGTGGGTCATACCCTCAATGCGGTCTTCAGTACGGAACAGGAATATCCGTGGACGGAAGTTATTAAAACCACCGCATTGTCATGGACAGAACATTTCCTGGTCAAGACTGAACTAAGAGTCTCTTCCCGCCCCACCGGGGGTGGTGGACCTCTTAGAATGGTCCACCTCCGAAGGATAATGGAATCAATAGGATTCCAGAAAGCCTTGGAGGGTTTAATGGTTGGTAACACCGGTGACCCTGTCGAAGCTTTGATTAATACCTGGAACACTGACTTTACCAAGGCTATTGACACAATCGCTTCCAAGCGTCCTTTCCAACCCACTCCAAACTGTAAGCCATGGTATACATCAGAGCTTAGGAAAATTAAGCAGGTTGGACAACGATTAGAGCACATATGGCGGAAAACTCGACTCTTATCCGACAGGACTCATCATAGGAACTTTCTTTGGTCCTATCGAGAGGCAATACGTGCAGCGCAGAGATCCTTCTCCTCTGCACGTATTGCGTCTTCAGAGTCCCGTCCAGCAGAGCTGTTTAGGGTGGTAAGGGAGATGATGCAGGTTATACTTGTGCAGAACCCGTTGCTTAACCCAACAACGGCCTTCTGTGATGCGTTTAACAACTTCTTTGCAGATAAAATCTCTTGGATAAGAGCCGACTTATATGCCAGTATTTTGACAGAAACAATTGACGAGGTGTCCAGCAACTCCACTGATGTAAGTTTACAGGATCAATTTCAATCCGTGAGTACCGAGGACGTGGACAAGCTACGTCCACAAGAGTGAGGAAGATGACCTTCCCTCTCGATCCTTGCCCTTCATGGCTGGCCATCCGGGGGGGGGGGGACTGCCTTGATGGTGTTCCTTAAGGACATCATCAATGCATCCCTCAGGGAAGGGTGTGTTCCATCCTGTTTAAAGGAAGCGGTGGTTAGGCCGTTCCTGAAAATACATTCCCTGGATCCCCTGGACATGAACAACTTTAGCTGGTTTCTATGTTACCATTCTTGAGCAAAGTGATTGAGAAGGCAGTTGCTCTTCAACTCCAAGTGGTCTTGGATGAAACTGATTATCTAGACCCATTTCAAACTGGCTTTAGGATGGGATTTGGAGTTGAGACTGTCATGGTTGCCTTGACTGATGACCTGCGTCTAAGCATCGACAGTGGTAGTGTGACCCTGTTGGTGCTTCTAGACTTCTCAGCAGCTTTTGATACAATAGATCATAGCATCCTCTTGGATCGCCTGAGTGGGTTAGGAATAGGAGGCGCTGTGCTCCAGTGGTTCCGGTCCTTCCTCTCAGGCAGGTCCCAGAGGGTGCTGCTTGGGAACAGCTGCTCCAGTAGAAAGGAACTTACTTGTGGCGTTCTGCAAGGCGCCATCCTGTCCCCAATGCTGTTTAACATCTATATGAAGCCGCTGGGTGAGATTATTCAGAGTTATGGGGCTGGGTGTTATCAGTACACTGATGACACCCAGATCTATTTCTCCTTGTCCCGATCATCAGCCTTGAATTCCATTGGCGTCTCTCCTCTTAATGATTGTCTTAAAGCAGTAATGGGCTGGATGAGGAAAAACAGATTGAGATTAAATCTGGACAAAATGGAGGTGCTCACGGTAGCGGCCCCAAAACCAGGAGTTGGGTTGCAACCTCCAGTCCTGGACAGGGTCACACTCTCCGTTAAGGACTGTGTTCGCAATCTGGGGGTTCTCCTTGATTTGTTGTTTCAGATGACTAGTCAGGTGAATGCGATGGTCAGGAGCGCCTGTTATCAGCTTCGACTGATACACTAGCTGTGCCCTTTCCTGGAAGTAAGGGACCTCGAGACTGTGGTGTACGCGCTGGTAACCTCTCGTCTAGATTTCTGCAATGCGCTCTACATGGGGCTACCTTCGTGCTTGGTCCGGAAACTTCAGTTGGTACAAAATATGGCAGCCAGAGTGGTCTCGGGAACATCTTGGAGAGACCATATAACTCCAGTATTAAAATCTCTCCATTGACTGCCTATCAGTTTCCGGGCCCAGTATAAGGTGTTGGTTATTACCTTTAAAGCCCTAAACAGCTTGGGTCCAATTTATCTTCGGAACCGCCTCCTCCTATACAACCCTCCCCGCGCAGTCCGGTCCTCTGGAAGGAATTTGCTTCAGCCACAGAAATCTAGGCTGTCTGCAACCTCCCAGAGGGCCTTTTCGGTAATCGCCCCCAAATTATGGAATGGCCTGCTGAACGAGATCCGTCAGATGACGAGCTTGAGTAGCTTTAAAAAAGCACTGAAGGCAGATCTCTTTTGGCAGGCCTTTCCTGATTAGATCCCGGCCTCAGGAGCTGCATCTCCTGGCCTTTTTTAGTCTCACTGGCTGTTGATTTTTGTATTTATTTATTTATGTGATTTTAGTTTAGGTGGATTTTAATTTGATACTAGTTTAATACCTTTTTATGGGGGAGGTGGGGGTGGGAGGTGCTTAGTCAGTATTGTTGTATTTTAATTGTTGCAAGCCGCCCCAATTGTTTTTAACAGAGGGGCGGGATAAAAATTATTATTATTATTATTATTATTATTATTTAAAATAGATCTATATTAGCTGTTTAACACTTCCAACATTTAAATTGCATATCTGAGTATGTTATATTTAGCTATGCAGTCATCCAGAAACATCAAAACAATATTTTATACTGGCTTCTGGTATGGATAAATTTAATAATGCTTCATTGTCCAGCTGCCATTTCATGTGCCATTTCAGTTATAATTATTCAGTAGCTTGCACTCTATGTTTGCCTTGTAACACATTATTTTCTCTTTTTCAAGAATAGCTTTTGAAGCAGTGGTCTCAAAAGGGTGGCTGTGTTTTGGAGCTCAGACTCCAATTCTATGTTGTACTTAATTTTGGGGGTAAGACTAACTTTTGTTAGTATTTGCCTTCTGGGAAAGGGATGTTACATGAGAGCCATTTTGTGAATGGGAAGCCTTGTCCATTGTAGCCATTTTGTGTCAATTTGACACAAAATGTGTCAGTTGACCCACAACTTTCAACATTCCAAATTTCAGTTCCAAATTATTCTTAACTGTTGCATAAAATGCAATATTTCTTTTCAGAAATAAACATATTTCATTTCTAGAAAGTGTTGGGTCAACAAAAATGTGGTTCAGACTCCTGTTCTGTGATGATTCTGTATTGTGCCATTCGCATATAGAACAATTTTGATTTGGTTCTTCCCGTGATTGATTGCTAATGCAAATAAAGTGGTGAAGGTGGGTATCTCTCTTAACTATGATTGTTGTTGTTGTTAATTGCCATCAAGTCAACTTTAAATTATGATGACCCTATGAACAGAGACCTCCAAGTCAGCCTGTTATCAACAGCCCTGCTCAGGTCTTGCAGACTCAGGGCCATGGCTTCTTTGATTAAGTCTATCCAGCTGTAATGTGGTCTTCCTCTTTTTCTACTGCCTTCTACCTTGTTGTTGTTGTTGTTGTTGTTGTGTGCCTTCAAGTCATTTCTGACTTATGGTGACCCTAAGATGAACCTATCATGGGGTTTTCTGAGGCTGAGTGTGTGTGACTTGCCCAAGGTCACCCAGTGGGTTTTCATGGCTGAGTGGGGATTCGAATCCTGGTCTCCAGAGTCAATAGTCCAACACTCAAACCATTATGCAACACTATCTCCACCTTCTGCCTTATCAAGCATTGTTGTCTTTTCTAGTGAGTCATGTCTTCCCATGATATGTCCAAAGTATGATAGTCTCAGTTTAGTTATCTTGGCTTGAATATGTTTAGTTTATTGCCTATTCACCATTATCCTTGCTACATGTGCAAAACAGATAACCCTACAAAAATCTAGGTGCTATATCAAAATCAAGTATTCCCTTTATCAAGGAGTTCCATTCTACTGTAGTGAAAGCTTTCAGGGCATCTAAATATTCCTTGGCTAAGAAAACCCTATGAAAAACATGGTGTTGTCATAAGTCAACAGGGAACTTGAAGGTGCAGCACGTGTGTGTGCGCACACACACACGGAGTGACATTGTTATGCAACATTTGCAGTTTCCTAATATTCATGTTCATATGAATATGAAATTCATCATTTCTTTTAATAAAGCTTTCATAATCTGGTTTAATGTGATTTTTTGAAGACTTTGTACAGTCTAGATGATAAAATATCTGCTGTAATCCAATAACCCAGTGTCTCTTAACCTGTGGTCCGTGGACACCCAGGGGGCTGTGATGTCCTCACAGAGGGTCTGTGAATGCTTGAAGACTGCTTGGCCCACCTCTTCCTCGCAGTGACAGGAGCCAAGGCAAAGGCTGGCTGGCTGGCTTGGCCTGTGCATTGCCATTCAACCCACTCCCACCACAAATTTGCAGGAAGAAGCAGGAGAAAAATATTCTCCCCCCCCCTCCAGTGCCTCTGAGGGAAGGTTTAATGGATGGTGTGTTGTTGTTGTTAGGGTTTTAAATCTTAAGTTAAGTCTTGCGGGTCCACAGCAACAAAAGATATTTAAAGGGGACCCGGGTAAGGAAAAGAGCCACTGCAATAACCTACCTTCAAAAGTGGATTTGGTATCTAATATATATATATCTCTAGCCCCCTCCCTTGCTTCAATAGAAACACAGTTTTACTTGATTTCATTTCTCAGTGATTTATCTCCTTTATTAGAGAATCATTACAAAGATCTTCTAAAACTGATATCATTTCTGAACAAATTTCTGATAGAATTCTGCTGCCAGCCCATCCAGTACTTAATCTTTGACTATATTAATTTTTGACTATTTTTTATAATCTCCTTCTCCTTGATCAGAGCACTCAGTTTAGGCTGTCCATCTATGAAGATTTAAGAAACAAGTCTCAGGAAAATCCCCAGTAGAGTATCTTCTTTATCTGGATTTTTTAATTTCATAAAATTAACTAGAAAAATTATAGACTCAGTTGTGCTAGGTTATTGTGCAACTAGTTGTGCAACTCTTTGTGCAGCCTCTTATGCAATTGCTTCGCATAACCACTTGCGTGATTAAAAAAAACCCATATTGGATACACCCTTGTGCTAACTCTCAAAATGTACAATCCTTAGTGCAGTAGGCCTTTGTGATCATGCAATGACATCTTGGATGCCAGGCATAGAATCCTTTAATGTCTTCTAATTTGTTGGTAACTTGGCCAGAGCTACTGACCCTTATCATATTTTTTCATTAGTTGCCTGAATACCAATTTGTCTTTTTTTTGCTTGCTTTTCAAGATATCTTTGTTTTACAAGGCCAGTGCTCTTTCTGCTTGTTTATATCTCCCTTTTTAAAAACTGGCTGTCTATAACTAATGGTATGTATTTTATCAATGGTTCATTTTATGTTGTTTTTCTAACTTTGTTATTTCTTTATTAAACGCCTTCTTTCCTTGTAACTTTTCTTTCATTTACTTAAATTCATTTAAATGTATTTTTTAATTTACATAATATATCATTTAAATGAGAGATAAGGACTAAGACAGCTCTTGAACCACCAGCTGAGTACAGCCTGCTTTGCTTTCCCTTGAACCTTTCTCCTGTACTTCCTCATGTCCCATCTCCCTTAGAGAGTGCTGGGATTTGTTTTCTGTAGTATGTGTAGAATAGTATAAACATGAACACTGTTTAAAAGCAGTTTTATCCTTTTGTATGACTCTATGTTGTATTATTTTCCCTCCAAGGCCAACTGAACTCTTTAGAAGTTGCAATGCCCAATCAGACCAAGGAGCCATGAACGATATGAAACTTTGGGAGAAAGGGAGCATTAAGATGCCATTTATAAATATCCCTGTTCTTGATATTAAAAAATGCCAACCAGAAACATGGAAGGCAATTGCTTGTTTACTTCAGATTAAACCTTGTCACAGTAAATCAAGAGGAAGCATTATTTGCAAGTAAGCAGTTTATTAAGCATCCAACTTTAATAGCTTTTCTATGTTTATATGCATATAGAAAGGGAAAGATGATATCTGTGCCTGTGCAAAATACATTATTTTTTAAAATGAAGAAAACAAAAGGTGAAGCTAGGAACAGAACAACCTAAGGTACTGCACTGTCTTCCATTGACTGTCAAAACATACCTGGAAACCTATTTTATTTTGCAACTAAGCTGAACATGCTGTCAGGATCAATTGACACTACATCGGATTGTGTGATGAAGGAAGAGCTGGGCAAGCTTGGTTGGTGCCAGCCAATCACAGCTCAGGGAATGCTGTGAAGGGAGGCCTATGTGGGAGAAAGGATACAAAACTGAGGCTTGTCTTTGGCAGAAGGCAGATAGGGGAAAGATCGCATAGATAGAGGGGAAAGCTGCAATAGAGAGAGGATAGTCAGCCACGGGGAAGAACTGAATAGGGTTTGGGGGAGCTTTAAATGATTAAATAGTTCAGGGGGTAATGTTTGATCTAATTGTTTATTAATAAACTTCTACTTGTTCATTCTTTTTTACACCTGTGTCTGGCTGTTCCTGTTAAGTTTTGATAGACAGTCTAGTCACACTTACCACAGTGAACCCACTGAACAACACATCCACTTGTCCATATAGGGATCACCTTGAGGCCCAAGTACCAGATCCAGGGAGGGATCTTGAGGGGCAAGGGGAAAGGTGAATGACAGGAGCCAAAGGTTTTGGAACTGTGGGGCTAGCCTGGAGAGGGGATCCATCACAGATGAGATGTCTGAATTGACAAACCATGATTTACCACTGGTACAAAATATATGAAGGGCATCAAGTTGGGGAGGGCTGGGCTAGATAAATGTCCTTAAAACATCACACACACACAGAGGGGGAAGGTTCTGGCTGACCTGTTGCTCTCTTTGGTCTGGTTTATCTGAGTTTGACCACTTGGGACAAGCTCAGGGACAGAACATGTTCCTGAAGCTGAGAACCTTTTCCAAGATGGTAGTGGAGTGGAGAAATCTCAAAACAATATAAAAAAAAACCTTTTGTGGGGGCATGCATGCATACCCTGTTCAGTATGGGGAAAGTAGGATCTCTTTATCATTATGGCTTCAGGGAAATCCCTCATTCAAATAAAATCCGTTTACTCATTATGTAGCATGTAATTAGGTGGTGGGGAGGGCTGGCAAAAACCCAGAATTCTTACCAGGTTTTGATTTTTCCCCAGAATACAAAATCCTCAAAAAACACATTCTAAGCTAGCAAATTTATTTATTTGATAGGATTCTTGTAAAAAAAATCACACTATACTGTATTATATACATTTGTAGTACCGGACTTGTCTATCTCGGATTGGCCTTTTTAGTCATCAGCGCGCTTACAGAAAGCACGGGATGAGTCCTTCCTGAATCTTCGTTTGCGAAGAAAAGCCAGAGAGAGAGTACAATAATAGTAAGGGTGATAAATATATGAGTCTGTGTGCAGAGTTATGTATGTTGGAGAATTTTTTTATGCATATACACACACACACATATACACACCTATTACTTAGTTCTAAGTATTGTGTATCTACTTAATGTGTAAATACTTTTATTTTCCTGAAGATCAGATTGTGTGGAAATTCTGAAGAAATGTGGAGACTTAAGCAAATTTCCTGAGGGACACATGGCTGAAAGCATTTGTGAACTTTTATCTCCAACTGATGATTTGGAAACTTGCATACCCCTAGATACATATCTTCGTAAGTACTGAAGGACTACTCCTGTGAATCAAGCTTCAAATATAAAACATTTTCTAGGGATGATCAAAATTGGGTGCAGGGGCGGGGGATCTTCATAGACATTTTTATTAGCATTCAAGGGTGCTTCCAGTTTCCACAGTTTTTATGACCCTACTAAGGATCCATTGACTTTACTCTGAATAGTAACATAGTACCATCATGATGATCCCTAGCTAATTGTTCTAACTCCACGAAAGGAGAAATGATACCTAATGAAATTAAATGACATTGAAACAGCAAATTGGGAAAGAATAGCAAAGAATAGCTTTAAAAAGAGGTGAACAGCAAGTGAAGAAATGTGAATTCTGTGCAGGAAATCTACCACTGTTTTTTTAGGTTAAAAATAATTTTTATTAAATAATTAAACACGTAAACATTAACATACAATAAACATACAACAACTAGACATATGATGTACAGCATTTAAGACGATAGCCCCTTTCCCCCTCCCCCTAACAATAATAATAATAAAAAATAAGATTTCCCATATACTCTCTAGTTGCTTCCCTAGTTAATAGTATTATTTCTACCTCTATTATTTACAGTCCTTCCCATTTAATCTAGCTATTACCGTACTGATAATCAACATTCCTTCCCATAATATAAAGAACAAAAAAGAAATAATAATAATCTTTAACTATCAGATCCAATAATAATAGAATCCCCTCTTATTCATTTTAAAATATTTTATAAATGGTTTTCATGTTTCCATAAAAACTCCTGTCAAATTCCTTCTCACTAAATTTGTCAAATTTATTTAATTGTGCCATTTCCACTACTTTTTCTACCCAATGCATACATGTTGGAATTGTATTGGTTTTCCACTGTCTTGTAAATACTAATCTTGCTGCAGTTACTAAATAGCTATTCAAATTTCTGTATTTCAATTCTCTCTTATCATCCAAGTCTATTATATTTAATAGATATAGCTCCAGTCTCAAGGTTACTTGAAATCCTAGAATTTTCTCTATCCTTTTGTTAATTTTAAACCAATATCTCCGTTCTTTTTTGCATTTCCACCAAAGAAAAATGTTCCCGCTTGGTCTGTGCATTTCCAGAATATATTTGATATATTATTATACATCTTAACTAATTTAAATGTAGCTAGATACCAATTATATATCATTTTATAGAAATTTTCCTTTAGATTATAGGAGCAGGTGAATTTTAAACTCTTATTCCAAATATCTTTCCATTGATTCATATATATATATATATATATATATATATAGTCCTAAATTTACTGCCCAGCTAACCATGCATTAACTTGTTACTCCTCAGTACTAAACCTAAATAGTAGTTATATATTTTACTAATTAGCTGCTTGTCATATGACGACAGGAGCTTTTCAAATTCTGATGTATCTCATTTGTATTGTAAGTTTTTAAAATCCTCTTTCACTCTTACTTTTAATTGATAATATCCCAGCCAGTGCATATCGAAGCCTTCTTTCTCTAGATCTTGCATTTCTTTAATATTCCACTTGCCTAATTTTTTCATAATCAATTCTCTATATGTTAACCAATTGTCTCCTCATAGAGGCTTACCATACTCTGAAGAAAAGTGGCAAAGCAGCGGGAATGTTCTGTCCTCCCTTAAGCCCCTTATTTCCCATTTACAAAAGGCTTTTTCTGGTGATAACCGAACTGGAATTTTAAGGTTTAATCTTTCTTTATATTTTTGCCAAATTCTTATTAACAACCTCCTTGTAATATGATTTTTAAACTCTGCGTTTATTTTAACTTTTCTGTACCAGAAATACCTGTGCCAGCCTAATCTTAGTTCATGTCCTTCCAGTTCTAATTCTCCTATATTTTCTAATGTTATCCATTGTTTTAGCCAAGTCAGACTTGTAGCTTCAAAACATAATTTTAAATCTGGCATTCCCAGGCTGCCTTTTTCTCTGTTATCTATTAATAATTTCCATTTTATCCTATCCTTGTTGGGTTTTTTTTTGCTAGCCCATATAAATTTGGATAATTCTTTTTGCCAATTTAATAATATTTTGTTTGAAAAATAGGATAGTCTAGAATAAGAACATTAATTTAGGTAGTATACTCATTTTAATTGCTGATATTATCCCCAATAAAGACAATTTAGTATCTTTCCATTGACTCAGTTCCTTCCTAACCTCTTGGTATACCTTTACAAAGTTATTTTCAAATAATTGGTTTTTGTCATTAGGTTAACTCCTAAATATTCCACCATTTTTACTATCTCTAAACCTGTTTTTTTCAGTTAATTTTTTCTTATCTTATCTTCCATATTTTTTACATTTTTTTTGTCTTAATGATACTAATTTTGAAACCTGCACATTTACCAAAATCCTTAATTTTTTTGAGTAAGGGTCCAGTTCCATTTAATGGGTCTTCCAACATTATAACCAAATGCCTTCAATTTAAATTCCTCTTTTCTAATTTTGATGCCTCTTGCTTCTTTTTCTTTCCTAATCTCTATATTTAGAATTTCAAGTGCTAAAATAAATAATAGTGCCTTGTACTTCTTTCAATTAATACTGGGTCAGTTACTGGGATTAACTGAAATATACCACTATTGTGGAATTATGCAGATGCCTGAAATGAAATTTAATTTGTACCAGTGACTTGAGCGATGGACATTATTTAACAACTAGTTTCCCTTCATCAGGCATGAAAACAAGTATTGTTATAATACATTGTTTAATATGTTGTATATAAGGAAATTATGTAGGTTAACTTACTATAGATATTTTATCATGTTTTATTGTATTATAATCCTTTTCTTGTTAATTATAGCTTTGTGCTAAAGTAACAAAAGTGTTGTTGTTAAAACAAGTAGAACAATACAGAGCATAACATATATAAAAGCTAACAAACAATGAATGATTTAAGTAGCTTATAAATGTTAAGGAACAGAACATGTTATAAGTCTGAGTCTTATCACAGCTGAGAAAACTGTCATATAAAACAGTTATTAATAAGGTGGCGCTGAAGGAGCAACGCAATTCTGTGAGTTCCCAATTTAATATTTACACTACAAAGTTTCAAGATTAAGCAGAAAAAGTAAACTAAAGAGATGTCTATGCAGCATCTTGAACAGTACGTCACTCATTTAGAAATTGTAAGTTATAAACACAAGTAATGATTTAAGATTATGTGTACATCCTCTGTTTTTATCCCACAGTGTTTTTCAGCTAAACTTCATGTTTACTTATAAAATCATAGAATAGGGATCAAAGATCATCTCCTCCAACCCAGTACCAGGAGAGGAATCCACACCTAAAGCATCTCTGATAGAGAGCCATTCAAACTCTGTTTGGAAACCTCAAACGAAGGAGAATCCACCATAATTTTTAAAGTCTAGTGTGTATGCGTATCTAACTGTACTCAGCTTTTGCTTTACTTGGTATAACAGATTCCAAAAGGATGTGATCATTTCTATCCCTTGTTTCAATTGCCACTCAGTCTAACCCTCTGCTCAAAGCAGATCTCCAGCTAGAGCATCTCCAGCAGGTAGCTTATCTAGCCTATTTTTTGAGAATGTCTTGAAAAGAAACCAACTACCTCTCTAGGCAATTGATTCCATTGTTGAGCCGCTCTTACTGTCCAGTCGTTCCTTTTAATGTTCAATCAAAATACGTCCTCTTGTAACTTAGACCTGGTTCTACCTTCTGGGACAGCAGAGTACAAGTCTGCACCCTCCTCTATGTGATTGTCCTTGAGGTATTTAAAGAGTGTAATCACGTCACCCCTCTGTTTTCTCTTCACCAAACTAAATATGCCTGGCTTCTTCAACCTTTCCTGAAATGTTTTTGTTCTCCATACCTCGTATCATCCTTGTTACCTTTATCTGAACCCTCTCTGGCTTATCTATATCCATCTTAAAATGAAGTTCCCAGAACTGAACAGAGTACTCCAGATGAGGCCTGACCAATGCAGAATACAGTGGGACTGTTACTTTCCTTGACTTCCAAGTCATCTGTCAACAGTTCTGTTAGTGCAAGCTAAAGTAGTACAGTAGCACTCCCGCATCTGCTGATTTTGCCATCTGCCTCTCCCTCCCTTCTCTGGGGTGAGATGGTGGGTGGGCGGGGGATGGAGGGGTCGAGCTCCCCTCCCCCTCCCTTCTCCAGGGTGGGTGTGTGGGTTCCGGCATGGCCGGTGGGCAGGGGAGGGAGGGAGGTGTTGAGCTTGCCTCCGCCTCTCTTCTCTGGGTTGGGGGGGTGGGGTCTGGCACGGTGAGCAGGGGGGTCAAGCTCCATTCCCCCTCCCTTCTCCCAGGTGGGTGGGTGGGTTCCAATGGGGCAGGCAGGTAGACAGGAGGAGGTTTCCAGCACGGCAGGCAGGTGGGTGGGGAGGGAGAGAGGGGTTGAGCTCTCCTCCCCCTCTCTTTGGGGGGGTTTTTTCTAGCATGGCAACTGGGTGGAATGAGGGTTCCGGTGCAGCAGAGCTGGTGGGCAAGGGAGGGAGGGAGGAGGTGAGCTTGCCTCCTTTCTCCCTTCTCTGCAGGGGGGGTTCCAGCAGCACAGCATGGCTGGCAGGGGGGTAGGGGATGAAGGTGGCGGCAGCTAGGGTGTTTGCTATTATCTGGAATTCACTATCCATGGTGGGGCGTGGAACCAATCCCCCACGGATAGGGGGTCCTACCTCATATGCCTTCTTTGCTGCAGCATCACATGGCTGTATCATAATCAATTTATGATCAACAATAATCCTAAAATTGTGTTCACATGTTGTACTGCCAAGTTCCATTCTATACCTGTAGTGTATATTTGGTTTTTGTGGAGCGTTTGTCTCTGTTGAAGTTCATTTTATTAATTTCCAGATGTTTCAGCATGGGCAAGTTATTCTCCCTTCACTCAGCTCCAGTTAGAACCTGCGCAGCAGCATTTTGTACTCTGTCTTCAAAGACAATATTATGGATAATTCATTACCATAGTCTAATCTGGAGGTTATGAGAGATGGAATAATTTAGGCAAGGCAAGACTTCAGGAAGAGTCTTCAATTGGAGCACCAGCTAAACATGGTGGTATTATACTCTGCCACAGAAGCCGCATTTCTCCAGTGACAAAGTTGGTTAGATTGAATTAGATTTCCTGCTTTTAGAGTGAGTGCATCTCCCTTCAGATTAGCCATCCTTTTCCCTGGTGCTAAAGGTTCTTCAAAATATTAAAGAATGTTGATTAATTAAAATATTTGGTTTTTTGCCCTTTGTCAAAGGATCTTAGACAACAGTGCATTTTTTTTAAAAAAAGTAGAGCCATGTAATGTAGCAAAATGAGCTATTCATGGTTTTCTGTGAGGGGGAGACTAGTTTACACAGAATGAGCTTCTAGTTAAAAATGGTGGAAGTTAGTTTGAATTGCCTGTTCTCCAGAAGCCCCCTTCACATAATTCTAGTTGAATACAGAAGGTGCATTGTGGAGGAATAAGCAGCAGCCAGTGGTTTCGTACAGTTGTCCCTTCATATTTGCTGGGGTTTGGTTCCAGGATCCCCCATGGATACCAACATCCATGAATATTCAAGTCCCATTATATGCAATGGCATAGCAAAATGGTGTCCCTTATATAAGATGGTAAAATCAAGGTTTGCTTTTTGGATTATTACTTTTTTAAGAATGTTTTCGGTCCGTGGATACCAAATCCATGGATATGGAGGGACAACTATATTGTAATGTTGCTTCCACCACTGACACAGAATACATGTAGTGGCAAGAAAGAAAAGCAAAAGCATGTACAAGGCTTCACATACACCTCTTCCATTTTCAGGGTAGAAGTTCAGTTTTTCATCCTGCCGTATTTTATTGATCACAAAATAGAGGTCCACAATCTGAATAGAATTGCATGCTATCTGAGAAAACGAAATTCATAGCTTTGTTGTACAGCACTATCAGCTTACTTTTTTTTCCACCCAGGTCCAAGTACTTTGGGTAATATTGTAGAAGATGTTACTCACCCATGTAACCCAAATCCTTGTACTGTCAATGAGTTGTGTGAAGTAAATAGAAAAGGATGTCAACCTGATGAACCATGTCTTCCATATTTTTGTGTGCAAGGTAATTAATACTTTTGTTCAAATTCCCAAACATTTTTTACAGTTTCAAAAATGCTGTTAAGATTCTAAAAAGGACCAAAATTGATTGGAATCCTGTTGGTGATCTACACTGATGCAAATACCATTATGTAGTCGTTGTACTTTCTAGAAAGTCACACAATGATAATAATGTAATCATAAATCATATTTATATAAATCTTATTCATGTTCAATTTCTAGTCTTGAACACTTTTTGTTGTGACCGTTTCCAACTTCTTTTGATTAAACTTTTATTTCAGTTATTCCTACACCAGGGAAGTATCAGATTTAGGTATACAGGCTATAGACCAAACTCTCTATTAAACATTGATCTTAAAATGGTAGGTGTAGCACAGGTTAATACACTTCAAAATGTAGTAACAACACTAATTCATCCAACCCAAGTATGTTTTATTTGTTATAAGCAGGGAGCTGATGATTCAAGCTTACTGTACAGTGGGCCCTCCTATTCACAAGCTAGCTATCTGTGGATTGGAGAGTCTGCGGATCACCATGCCCCATATTATTCAATGGCTGTGTGTGCGCCACTGTTGATTAATATGGGGCTTGAGCATCTCTGTTTTTTTCCTATCTGTGTGTGTGGGTATGTGTGTGAACACATGCTCCAAATTTATTTCCTTGTTCTATTGTGGCTTGTTTGTGGGAGGTGGATGACACATCATCCTTTAGTGCCCCACTCACCAGTGATGCAGAACTCCTTTGCTAGCTTTTTAAGGTGGCTTTTAGGGGCATTTGCAGTTCTGGACATGGTGCCGCAATCATAAATGTGAATATTAAACAAATACAAGGTCATATGTCTAACTTATGACATTGTAAACTGCCTCGTAGGATGCCAGCCAGTATATTTTACAGAAGAAATGGGCTTACTGTTGGTTGTATATATTAGATCACTTCTCAGGGACAGATCAATAATCTTTGCCATTTTCAGCGTGATGGTTTACCCTGTGCCCTCTGTAATGCTGAAAATAGCAAAAATGTAATTATTGATTTCTTCCTAAGAAGTGATCTGTAATGTCCCTGTCTTTTCCTACTCAATGAAGAGGCGTCTGAATGAATCCAAGTAAGCTTTATTGAAGTATAGAAACACAGCAGACTGCCATTGAAAGCTCTGAAGCTCCCCCCCCCCAATGTTACATGTTTAAAAAGCAGTTCACAATTACCCATTACCCCCTCCCTCTGTTCATTAACATTCTTTTGCACAGCCAGACCAGTGTTATTGAGTCTCACTTTGGATCCTCTGCACCTGCCCTTCCTCCCATTCCCAAACATCCTTCGAGCATGGCTCCAAAGCTGTCCCAGCATTCCAAAGCAAATCGTGACATGCTGGAGAGGCTTCTTTAGAGACCTACTCTGACATGATCTAACATACACATTCCACAAGAAGCCCATTTCTTCCATAAAACATTCTGGCTGGTGTCCTATTAGGCACTATGTAGCTTTAAAAGGAAGCAATGAAGACAACGGAATAAAGATTTTCCATACCTTCGCTCACTCATTAATCAGAATGGATACTGTAGTCAAGAAACCAGAAGAGGATTGGGACTTACAATGGCAGCTATAAAAGAACTACACAACATCCTCAACTTTAAAGGTTTACGATTGTATACTAATTTCAGGATTGTCCATACCATCATATCTCCAATTTCTATGTATGGTTGTGAAAGTTGGACACTGAAAAAATCTGACAGGAAAAGAATGAACTCATTTGAAATGTGGTGCTGGAAGAGAGTTCTATGGATACTGTGAACTGCCAAAAATATAAATAAGTGGGTCCAAGAGCAAATCAAGCTTATGCCACTCTATACTGGACAAACAGGACAGTCTCTACACAAGAGGATTAATGGATACAAATTTAACATTCGAAATGGCAATATCTAAAACCAGTTACAGAACATTTCAACCTTTTTGAATAGACACTAAGGGATTTACCGGTCGCGGTCCTTGAACAAAGAAATTACAAAGGATAACTAGAAAGAGAAACAACTGAATTTAATTATATTCACACATTCCAATCCATTAGCAGAGATATAAACAAAGACATTGCTGTCACGGAACGCTACATATATTAATACGAGAGTCTTCACTAGTGCACATATAACAAAAGAAATCTTTTCAGAGAGATTTTTGAGCCCAGTGAAACTTACTTTTAGTGAGCAGATTTATTGCTTTCACACATCAACACTAATTGACCACTATAAAGATCTGAAAGACCTGTATCACCTCACCCAGTCCTTTGAAAATTTAGGGCAAGGGACATGAATGACATCCTTTTGGATCCTGTTGCATTCTCTCCCACTTCCACAACTGTATAAATACGCTATGTGCATTCTAAGTCGCCTGTTGGCTTATGGTGACCCCATGAATTTCATGGGATTTTCTTAGGCAAGGAATACTCACAGTTGGCTTTGCCAGTTCCTTCCTCTGAAATATAGCTTATAGCACCTGGTATTTGCTATTTCAGGCATGTTAGACACCACTGTCTTTTTAGAAAGAAATTTACAGCTTCAGCTAAATGTTAGTGATAAAACAGTGTAATATGTGAGCATGTCCAGTGCTGCTTTCTGGCTGGATGTATTGCAGTATATTGATTTTGTATTAGAGAAATCTTTGATACTTATTGACACATGCATATTTAGCTAAATTCCTGCAGCTCTGAATTTAACTGATGGTCCAAGTGGTTAGATGATCCTACATGCTCTTACTATAGCTAAAACATCTGGAAAGTCATCTATTCAATCCATTGTTTGATGGTCAGAAAAATTTACAGCTTTTGTCATGTATGAACATGTACTCTACAGATGCCAACTCCAAGCATTTTTATATATAGTCAACTTATATTAATATATATGTGAAGGTGGGTCCATTAGAGAGTGAGCTCTAAAGGGCAACATAGCATGTATCTTGTCCACTGCAGCAGAAATGTGCAGGCCAGCTGTTGATTAAGGAAGCTGAAGGTGCCTGGGAGAGCAAAAGAATTTAGAAGTTAAAACATTGAACATTTAAAAAATTAAACTGCATTAAAAAAAAAACCCTCTATGGAGACCATTAAAAATCTTAAAACAGCTACACACGACCTTAGAAGCCCAGCCCTTGTCAGTTTGTAAAACCTGGCATCACAAAAATGTTTTAACCTGCTGCTGGAAAGAAAGCAAGGCCTTAGTCATCCTGGCCTCTCTGGGGAGGGAGTTCCAAATTCTGGTAGTAGCCACCAAGAAGGGCCTCTCCCTTGTTCCCATCAAAGGAGCCTGAGAAGGTAGTGGAACAAAGAGAATGGCTTCTCCAGATCTTAGAGCTCTACTAATACAGGGAGATATTATTAGTCATACAGGGAGATATAGTCCTTCAAATAACCTGGCCCCAGCCCTATAAAGTTTTATTGGTCAAAACCAACACTTTGAATTGTGCCCAGAAATGGGCTGGCAGCCAATGGAGCTGTTGCAACACAACTTACAGGGAGTTGTGTGTCCCCTGTAGTTCCCAGTTAACAATCTGGATGAAGTTCTTGGGGCCAACTGAAGTTTCTGAGCACCGTGCAAAGGCAGATCCACATAGAGCATGTTACAGTAGTTGAAACGGGATGTAACCAAGGCAAGTACCATGGCGGCCAGATCCAGCTTCCCAAGGAATGGGCACAGTTGGCACGCTAACTTTAATTGTGTGAAATAATTCCTGGTCACTGCTGAAACCTGGACCTCCAGGCTCAGAGCTGAACCCAGGAGTAAGTACCCCCCCCAAAAAAAAAACTGTGAACCTGTGTTTTCAGGGGGAGTGTAACCCCATTTAATACAGGTTGAATCGCTATTCCCAGAGCAGAATGAGATGGGGAGAAGACAGGAAAAGAGCAAGTGCATAATGGGATGAGGTGGAGAGAAGATGGAAGATGGAGCAGGAAAGCTGATGGGGAAGATGGTAGAAATTACAAGCATTCACCTGGAGAAGACAAGAGAGATAGCTCTGAAGATGAAATGGGAGAAGAAGATCCATTTGGAGTCAGGAGGGGGAACTACTGAGGATATTATCATATGAAGCTCTTATTCCAGAATTACAGCAAGATAATAGCAGATGTGGCCCTTATCACATGATGTCATCTCTATCCTGTTATTGTCTTGCTGTTCATCTGCTTCTGTGGTGCATGTTATCATTGAGAGGAGAAACCTGTCACTATCTCCCAAAATCACTGCTATGGCAGCATTCCCCTCTGCGATAAGATACTTCCATGGCAGTAGCAATATGGAAGAAGTCACATGGCATGAGGAGGCCACGTGACTTCCTCTCCTCCCTCCCCCTCACTATCCAAGCCAGCAAAAATTGTTTTTGCTTCATGCCTTTCCCCCCCGTGCTTGCGTACTTACAGGGAAACAAAGAAAAAAAGGATAGGCCTGTATGTGTGAAGTGGCGGGGCTAGGACAGAAATTGCCAAATCAGCACAATCGCAGCACACTTGCACACGTGAAGAGGGGATGCAATAGTTTTGTCTTCAATACCAGTATGTTCCCATGTCCGTCACTAATGCAATTGCTGTGAGAAAGGGGGCTGGCGTGATAATGTCCTGAGATTTGGGCCACTCCTGGGGACTAGGCTGCAATATTTTTAAATTGCAAATATTTTTATTAGTGAAATACAATATTTTTAGTCCCTGATCATTTCCTATAGATTTTGGTCCCTTCTTTTATTTTTTTCTATCCCCCCCCTTTTTTTTGTCTTCTTTCTGTAAACATACAGCTTTTATTATCACGTATAAGCTTAAAATGTTTAATTCAGTAACATCTATTTTCTGTGCACAGGCTGCAAGTTGGGTGAAGCTTCTGATTTTATTGTCCGCCAAGGTACACTCATCCAGGTTCCATCCTCTTCAGGAGAGATTGGTTGCTACAAAATTTGCACATGCAGTCAAAGTGGACTGTTGGAAAACTGTATGGAAATGCATTGTATTGACCACCAGAAGTCATGCATTGTTGAAGGGGAAAGAAAAAGTAAGTACTGTTGCAGATTATTAAGATCTGAAAACCAATTGTTAGGGTTTGTGGGGGGGAAAACAACCAACACAAAACAAAGACAGGGTATGCTTTCAGTGCAAGATTTTAGATTCCTACAGATTTCAAGAACAATTCTGATCAAATCCCTCCTTAACAAGTAACTGAGTGTATCATGCTAAATGTCTTTACACAGAAACAGGTCCATTTAAACAATTGAGTTATACATGTATGTAGCATGCATTTTTGTTTAGCTTGCATTGTCTCTGGGTGTTTTTAAATACAATTTATTAACTTTTGTGTGTTTATTGATCTTACATTTCCACTGAAGAATGAAAAGATATGTAGTAGTCAAAGGTAAGAGTGTCCAGTAAAAAATATTCATTCTCTTCCAAAATGGGAAGAGGCAAAAGGTTAAGTCAAGGTAACGTTGTTTATGACAGACATACAGGTTTGACTGGCAACTATATAACTCATTTACTGTAGTCATCAGACTAGTATTTTATGATAATCAGATTTTACAATTTGTAAGATTTGTATTCATTTTTTACATTAGTACTGGCATGTAATTGCATTTTGAAGTACAACAGACACATTAATTCCTTTCTTTTATTTGAAGGTCATGGAACATCTTTCAAGATAGATTGCAATGTCTGCTCTTGTTTTGCTGGAAATTTGATATGTTCAACTCGACAGTGTCTAAATGAGTACAGCTCAGATGATGAGCGCTACAAATCTACAGGTAGAATTTTCAAGGCATAAGAAATTTTTAACACAGTTAATGATAATGCTAAAAGAAATGCATTTGTCTTTTCCAGCTGATCTTTGCCTACATATATCCAGCAACAGGTCTTTATAACTAGTCTGCTGGTCTGTTTCTGGGCACAATTCAAAGGGCTGACTATGACCTATAAAGTGCTATACAGCTTAGCTCCAGGCTATCTGATAGATTGTATCTCCTTGTATGAGCCACTCTGGGCCCTGAGATCCTCAGGATAGGCCCTTCTCTCAATCCCACTACCTTCATAGGTGTGGCTTGTGCAGATATTAAACAGAGTGTTCTTACTGGCTGTCCCAAGGCTCTGAAACTTCCTAGAGAGGCTACAAATGCCTTTTGCTTCTGCCATCAGGTGAAGACTTTTTTTTTATTCTGACAGGTTTTTAGAACTTCACTTCGAAAAAAGGAGCTGTTTAGAGGGTGCTGTATTTTTTTAATTGTACTGTTAATTGCTTTAATTGTACTTTTAATTGCTTTTTGTCGTATTTAAGTCTATGTTTTAAATTGTTTTAACATTGTTAATTGTTTAATACCATTTTAAAGGTGATCTTTTGTGTGTTTTTAACTAGATTGTACTCTCTTTAATTTGTGAACTGACTGGAGTCCCAGAAAAGGTGGGGTATAAATAAAGTTAATCACCTTACTCTTCCTCTTTTTTCCCCTTAGATTTTATCCAATTGACTGATT
Source organism: Gambelia wislizenii (assembly GCA_030847615.1). Taxonomy (NCBI): domain Eukaryota; kingdom Metazoa; phylum Chordata; class Lepidosauria; order Squamata; family Crotaphytidae; genus Gambelia; species Gambelia wislizenii. The sequence goes on from JAUMIR010000006.1 coordinate 60,621,312, forward strand.
TTGAAGATAGTTTAGTGATTTGCTCAATATTCCATTTGCAGTCCAGTTGAATTTAATATACAAAGTAAAACCTGTAATTCTAAAGAGAAAAATATTTTAAGAATATTAGGAACCTATTATATTTCAGAAAGAACAACCCAACACAAACCTAAGGGGGCTAACTCTTCAATTTCAATGAGCTCAAGTGTGTTTTACATCTGTATTATATTGTGGCTCTGATTTCAGATTTGGTGTTAGGCACTTTCTCTAGGTATTAAGGTATAGACATCAGAATTCCGAGGATTTTGTGAATCTGCATAATCCTAGCAATGGTTTAATTCTTTCAGGTCTCCCATGTAACTGTGAGGATGAATTTGTCCCAATGTGTGGACAGAATGGACGAACCTATCCAAGTGTCTGCATAGCACGTTGTGTTGGACTTCAGGACAATCAGCTTGAATTTGGATCCTGCATATCTAAGGATCCCTGCAAATCTAATCCCTGCCCAAAAAATCAGAGGTAAATGTTTAAGAAAATCTGGGGTTGGGAAAGTGCTTTCAGTGAACAGGTTGCCTTGCACATGAAAAACAGGTTGTATACAATCTAATTCTGAATTACTATTAAGAAACATAATCAAAAGTCCATCTTCTGCTTATCAGGCCAATGAAAAAGTCGTGCTTTTTAAAGCTGATATCCTTCTTTGTCTGGCAAAGATGGTAAAAATAAGTATGGAGAAAAGAAAAGTGACAGTGTTGGAGTCACAGCATCTTTGTTTTTGCTTTTAGTTATTGTAGAGGAAGTATCTATGTAGTCAAAAAAAGTTAGGCCACCCTCATGGCCGTGAGTATGCCTGAGTGGCCATGGTGGTGGTGGTGGTGGCGATGTTGATGATGATGATGATGAAGATAATAAATATTCTTACCTGCCTCTCCCCAAGGCTCGAGGCGGGGTACAATATGAATCAAAATACAATATATAACATAACATCATTAAAACACACAAGTAAAAACACATACGTTTAAAATAAACATTACATTAAAATCATCCATACAAATTTAAAATCCATAGATTAAAATCAACTGGGTAGGCCTGCTGGTAGAGATTGGTCTTTAGTAATATTTTAAATTCTGACAGTGTGTTTAGCTGTCAAATCTCTTCCGACAGGTCATTCCACAGTCTGGGGGTGGCTGATGAAAAGGTCCTCTGGGTGACAGTTGCCAGTCTAGTCCTGGCTGGTGGGAGTAGATGTGCCCCAGAGGACCTGAGTATACAAGGTGATTATATGGGAGAAGGCGATCCTGAAGGTAACCTGGACCCAAACCATGTGGGGCTTTAAAGTTAATAACCAACACTTCATTCTTTGTCCAGAAACTAATTGGCAGTCAGTGGAGTGATTTTAATATTGGTGTTATATGATCACTCCTGGACATACCTAGGATCAGTCTGGCTGCCATATTTTGAACTAATTGAAGTTTCTGAACTTGGTACAGAGATAGCCCAAAGTACAGTGCATTACAGAAGTCCAACCTTGAGGTTACTAGCACATCCACTGCCATCATTAGGTCTTCCAGTTCTAGGAAGGGGCGCAGCTGGTGTATCAGCCGAAGCTGATAATAAACACTCCTAACCGTCACATCTATCTGAGCTGACATTTGGAGAGATGAATCCAGGAGCACTCCCAAGTTGCGAACACAGTCTTTCAGGGGGAGTGTAACCCCATCCAGAACTAGTTGACACACCTCCACCCCCAGGATTAGGACCCTTAATAGTAAGCACCTCTGTCTTGTCTGGAATCAGTTTCAATTTGTTTTTCTTCATCCAGCCCATTACCTCCTCCAAGCATTTGTTCAGAGGACATACACTATCCTTAGCTAAAGCTGTTTTTGAAGGCATGGAGAAATCTATTTGGGTGTCATCAGTGTACTGATAGCATCCTACCCCATGCCTTTGGATGATCTCTCCCAGCAGTTTCATGTAAATATTGAACAGCATTGGGGATAGAATGCCACCTTGTGGGATGCTATATAACAGCTCCTTTTTTTGAGGAGCAGCTATTTCCAAGCACCACCATCTGAAGCCTGCCTGAGAGGTAGGACCGAAACCATTGTAGCACAGTGCCTCTGATTCCCAACTCCCCCAGGTGTTCCAGAAGGATACCATGGTCGATGGTATTGAACGCTGCTGAAAGGTCTAAAAGCACCAACAGGGACACACTCCCCTTGTCAGTGTTAAGACGGAGATCATCCACTAAGGCAACCATAGCAGTCTCAACTCCATAGCCTGCTCTGAAGCTGGTTTGAAATGGGTTGAGGAAGTGTGTGTCATCCAAGACTGCCTGGAGTTTGAAAGCAACTGCCTTCTCAATCACCTTGCCCCCAAAAAGGAGGATTAGACACTGGCCCATAATTATTAAGGTTCAGGGGATCTAGGGAGGGCTTTTTCAGAAGTGGTCTAACTACTTCTTTTAAACAAGATGGAAAGTTCCCCTCCCTGAGAGATGCATTAGTAGTATGTTGTATTTGAAATAGAATAGCATCTTCTCCCTGGACGACGAGCCAAGGACAAGGATTGAGAAAGCAGGTTGCCCTCCTTACTTATCCCAGCAGCTTGTCCGCATCAGCAGTACTCACCAATTGAAACTGATCCAGTGTAATGCTTCTCACAGAGTTGCTAGACACCCTATTATTGACTTCTGCTCCAATGATGGTATTTAAGTCTGCTCTTATGTGAGAGATTTTATCTGCAAAATGGTCATTAAAAGCATCACAGTGATTAATGCAGCTGGGCCAGTAATGATGCCATGCACCAGGTTTCTTCCCAGGAGCCTTTGTGATTTTGAAGGCTCCTGAAGAATGGCACAAACAAACAGCCAATCAGGGCCAGCTGAGGCAGAAACTAGAGGAGAACCTGACTGAATGGGGGTTTGGTTTGGCCCACCTGCTCCACATAAAATCATTGTGCTGAAGCCAGCTCCCCCTTTCAACTTTGGAGTGGCTTCCTTGTCTTTCCTCTCTCTAAGATCAAGTTCAGATTCAGTTGGTTTATTGGGATCTTAATCACTGGAAGTTGTTAATTTGGTTACCTTTGATATTTTGTCATAGCTTTGGTGTGCTGGGCATGAGGCTTGATAAAATTAGGGGAATGGAACCTGAGTACCCATCATTCTTGGTTAATGTGGGCATCCCCTTAAGAGACCCTGGGTAGAGGCAATTAGGGGCACGCCCAGTTTGGGGGAATACTCTGATCTCAGTTCCAGGTGACAGGAGAACCATGCAGTGGCTTTTAGACATGTGGGGTCCTGATTCTGTCACCCCAGCAATCGAGCTGGCAGGTCGGTTGCTCTGTCAGCTGTCAGGTCACCTGGTCTCAGGATCCATGCCCCATGCCAAGCCAATCTTTCTTATCTGTAATCAATAAAGTTGTGGCCTATTTTATTCCAAGTTGCTGTATTAATGTCTTTGTTGGCACAGTCAGCTCTATTTCACTACTGAGGGCTGCAGTAAATTTTGTTTATTTTATTTATTTGTATCTCTTCTTTCTCCCAGTATGGGACCCAAAGTAGAACTAAAGTTTTGCTTCTCCATTTGAAGTTACAAAGCACTCCTTCTGAGAGCTGTGTTCTCAGTTTTCTGCAAACTATGAGACAAATATGCTTTGCATTAGAGCTAGTCACCCTATAAATTAGGGTATAAAGACTTAAGACATTTATCCTGATGTTGATGATTTAATTTATGATTCAAATGAAACTATAATGTTTGACTGGTGGCACCTACAGTCCCTAAGATTTATTTCACACCATTCCATGCAAAATGGGCTAAATCCATTTTTTTCTGGGGGGAAAAAGCAGCCAAATGACTTGTCAGTAAATCTCAAACTTGCATGCAAATTCTATAACATAGAAACATAGAGAAACAAACAGTGTAGATTACATTTTTTCCACATCCTGCATCTTATTGAAACCTTAATTCAGAAAACAAAATTGGAGGCAGGGGAAGAAGCAATCCTCTGTTGTATTTAGATCCATATTGCTGTATGCATGTCTTGCTGTATTGTGGAGATGTGACGGGCTTTGCAGAACAAAAAGTAAAGACAGTCTAAACCCTAGCAGAAGGAATGATATTTCAAATTCTAGTAGGCTCAACACAGCTAGCTTGGGAAATCATAAAGAAACAGGTGAAGGTTCTGTGTAAAACAGCTTTGTGGAACATGTTTCAGGGGCATAACAGCAGTTTTAATCGGTTGCCACAGTTTTTACTACTACTACCACTGTGGTTATGAATTATCTTGATATTGTTTGATTATATGGCATATAAACAGCAATGTGGGGTATAAATTGAAATAAGAATCAAGTCTGGTTCCCCACCCCTCTCTCTTTAGACTTAAGGGATTGAGGGTCTTTTGGCATTTGTTAGCTAATCTGTCTTCTGTTTGAGGTCTCTTTACCATCTTCTGGCCACCTGGGTGCCCAACTTGTGATGATGGTGAAATCCAGGCCAGTGAAGATAACATCAGCACTCCACTTAAAATTTTCCTTGTTTTTTTTCCGGGCTGTGAGGCCGTGTTCTTGGAAGAGAATAAGCTCTTCCAGAACACAGCCTCACAGCCCAGAAAAAAACCAAGGAAAATCTGTGGATGCTGGCTGTGAAAGCCTTCAACTTCACTCCACTTAAGCATTCTTAACTATTGGAATCTCAGGATATTTATATGGGAGAATATGCAGGCTCTCTGGTAATCTTTTAGGCTATTTATTATCATAAATATACAAACAAATACACTTCCCTTATAGAAAAATACAGACATGTTAATGTCCTGGTACTTTGCTTTCATTATATCACAGTGTATTGCTTGTAAGGCATCATATATTCATTACATTCCAGTACATGGCAAGCATTACATTTTTATGAGAATCTTTATCTCTGCATCTATCTAGTAGGCTTCTCTATAGTTAACACATAGAGGAACTATAATTCTAAACAGGCCTCTGTGAACACACTGGGCTCCAAGGATTAATATCCTTGACCACTGGTATATCCAGCAGCTTCCATTATATATCTATAAACATCCATAACGAGCATCCTTTACAAAAATAATGGGAAATACATCTATTTAGCATAGCCTACTTGTTTCTCTTACCAGCAATATCTATTTGCAACAGCATGTCTGAGCAGTTTATAAGCTTGGAACAGCACAACTTTTTCAACAGCCTTCATAAAGTGGAGACTGGCCAAGCAATCTGATTTCATTCTCTTCTTGGCCTTATTTTATTCTTTCCTCCACCCAGCCTATTAGCTGCCCTATCTGGTCCAATTAGATAAGACATCTCTAATGAACCTTGTTTATGTCACAGTTCTGTCCTCCAATCAGATTCTGGAGATAATATAAATAAACTCAGGGATAGTTTGATCTTGGCTTTTGGCTAGCTTCCATCAGATTACATCAGTCAGGTTATTGTATCAGCCATCATGGCACCTGCTGTGAGTTAATTATCGGTCAAGTCTGGTGGTCATTTTCTTGTTTACAGGTGAGTTGACATTCTGTCTTGAACTAGGCTGTTGCTACGTTTTCATTAACACATGCACATTCTCTAATTCTCATATACAAAAAGCTCATACTCTATATGTTATACTCTGTACTCTATATGTATAACATCCTAATAGTTGTATTTCTAGGCCACAAAGGTGGCAGCAAATCAGCATGGCCTGTAACAATAAAAAAAAATGAATGACTTAAATAAACTATTACAGATATCTTAGCTAGAAAAGAGATTTTTTTCTTAAAACCTCTGAAAACAAAGTAAAACATATTTTTCTGCTGTTGTCAAGGAGAAGGTTACCAGGAGATGGGGGGTGTAACCCCCAGAACATCCCAGACAGCATAGCCAGAGTTCAAAAACAATTTTTCTAAACTCTAGATCTGAGCCCCAAAACACAAAATTATCTTTTGAACCTGCAGGTTCCTGTTCCAATACACATTTCACAGAGGGCTAAGATATAAGTAACTCCCTAGAAACTGGGCTATAGATGAGCTGTAGAGCCCCACATGCCAAATTAAATATTTCTCCCCCTCTCCTGCAGCTAACACCCTCATTTCATATCTTGAACAGGCAAATGCTTACTACGAGGAAACTATTCTCCCTTGTTCTTCAACCACCTCAGCTACCCTGCAGTTAGTGCCGGAAGCTAATGGTTTGCTCTGCAGCAGGCCAATCTAAAAACTAAATTTAAACAAAAGATCACGAGGGGCAGGGAATCTGGAAGGTACTGAAGGAGGTGCTTGCAGACCTTGGAGATCCTAGGTTTAAAATAATTGGTTTTTGCTCGTGTGCATATGTGAAAAAGTGTTTTTAAAAGCTATGAGGCACCAGGCCCAGTGTTAGAATTATCCTTTCTGCTTCTAATGTAATGCACATGACTTTTAATACATATTCCCATTACAATGAATGCAACTTTACTCAGTTGTGCCTACAGATCTGCAGTCACAGTGCTACATACTGGTGTGTAGCAAAGTGAGGTATTCACTGGTGTGTGCTCAAAGGTACTGAAACATTCCATTATGAAAAGATAATGGTGTCTCTCAGTCTTCATTAGGTCACCAGTACTTTCTCTTCTTTCAACCTCGAGAGAAATATGGTCAAAAATATGTTTTAAAATTTTCAAACTTCCGGCGTGACAGTGTTGCGATCGGTTGGGTGTAGCAAGAGGTCCGCTCCACTCCAGCTGTCTTTACTTGGTTTCCTGATCCAAGGAAAGTGGGGGACAACTTTCAGAGAAATTTGGATTTGACAGTTCTCCCCATGGTAAAGGGGAGCTAGCGAGGCTTGTTGGGGATCCATTTCCAGCCCTAGCAGGCTCGTCCTGAAAGGGCCGGGTGAGCTAGTAGGCTGAGGGGACCGAAGAGCCTTGGAGCAAGTCAAGACTGACCGCAAGGTGGCTAGAGCAATGCCAACTTTTTTTTTTTTAAGAAAAGGACATTTCGCTAAAGCAAGCTACCTGAGTTGTATGCAATATTCTTAATTTTCTAACATTTTCTTTTTGCTCCTGGGACTTTAAGAGGAAAGCGTCAAGAAGTGGTAATAAGAGTACGGTTTGTGGCAGTTACAAGGTGAAGTGAATCAGCTGGGAGCCTGCAAGAAGGAGAGAGAGTGAGGAGGAGAGTGAGTGTAAGAGAGAGGAGAAGCGGCAGAGCAAAAGTAAGAACACAGTGCGCAGCTGCTACAAGGAGAGTTGAATTACCTGGGAGCCTGTAAGAAGGAGAGAGCGAGGAGTAGAGCGAGTGCAAGAGAGAGAGGAGGAGAAGCGATGGAGCAAAAGTAAGAACACCGTGTGTGGTTGTTACAAGGAGAGGTGCATCAGCTGGAAGCCCGCAAGAAGGAAAGAGAGCGAGGAGGAGAGCATGTGTGTGTGAGAGAGAAGGAGAAGTGGTGGAGCAAAAGTAAGAACACGGCTCACGGCTGTTACAAGGAGAGGTGAATCAGCTCGGATCCTGCAAGGAGAGAGAGTGTGGAGGAGAGTGAGTGTGTGTGAGAGAGAAGGAGAAGCGGCAGATTAAAAAGTAAAGCTGAGTATAGCTGTGAGATTGCGAGTTTGCAGAGGGGAGGAGGAGATCAAGAAGTGGTGAAAACAGTTGCTGTTTGTAGAAGACAAGAGGCTTGAAGTGCAAAGTCTGATGCATGAGATGGAAAGGGATATAATAGATTAAAGGTTAATTAATAGGCTAAAGACTTGAGTGATTTGGCCTTGAAGAATTGGGTTAAGATATTTTGAAGTTACCAGGATAAAGGTCAGCTGCACATATTTTGGTGTTAACTGACTCGGGGGATTTAAGAGATTTACAGAACAGAGTTGTGTAATTGAGGAATAGAGTGGGATTTATTCTTGTATATTAGTGCTGGAGCATTATGGAAACCTGAGTAATTGATTCTGTCTGTCGGGATTGTGGTATCTGGGCATTATTGATTACTGTAGTCACCCTGGTTAATTGGTTTCTTTGAAATATTTTTTCCTCTTCTTTTTCTTTTTCCTTTCTTTCTCACACTGAGCTGTGAACTGCTTCGAATTGCTTGTGGGGTTTTAATGAGATTGTGAGAACAACAGTAAACAGAGATGACGAATTGAAGGAGGGGAACAGGTGGAAAAATTCAGATAAAAGGAATAGTAGGAGACATGCTCTGGTCTCTCTGTATTTTTCTTCTTCTCTGTGGTAATTTTCTGAGAAGGCAATCTCCTGATAAGGCAGCATAAAGGGTGCAAGTTGACCAGATAAATTTATGAAATCAGTTTGAAACTTTGAAAATCTGAAAGCAGTAAAACTTTGAAACTCGAATTTGGAAACTCTGAAAGCAGAGATAGGCTATGTATGATAAGACGAATAAGACCAACAAGGTGGGGGGTGGGATTTAGTGAGAAATTAAAATACATATTGAACACCCTTAGTAGATTCGAGTTAAAGCAGAAAGAAGCTAATATCAAAAAGCTATTATTAAAGCAACAAAATGGCAATGGGAACTAGGAGGAATATTCAAGCTCAAACACAGCTGGTCTTACAGAGGAGGCCATCTACGGAAGGTAGCAGGCCTGTAGATTTAAGCTCAATACTAATTGAGGAAATGAAAAAGGAAATGAAGAAGATGAGACAGGAAGTGCGAGAGGAGATGAAAGAAATGAGAGCTGAAATGAAAGCATATTTTAAAAAAAGACTTGAATAGTTTTGGGAAAAAATTGGATAAACTGACAGCAGATGTGATACAAATCAAAAAGGAGGTTCAAGAAATAAAAAACTAAAACTCGGATATTGGAAGAAAGAACAGAAAAGTTATCTCTAGATCAAGAGCAAGAAGAAAGCATGTTAATGACAACTGAACTCAGGTATAGAGAAAAATGCATCAAAATAAGAGGTCTTCCAGAATAAGAGAATGAAGACCGTACTGAAAGGATAATCTCACCTTTAGCGAACTTTATGAAGACAACTGAAGAGAAATTAGAGCTTCATCTGGACAAAGCATTCAGAATTAACTCAGTCTTGGCCAAAGAGAAAAAGATTCCGAGAGATGTATTGGTATGTTTTACAAGATCATTGTTAAGAGATCAAATTATACAGAAAAGGTATAATGAAAACTTGGTAATAGAAGGTAAAGAGATGAAGATTTACAAAGACATCCCACCCGCAATTCTAAAGAAAAGAAGAGAATACAAATGAAAATAAGATTAATTACAGGTGGGTGAGGTTAGAGGGAGCCTCCTTCACATATTGCTATAAGAGATACAGAACTAATTCATTACAAAAAGCAAAAGACTGTTGTAAAAAACTGTCAAAAGACAATAAAAATAAAAAGAAAGGACAAAGGGAAGACAGAAAAGAAGGAAAAGATGAGGATAAAGAGGAAGGATAAAAGGATAAAAACTATTTAAAAGTAAAAGCAATAGTCAGGTGAGAAGGGAGAAGAAGAACCAGATGAGAACCAATGAGAGAGTGTATTGCCGGATAGTGAGCAGGAAGAAGGTGAGGAAGAAGAGGGTATAGAGGAAGCAGAAGAATAAGATTAGATCCTTTAAATCTGGTAAAGACATAATTTAACAAGTAACTAATAGGATGATGGATACTAGCTTAATGACATGGAATGTAAAAGGTTTGAACACTGATTTCAAAAGAAGACAACTCTTTCATTTCCTAGAAAAATCTAAAAAGGACATCATTTGTCTCCAAGAGACACGTATAAGAGAAAAAGACATAAAATATCTGAAAAATCCTAAACTAGGACAGTGCTTTATATCTGCTAATGAAGGAGGGGGGAGGTGTCATATATGTCAACAAGAAAATACCGGCAAAATTAAGTGTTAAAGATCAAGAGGGATCCTATGTTGGTATAGATGCAAAGATTCAAGATCTTAATTTACTTATAGCGGGAGTTTATTCTCCTATACAGGCACAAGAAAAATTCTATAGTAGTTTGAAAAAGGTATTAGTAAGCTATAGCTACAATTATGACAACATTCTGCAGATTGGAGACTGGAATGGAGTGATTGATCCAAAAAATGATAGACTATCATTGAAAAATATAAAGAAAAATCAGGGGAAATTACCGAGGATATTTTTTGAAATGATGAAAGAATTGGATCTGATTGATATCTGGAGATGGAAACATAAGGGGGAAAGTGGTTGTACATTTTATTCTGATGTACACCAGTCTTCCTCAAGGATTTATATGTTCTTTTCATCAAAAAGCCTTATACCAAAAGTCAAGACAATAGAAATTATGCCGAGATGGATTTCGGACCATAATCCTCTAGAAATTGTCTTGAAAGGGAGAAAAAATGAATTCACATGGCGGTTGAATAACAGTCTTTTAAATGATGATGAGAGCATAGAGAAAGCCCGGAAAGTACTTGAACTGTATTTTGAGGAAAACCTCTCTCTCTCTCTCTCTCTCTCTCTCTGGCTTTTCTTCGTAAACGAAGATTTAGGAAGGACTCATCCTGTGCTTTCTGCAAGTGCGCTGATGACGAAAAAGGCCAATCCGAGATAAACAAGTCTGGTTGCAGAAAGCACAGCAGAAGGTCTCCTTGGGTGATGTTTCTGGGCTGTGATTCTTTCTGTGTTGTCGTTTCTCTTCAAGACTTGTTTGGCGTGAGTTCTCAAATAAGGCTGCAGCATTGTGGATAGTGCGTCTCCATGCCTCCCGATGTGAGGCCAGGGCGGACCATTGTTGGTGATCAGTTTGGCCGAATCTGAGATGTTGTCTCAGGGAGTTCTTGTATCATTTTTTTTGGAGCGCCCCTCTTACGCTGACCTTTGGTGAGTTCACCGTAGAGTACTTTTTTTGGGAGGCGATGGTCCTCCATCCTAGAAACATGCCCTGCCCAGCACAGCTGTGTTCTCAATATCATGGCCTCAATGCTGGTGATCCCTGCTTGCTCAAGGACAACAACATTCGTCACATAGTCAGTCCAGTGTATATTTAGGATTGTGCGTAGACAGCGCTGATGAAAGCGTTCGAGGAGTTGTAGGGGGTGGTGATAGGTGACCCATGTTTCAGATCCATAAAGGAGAATAGACAGTACAACGGCTCTATATACACACTGATTTTTGTGCTTCACCTCAAGTGTTTATTACTCCAGACTCTTTTGTGAAGTCTTCCAAATGCACTATATGCCTTTGCTAATCTGTGATCGATCTCTTTGTCAATCTTGGCATCTGAGGAGATGATGCTTCCCAGGTAGGTGAACTGCTGAACTGACTTGAGCACAGATTTGCCGACGGCAACTACATATATTACAATAAAGACAATCTGGGAAGCTGGTAAGGTTGTTATGCGAGGCCATTTTATGAAACAGGCATTTGAAAAGAAAATACAAGAAATTAAGGAAATGCAACAACTTCTAGATGAAAAAACTAACCGGGAAGATAAATTAAAGAAGGCCCCAAATGATAAGAGTTTAAGATATGAAGTGGATCTACTAAGGAACAAGGCTCAATCTGTGATGGCAAAAGAAATTGAGAATAAGATGAGAACTATGAAACAAATACATTTTGAACAGGCCAACAAGCCGGGGAAAAGGTTATCAGAGAAATTTTTAAAAATTAAAGATAAAAAGATTATTACAGAGATAAAACATAATAAGCAGATAGTTACAGATTTGAAATTAATAAAAAAATGTTCCCAAGAATTCTATTCAAATCTATATCATGAAACTATGATTCTATGAAACATCGACGACAAAATCTCTGTTAAATAAAACTGATGATTACCTAAATAACCAAAAGATAAGAAAATTAACCGAAATGCAAAGAGTAGAATTAAATAGAGACTTTACAGCAATGGAAATTTTCGAAGCCATTAAAAGGTTAGGTTCCAATAAAGCACCAGGTCCAGATGGCTTCACTTCAATTTACTACAAGAAGTTGGGAGAGAATCTACTTATTCCACTTCAAAAAACATTCAGTGCCATAAAAAGGGATGGTATACGTGACTCCTGGAAAGAAGCTTATATTACTTTAATTCCTAAGGAAGGACGAGATAAGACAGATCCCAAAAACTACAGACCAATTTCACTTTTGAATCTAGATTATAAGATTTTCACATCCATTTTAGCTTTTAGACTTAAAAACATTAAAAACAATTATACATACAGATCAAAGTGGGTTTCTCCCAAACAGACAGATCCGGGATAATTGGCGGACCATCATAGATATAATAGAATAATATGAACACCATAATGAAAAGAAGCTAGGAATCTTCTTAGACGCAGAAAAAGCGTTCAACAATGTGAAACAGTCTTTTTTAACAGCTACATTACAGAGAATGGAAATGGGGGATAACTTTATGAAATGGATTGAAGCAATATACACGAAGCAAGAAGCTCAAGAAATGTTGGTTAATGGAGAAGAACAGGAAAAAAATCAAATAAGGAAGGGCACGTGTCAAGGGTGCCCTTTGTCACCATTGTTATTCATTATATTGATTGAGGTTTTAAATAACAACATAAGAGGAAACAATATCATTAAGGGAATCAGAATAAAAGGATATGAAATTAAATTAAAGGCTTCTGCTGATGATTTAGCTATATATATCACAACTAAAAGAAATAAAGGGAATCTTAGAAGACTTTGCTAAGATCTCTGGCTTTAAAGTCAACGTTGATAAGATGGCAGTGATAACAAAAAATATTAGCAATAAAAGAAGAAGATCAGATTAGTTCAATATCAGGCTTTAAAACGGAGAAGAAGACAAAATATTTAGGAATATGGGTGACAAAAAGGAATGTGGATCTGTTTGTTAATAATTATAAGCCAGTTTGGGAAAGCATAAGAAAAGAATTAATTAATTGGTCTAAACTTCGTTTGTCTCTGCTGAGGAGGATAGCAGTGGTAAAGATGACGGTATTACCAAAACTGCTATACCTTTTTCAGAATATTACAATTATAGTCAATAACAAATGTTTCAAAATCTGGAATAAGGAAATACTTACATTTATATGGGAAGGGAAGAAGGCGCGTATAAAATATAAACTCCTGACAGATAAAAAAGAATGTGGGGGCTGTGATTTACCAAATCTTCAATTATACTATCAGGCATGCTCATTAGTGTGGATGGAAGAATGGTTTAGCCTGAAGAACACTAAAGCTGTTAGACCTGGAAGGCCATGATTTAGTATTCGGTTGGCATGCCTACCTTTGGTACAGCAAAAGGAGAGATCACAAGGCAGTGGAGAATCATTACCTTAGGAGATCCCTGCTAAATATATGGAACAACTTGAAATCTAAATTTTATCATGAAATTCCGCAGTGGACATCTCCGCAGAAGGCTTTACTCGGCAAATCAAAAACACTAGGCAAGAATGGATAAAATATTATGATATCCTATCAAAAGGTCCACAAAACGAAGTAAAGATGAAGACTAAGGAAATGCTGGAAGAAGAAGGTCACACTATGAATTGGTTTCTTTATAAGCAATTGAATGAAAGATTTTAAATTGATAATAAATTAACGAATTTACAAATGACTCATAATAAGATAGACAAAATAATCTTTGATTCGGGGAAACATCTCATTAAAAAATACTACAGAGCCCTAATAGAAAGAGAACTAGAGGATGAAGCAATCAAAGATAAGATAATAAAATGGGCGAAAGATATAGGGCATTCCATAGAATTGGAAAGATGGGAAAAAGCTTGGGTTCACATGCAGAAATTTACGCTAGCTCAAAATCTGAAAGAAAATTACATAAAATGCTCTACCAATGGTACCTCACTCTGGTGAAATTGGATAAGATGTATAAAACCGGGAAATCTTCATGCTGGAAATGTGGCAAGGCCGATGGGACGCTATATCACTTATGGTGGAGGTGTCCAAAAGCAAAATTGTATTGGAAGAATACTCATATGATGATAAGTAAGATGTTAATGATAGAGTATGCTGAGGAACCAGAGATATATCTGCTTAATATGGTGGACAAGATACAGGGAGAAAATAGGAAAGATACTGATTAAAAGAAAAAGATTCTTCTCTACATGATCACTACAGCAAGAATTTTATATGCCAAAACTTCAAAAGAATCAACAATTCCAAATGTAGAGGAATGGCTTATAAAATTGCATTATAATCTTGAAGCAGATAGATTAACAGCCAGGTTACGTAACAGATCTCTGAATCACATAGAGAAAGAGTGGGAACCGATTAAGAAATTATGGACAGAAAAATGGGATGTTGTAATCTAGGAATAAAACGCTTCTCTCAAAAAAAAAATCTGAGGGGATATAAAAATGTATAAACAAATAATCACATATAAATGCATAGGGAGATAGATTTAAATATATATGGTTGCGGCGTATATACACATATATACTTATGTATATATGTACAAATAAGCAATTGGAATAAAGAAACTATTAGAATAGAATAATATGTTATTGTAAGATAAGCACAATCGCATTGATAACATATCATAAGAAAGAGAAACTGAATAGAATTAAGTTAGAATGTATTACATACAACTAAAGGAGGAAGTAAAACAAACAAAGAATGGGTTAAGATATACAAAAAGAAAAAAGAAAATACACGTTAAAGCTTTGTTTGTGATGAATGTGTGTTTTTTTAAAAAAATGGTTATGTGGTAAATTGTTTTAAAATAAGTTGTGGATTTTACACTGTATATGTATATGTAACTAATAAAAAAAATTTTAAAAACCCATGTTTTAAAATTTTCAGAAACAATCCCAAAATGTGAAAAATCATTGTAAATGGGTAAAAAAAAAATCTTATAATCTCAATCAAGGGGGGAAACTTGAAATGTTCCATTCTTATGTGTAAGCATGAAATAAACAAAGATTTATAGACCTAGCTCTTTCTGGAGGTCTGTCAAATCCTCAGTTCTCCCTAATGAGTAGTTTATAAAACTACTATAGTTGTCCCTCCACATTTGTAGGGGTTAGGGCTGCAAGACCCCCGCAAATGTGAAAAAACTGCAAATAAAATATAGGTCACACCACGCCCTCCCGGAACCACCCACCCACCCTCCCAGAAGCAGTGATGTGGGCTTCTGAGGCCCCCGTCGCTGCTCCTCTCCACCTCCCCGCCCTCCCAGAAGCAGCGATGGGAGTTTCTGAGGCCCCCGTCGCTGCTCCTCTCCACCCCCCGCCCTGCCAGAAGCAGCGATGGGGGCTTCTGAGGCCCCCATCGCTGCTCCTCTCCACCCCCCGCCCTCCCAGAAGCAGCGATGGGGGTTTCTGAAGCCCCCGTCGCTGCTCCTCTCCACCCCCCGCCCTCCCAGAAGCAGCGACGGGGGTTTCTGAGGCCCCCGTCGCTGCTCCTCTCCACCCCCCGCCCTGCCAGAAGCAGCGACGGGGGCTTCTGAGGCCCCCGTCGCTGCTCCTCTCCACCCCCTGCCCTGTCAGAAGCAGCGACGGGGGCTTCTGAGGCCCCCGTCGCTGCTCCTCTCCACCCCCCGCCCTCCCAGAAGCAGCGACGGGGGCTTCTGAGGCCCCCGTCGCTGCTCCTCTCCACCCCCCGCCCTGCCAGAAGCAGCGATGGGGGCTTCTGAGGGCCCCGTCACTGCTCCTCTCCACCCCCTCACCCTCCCAGAAGCAGTGATGGGGGCTTCTGAAGCCCTGTCGCTGCTCCTCTCCACCACCACCACCCCCGCCCTCCCAGAAGCAGCGATGGGGGCTTCTGAAGCCCTGTCGCTGCTCCTCCCCACCCCCTACCTGTCTTCCCAAAAACCGCAAATAATCAAAACTGTGACTCTTAAAGCCACGAATGTGGAGGGGCAACTGTATATTCATTAAATAAGGAAAGTGACAGTTAGCTGATGCATTTCAAAGAAAAAAGTAAATTACTTTGCTGACAAGTTTGGATAAATTTGTGAAGAAATGACAGAAAAGTGGTGATTAGCTGTAAGTGTTCTCCTTCCTGCCCATTTCCCCCTATCCTTTTTATTCTTCTGCTTGCCTAGAAGGTACATAACCAGATAATTTGATACACAAAATTGGTACCTGATCAGCTCCCTGCAGTGCAGAGAATAAAAGGAGAAAGGAGCACGCACAGAGTTCCCATTTTTTTGCACATGCATACAGTGGACTTGGAGTCAGGTCCATTTACCAGATGGTCCGTTTATGTAACAATAGCATGGGTCCAGAGGGACAAACAAATCTAATTGAGTGCATTTCATTGGGATCAGTGCCCTATGTCTAGAAACAGCAAGTATTAGGGAAGTCAGACAGATTGAGGCAGTCACAGATGAGTCAGGCCAGTCTAGGTCCTAACTTGTAGTCTAGAGAGTTATTTAAAAATGAGTGGGGATGTATTAGTGATGTCTCAACAGTTAATCGTAGGAAGAAAGCAATCATGATAAGCAGTGCTGAAGGGAGAAGACAGCAAGGCGTACCACTTAGAACCATTCTAGGGGTCAGGAATCCAAGTAATCTGATAGCATACAAGAGCATACACCAGCTTGATGTATGATTGTCTGCATCAAGAATTCCCCCCAGCAAACCAACTGGCTAATTGTCTCTCCTATATAAGCCTTTGCATCCCCTATGTAAGCTTTTGCAAGAGTGTTGGCTCTTCTTGGACTCCTGCAAATGAATATGGCCTCTTCTCTGTTTTGGATGAGGCAGGTACTATGGCTGCCCAGGCTTTGGGGTGTAGCTGTCATCCCCTCCAGCTTCAAATCCTCGGAGCCTGATTACTCTTGATGAATTATGATAGTCATGCTCTCATTCTGAAAGGAGGATGAGGTAGGGCCTGATCCTCCATCCCAATGAACCCACTGCCTCTGGCATCAGAAACCGGAACAAGGCTGTTTCCTCCATTAGGAGGAAACATTCTAAACCCAATTTGCATGAATTCTGCTAGATGGGGCAGGTGAGAGGAGAGCTCACTAAAGGATACTATCCTCCATTGATGGAGAACAATCCTCTTTAGCCTTTCCTCTCTGGAAAAACAGTATTCCTGAAGCCCTATCTCTTGAGAAGGGGAAGGAAGCCAGATTTATTAGGAACTTCTGCCTTAAAGTGCCTGAAGTACTGAGGCAGTAGTTTCAGACAGAGCAGCTACAGTTCTTTTCCATAACACCTGGATGGACGATTACCTGACAGGGAGGTTGCCTCCTTCCCCATCAGTCATTTAATTTAGGAAACCAAAGAGGGAGCAACTTGTTACTTTGGCATACAGATTCTCTCTTTCTCTCCCCCACCCCTTTGTAGCTCCCTATTTAATGAAATTATGTCTATGATCTGCTTGGGGTGTATGTGATAACATAAATAATATGGATTTTTTTATTTTATCCAGATGCATACCAAAGCCACAGGTTTGCTTAACCAGTTTTGAGAAATTTGGATGTAACCAATATGAATGTGTGCCCAGACAATTCAGTTGTGGTGACCAGTTGCGAGATCCTGTTTGTGACACAGATAATATAGAATATGCAAATCTGTGCACTCTACATCAAAAAGGAAAAAGTATATCATACAAAGGTCCATGTCAGGTATGGAGTTATATTTCAAGTTATTTGTGGCATTTATTGTCCCACAGTTTATCCAGACAAAGCCAGAAATGTTTCTCATTATGATAATCCTTTTTTCACATGCTTAATTTAATCTGTGTAAAAATTTTAAATAAGTAGGAAAATGTGAGCATGCTATGAAGGGTGTTTCATTCTATAAGAGGAATGGGAAACTGTAGCTCTCCGGATGTTTTTTTGCCTAGGGCTGTCATCAGTCCTAACCAGCATAGGGGTATCGGTATAGTAATCCAAAAACACCTAGAGGGCCACAGTTGCTCACTCCTGTCCTATACTTACTGATTTAAACTCTATTCTTGAGGTTATCTTACTACTTACCATGGATACTGGCAGAATCCTTTGAGGCTCGGAGTGTTAGGTACCCTGATTTGGTATGTCTCTCACTCCCCAACCCTTCCATTTTAATTTTGATTTTTATAACAGTAGCATTCAAAGCTTCAAATGGGGTTGAGCACACACAAGCTGCATCCAGTTATTTAATGGCCATTTGTATGCCCAAACACAGCTACCAGTGATTCTGCTGGAAAGCAGAGCACATTACGATCTTACAGCTGTTTTGCAAAGAAATCCAATAGGAAGTGAGCTATATCCTTATGCCCAGTTTCCCAGTAAAATTGGTAGGATTTCTCTGGCAGTAATATCTGGCTATGGTGACCCGTGGTGAGGAAAGGGCATGCCTCCCAAAGAATTTGATTTGTGTGCATGTTTGCAGTGCAGCCCTCCAACCACACAAAGTTGCCCACTTTGGCTTAGAACAATTGCTCTTAACCTTTCTTTACCAGTGGCCCTTTGAAATATCTTTTGTTGCCATAGGCCCCCAAGACTTAACTCAAGATTTAAAACCCTAATAATCATAACAATAATACCTGATAATAATGATAATAATACAATTATACAATCCATTAAACCTTCCCTCAGAGGCACTTGGGGAGGAAGGACTTTTCTCTTGCTTCTTCCTGCAAGTTTGTGGCTGGAGCGGATTGAATGGCAATGTGTAAGCCAAGCCAGCCAGGCAGACTTTGCCTTCGCTTCTGTCATGTGGCCACTCCACTGCAGGGATGAGGTGGGCCGAGCAGCCTTCCCACCTTCGTGGACCCCCTGTGAGGACATTGTGGACCCCTTGGGGTCCTCAGACCACAGATTAAGAACCAGTGGCTTAGAAGATCCATTTCTGTGAAAATACACCTTGTTTTTATGTTTGAATTTTGTACTGAATGTAGTCCAAGGATTGGTTTTGGAAATAACAGGTCCATATATGAATTGTGAAGGTTCCTACAGTGTACCTTGTACAGTGTGAAGGGAAACATTGTGTTTAACCACATATACATACTGTAGGGAGCTGCAGGTAGCCATTAAATAATATCAAAAAGGATGAGCCTGTATCTCAAAATCTGATTGTTCCTCATTGCAGATGAATGAGGGGTTGGTACTTACCATGAATGTTCATTCATGGATGGGTTATTCCCCGTGTGCCAGCTGACAAGCCAGGAATCCAAAGTCCACAGTTCTTTTTCTGTTCCAACTGTTGACTCCTCTGCCTTCTTGTCAGTTTCATTACAAAGCCTGTCCTATCCACCTACCAGATGTGTGGTAAAACCTGCAATGTCCTATTCCAACTGTTCATTCTAGGTTGTTTGTTTATTTCTGTTTTGTCTTTACTTTCCAGCCACATTTCTGGGAGGGGGTGGATTGTTCCTCTGGGCCATCCAGGAATGAACCTTCACTGTAAGTACCAACCTCTCATTCTCTGGATGGCATGGAGGAGCAATCCATATACTATTGGGATGCACCCAGGCTCTCTATCCACAGGATGGTTGTGGCTGCCATTAACCTACTTTATTGGTTGGAGGACAGTCTTCCTGAAGGCTGCCTATACTGATTTAAACTTATCTATCTTATAATGTCCTATGAATGTGGGTGGCCCCTTCCACCTTACAGCATTGGATATATCCCCCAATGACACTGAAAGCACGTAAGCTGTCTTATTCACTATCGATTGTGGAGTGTGGCCATTTTGTGGCCTTGGCACCTTAGCTAGATCATAGCAAAGAAATATACATGCCTCCAACCAACATGCAATCAATTGCTTAGATGCCTTTTACACAATATTTTCAGGTGAAAGGAGACAAATAATGCCTCTGTGTGCTTAGTGTGTCTTGTCCTGTTAATGTATTTCTTTACTGCTCAGCACAGATCCAATGTGTGTCATTTCCTCTCTAGTGGATATGAGGGATTTGGACAGAAATTTGGTAAATGTTTAGACTGATGAAGTCCTTTAAGCAGCACTTAGGAAAAAAGGTTAGCTCTAGAGGTAAAGTTAACTTATCCTGGTCCCAGTTGCATAAATTTAGATGTATTGATAATGCTACTAACTCTGACACTCTTCTTACCAGTATAATGGCAACTAGAAAAACAACCTTAAAAGTCGGCAATCTTAATGATGCCTTTTTTATTGGCTCATGTGGGGGCTGGCTAACCTGTTCAACACTAGATTCAAATTCCTGATAGAAACCCTATGCAATGTCTGTGGGGCCTCATGGCCACCCCCTTAGGAATCGTTTTATGTGTGGATGACAGTAAAATAAAAATCCCTCTGGTCTTATCACCAAGGCCAGTGCTGCTACCTGTCTCTTCAAGGTGTTTGGCTTCAGCCCTTTCTCAGTGCCTTCCTGTAGAAAGACCTAATACATCACTGACCTGTATTGCATTTATTTGAACTGAATGAATCTGTCACCAGTCCCTAAAGGCTTTCCACAGCATGTTATATATCCTCTGCATGGAAGGTTCTCTTGAAGCCAAAATGGTATTCACCACTGAGTCAGAATAACCTTGTTTCCTCAAGTACTGCCTTTTAAGGTCCCCACAGTCAGGCTTAATCAACTCAAGTTGTGATGATGAATTGGGCCCTGATGAAGTACATCTGACCTGCCTAGTAGATGCCAGTCTTTTTTGATGGATATCTGCAGTAACAGTGGAAACCAAGGTCATCTCGGCCACTACTGTGACCTTCTCCACTTGAATCTTTATTAGCACCTTTTGAATTATTGGTATGGTAGAAAGGCATACAGCATGCCTGGTGACCATGGTATCGCCAAGGTGTCATGCCCCTCTGCATTTCTGTTTCCATCTAGAGGAAAAAATCTTTTCAGTTTGAAATTAGACCAAGAAGCAAACAAGTCCACTTGGAAAGGCCTGAAGTAAGTGTATAAGTATTGGAACACCTCCTGTTCAGAGACCATTCTCTCTTTTGGATTTTTTTCCTGCTTAGGTAGTTGCTTTTACAGTCATTGATCCTTTCAAATAAACTGGTGTGATGGATTTTGCTGTTCTCTCAGCCCATCTGAAGATCTTGTCTGCCTCCTTGATTAGTGGTACTGAGTGCAGTCCTTCCTGCTTGCAGATGTAAGACTCACTGACATGTTATATGTTGAAATCAGTATGTTTTTGTTCTTCACCAACTTGCAAATGCCAACAGTGCCAACCTTACTGCTTTTAACTCCAGATAATTTATGTTGTGCCTTAAACCCAATCCAGTCCATTCCTCTTAGACAGAATTATCTTTGCAATGTGCTCCCAACTGGAGAGACTCGCATCTGTCATCGCTACTATTGTTTGGGGTTTTTTTTTGGTACAGTAAAGGGTACACCTCTGTTCAGGTACTTATCCTGAATTCACCATCTGTCACGTATTAGCATTCCCAGACTCAGTGAGCCCCAGTTTCAGAGTTTATCAGAAAACTTTATTGCCAGAAATCCAAGAAGCATACAATACAAAATCATTGCTGAAAACGAAGGCCTAACAGATACACCTTAAGTTAAAAGCATTTACAATCAACAGAACCTGGCTGATTGCATGATCATTGGTCATCCATCATCCTCTGACACAAACATTCCTTAAACAGATACTACCTTCTTCCCAGGCTTTGAAAACTATTAAAACTATTAATAGCTGCACCATTATCTCCTTTTCCCCAAACAAAGCCAACACAGTTACTGGTACATTCCCCACACAAACTGCTAGGCACATTATACACCAAGGCCGCAGGAAAATAAGTGAAATGGCAGGAACAGGAGCCAAGGGGTCTGTTCCTGACATCATTGTAACTCCTGTTTTAATTTGGGGGTGTATGTTCACCTCATAGTGTCAGCTCTGCACTATTGATAACTGGTGTGGTGGCAGAATCTGCTGTAGTGGATCAGTATGTGTATGCAGCCTTATCCACAGAACCAGCTGAAATGTTGATATCAAGAGACCCATTATCCTTGCAAGTCGCATTAAGTCCATTGACCTTTCCCTCAACAAGTGTCTAATTTCCTTTTTATTTTCTGCTTTCTCTCCAGAGAGAGATGCAGGCATCCCTTTTTGTTGTCTCTTTGTGCCCCTAACTGCTCAACGTTTAGTAGGAACCCATGTTTTTGAAGTACATCTTTGCCTTTTCTGAGTCCCCCTTTACCTTGTCTCTGCATCTTCAACAAGATGTCCACCAAATATGGGAACAGCTGAATTCCCTTTTGCCTGAGATGTGCTATCAATATTACCAACACCTTGGTGAACACCCTGGGTGCAGGTGCTACACCCAAGGGGAGGATCAGAATTGTGTTTTTAAAATCAAATCTTAAGTACTGCCTGAAGATTAGATGCATAGGAATGTGAAGGTAGGCTTCCTTCAAATCTATCGAGACCATCTAATTGTTAAGCTGCAAGTTGTCCTTGATGGTTTGGAGTGTCTCCATTTTGAATGTCTGATACAGAAGAAACCCATTTAGGTAATTGAGATCCAAAAGTGACCTGAAATTACTATTGCTGTTGTATACTGTGAAGAAGACACTTCTGAATTTCTGAGAATGAGACATTGTCTCTGTAGTTCCAGTCTGATGTAAAGGAGGTGTTCTACTTCCTTGCATACTATTTTCTGTTTTTCTGGATTAGAAGATATCTGCTTCTTGGTTTCTGGGAAAATACAATTTTGTGTACCTGCATAACCACATGATTCAGCCAACCAAAATGCAGAAGCCTTCCTCCCACCAGAACTTCCCTCTTGTCAATACTGTTGAAGGCTGTCCGTTTTCTGGCTTGAATGAAAATCTTGTCTTCTGGGTTGAAAGTCTGACTTATTCCACTGAAGCCTTCCATTTTTGAAATCGCCCTGTCTTGTGTAACCTCTGTCTCCTCAAAATGAATAATAACTATTTCTGAATTGCTTCCTTTCCGGGGTTTTCCCCCTATTGTGGGCATAACCTGCTTCCTTATGTCTACTTTCCACCAGTACTTTCTCTAGGGTTTTCTCCCCACAAAGGTAGCTATCCTTTGAAAGACATGTATGCTAATTTTGTTATTAGTTTCTGGTTTGCCTCCCAATGGCATAGCCGGAGAGACCTCCTAACTTGTTGCTGTTGTTGTTGCCTTCTACCTTACCAAGCACTGTTGTCTTTTCTAGCGAGTCATATTTTCTTATGATATGGCCAAAGTACAACAGTCTCAGTCTCATCATCTTGGCTTCTATGGAGAGTTCAGGCTTGATTTACACTAGGACCCATTTATTTGTCTTTTTAGCAGTCCACAGTAGCTGTAGAACTCTTCTTCAGCATCAAATTTCAAAGGAGTTGACTTTTCTCCTGTCAACTTTCTTCACTGTCCTGCTTTCACAACCATACACAGAAATGGTAAATCTGATGGAATGAATAATCTGAACTTTAATATTCGATGATAAATCTTTACACTTCAGAATCTTGTCTAGTTCCTTCATAGCTGCCCTTCCAAGTCCTAGTCGTCTTCTGGTGTCTTGACTGGTGTCTCCATTCTGATTAATGACTGAGCCAAGGTATGGAAAATCTTGAACTATTTCATTGTCTTCAGTGCCTACTTTAAAGTTATGTAAATCATCTGTGGTCATTATTTTTATTTTCTTAATGATCAGGTGTAAACCTGCCTTTGCACTTTCTTCCTTGACTTCCTTCATTAATAGTTTCAAGTCTTTGCTATTTTCTGTTACTAGCATAGTGTCATCTGCATATCTTAAATTGTTGATGTTCCTTCCTCCAATTTTCATGCTTCCTTCTGTAATGTATAGGCTAGACCCACTGCAGGAACACAGTCTTTCAGTAGTTAACAATAAAGCTTTATTCCAGTAAGTAGAGCAAGATTCAGTACAAAGGCATTGTCAGGACAGAAGGTTAGTTTCTATTTAAGCAGTATATTAAAACTCAGTTTTTCCTACCACACACCTGTATCCTAATTGGTCAGCAAAGCACAAACATTCCAGTTTCCCAACTACAGTTTCACCCCTCCCTTCGACTCTAGTCCTCTCATGAGAAATGACCTTGGCTGTCTAACAGGAGCACATTCCTGAGCAAAAAACACTGCTATCACTAAAGCCTGATTACATTTTCCCCAAAGCACACACTACAACACATTTCATCCTAAACTACAAAACAAGATACCTGGCTGGGTCAGGCACCTGACACCTTCCTCTGAGTCTAATCCTGCTTTGTATATGATATTTTTTTGTTAAAGTTAAACAGATGGGATGATAAAATGTAGCCTTGCCTGAACTGCTTGCCTATTGGAAAGCATTCCGTTTCTCCAAGTTCTGTCGTAACAGTAGCCTCTTGACCTGAGTACAGGCTACACATCATGAAAATAAAACATTGTGACATACCCAGTTCTTTAAGAGCAATTCATAGCTTTTTCTAATCTATACAGTCAAAGGCTTTGCTATAATCTATAAAGCGCAGTCTGATTTTCTTTTGATATTCTTTGGTATGCTCCATTATCCAACATATGTTTACAATATGAATTTTGAGCATCACTTTGCTTGCATGGGAAATTAATGCAATGGTCCTGTGTTTACTGCCATCGCTGATGTCTCCTTTCCTCGGGATTGGGATGTATATTGAGCATTTCCAATCTGTGGGGCATTCTTTTGTTTTCCATATTTGTTGACAGATTTTAGTTGGAACTAGAGTGGATTCTGTCTCTGTAGATTATAGCAGTTCTATTGGTATGCCATCTGTTCCTGGTGATTTATTCTTCCCCAGTGCTCTGAGTGCAGCCCTCATTTTACTTTCTAAAATTGGAAGTGCCACTTCATATGAGTCTAATTCAAATGAATCTCTCATCCTTTTGCCTCTAGTTCTTCTGTGTATTGTTTCCATTGTCTTTTTATTTTATCTTGGTCATGTATTGTGTTCCCCTGCTGGTCATAGAATATTCCACTCTTGGTTTAAATTTCCCTTTGATTACTTGGATCTTGTGGAAAAGATTGCTTGTTTTTCCTTTTTTGTTACCATTTTCTATTTCTCTACATTGGTTATTGTAGTCGTTCTCCTTGTGCTTACATACAAGTCATGTTCAGTTGCATTCAGGGTTCTGACTCTATTTTTGTCACTTTTTACTTCTGCTTCTTATCTGTCCTTAAGTGCTTAAAGAGTTTCACGTGTCTTCTTTTGAGGCTTCTCTCTTTTTGCCTACAGATAATGTCTTTTTGCATTCCTCCCTGACATTGTCCCTGGCTTCAGTCTATAGTTCTTCTGGCTCCCAGTCAATCAGGGTTAATTGTGGAAAGCTATTTTTCACATTATCTTCAGGAGATGTTCTTCAGGTTGCATTTCAGCATGGTGGTTAGTTTAGTGTGGGGTTTTTTTTTAAGCTTTACTCTTAATTTTTGCTGTTAGTACAGTTGTCCCTCCGTATCCAGGGATTTGGTATCCACAGATATAAGTATTCACAGCTTGAAAATATTGTTTTAAAAAATAATAATGCAAAAAGCAAACCTTGATTTTGCCATCTTATATAAGGGACACCATTTTGCTATGCCATTGCATATAATGGGACTTGAGTATTCACAGATTTTGGTATCCATGGAGGGGTCCTGTAACCAAACCCTAGTGAATATGAAGGGACAACTGTAGTTCATGGTCTGTGCCACAATCTGTTTCTGGTCTTGTTTTTGCAGATGGACCTATTGATCCTTCCCCAATTCTTAGATATGATATATTTTGTGGGTAAATGTCTTAATCTCTTTGCGTACTGATTCTCTAATTAAATAATGCAAATTTAAACTGTTTTCGATTGCTGAAATAGATGTCTGCAGCAGAACCTGTGGCATTTGCTGTGTCAACATCAGATTTTCTGCAGCTGTAGCCTTTAAATAGGTTAGAAGTGAATGCTCTGTTTCTGTTTTCTTCTGAAGCTCTCCAGCTTCTCTCCAGCATTGTTTCATCTCACTGTTTACATTAGGCTTGTCAATCAGCTTGTGTGCCTGCATCATAGCTTCCTTTTGTTGCTCTGGTTGCCTGGAGATGATGCGTGTCTTAGCTCCACCTCCTGCTTTGGAACTTCCCTTCCCAACATAGCAATCCAGAATGACATTCAGAAATTTCTCCCAACGTAAATCCTGATTTCCTGGCCCCAGCTTGAGAAAGAAACTCAGGTTTCTTAGCTTTAACAGTGGATTAAACTTCTTTTATCTTCTTTTTGAAAACTGTGGTCTGCTCAGCCTGCGCGACTTTCTTTGCTAGAGTCTTTTGGGGTTTTTTTCTGAGGCACTTCTGTTAATTCTTAATACTCACACTCACTCTCACTATATGAGAGGAAAACTCTTTTTAATGCTAATTCATTATTCATCTCAGAGCCCCGCTGGGTTGTATTCATCTGAGTGGGATTGGTCAGTTTGCTTTCTTGACTAGCCATCTGCTGGGCAGCCATCAGTGAAGCCACCTCTCTTGCTGAAGCTTCTGTGTTTTGCTTCCTTTCCTTTTCAGATAAAGATGCATTAAAATATTATCAGGTTTGTTCTCTGATGATTTTCTTTTATTTTGAATCCTATCCGTTACTGATTTCTCTGTACCTAACTGCTAGTTGGTTGAGTATGAATGCTGGGTGAGCGCATCTTGCTGTCTAGCTGGAAAATAAACGACAGGAAAGGAGAGGAGTCAGTGGTTGTAATAGAAAAAAGAACTTTGGACTCCTGCCTCATCAGATGGCACCCAGGAAATAAAACAATAGTATGTGGCTTGTTCCTTGGTGCCATCCAGAGAATGAAATGTATCCACTAATTTTATAGCTTTTGAAGTAGCTCTAGAGAGCTAGGGTAGTGTAGTGGTTAGACTATAGCTGTTAGACTACAGTTCTGCAGAACAGAGTTTAAATCCCTACTCAGGCATGGAAAGCCAGTAGGTGACCTTAGGCAAGACACACTCTCTCAGCCTCAGAGGAAGGCATGGGCAAACCCCTCTGAACAAATCTTGCCAAGAAAACCCCATGATAGGTCTGCCTTAGGGTCACCGTATGTCAGAAATGACTTGAAGGCACACAACAACAACAAAAACCAAGTTTTTTTTTCCAGAATTGTACAGGCTTACTTTTAAGCGTCCAATCTAATGTTTTCTTAGTTTTTTTCTAAGGGACTTCTGGCAAACCATGCCCAAAAGCCAGGTATTTGAATATCATATCTGTCTATTACTTAATAATGTACACAGTAGCAGGGAGCATTGATGGATATTTCATTCTTGCTTCCTATTTCCTTCCAAATGTTGGCTACTTCCAAATAGAACTAGGGACTAAAAGGATTTTAACCTAAAACACAGAACTTGAAGAGCCACTTGATATAATCTGTTGCCTTAGGATATCATTTGAGACTGCAGGTGTTTGAATCAGCTCCCCATAAAATGCTTATTAGACATGCAGAAGTGAAAGTCAAGGACTAACCTGGAATCCCCCACCCACCCACCATGCTAGCTCTGTATATGTGGGGACACATGCAAGCATTGACTCCCCATCTGAATGCTGTACTGCTGAGCATAAGATAATCATGTTGGCATCTTGTTTGCTTTCTTTTTAAAGCTTTACAATTAGTACGATTCATATTTCCTTAAGCCAGTATGTTGCTATGCTAAAGGAACAATTTTGGTTCTCTTTCGTTTGTGTGTATGTGTGTGTGCCTTCCAGTTGTCTGTCAACTTATGGAGATCCCATACATTTCATAGGTTTTTTTAGGCAAGGAATACTCAGAGGTGGTTTTTCCAGTTCCTTCCTCTGAAATATAGCCTACCGCAGTTGGTATTCATTGGCAGTCTCCCATCAAAGTACTAATCAAGGCTGAGCCTGCTTAGCTTCTACAATCAGACAGGATCTGGTGCCTTTAGGGTATTTCCACATAGTCAAAAACAAAGATATGTATCCTTTTACAAAATATATCTACCAATTCTGTAAAGTATGAGTTCGTATGAGTTCGTATAAAGTATGAGTTTGTATGAGTTCAAACTAGCTAGGAAAAAGATAGTTGATGGTCTGCGTTTGAAAGCAGTGTAGTATGCCATGAAGATCCTTATACTTTGCCTGTTTTCTTTCTACCATAATTTGAAAATTTACTTTTTAGTCACTGCTTTATTCAGCCTTTGTTTTAAGTCTCTTTGCATTCACAAACCCAACATAAATTAACAAGGACATGTAAAACTATCACTCTCATCACTGGTTTTTAGCTTTTCATTTGACAGACTCTGGATATTTTAAGATTATTGCTTTTCCTATCATGAAGTGACTCAATGATGTCATTGGCTAGAAAACTGGTTTTCTAAATGGTTCAAAATGCATTCATGTTGCAGGTTGGCTTGCAAACTGGCCATATTCTCTACTGTTACAGAACTAAGAAACATGGACAATTGGCAGGAGTCTTGATTTGCAAGCAGGGTGGGACACATCTTATCCATTATAGTACCTGGACACAAATGGATATGCACCATATAAAATTTACCTTGCATATGATTTTTTTTAAAACCAACAACTCTGAGGCTGAGAAAACCTATGAGAATAACTCCGTAGATAAGACAGGATGAGCAACTACAGTTTTCAGAACCTATAGCATTGTTGTTGCTGTGTTCCTTCAAGTCGTTTCCAACTGCTGGTGACCCTAGCATAGTCCAGTATTATCATGTTCCCTCCCAGAAGGAAATGTAATATGGAGTGAGGCTGTCAAAAATCTCTCCAAGGAGCACGGTTAGGGAATTTGCTGACTAGGAATATGATTTTGTGAACTCATCCTTGGGTATATAAAAATATGTTTTTCAGCAGAGAAACATGCTGCATAACAACATCTTTCTTCTTGTCTCAGGAATATATTTATATACTACTGGCAGTAGGAACAAGATTTTCATAAGAGTAGCATGTAGTATATAGTTTTTCACTCATATATTATGTACTTTTAAAATGTAATTGCTTCTGTGCCTTATCCCGTTTTACTAGATATTCAATCTGGTTATTTTATCAAATCCCTGAGTTTCTAACCAAATCAAAATATTAAACAATAATTGTGTAGTTTGATATTTGAGTGCACGTAGTTGTTTTAAATTTCTGATATCACATTCTGCATAAGACTGTACTGGTTCTATTTTTCACTGTGTTTGTTTTTTCAGTCTTTTTGCAAATCAGTAGATTTGGTATGTGGCCATAATGGTGAGACCTACATCAATGTATGTGCTGCCTATTCCGATCGTGTGGCTGTAGATTACAGTGGACCTTGCCAAGCTGTAGGAGTCCTTTCTGACTACAGTTACCAAGGAGAATGTGCATCTGTTACATGTCCTCATCTTTCAGCTACTGGATACAAACCAGTTACCCCACCAGGTGAGAGTATTGATAATGATAGGTAGTTGAAGTTTGAGAAAAAATACAGTATTGAGAGAAAAATATTTGGTTAGGTTCTATTGAAACAGCACAGTTTTAGATCTTGCATACATCTGTCAGAAAAACCAATAGATGAGCTGGTCTTAATATTTCTTAAGTGTAACCACAATGATATACTTTCAATGATATACTTTATGATTTGAGGAGGTAAGAGTGTGCAGAGGACATGTCCTTCAGTTGAGAAGAAAACAAAACTGACAAAACTGGGAATAGATCTTCTTCGTGGTCTCTGTGAATACACACAGTGGGTAATTCCTGCACCTGCGCAGAACACTTGGAACCTTCTGGAATCGCTAGGCAGAACATTTTTGGCGGTAACTCCACCCACTCTAACAGTCCCTTTAAAGGCTCTCCTGCCTTATTCCCCTCAGTTCCTTTTTGTCTGCCGCGCGAGTAGCACGTAGGAACCTTTGCTGCTAGAGCTTCTTTCGCTTTCCCTTTTTACCTCACAGATTGACTTGGACTGTGTTTTGGACTTTGTTTTTCGGCTTTGTCCTCGGTTCCGAGAGGCTGGGTCTATCCATTTCTGCCTCCAGAGGTTCAGACTGTCATCAACGCTGCCCGACGACCTGCTACCCGTAGATCGTATCACTACAAGTGGAAAAAGTTTGAAGCCTTTCTGGCTGATCGGGGACTGGCTACGGAACCGTACTCCATCCCGACGGTCTTGGAATTCCTTCTCCACCTGTCTACCACAGGGCTTTCGCTTTTGTCAATCCGGTGCTACTTGGCCATTTCTGTCGAATTCCAGGCTAGAGGTCACCAGTCTCCTTTTATGGATCCAACAGTCAAGAAGTTCTTGAGAGGCTACACCAACCTTCATCCTCCGATGCTCGAGCCTACGCTGACATGGAGTCTCGAACTGGTCCTCTCGCAGCTGGTTCAACGCCCCTTCGAGCCCATGGCATCTACTGATTTGAGGCTCCTGACCTGGAAGACTGCTTTCCTTGTTGCTATTACTTCGGCGCATCAAGCTGGAGAACTCTGTGCCTTGCACTCGAATCCGCCATACACTGCCTTCCACAAACATAAGGTAGTGCTCCATCCTAACATCTCCTTCCTCCCAAAGGTGGTGTCGAGCTTCCATCTGAATCAGTCTATCACTCTCCCTGCTTTGATGCAGGGCCCGAAGGATGAATTCGAGCTTACCCTCCACTCCATGGATGTCAGGAGGGCGCTCGCCTTCTATATCCAGAGAACTGCTCCCTTCATGAAGTCACCTAAACTGTTTGTTTCCTATGCTGACTCAATACTTGGAGAACCTGTTTCTCCACAACATCTGTCTAAATGGGTGACATCGACCATAGCTCTCAGCTATGAACTGGCGAAAAAGCCATTGCCTCCATGGATTCGAGGACACTCGGTGAGGGCTGTCTCCACCTCGACAGCTTTCCTCTCTGGGGTGCTTCTAGAGGACGTTTGCAGAGCAGCAACCTGGTCATCAGCTTTGACTTTCATCTCTCATTACAGACTTGACACTCATTCTAAGAACAAGGCTGCCTTTGGTAAAGCTGTGCTTTTGTCTTCTATTCAATGAGTGAGTGTTAATGTGTTGCCAAGTCACTTTATTGATATCCTTGATATGCTGATTATATATGTTTGATCTATTTTTCTCATGCTTAAGAACGTGCTGTCAAAAAATCTAATTGCTCATTTGACTGTGCAGCTTGCTCCTGGTATCAACATGTATAGGACATACCCTCCTCCTGGAGTGAAGCTTGCCAGTCTACCCAACTGTGTGATTCACAGAGACCGCAAAGATGGACAGGTTGCTTACCTGTAACCATAGATCTTTGACTGGTCTTTTGTGAATTCACACAGACCCACCCATCTCCCCTCGATGTCCTACTACATCATACAAACATGCTTAATGTTCCTGATGCTGCTGGTTGCAGCGTCATTCAAGGAACAAGGGGAATTAGGCAGGAGTGCCTTAAAAGGGACCATTAGGGTGGGTGGAGTTACCGCCAAAAATGTATCAATGCACATTCTGCCTAGCAATTCCAGAAGGATCTGAACGCTCTGCGCAGGCGCAGGAATAACCCAACTTTGTGCATTCAGAGAAGACCACTTGAAGATCTATGGTTACAGGTAAGCAATCTGTCCTTACAAGGGCTTGGTTTGATGCCCTACTTTGCATTTTCTAGAAGCATCTGATTGGCTCCTATGTGAAACAGGATGCAAAATAGTTGGCCTTCCTTTTGATCCAGCAGGGCTCCCTGTTCCTCTGTCATTTGAACGTCACAAATGTTTATAAATCTCAGTCTCATTCTGGACATAAGTGTCTCTTTATTGTGCAGGAGCATGCTGTCCTCTGTATGCAGGGATGCTGCGAGTTTTGTATGATAAAGAAAAGCTGGATATCTTTGCCAGGGTGAGTAAACTCAGGCTGTGGAAATATTAAAGTCCAGTACACAACAGTGTGTGTATGGGCATTCAGTTGAATTTTAACTGTGTAAGGATGGAGATGCAGGAGATAAGCAATAAACATATGGTCAACTCATGGGCCCCATATAACTCTGACAGTAGTTATAATCTTACTGATACAGTAAAATAAGGAAAGCCTCTGTATGCATAAAACATTCATGTGTACCAAGGATGGGGGCCCCTACTCTGTGGACATGTTAAAGCCCGCTAGGCTTTCCAATGTGGCTTGTGATGCTTTCTGAACTAGGTATGTTCTATCTCCATTGCTATGCATACCTGCCATTTTTCAGGGTTTTGAGCTGTTCATATTCACTCTAAGTCTTTTCTTTTTCACTCTTTTCTGTCCAGATCATTCTCTCACCCACCTCACCTTCTCATCCCCTCTTATAAGAATGTAGTCTGAGCTTTTGCTGTGCATTACAGCATATTCAGGCTGTGGCTATTTCCATAATCAGTGCTTTTTCCATGTGTTCTGACTTGGTCCAAACCTCAAGTCATCTTGGGCATTTGTGGGTTTTTCATTGCATCAAAAAGCTCTTTCTTGTATTGAACCTCTCACATGGTCATGGCTAAAAAGTCCTCAGCTCATAGTCATGCTTAAATCTCAGTAATATTACTGAAAGATGGGGTAGGTAGTAATTTTCTCCTTGATGTTTGGCAGCAGAGATTGAATACTTCTGTATACTGTTTTTTTTTCTTTTTTCTTTTTGCATGTTGCATAGAAGTATTAAGGGACTTACTTTTAAGAAAGACATGCCTAAGATAGTACTGTGTTTCTCTGAGGAGCAGGTTTGAGTCTGTTTCATTCTATCTCTGAGATCAGGAGATCAGCTGGATTGTGGAGGCCTGCCCCCAGTATCTGAGAAGCAGTCTCTATCTTTAGCTTACCAGAAGATGCGAGGCCTCCCCCAGGTGCTTCAGCTTAACTTTTTGACTTGTAGTGGGAGGTAGTCTTTAAGAGCTGTCATAGCAGTGAGAGCTAAGAGGGAGAGAGAAGAGCAATGGAGAAAGAACTTTTGGGTCTACTCAGGTGGACAACTTAGACCAAGGGTGGTCATATGCTGGGTATCACGGTGCTACTTTCAGGATCTGCTGGCCTTTCATGGTCTGTGTTGCTGTTGCCATTCTCCATTTCCCCCACTGCTGCCATCCTCAATTTCCCTCACTGCTGCCTTCCTCCATGACCGCTGCTGTTGCTGCTCTCCTCCATCCCCCTTGCCATTGCTGCCCTCTTTCCCCCTGCTCTTCCTTGGAAGACAAAGAAATGAAGGGAGGCAAAGAGAGAAGTCTTTATTGCTGTTGCTGGCACCCAGTTCGCTGCAAAGATAGCTACTTCCTGCCTAGGATCTTCAGAGCTGGCAGCACAGATGATTTCTTAGTTAACCCTGCTCAGGCTTCGAAGATCCATAAGCAGAAAACGACCAGTTTGGTAGACAGTTGGAAGGTAGCAGTGACAATGAGGATATTTTTTCTCTTTGGGGTTATCGCACGACAGAAGGGATGCAGAAATAAAGCCCAAGAGTAGTGCGTCCCACCTTGCCTTATCACACGACATTGGCATGGTTCAGCTGTTCTCCTATTCCATTCCCATAGGAGACAGTGGTAAAGGTAAGTCTTTTTGCTAACAGATTTTTCCAGTTAGCAAAAAGACTCGCACTTACCATCATTTCCCACAGGACCAGAATGGGAGAACAGCTGAACAGACATAATATGATAAGTCAAAGTGGGATGCACTATTCTCAAGCTTTACTGCCATTTCCCTTTCCTTGTGTGACAAGGCTCTTCATCTTTATTTCTTCCTTTATCTTCTGATGGAGGAAGAGAACAAAAAGAAGTGGAAGAAAGATGTTTGTGTTGGGGGATGGAGAGTGAGGGTGGCCTTCTGTAGCAACCTATGTGTTGTGTGCCTTCAAGTCATTTCTGACTTATGGCGACCATAAGGTGAGCCTATGATGGGGTTTTCTTGGCAAGATTTGTTCAGAGGGGATTTGCCTTTGCCTTCCTCTGAGACTGAGAGAGTGTGACTTGCCCAAGGTCACCCAGTGGATTTCCGTGGCTGAACAGGTGTATGAATCCAGAGTCATAATCCAGTGCTCAAACACTACACCCCACTGGCTCTCTAACAAGTAAAGTATGACTAATGGGCAGAGACTACCCCAAATAGAGGCTTTTTAATAATGTTCATATATTATGAAAACAGTAAACAATATAAGGTATGAGATAGTAATATAGTAATAGTAGTAATAATAATGGTTACAGTGTAACCTAAGCAATTAGAACGCGTCTAGCAATTAAGAAAGTAATAAGGTGACTAAAGCGCAACTGCTGAAGCAACTATGAGGCTAACACCAAGCGTAATAGTAAAATCAGTTACAGTATGAATAACAAAAAATAATAAGTAGAATAGTAAGAAAATCAGAACAAATAATAAACATCAAGTCCTAGCTTGATCTAACGTCTGCTGTAGTCCAACAAACAAGCATTTTAAATTCCCAGCTACAAAAGAAATGCATTATCTATCACTCCTGTAGACAGTTCAGGAGTCTTATATAATTCCAGGTAAAAAGGTTTTTAATTTAATTTTTAATTTTATTTATTTAATTTTAAAAAAAATATTTCAAAAACATTTTTATAATGTTAAAAATCAACAGAAATAAGAAAACATTAAATTAAAATGGTTTTTCTCTAAAATTCAACTGTTTCAGTCTTTTAAAAAAGCTCAAGTAAACAAAAACAAAATATGGATAAAGAATGGCCTGCTTTTCCATCCTGCAAGAGAGAAGGCCTCAAGTCTGCAGCTAAACCTCCTTAAATAATCAAAAACCTAAGTAGAGATCCCCAATGCTCCACAGCTACAGCTGTCCTTCTGTTTCAAGCACAGATGTGCAAGACTATTAGGGCCTGGTAACATCCCAAAACTACTGCACACTCTTATTAAAATTGCCTCTATCTTGATTAATCGCTACAGTTGTCCCTTCATATTCACTGGGGTTTGGTCCCAGGACACCCCCTCCCCCCCGTGGATACCAAATCCGTGAATACTCAAGCCCTATTATATGCAATGGCATAGCAAAATGGTGTCCCTTAGACAAGATGACAACATCAAGGTTTGCTTTTAGGATTATTATTTTTTTAAGAATATTTTCAAGCCGTGAATACTTAAATCCATGAATACCAAATCTGTGGATACGGTGGGACAACTGTATATCAGAACATACACAACCTCATTGATGTTTCTTACTGAATTGAGAATTGTGAACTTCCACTATCAAAACTCAAAAGCCATAAATCCTAGTGTTCAGAGTTTTTCCTGAGTGTCCAGCCAGGGTGCCATAAATCTGTCACCCAGCTATCAAAACAACAGCCTGGGTACTTTAGCTTTAAGAGCAGGTGAAACAAAGTGCAACAACTTATCAGAGACATACATAACAAGACCAAACTGATTTATACGAATTTGTAAATAAAACATTAAATTAATTCAACATAAATGTTATTCCCAGTCTGTAGTGGAGTTAAAGCATTATTGTATTAAAAAAATTATAAAACAATAAAATATGAAATACATTCTCTAAAACAAACCATTTTAAAAAATAATTTCTTGACAGCTACATTTGTTCTGCACTATATCATAGTAAGAGAGACTATGGATGCATGCTCCAGGAACAGAGATTCCACCTCAACATTAGGAGGAACTTTTTTGACAGTAAGAGCTGTTCGGCAGTGGAATGCACTCCCTCAGAGCGTGGTGGGGTCTCCTTCCTTGGAGGTCTTCAAACAGAGGCTGGATTGCCATCTGTCAGGGATGCTTTGATCAAGATTTCCTGCGTGGCAGGGAGTTGGACTGGATGGCCCTCGTGGTCTCTTCCAACTCTACAGTTCTATGATTCTGTGATTAACAAATAAACTCTCAGTTTTGAAGGATATTTTTAATGGGGAGGGTGCTTTCAAGTGCAGGCCTTGGGCTCGGTTACATGACAGTTTTTATCTGGGGAGACTCGAGATATCGTCATCTCAAATCTGTCCCTCACTGTTCCCACGATTTGTCATGGGTAGCAGAAGTTTCCGTTTTTTGGATTTGTTGTTTACACGTACCTCCATTCCGGGAAACAGGCACACAGCAGAGCTGAGTTTTGATTGTTCTGACTTTGGAGCAGGGCGAGTTTGCAAGGGAATCCTGACAACTCTGGATCATTCATTTTTGTATTGGCAGGGTCCTCCTCTAGCTCCAGAGCCGGCTGGCAGAAGGCAGGGGCAATTTCTCTGTAACTGACAGTCACAGAGAAACTCCCTCAGGAGGCTGCAGTGGAGGACAGCCTCCAGGCCCTGCCGCTGAGCTCCCGTGGGTGAAGTGGGGCTTTCTCTGTGACTGAGAGTCACAGAGGAACCCCTCCTGCCCCAGCAGCAGTGGGGGACTGGGAGGGAAGAGCTGGCGGGGCGGGAGGGGGCTTCCCTTGTGACTGCCAGTCACAGAGGAACCCACCCACCCCCCCCCCGGCAGCAGGGCTGGGAGGGAAGAGCTGGTGGGGCAGGGGAGCTTCCCCCTTGACTGCCAGTCATGGAGGATCCCTCGCCCCTCCCCTAGCCTGCCCTTTCCCCCACTGCTGCCTCTCGCACCTTCCTCCACTCTCTTCCCCATTTGCTGGCTGCAAACAGGGAAGACAGGGTGGAGGAAGGAGGAAGAGGCGGCAGCAGAGGAACTGCCAGGGCAAGGGAGGTTCCTCCATGACTGGCAGTCACAGGGGAAGCCCCCCTGCCCTGCCAGCTCTTCCCTCCCAGCCCCACCGCTGCTGCTGGGGTGGTGGGGTTTCCTCCATGACTGGCAGTCACAGAGAACCCTCCTGCCTGCGGGAGCCCTTCCCTCCTGGCCTTGGCGCTGAGCTCCCACAGCAGTCATTCCCCCCTTCTCTTCCCCATTCACCCCAGCAGCCAGCGACTGCCTGCGGTAGCTCAGTGGCGAGGCCAGGAGGGAAGAGCTCCCGTGAGCAGGGAGGGTTCTCTGTGATTGTCAGTCACAGAGAAAGGCCCCTGCCTGCGGGAGCTCAGTGGTGGGGCTGGGAGGGAAGAGCTCCAGCGGGGGGGGGGTCTCCATTACTGTCTATCACGGAGAAAGCCCCTCACCCGCAGTAGCTCAGTGGCGGGCCTGGGAGGGAATAGCTCCTATGGGGGGGTCTCCATTACTGCCAGTCATGGAGAAAGCCCCACCCACCCACAGGAGTTCAGCGGCAGGGTCAGGGGGAAAGAGCTACCGCAGGCAGGAGGGGATTTCTCCATGCCTGTGGCTAGGGGAGGGGGGACAGGGGATGTGTGGCCCTTGCCCGCCGCCTCACCGCTGACTACGAAGGCTTCTTTCACCGATGGAACAGTACCTCACTGGAAGAAACCTCTGCAGCCTGAGGTGAGCTGGGAGAAAGGGCCGGGGAGGGGAGAGAAGTCTCGGCCCTCACCTGACCATACAAAAATGGCGGATCAAGAATTGCACTGCTTCCCTTGCAAGCCTTCCCCCTCCAAACTCCGACCAATCAGAAATCATCCCATTTCCTGGTATGGTTCCTCATTGTTTAGACAACCAGTAGCATGGGTTGTCCCAGACTTTCCAAAAAAAGTCCCTGGAAAGTAGAGGGATCAAAAGTCACGGGGTAACTGTGTTTGTTTGTTTGTTTGCTTGCTTGCTTGCTTCTCCCTTGTTCTGAATAGTGTGTGATGTTTGTAAACCAATAGAGTTTGACACAAATTCTTCTGGGGGGGGGGATTGCCATGTAAACGGGCCCTTTGTCTTTATCTTCAGACATAGTTTGTTAGCCCCTCCTGAAATAGCTGTCATCCAATCGTGTGTCTCATATTTCATCTTCAAAGCAGACTCCAGCTAGTGTGTTAAGCATTGTAAAGATCCATCATGGTGTTTGTGAATCAATGTTTTCCTGAACCAGAGTCTTTGTTTACTGGAGATGGTCAGCCTTTAGGTCTCAAGTCAGCTTTTTTTTTCTCTTGCTCATAGCACTTCAGTGCATAAAATGAATATAGTTACGTACACAGGCTTCCCATAGGCAACTGACTTGACTGACCACAATGCAAACAGGTGACTGCAGAGATCTTTAGTTATCCTCCTCTGGATGTGTTCCAGCTTGTCAATATGCTTCTCAAACTGCTCAGAATTGGGACATAGCATGACATAGTGGTTTGAGCATTGGACTACAGCTCTGTAGACCAAGGTTTGAATCCCTGCTCAGCCATGGAAACCCACTGAGTAAGTATAAAATCAGCCATGGGATTGTAACCAGTGTCTATAACATGGGCTAAATATACATGACTGCTTTCCATGATGTGCACATACCCATTTGGTACACACTAGATAGTTAACATCTTGCCACTGTCAAGAACTTCACCACTTCCTAATTACCCTGTTTTGTTTGATCCCGATGCAGAGCTATCAGAAAATTGTAGTTGCCAGTTGACAAATCTATTTTTTAAGATGGAATATGTATTCTATCTTTTAACTTAGTATTCAACTTGACTTTTATAATTGAGAAGCACAGTTTTGTAAAAAAGGTTTTTTTCTTTCTTTCAGGTAACCAATAAACGTCCAATTACAGTACTTGAAATACTGCAAAAAGTCCGTCTCCATGTTTCTGTACCACAGTGTGATGTATTTGGATACTTCAGCATAGAATCTGAAATTGTGATTCTTATCATTCCTGTTGATCAAAATCCCAAGCCACTTCAGGTATAATTTATTATGCAGTGGTTTGTATTGGTTTTATTTCTCCAAAATGTTCTGAACCACAAAGCATGGAGGATTCCCCCCACCCCCATTATTCCTAAATGACCTAAAGAGGTGCACAGAGCACTGGGAACACAACCAATGCCCATAGATGGCCTTGCTTGTTTCTGAGACTTAAGTAGTAGGGTGTCCTAAGACATTGTTCAAATTTAAGTCACCTGATGAGAATCTATATAGTGTTGGAGGGGCCAACAGAGTGGATCCTCTCAAGAATCTTTATATGCAAATGATGAGACAATCTCCTCTCCTGGCCTTATTATTCATCCTAAAGCTCAATCTGCCCTTTTAATGTACAGTAGCACCCCTGTATCCACAGGGGATTGGTTCCTCCCCGCCCCCCGCCCCCCGCCCCCGCGGATGGCAAATTCTATGAATAATAGCAAACGCTATCCCAGGGGCCGTCTAGCCTCCTCCCATTCCCCCCTGCCATGGCCCTTCCACGGCGACAGGAGCAGTCGCAAGGGAAAGGGGGGATGAGATTGCTCCTCCTCCCTCCCTTCGTGCCCGCCATGGCCCTGCTGCAGTGGCAATTGCAGGGATGAAGGGGGAAGGGGAGGAGCCTAGATCACTCCCCCCTTCCCCCTTTTGCTCCTGCCATGGCCCTGTTGCAGCAGCAATTGCAGGGGAGGAGGGGCTAGATCACTCCCCCTTCCCCTTTTGTTCCAGCCATGACCCTGCCGCAGAGGTGCTCACAGAGGTGAAGGGTGAACGGGCAGAGGCAAGATCGCTCCTCCCCCTCCCTATGCCCCTGCGATCGCTGCTGCGGTGGGGCTGTGGCTGGAGTGACCAGGAGCCCTCCCAGGGGAAGGGACAATGGAGGTAAGATTCCTCCCCCCCCTCCCTTCCCCCTGCCATGGTCAACTGTAAATAATTGAATCCGCGGTTGGCGAATCAGCGGATGCAGGGGTGCTACTGTATCAGGTATTAACCCCTTAGATAATCCTTCCTGAAGGAATATCTCTGGAATCTGTACTTCTTCTGTCAAAATGTTTCTGAATTATTGGCAGTGATGCAGAGACACATAACAGGCCTGGTGGCCAAAGTTCTGTCAATGCATCATGTTGTTCTGGATCTCTGCTTCCATCCCACTCCTTTTTAACCTTTGGGAGATATTGTCTCGATACTTCTAACAGAACTAAGGGGGCCTCCTAGATTTATAAAACAATAATTGAGGTTACATATGGTCCAATAAAAGATCTAAAGGTGCATGGGAAGCTGAGCTTCGAGTACAGACTGCGAAAAATAAATGGGA
The DNA here is from genome assembly GCA_030847615.1 of Gambelia wislizenii. NCBI lineage: Eukaryota > Metazoa > Chordata > Lepidosauria > Squamata > Crotaphytidae > Gambelia > Gambelia wislizenii. The sequence continues at coordinate 60,660,945 of JAUMIR010000006.1, forward strand.
TAGGATTTGGAGTTCTTCTTCGTGATCTCTGTGCCTCACATAGTTGGGATCTTTACACTTGCACAGATCAAAGACGGCGCGTTGCAGAGCTGAGTAGCTTTTTGATGGTAGCCCCACCCTCCCAGGACACTATACAGATAGCACCGGAAAACTGCTCTCCTCAGTTCCTTTTCGTCTGTCGGATCATTCAGAACCTTGCTAGTTGAGTAGCTCTTTATCCTTCTCTGGACTTTTTTTTTTTTTTTTTTTTTTTTGATTACCTGACCTTCAGCTTGTCTATGCTTATTCTCTGGATTCTGCTAATTCGACTTGTTTTGGATACCATCTTTTTGGTCTTGTATGGCCTCCTCAGCCCTATTTAAGCCTTGCCCCTCTTGCGGTGGCAGGGTCTCCCATTTGGACGCCCACAACCTCTGTCTGTTTTGTCTGGGTGAGGGCCACAAACCCTCTTCTTGTGAAATCTGCAAAGGGTTTACCAGTCAAGCCCTTAAAAATCGTCTCTCAAGATTGAGAACTCACCTGCCCATCCACTTCAACATCCCCCTTCCGTCAGCGGCCTGCCCCAAAACACCAGCAGCAACAGCGCTCGGGAAAACTGCTACACTACCTTGATTCATCGCTTCAGATGACTAGTCAGGTGAATGCGACAGTCAGGAGCGCCTGTTATCAGCTTCGGCTGATAAGCCAGCTGCGCCCTTTCCTGGAAGTAAGGGACCTCGAGACTGTGGTGCATGTGCTGGTAACCTCTCGTCTAGATTTCTGCAATGCGCTCTACATGGGGCTACCCTCATGCTTGGTCTGGAAACTTCAGTTGGTACAAAATATGGCAGCCAGAGTGGTCTCGGGAACATCTTTGAGAGACCATATAATTCAAGTATTAAAATCTCTCCACTGGCTGCCTATCAGTTTCCGGGCCCAGTATAAGGTGTTGGTTATTACCTTTAAAGCCCTAAATGGCTTGGGTCCAACTTATCTTTGGAACCACCTCCTCCTATACAATCCTCCCCATGCACTCCGGTCCTCTGGGAGGAATTTGCTCTAGCCATAAAAATCTAGGCTGTCTGCAACCTCCCAGAGGGCCTTTTCGGTAATTGCCCCCAAATTGTGGAATGGCCTGCCGAACGAGATCCGTCAGATGACGAGCCTGAGTAGCTTTAAAAAGCACTAAAGACGGATCTCTTTTGGCAAGCCTTTCCTGATTAGTTCCCGGCCTCAGGGGCTCCTGGCTCTTTTTAGTCTGCTTGCTATTTATTATTTATTATTTTAATGTGATTTTATATCAATTGTTTTAATGTATTTGGTTTAATATCTTTTTATGGGGGAGGGTGGGGGTGGGTGGTGTTTGGGGATTTTAAATTGTATTGGTATTTTAATTTTTGTAAGCCGCCCCGATTGTTTTAACAGAGGGGTGGAATAAAAATAAATATTATTATTATTATGATTATGATTATCTTTCACCCGCTCCAAACAGCATTCATTGAACAAACAGCATCTTTGACTATGGGATGTGGCGACACTTTACCATCACTCGCCCACGCTCTCACCTCCTCCAAACCTCCAAACATTTCCACTCGTGTCTGGGCTTGGGAAGCCATTTCCTCAGACAATTGGGTCAAAACCATTGTGTGCTCCGGATACGCCATCGAATTCACTCATTCACACACACCCTGGCGTTTTCCAATCCATGCCCTCATTGCCTACTTTCGCAAGGAAATCACTTCCCTCCTAGCCAAAAATGCCATTCAACATCTATTTTTATTTATTTTATTTATATTAATTGTTTATATCCTGCTCTTCAGCCACAAGGCTATCAGAGTAGCTTACAAATTGTTTTAAGCAATAGCAATTTACACATCTACACTGCATTAAGCAGTTTCCAATGTGTGTTAGCTAATTGCCCCCACAAGCCAGGTACTCATTTTACTGACCTACGAAATGATGGAAGTCTGAGTGAACCTTGGAGCCCTCTGGAATCAAACTTGCAAAGTGGTGACTTGCAGTACTAGCATTTAACCACTGCGCCACCAGTGCTCCCTTGTTGTCTGTCAACAGCAGCAGCCTCTTCTGGATTTTCCCCCGCTACTTCACCATCCCCAAAAGAGATGGCTCCCTCCGCCCCATCATGGACCTCTGGGCGGTAAACCACTTCAGTCACCACATATTAGCCTCCCATTTCCCCCCTAATAAGAAGGGGAGACTGGTTCGCTTCCATAGATCTGCAGGACACGTTCTTCCACATATGCATCCACCCAAGACACCGGAGGTTCCTCCACTGTGGGGCCCGCGCTTTACCAGTATAAGGTCCTTCCCTTCAGGCTGTCCATAGCCCTGTGGGTGTTCACCAAGGTGATGGCAGTCACCGTCTCATCTCCCCACCAATGACATCTACATTTTCCCCTACTTGGATGACTGGCTTCTGACAGCTCCATCCCAGACCACCCTGCGCCACCATATCCATGTCACTTTACACCTCTTGGCAAGCTTGGGTCTCTGCCTCAATTTGGAGAAATCTCACCTCCTCACTTCTCAGACACTTCCGTTCATCTGTGCTGTTCTGGACTCTGCTGCGGGACATGCCTTCCTTCCTGACTCCTGGGCAGAGATGTTGACTCACCTTATTCACCATATGTTGTCACAACACTTGGTGCCAGCTCTCCTCTTCATGAGCTTTATGGGCTACATGGCATCCGCCACCACGGTGGTGCCCCATGTCAAGTTCCAGACCCGCATTCTCCAGCTTTGGTTCTTTCACCACTTCTGCATGGACTGTGACTCTCACAACAAGCGGCTTCTTCCACCTCCGCCAGTACACCTGTCCCTCCTGTGGTGGCTTCACCCCGCCCACCTTCGAGCGGGCATACCCTTCAGACACCCTCACTCCTCCATCATGCTCACATCCGACGCATCTCTCCAGGGCTGGGGTGCTCACTGCAACAACTCCACGGTCCAGGGCTTCTGGCCCTCCCACCTCCGCCATCTCCACATCAATGCTATGGAGATGCTAGCAGTTCTGAATGCCCTCAAAGCTTGCAGGGATCTTGTTCTCCTCTCAACAGTTCAGATCATGTGCAACAACTCAACCACAGTCCACTACATCAACAAACAGAGTGTCACCCACTCCTCTACTCTGACAAGAATAGCCTCTTGTCTCTGGAACGAATGCATTCCCAGACAAATACACCCCACCGCGGTCCACATCCTAGGAACAGACAACACCCTGGCTGACTCCCTCAGCAGGTTGTCTCTTCATCCCCATGAGTTGAGCCTCTTGGATGAGATCTTCCACCTCATATCCAGAAGGTGGGGGCAGCCACCCATAGACATGTTCGTCTCCCCCCCATCACAAACTCCCTCGCTTTTGCTACCAGGGCAGAATGGGGCAAGGATCTCTTGGTGACACTTACTTACATCGCTGGTCCAAGCCCCTCATGTATCTCTTTCCCCTCTCCTCTGATAATGAGGACTCTGGTGAAGATTCGAGATGACCATACGGATTGCATCCTACTGACCCCATGGTGGCCGAGGCAACCATGGTTCTCCTCCCTCCTCAACATTGCACAAGGGGACTACCTCTATCTCCCGGTGTCCCCAATTCTCCTGACTCAAGCAGGAGGCACTCTCCGGCACCCTAACCCTGAAGTTCTGCAGCTCAATGCTTGGAGGATTCAACAGCCCAAGACCACATCCACCAGATCCTTCTAGCCTCAAGGAAACCGACCACTCACAAGTCCTATGCAGCAAAGTGGCACTGTTTTTGCGCTTTCATGCAGCACCTCTCTCTCCCAGTCTAGCCTGCTGACACCCACTCTGTGATGTCTTACTTGCTTTCCCTCAAGGAACAGGGTCTGGTGCTTTCCTCCCTCAAGGTTCACCTCTTGGCCATCATGGCCCACCAAGCGGAGAGCCATGCCTCTGCTGCTCTCTTTTGGAACCCCACCATAAAGCACTTCCTTAAGGGCCTTGCAAATCTCTACCTGCCAATCCGGGACCCGGTTCCTTCCTGGTCCCTCTCCCTGGTCCTTTCTCAGTTGATGCATAAGCTGTTTAAACTGCTAGCTTTGGCCAATCTCTGCCTCCTTACCCTGAAAGCAGTATTCCTCATGGTGGTTACATTGGTGAAACAAGCCAGCAAACTCACAGGCCTTCATGCGGACCACCTGTACTTCACCTTTCACAGAGACAAAGTGGTCCTCTGCTTCGACCCATCCTTCCTTCCCAAGGTGGTCTCCTCCTACCATTTAAATCAGGATGTTATTCTACCTTCCTTTTTTTCCAAATCTGACCTCACCCCTTGACAAGGCTCTCCATATACTGGTGTTCACAGGGCCCTACCATTCTACACATCGCACACGGCATCCCTGCTGTCATCCCCTCACCTATTTGTCTGCTATGGGGGTCGCCGCCCAGGATCCCCTGTATCCTCTCAAAGAATTGCCAGCAGGGTCATCAACCTGATCAACCTGGCATACCAGCTGGCCAAGAAACCACTTCCACTCAGCATCCGCCCTCACTTCACCAGGGCTGTTGCCATTATGTAAGCATGGCACAACAGCATTTCCTTTCGAGAAGTCTGCAGAGCGGCTACCTGTCCCAGCTGTCAACCTTCATCTGCCACTACCTCATTGAATGCAGTGCTCAAGTGGACACTGACTTTGGCAGAGCAGTGCTGTCTTCCATCCTGGGCTGACCTGCTCCCACCTCCATGGTAAACTCATCACTCTCCCAATTGTGTGAGGCACAGAGACCACGAAGAAGAAGGACAGGTTGCTTACCTGTAACTGTAGTTCTTTGAATGATCATCTGTGCCCTCACACAAACCTGCCCTCCTCCCCTCTTCTGGCAGGTCTGCACTTTTTACGACAGACTCCAGAACTGAGGGGAGTAGCTTTCCAGCACTATTTGTATAGTGCCCTGGGAGGGCAGAGCTACCGCTAAGAAGCTACTCAGCTCTGTAATGCTCCATCTTTAATCTGCACATGTGCAAAAATCTCAAATGTGCGAGGGCACAGATAACCACTCGAAGAACTACAGTTACAGGTAAGCAACCTGTCCATCTGTCCCATATAAGCTGTCTGAAACTATAAAAGAGATTAATATTAATGTGATACATCATTGGTATCTGTGCCCCTTAAGACTACACAAGATCAATAACAATTTGTCAGATAGATGCTGGAGAGGCTGTAAAAATGTTGGTACATTGGAACATATATGGGTTGGCTGCCCTAAAATAATTCCATTCTGGTTGGAAGTTAATTGGATTAACAAAATAACCAATCAAAATATACACTTTCAAAGTACTTTACTGATCTTATCAATCTATGATAAAGACAAAGAAAATGCCCTATGTAAAGATTCTTATATCTACCTGGGTGGAGATAGCAAGGCTGTGAAAAAATTGACAAGGTTTATCCATTAATCATTGGTTAGACAGAGTTTGGATCCTTGCATTAATAGAGAAATTGACATATAAATTCCACCTTGTCAGAGGTGAAATAGCTGAAGACACTGAGACTACATGGCATCTGTTTATAACATATATGATGTGTGTAAATTCTAGTTTAAACAAAAATGGGTTTTTAAAAAACTGTTTTTCCCCCCAGCCCTGCCAGAGAATGAAAAGTCAGTAGTTATCGTGAAGATTAATTCTTACATGGCAGGTGGAACGATCCATCCCCTCCATACTGTGGATGCAAAGTAAAATGTAAACAAACAAATATATAGGGTTTTGAATAGGTTTCCAACAAAACTTAAGGAATAGGGAAAGGCGTCAACAGAATTAACTGGAAAGAACTTTTACTCCTGCATTCTTAGCTAGTATGTGAGAGAATAACCCATGAGTGAGTAGATTGTTCCTCCTGCCATCCAGGAAATGAACCTTCACATTATGTACCAACTTCTTGTTTTTTATTTTTTATTTGTATTACGGGGTTCTTTCTGTAGAGCTTTGAAGCAGGATGAAGCAAGATGCCAGAATTTTCATTGTCTCTTTAGTCACTAATACCCTACCTAGCCCATTGGAGAAACCTGTATGGCCCCAATCCCTGTTAACATCTTAGAAGAAGGGGAACAGGCCTTGTCCTTTTATTTGGAAGAAACATGCCATGTCTCAGATTCAGTCACCCATCTGAGGCCAAGGCTAGTGGCTAAGAAACATGAGATCTTGACCTTGGCTAAGAAACACAGAAGTCACAACTTTCCAAATACCCAAATGAGCAGACTCCCTGAAGAGTTCAACAAAACCTTTGCTTCCTTGCCACTTAACGGAGCTAATGGGGGAGGAGGAAGTAGGGAAGCCCATCCCTTTGGAGACAGCCTCAAGTTGCAAGAGGAAGTGTTTGCTTGCTTGTGGATTTGAGGATGTCCTTTGGAAGCCACTGGAATGACGAGTACAAGAAAGTTCTTGTAAAACTATTTTACATAATAGGAAGATATTTCCAAAAATAACTCTTTATGCTTTCTTAGATTGAAGCCTGCAATAAAGAAGCAGAAAAGATAGAATCGCTGATCAATTCTGACAGCCCTGCTTTAGCATCCCACGTGCCACTCTCAGCACTTATAGCAGCTCAAGTGAAAGTTTCATCCAGGATTTCGTCTTCCTGCAGTCAAGTTATGTCAGCATTGCATTTGCTCTTATGGAGTCTTGTAGTCACTTTCTCAGCCACACAATATAATACATAGTGGCAACAGAACCTGCAGTTATTGATGTGGGGTTTTTTTGTATTTGGTTTGCGAAAGACATTCAGAACTGCTGATAATATACATTTATATCTGAGAGCTGGTAACATGATCAGAGTTATTCCTCCACCCAATTACCAGCCAGAATATTTTCATTACAAGAGTAGTATATAACGCAGCAGTCTTTTTATTTAAAATATCAAACAAGCAGTCATCTGGAAGCAGTATGCAGAGATAAGGGCAGAGCCCTTTTTATATGCATTTGTTTCTTTCTGTTGGATCAACTATGTTCAGAAGTTTCTGTAGTGCTTCAAAAACTAGCAACATTTGGCTGGATAGTAGCAGGACAAAATAAATGAACACAACAGATGATGATAACTCTAGCACACTGCTTTCAGTTCTCTGGGAAAGAAAATGCCCTTTTTCATATCTTAGGGTATAGCCCCCACACAAAAGTCAATACAATTTAGGCAGCTTAACTGCATGTGTTTTATGGGAAGAACATTTCACTGTATTCAGTACTGCTTAATGTTGACTGCATTCTTAGTACCATTCTTATGTCTATGCATACTGTAAAACATAAAGTTTCAACACATAAGGCTTAGCCTATCCAAAGAATTTTATGCAAAACAAAATATCGTAAACAACTCTATTTGGGATATTATGTATATGGGCCTCCTACAGCACCATATAAGAGTATGTATTCTTGTCAAACTGTCAGTGAAAATGTGTATCTTTATCTATACTATGCAGGAGTGGTTGGGAACCCAACCCTCCAATTTACACTAACTGCCACTTGTGTAGGTCAACTGACACACCACAGCAGCATCCTGGGTTTACCTCTAGCAAGAATGATTTATTATTTTAAAAAGTCTGTACGGTGTATATGTTCCCATCTACATAACACCTGTTCCATATCTGCCAATTTTACAGTGAAGGCAAAATAATTGCTCTGTTAAGGCAAATGTTTTTCATTTCCTTGAAAGAGGAAATTGTGCAGATTTTTAAACTTTATTTTGCATATACATTTTGCATAATATTATTGAAAATTATTATTTTTATTACTTAAGATGTATATCATTCAAAATATTAAACATACACCTATTTTTAAACATCAGTTTCTGACAAAAAAACAAATTGCTGCTACTTAACTAATTTACCAAAAGTGAAAGGGATTTGTTTTATGTAAATACATTATATATTTAATTATGAAGAATATAGTCATGGGGTTGATTCTGCAAAGAATACCATATTGGAGTAAAATTATACCTGCACAGACATGTTTGCAGAATATTACCACCCAGCATTGCCAATCATATTTTAAGCTTATGTCTTCCTTCTCAAAGAAATGTGTGCAAGGTACAGATTGACCATGCAAATAGTTTACTCTGATTTCCTTTTAAAAGCAAAGTTGTGAAGAATTTTAAGCTATTTATACATGTTAGATACTGCAGTATTTGTATATTATCTAAATTTACATTTTAGCATGTTAATATTTTATCCAAAGTATATATTTTAATAACAAGGAATAAGTCCATCAGATAGTTCTCCTGTTCAAGGTCTATTAAAGTAAATAGGATCTGTGTAAGAGCACAGTTGTGATCATGCACAGCTCCCATGTGTAAAAGTCAGTTTTTGCAAGCTGTTGCACTTTCTCCAGGCTTGCACAGGGAGGAGAGAGGCGGTACCAGGAGAAGGCTGCCATCTGACCTGTTTCTGTAATGTTTGCTGTTCCGGGGAGGAGCTTGTGGAGCTAAGGTACTCAGGGAGGAGGAGCAAGGATAGTTTCCTGTGCCACAATTATCCTAAGCGCCCACCCGTGAGGACTGCCTCCCCCACCCCCCAGAAGCCATGCATAAGTGTTTTGGAGCCAGCAGCTTTCTCCTGCCACTTCTGATTTTCCCCTCCCTCACTGCTGCTGTAGTTCCAGCCAGTTCTGTGTTGCCACAGTCACCTTTGACCTCAATGCTGGCATAGCCTCACCAAAACAGGATTTAGGCCATTCCTTTTCATTGGAATCATCCAGGAAACCTTCCTGCTGAATATGCCCTTTTATGTTTTTGTGCACCTAAACTTTATTTACATGAAGTATTTTGTATCAGTATTATGACAGCTAACTTTTGAAGTATATACAGGTAGCATCATTTTTGCCAAATTATTGAATGTAAGAAGAAAGCACTGAAAATTAATTTCAATGTTGGCATTGTTCTCACGACTTTGTGACAAGTGTCTTGCTTTAATTCTTACAAAAGGAAAAAAGTTGCAATGCAATATGGAAGCTTTTATTTTAATAAAAAAATATTTGTCATGTGTCCTTTAAAAACGTGTAACTTTATAAAATCTGATATATAAACGGCATACTTTAATGTTATGGTTTTGTTTGAAGTTTCATATTCTCCCTTTGTGATGGGGATCTCCTCTAATTTGAAATCAAATGGAAGGAACAAAAGTATATTCTAAATCAAGGCAAGCCAATAACTATTCCAAACTATTGCATTAGCTGAGGACTTACACAATGAGTGCATTACTAAATGACAAATTCAGGAGTTTAAATTATGTGTATGTGCCCTTATAATTTCATGCCTGCTGCTGTTTTTAATTTTTACCTCTATATGAAGGAGAAATAAGGGGGGTGGAACAGAATCTTAAGAAAATCTGATGAGAAAGACATGTGGGATTGCCAGGTAAGGACAGAGTTTATACCTGAAGTTTGGAAACTCCATGCCAGTTGTTTTCTAACAGTTCCCAGAGCCTTTACAGACATACTACTGCCTACTAGCTCTTTCAGCATCTACTTTTACAGTGGGCCTTTCAGTTCCTTACAAAATGGTTTCTGAAAGTTGGGTTGCTTTCACAAGCAACCTGAGTGCATGAGGAGCTACAGGCAGAAGTGAAAACTGGGGCAGTTCCTATGCATGAGCTGAAGTGCTTAGTTTGCATGTACAAATATGATTCTATGACTCTATAAGAAAAAAGCAGAGGAATTTTTAAATAGAAAAATCCTAGGGTTCCACTATATGAATGACTAGTCATTAATAAAGTGGTTGAGATTCCATGTGTCATCAAGCAGCAAAGCAGACAATAAAGCTGAACCAGTTACTTGAGGGAAGCCTTGTGACTCCTTCCCTAAAATATTCTTATTTACTCTGTTCAGTATTATTATAATATCTGTTCAATGCTTCACATTAAAGGTTTTGAACAGAAATAGAACATTTTTGCAGCTTTACTCCAAACTCAGCACACGATGGCGCTCGTATAGGATCTATGCAGACTGATGTAACTTCAGTTGTGCACCATAAATTCTTCACTTGCCTTGGGGAAGGCAGCATTCTAAACACAAGGCTGCTTACAGACTAAGCAGAGGAGCACCTCACCCCACCATTACAGGATTAAGCATAAACATCCATACACTCTTGCTGAGTCCACAAGCTTCCACTAGTTCTGAAGCATCACTTGTGGCCTAACTTCTCCTTTTGCTTTGCAGTGATTTTGTATAAGATAAACTTCCTTAACAATTTCATTGTCAACAGTTCTGGAAAATCTGTCAGTCTTGGGGTGGGTGGGGAAGTAGAGTGTACTGCTGATGCACATCTCCTTTTAAGCAACACTGTAATGTCTGCTAAATTAAGCTTAAACAAGAAATGCTATCACTAGTGATTCTGAGAGACTGATACTGCTTCCTGACTGCAAGCATTAAGCAAATCAGTTTTTCAACTTTTCCACATGCAGTCTTTAGGTAACAAATCAAATTTCCCATCTCCCACTGCAGATTTACACAAAGCTTTGAAGAATCTCACAGCACTTAAGACAGATTGGTCTTCATTATCTCAATTAGTCTCCGCTGGTTGGGTGGCAGATTGTTTGGCAGAGCGGGTGATGCGAAGCTGGTTTCTAATTCACGTACTCCTGTTGGATCAGGAGACGAGCTTGTACCAGCAGGTGTGGTAGGCTCTGTCAGTTCATCATTCTTTAATAAGGCCATGGATTCTTCTTCTGCAAAGTCAACACTGTTTCTCTGTGGTTTGACGGGTCTTAATTTACGTCTTTGTGCTTGAATTTCCTCATCACTTCCAATATTTGCAAATTCCTGCAGCCTCTTCTTCACGTCAGCCTCTGCTTCTCTGATATACTGGGCAGGTAATGTTTTTTTACAGCACTTGGTTATGATGCTGTGGGAAATCATTTTTAAAAAGTTAGGGCCACCATTAGAGATAATACTGCGTAATTACTAAGCTTTTCACTTGAGGTTAGGCCCCACTGATGAAACAGAAGGGACTTGCTAACAAATAAGAATCTGAGATCAGGCTGTAACATAAACTTATTCCACTGTGATGTGAGAAGACTGAATTTTAAAATTTATTTTATGTAATAAGCTAAAACAAACAAGGGAATGCCACCAGTGTAGAAAACTGGGTGTAATTCCCACTGGAGTAATTCCAAACACCAGCACATCTACCTAGGAGAATAAAATTCAGGAGAACTATGTTTGTCTGCAATTATAGTATTTTGAATACTCTTGATTCATAGGTCCTCACATACAGCTGTGTACTATATATGTGCATGTTGCTACACTATATTCAAACCTTTCCTCAAACAAATACCTGTAGTGACATTGCTGTCACTAGAGTGTCATGCAAGAATTGAAAATCAACATTCAGTTGATCTCAGTCTTGCAAAATATCCTTTCACATAGGTGTTCCATGTTTGGGAATATTTGTTACATCTGTTATCTTATCCTGCCTGCAAAATGTTCAGATTAAAGTATTGGGGGGTATCCTATTTTACTCTCAACTATTCTGTGAGGTAGGCTGGGTAAATCACTCTCTTAATCTAAGCAATAATTTGAACTTCAATTTTCTGTATTGAACATTCTAGCCACTATATTGCCCTGTCTCACTTGTATGTGTCACAATACATTCTGGTTTCTACTATGCTTTTGTAGAATTCTATGAGCTATGCATGTTATGAGGGTGTTCTATATTTTTTTAATAAAGTGCTGTTAATGCAAATTTTCCATAGAACTTCTCAGTATGGGAGAAGACAGTAGAAAACTTCTAGCTACCTTCATATACACGGCTTCAAGTATTACACCTAGAGAACTTCCTCTGGAAGCAATCTTTTCCCTGTTCTATTTAACATTCCAGTTATAGGCTTTCTTCAGCTGCTAAAGCTCAAAGTATGCATGAGGAATATATCTTATAAATCAGATTTAACTGGTACAAACATTTGAGAAAAAGTGTTTGAGGTCCTTACATCCAAGTTGTCACAAGAATAATACAGGTTGTTGCGGAAGATATTAAAAACACCACCCACATTGGTAGAATTCCTGAAAAATAATAATAAGAAAAAATCTATTTAAGCATGTCTACTATATGTATATGCAAAAATTTTTTACTTGCATTCTAGCCTTGAAGTGTAACCAAAATTCCAGCCTTATTATCTTTAAGCAAAGTTGCTATGACTTCTGTTTCAGCTCTACTTGGTAGGCAGGCGGCAGGCTTTGGCCAGTAAAAGTATGGCTGAGATCCTGCATCGTCAGATGCTACAATAACATAAGTGCCCAAATCTAAACTTGATTTACCAAAGCTTAGATTTCCATAAAACATAAGAATATAGTCCAGCCTGGATTAGGAAGTGGATCACTGAAAGCAAAACATACACTCCCTCTCCTCAGGATATATTTTGCTTCAAACACCAGTCAAGTCAAATTCTTGAAACACAGACTGAAACAGAGTCTGACATCCTACTTCAAGCAGATGGAGCATGACATCTTGCCTGCACAGTCCTGTCTCCTCCCCTTGCAACCAGGCCTGGGAGGGGCCCATGCTCCTGCTGCTAACTGGTGTGAAGTGGAGGGAGCAGGGAGGCAATTCACAGATGAAGGAGCAGTTGGTGCACTCACAGATGGGAGTGCACTCTCCTTTTCCTTCCCTTCAGAGCCCAGAACAGCTGCATCTTCATTGTCTGGATGGCTTCCCCCCTCCATCTCCCCACTGGTTAGTAGCAGCCCCCTCAGGTTTTGATAGCTGCCAAGGAGGCGTTGGACAGGGTGCAAAGGGCTAGAAAATACCCCCCTGCAGCTCTCTGAAAACATACCAATGTCACTAGCAAGATCCAGCCCAGTATCTCAGACCAGCCTCCTAGTATTTCTATCAGAAGTAAGGTCAGCTTACTGTTTTCAGATCTCCTCCCACTACAATCCTTGCTCCATGAAGACGTCCAAAACATCCCATGTCTATCTGAGAAATCCCTCTTTCCAGTGTTGGTGAGTTTATAGTGCCCAAATTAATTTTCTCTTTTCTCAACATTGATTTAACAACACAATTTAATAACCCATTGGGGTCCTTCTAGTATTGATGGTTTAAAGTTTTTTTGTGTGTGTGTGAATTCCCAATCATGACTCCCTGTGACTTAGAATAGACTTAGGCAGCAAATATTATGCAGACCAGGGCCGGTTTAACCTGTCTGCCAGATCCGCATTGGCGGGGGGCCTCGGGGGTGAAGGGGGCCCCCTGGTGAGTGTTGCCCTTATCTGATGAAGGAGACAGCCAGGAGACAGCAGCCGGCTCCTCCGCTCCTTTGGAGCCCCTTCCCCCTCCCTCCTCAGGCAGGGCATGGCAATAGCACTGAGCTACTGCGGGAGATAGAGAAAGGGTTTGCTCTTGGGAAGTTGTAATTTGGAGACAGTCCCTGGCTGCATTAGCGAAAGAAACAGCAGCCCTCTGTGGCAGAAGCTGGAGGGAGTTTGCTGCTACCGCTGAGACGGTGAGTGTGTGTTTATGAGAGAGACAGGGAATTTGAGCGTTGTCTCGGAAAGGGCTTCTTTCTTTCTTTCTTTCTTTCTTTCTTTCTTTCTTTCTTTCTTTCTTTCCCTTCCCTTCCCTTCCCTTCCCTTCCCTTCCCTTCCCTTCCCTTCCCTTCCCTTCCCTTGCCAACTGAGTTCAGCCTGCATTTGTGTGTGTTTGCCTATGTGCCTTCAAGTCATTTCTGACTAAGGCAAACCTACCATGGGGTTTTCTAGGCAAGGTTTGTTCAAAGGGTGTGTGCCTTTGCCTTCCTTTGAGGCTGAGAGTGTGTGACTTGCCCAAGGTCAGCCAGTGGGGTATTCATGGCTGAGTAAGGATTCAAACCCTGGTCTCCATAGTCATAGTGCAATGCTGAAACTTTTACAACACTCTTAACTCTTTTAACAGAAGAATACTGTATAAAGAATATAAATTAAAATTTGGAGTAATATTACTGGGAACAATGGTTTTATTGTTGTCACTAAAACACCAGTATCCCATTAGTGTTATGTGAGAGGCATTGGCCTAGAGCAGTGGATCTTAACCTTTTCTTTACCAGGGACCCCCTTTAAATTTGTTGCCCCAAGACTTAACTCAAGATTTAAAACCCTAATAATAATAGCTAACAACAACAACAATACAATTACACCATCCATTAAACTTTCCCTCAGAGACACTCTTGCTTCTTCCTGCAAGTTTGTGGCTGGAGTGGATTGAATGGCAATGTGCAGGCCAAGCCAGCCAGCCTTTGCCTTGGTTCCTGTCACATGGCTACTCCACTACAGGGAGGAGGTGGGCCAAGCAGTCTTCAAGCCTTTGTGGACCCCCCTGTGAGGACATTGCGGACCCCAAGTTAAGAACCACTGGGCTAGAGAATGCTGGAAAAGGAACAATGCAACCAGACCTTGAGAAGGGTGCTGGCAGGGGGATTCTGGGAGGTGTAATCCAAGAGTAACTTTCCCAGGCTCTGAATGCAGCCTAGAATCATAGGGCTGGAAGGGACCCCAACAGCCATCCCATCCGATCGGCTTCTGCCCTGCAGGAACACACAATCCAAGCATTCCTGACAAATGCCCTCCAGCCTCTCCTTAAAAACCTCCAAAGAAGGTGAGTGCACCACACTCCCAGGCAGCAGAGTATTCCACTGCCTTACAGCTCTTACTGTCAGGAACTTCTTCCTAATGTTTAGGTAGAATCTCTTTTCCTATAGTTTGAGTCCATTGCTCCGTGTCCTAGTCTCTGGAGCAGCAGAAAACAAGCTTGCTCCTTCCTCAGTATGACACCCCTTCAAATATTTAAACATGGCTATCATGTCCCCTCCTAACTTTCTCTTCTCTGGGCTAAACATGCCCAGCTCCCTAAGCCATTCCTCATAGGGCATAATGGCTTCCAGACCTCCCAACATCCTTCTCGATATCTTTCTTGAATTGTTGTGCCCAGAACTGGAAACAATATTCCAGGTGAGGTCTGACCAAAGCAGAATGGAGTGATACTATTACTTCCCTTGATCTAGACACTATTAATGCAGCCTAGAATTGCATTGGCATTTTTTTGCTGCTGCATCACACTGCTAACTCATGTTTAGCTTGTAGTCCACTCTTTCTTTTCTTTGAGGAAATCTACATCATTACATTAATTGCTAATAAACTAAAAATATTATGTTAGTGCCTATAATATAGTTTTTAAACTAAATTATTGGTGTCAAATTATGTAATACAGTAGGCCCCTCTTATCCACTGGGGATTGGTTCGGGGGGGTGGATTCTGAAACCCATGAATAATAGTGAACACCATTGAAAAAATGGTACTTCTGGTTTAAAATACCATAGAGTTGCCTTGGAGGGCCTAGAAAACCACTAGGGAGGACACATTTACTAGGAAGACTCTAGGGTAGGTGTGCTGTTCTGTGTCCCATGGATAATGAATCCATGGATACGGGGGCCCTACTGTGATCTGAACATCCTGTACGGTGAATAGGTTAGGTTACATTGACCTGAGATAAACATATGGGGGCCCCAAAATAAAGCACTGCAGGGGGCCCCAAAATTCCTTAAACCGGCCCTGATGCAGACGTAGGTGAAAGTAGACTTTCACTTGCTTTTAAGGGTCTGGCTTGTTGCTATGCATGCCCACTTACATACACCCTTCTCCATTTCTCAGCTAAGACCATGCCTTGGATACTAACTGGGAGAACATTAAAATCTTCTTCGTGGTCTCTGTGAATCACACAGCTGGGTTACTCCTGCGCCTGCGCAGAGCTTCGGAACCTTCTAGAATTGCTAGGCAGAATGTGCTTTGATACATTTTTGGCGGTAACTCCGCCCATCCTAACGGTCCCTTATAAGGGCTTCCCGCCTAAATCCCCTCAGTTCCTTTCTTTCCGCCACGTTAGCAGCTTGAAGGAACCTCTGTTCGCTAGTGCTTTTCTCTTGAGATCTCTGGTTTGACTTGGCTTGACTTTCTGACGACGTTTTTCTCTTTCTCCTACTGGATTTTGGTATTTGGCTTCTGATTACTCCGTGTTTTGACCTATTTCTGGCTTTGACTACGACTTTGGTATCCCCTTCGGTTTTGGTATTACCTCAGATATTGTTACTGACCTCGGACTGACTTTGACGACGATTCCTTCTTGGTGATTATTATTGTTGTTATTGGGAACATGTCTGGCAAAGGAGCTTTCAAGCGCTGTGTTATTTGCCAAGCAAAAGTCCCTGCTGCGGATGGTCATTCCCGCTGTCTCATCTGTTTGGGAGAGGCTCACAATATTGACGCATGCATCCATTGCAAGGCGTTCACACCTCAGGCCCGAAAACATAGGCTCTCGCGCCTAAAATCCTTCCTTTATGAAAAGGCCTTGCTACCTGCCTCTGCCCTGGCCTCCCCCTCTGTGTCGGCTCCCCCTTCTGAGCCTCGAGGCCGAAAACGATCTCGTTCCCCACCGTCCGCTGAAAGGGTCATCGGTCCTGGAGTCCATCCAGGCGCCATTCCACCATGTCTGATCCTGAAGCTCTACACTCTTGGCTTCGACGTGCGTCATCGGTCCTGACTCGGGACCGTGCAACACCGACTCGAGAGCCAGTTCCCTCTACGTCTGGAGAGACCGCCAGGGAGACGATCCCTTCTGCCGCTGGGACTCGCCCATCTGCTGATCCTGCTCTCTCCTCTCACCTTCTGAAGAAAAAGAGGAAAGAGAAGCATGTCTCCAAACATGGCGATGGGAAAGCCAAGGAGAAGGTTAAGAAGGCCAAACCTATGGAGCGTGCTGTACCTGATGTTTCCCCTCGTCACCTGATGGGTGTTGAGGACACCTTTGTACAACCATTGCCAGTGTCCACTACTGGGGAACCTGAATCTCGGTTCACGCACCCCATCGGTACGACTTGAGGAAGTGACAGTTGAACCACTACCCTCAATGGATGTTGTAAAACCCCCTGTGCATCTCGACACCTCCCCGGCGCTGGTGTGTTTCGAGCTCAGTTGCTGGAAACTCAGTCTTCAGATGTGGAGGTGGAGATCATTGACTCCGAGCAGGTGATCAAGAGCCATGTGCCCACCATCTCAGAAGACATCCCGGCGTACTCTGCCTACAACCTCACTCGGGCTATCTGCAGGGCAGGCCTCAGCTCACTGTCGGGATCGCAAGTCTTCAACCTGAGGGGCGAGGTACTTGATACCAATAAGCGCACGGCGCCCGATTGCTCGATCCCCACATCTCCTCACATTGGATGTTGCTGCTAAAAGAGATGCTGTTACCCAGGTCTCTCCTCCTGAGTACCGCCCTCTACCTCGCACCCCTCCAACCCCGCAACCTCGTTCCCCCACACCAACACGGGTCCGTAGTCCCTCATCCAAGGGATCGTCTTCATCCTCTGTTGCCTCTTGCGACCTCTATAGGCCGTACATGCCCTCTCCAAAGACCAAACTAGTTGATGACGAATCCACCTCGCCGACTAACGATGTTTGCTCATTTGGGGAACACATGATAAGAATGTCCCATGCTCTCAACCTGAAGTTGGAAGACCGGGCCGCTGATCCTGTGGATCCAATCTTCCAAAGGATCCAATCAAAGGCGCCTCCATTGGCTACCATCCCAGTGCTGCCCTCGCTGCTCAAACTAGCCCAAGGGTCCTGGGAAAACCCGTCTTCCATACAGTCGACATCTAAGAAAATAGACCGACTGTACCAAGTTGGAGGAGACCACACAGACTGGCTCCAGAACCACCCAAGGCCGAACTCTGTGGTTGTCGAGGTTGCCCAGAATAAAAGGCAACGCCGACCCTTATCCTCTCCACCAGACCCGGAGGGCAGAAAACTCGACATTGTGGGCAAGAAGATATATTCAGCTGCTGGCCTGAGCTTCTGTGTGGCCAATTATTCCACCTGCATGGGAGCTTACCAGCAGGTTTTATGGGAAAGAATGAGCCCCCTTCTACAAGACCTTCCAGAATAACGGCGCAGGATGGCGGAGGCCATTCAGTCTGAGGCCCTGTCCCTTGCGGGACTCCAGATGAACTCGGCACGGCATGTGGCGGATTGCGTAGCTAAAACCATCGCTGGTTCTGTAGCGCTCCATCGGCATGCACGGCTGCGCTCCTCAGGCCTCATGCCGCAGGCATCAGCCACAATTGAAGATCTCCCCTTCAATGAGTCGGGCTTATTCAACGGGGCAACCGACGAGAAGTTGGAGTTCACCCAAAAGATGCGGACCACTGCCAAGAAATACGGTATGGGCTCCACCTCCACCTCCCAGTACCGTCCTAGAAGCAGGTACTCCTGGCAAGTTCCATCTTACGGCCAACAGTTCCGATGAGGGTACTCTGGCCAGACCTACCGTCGGTCCCGGTTTGCTCCCTCGACCTCCCCAGCCTCATCGGTGAGGAGCCAGGGCTCGGGCTCACGATACTGGCAACCACCCCAACAGAGATCCAGGGACCAGGGGCGGAAGAAGTTCTAGTGCCGTATTGATGTTGTTTCTGTTCTTTCTTAGACTCCTTTCTTCGGGGATCGACTGTCCAACTTTCAAGAAGCCTGGTCTTCTATAACATCCGACCGATGGGTGCTTCAAATCGTCTGGACAGGCTACCGGATAGAGTTCGACACTCTGCCCCTGACAGGACGGATTCGATCAATACTGCCCTCCCCTCCCCTCCCCTCCTAGAGGAGGTGCAGACTCTGCTGCAGAAAGGGGCCATCGAACCCGTCAATCCCGACCTTCATCACCTCTGCTTCTTCTCGAGGTACTTTCTGGTTTCCAAGAAGGATGGCAGTCTGCGCCCAATTCTCGATCTCCATGGGGTGAACAAGTACATAACCCCAAAGAAGTTCAGGATGGTCACATTGGCGTCGATCCTTCCACTTCTACTGCAACATGACTGGTTCGCATCCATAGACCTGAAGGATGCCTATTTTCACATCGGGATCCACCCGGCCCACAGACGCTTTCTTGCGTTTCAAGTCGGAACCGAGGTCTTCCAGTTCAGAGTTCTCCCCTTCGGCCTCTCCACCGCGCCCCATGTCTTCACGAAGTCCATGGCAGTGGTGGTGGCCTTTCTTCAGCAGCAGGGAGTAGAGCTCTTCCCCTACATCAACGACTGGCTGGTGGTGGCACAGTCTCGGCGTTAGCTCGAACTCGATATTGGCCTCACCTTAGATGTCTTAGACTACCTAGGACTTGTTGTCAACATCGAGAAGTCTCAACTCTTGCTGGCGCAAGTGATTCAGTTTATTGGGGCTCATCTGAACTCAACTGCAGCGGCTTACTTACCTCAGGACTGCTTCGACAACCTGCAATCCCTAATCCATACCTGCCATCAATCCTGAAGGCTTCTGGCACACTTGATCCAAGTGCTCCTTGGCCACATGGCAGCCATGACATATGTGACTCGGCTTACCAGACTTCGATTCTGTCCACTCCAGCACTGGTTCCTGCAAGTGTTTGACCCTCTCCATAATTCTCCACACAAAATGCTCATGATGCCGAGAGCAGTTCAAAGGTCTCTGGACTGGTGGCTGGTACCGGACAATGTTTTATCGGGCATGCCCTTTGACCTCCCTCAACCGGAAATCTCCTTGACAACGGACGCTTCGATGCAGGGATGGGGAGCGCATCTCGACTCCTACGAAGTCCGGGGTTCTTGGAGCACCGACGAGCAATCCCTCCACATCAATGTCCTGGAATTCCTTGCCGTCCAGAAAGCGTTGAGATCCTTCGAACCCTTGGTGAGAGGCAGGACTGTACTAATGCTGACGGACAACACATCTGTCATGTACTACCTAAACAAACAGGGGGGTACGAGGTCCCCTCAACTTCTCCAACTCACTCTGGACATATGGGACTGGTGCGTTGTAAGGAAGGTGTCTCTCCAATCCATCCATCTCCCAGGGGAAGAGAACACTCTTGCCAACGGACTCAGCCGTTCGAGTCTCTCCATCCATGAGTGGTGACTACACAGGGAGGTCGCCTTAGATCTGTTTCGAACCTGGGGGTTCCCTCATGTGGACCTCTTCGCGTCTCCCAAGAATGCTCTGTGTCCCCAGTTTTGCTCAAGGTGGCGCGCTCTGGGATCGAGGGGAGACGCGTTCCTATTCCAGTGGTCGGGCCCGCTACTCTACCTGTTCCCTCCATTCCCACTGCTCACAAGGGTGATCACCAAACTCCGACGGGACAGAGCGAACGCCATCCTTGTTGCCCCGTGGTGGCCTCGACAGCCGTGGTTTGCGACCCTGCTTCATTTGTCAGACCGGCGTTTCATCCGCCTTCCTTCCCGTCCAGATCTGCTCACCACTCACGGGGGCAAAGTCAGACATCCCGACCTGGACACTCTGCATCTGATGGCCTGGAGGTTGACCCTATGATTCTCCCTTTGGGTTTGGGAATCTCGGGTCCGCCCTCAATACCAGTACGACCTGCATCTTTCCACCCTGATGTCCAGGCCATCATAGATGCTGCATGGAGGCCTTCTACAAAAAAATCATATCATTATAAGTGGAAAAAGTATGAAGCATTTCTGGCCTCTCGGGACTCAATGCTTGATCAATTCTCCATCCCGACGGTCCTGGAGTTTCTTCTACGCCTGTCTTCTGCGGGCCTGTCACTCTCTTCGATCCGGTGCTACTTGGTGGCCATCTCTGTCGAATTCCAAGCGAGGGGTCTTCCCTCTCCCTTCGTAGATTCCATGGTGAAGAAATTTTTGAAAGGCTTTGCAAACCTTCACCCCCCGGTGACTGAACTGACACTGGTTTGGAGCCTCGAACTGGTCCTTTCGCAGCTGGTCCGCCGGCCATTTGAACCAATGGCTTCCACCAATCCCCGATTGCTCTCCTGGAAAACTGCGTTCCTAGTGGCCATCACTTCAGCACGTTGGGCTGGTGAGCTCTGTGCCTTGAGGTCCGATCCTCCCTACACTGCCTTCCACAAGCACAAGGTGGTCCTCCGTCCCGACATCTCCTTCCTTCCGAAGGTGGTCTCCAGCTTTCATCTTAATCAATCCATCACTCTCCCTGCTTTGATGCAGGATCCGAAGGCCAATTTTGAATGCACCCTTCATCTTATGGACGTTAGAAGGGCTCTGGCCTTCTACATTCAACGGACTGCGTCCCACAGGAGGTCACCCAAACTGTTTGTGTCTTATGCTGATTCGAAACTTGGAGAGCCCATTTCTTCGCAGAGACTGGCGAAGTGGGTGACCTCGACCATCGCTCTCTGCTACGAACTGGCAAAGAAGCCTCTGCCATCTCAGATTCGAGGACACTCTACGAGAGCTGTCTCCACTTCGACAGCCTTTCTCTCCGGAGTGCCTCTAGAGGACATTTGCAGAGCTGCAACCTGGTCATCACCTTTGACTTTTATTTCTCATTACAGACTTGATTCTCGTTCTAGGAACGAGGCAGCCTTTGGGAAGGCTGTATTGTTATCTTCTATACAATGAGTGAGTGTTTATGTTGCTAAGTCATTGTTGTTATATGCTTTGATCATTTTAATTAATAAGGTGCCTTTAGTGTTTTAATCTCAAATGGTTGATGTATATGGTACATTGGTGTAGGACATACCCACCTCCAAGTGTGAAGCTTGCCAGTCTACACCCAGCTGTGTGATTCACCAGAGACCACGAAGAAGATGGACAGGTTGCTTACCTGTAACCATAGATCTTCGAGTGGTCTTCTGTGAATTCACACAGACCCGCCCATCCTCCCCTCTATGTCCTATTACATGATATACACATGCTTAATGTTTCTAATGCTGCGTATTGCGGCGTCACTCAAGGAACTGAGGGGATTTAGGCAGGAAGCCCTTATAAGGGACCGTTAGGATGGGCGGAGTTACCGCCAAAAATGTATCAAAGCACATTCTGCCTAGCGATTCTAGAAGGTTCTGAAGCTCTGCGCAGGCGCAGGAGTAACCCAGCTGTGTGAATTCACAGAAGACCACTCAAAGATCTATGGTTACAGGTAAGCAACCTGTCCTTTCACCATCCTCACATATTAGCTGCTCCATATAAACAGAGTTACAAAGTTACAAAAAGCAGGCAAGAGGTGCATTCCTGTTTTGCTGCTGCTCTCCCAAAACAAATTAACATAGCAATGCAACAATTAACTTCCCCCAACATATCTATCTAGAGCAGTGGTGTCCAACCTGTGGCCCTCCAGGTGTTTTGGACTCTAAATTCCAGAAGCCTGACCCAACTGGTCCAATGGTCAGAAACTGGAAGCTGTAGTCCAAAACACCTGGAGGGCCGCAGGTTGGGACACCACTGATCTAAACCCTCCATGTCAAGAGAAACAAGGGCACAAACAAGAGACTGGCAATGCAGTGGCAAATTTGAGGGCAAATTTAAGTGCTTAAGTTCTCACATTTCTCCTTCCAGTTGTATTTTATAAATAAAGCCTCCTGAAAACAACTTGTCTGGATAATTTATTTACAGCTTTATTCTGCAGCTTTATGTAGATGCAGGACCCCCTTGTAAGAAGTGAGTGAAACTCCATAATAACTATTCCTCTTAATCCATAATTGATCCTCCCTTCAAGGATGGTTCCTTGAAACCAACACTATTTTCAGCAAATTTCTTTTTATTATGTCTCTGGAATGATCTTTCTTTTTTGTTCTTTGAAGAATGTCCTTTATATCTTTGTCCTCATCTCTGTTAGGCTCCAGTCAGCCCACTAATTGATTGCTAGATGGCCCTTACCTTCTACTGGATCTTTGTCACTCCTTGCCCCTCATCTTCAGGCAGCAATTACACACAGTCCCTCAGCAATATGGTATTTCTGCCTTTTGTAATAAATCTGTGTAGAACTTGAAGACTCTTGAACTCTAAGATCAAATCCTGATAGGTTTTTATAGTTCAGGGGTGAGGAATGTGTGGCCTTCAGACCCTATATGGCCCTTGGGGTTCTGTTTTGTAGCCCCGAAAACACTCCAAAAGACCCTCAAGCACCCCAGCACCCCCTACTGAATTTTTTTTTAAAAAAAATCTGAAAAACCCACCCAAAACCTCAGCCAGACCAATTAGAGTCCCCTTGCTCTCTACCCCTGCCCTCACGTCAAAAAGGGGCCACATTTTGGGCAATCCTTGGAATCAGAAGTAATGTGATGTTACCTAGTAATGGTGGGAACAACTGTATGGCAAACTGGAAGCACTGGGAGAATGACCTGGCCCCTTTGACGTTGCCCACCCCTCAGGCTCAGGGATGTTTGTCTCATGCTTTGTGCAGGAGACCAGAAAAGAAGCCTTATTATCAGCAGTAAGAGCTAGGGCGGGCCTAGATACCCAAAAGGCACCAGATCCTCCCTGATCTTGAAAGCTAAGCAGTGTCACCCACCATTAGTACTTGGATGGGAGACTGCCAATGAATACCGGGTGCTGTAGGCTATATTTTAGAAAGAAGGGACTGGCAAAACCACCTTTGAGTATTCCTTGCCCAAGAAAACCATATGACTGACATTCATAGGATCATTGTAAGTTGACAGGTGATACAACAACAAAGAGCTAGGCTGCTTTAATGCATAATGGTGGGAAGGTGTCAAGGAAGCAAATCATTGAAAAGCAACCCAGCAAACTCCTCCCAGATGGAGCTACACAAAGGCTGGCCTGGCCTGCCCAGCTGGGGGGAGAAGGAAAGAGGAAGCCAACACTGCTGAAAAGGTCCTAGAGCCCACCTCTGCATGCCTCAAGCCTGGAGTTTTCTGGATTGCTTTTTGACCCATGGCCCAATCTGGGCTTGGCACCTTCTGTCTCCTCACCTCGCTTTGCAAGGCGCATGTACAAGCACGAGCGGTTCAAAGCGAGCAAGAACTGTAGACAAGAACTGAGAAAGCCTGTTGTTTTAATGCTTGCAAATTACAGTCCTGCACTATACTTTTGTGTGTGTGTTAAATATGATTTGGGGACTGCTTAAGATATTTGTGGTTTTTCCATTTTTGTGAGGTTCCTGTGTCCCTAACCCCTGCACATGTGGAAGGCCAATTGTACTTGTTGTTTTTGTGTTTTACTATTTTCATCATTTTAGTTTTGTCGAGCAAGATCTCAGGCTGCCATGTTGCTCAGAAACCCAGCCACACTTCTGTTGGTCCTGTTCCTTGTTTGGTTTTGCTGCCCTTGTTTTCACCTTTTCCAGTTCTACAGTATCCTTTCTGAGATGGGTAACCATTATTTGCACATATTCCAAAGCTACAAAATGGCAATTTCTGTAGCAGAAGTTGTTGCTAGGCAACAAAGATTCCTATTGAGCATGTGTCTCAACAAATCTTATCACCATTAATGGGCTAATAATATCTGAAAATGCATTTTTAATACATATAAAAAAAAGTCTTGGCTAATATCCCAGGAACAGCAGTCTGTTGATATTTAATTTCTCTGAGTTCGTTGCACATTATTATTTGGTATCTATGCATGATTATAACACATGATAACTGGCAATGATTGTGGAATTTGTCATCTTATGTTTGTAATCCCATCATTATATCTTGTAATGTGTCCATTTGTTTATGTTTTCATGGCTTGGTCATTCTGTAATGTTCCTATTACATTTATTCCTAGTTTATCAGAAATAAACTCTTCCAGAATATGGCCTCACAGCCTGGAAAAAGCCACAGAAAACCTATAACAAACAACAAATATACAGTCATATATTTAAGTATATTTTATAAATAGTGGATTTTGGACTACAGTTAGACAACTTTCTTGATCCATTCTAGGGGATATTGTATTCAGTTACATCATCTTTGACCACCTGTATTGGAAAATGCCCTGACTGTATGTACTATATTTGAGTTAGCAGAATATCTTGAAGACAGTAAAAGCAAGAAACTAACAATAGCTGAATTCATAAAGTACACATGCTGTTTAAATTTTGGTGAAATATTTACATGACTGAAGGAAGAACTAATTTTGGTTTCATGTGTGAAAATAGCCTGGGCTACACAGGCTAAATACCCATCTTGCCCCTATTCCAGAGTCCTGCTGTCCAGATGAGGCAGGGCATTTACCTCGATCTTCCTGGGAGTCCTCACTACCCCTGGAGCAGATAGGGGGCTGGAATGGGGGCAAGCTGGGGTAGGTCCCAATAAACCATTACAGACGTCCCTGCACATTCGCAGCATTCACTTTCGCAGATTTGTAGCTACTGCTTAAGTAGCCCAGCCTCCTCACTCTGCTCCTTCTGTTCCTTCTTCACCCCGCTATTTCCTGTCCTGCCAAAGCCTCCAGCCACTCACTCAGTTTCTTGCTTGCAATCCAAGCCTCATTTGCAAGACTTTTCCCAGCTGAAAGACCTCCCCACCCCATTCCTCATTTTCCTCTTTCTTCCGAACTTTTGCTGCCCTGCCAAAACCTCCAGCTACTCGCTCAGATTGTTGTTTGCCCCCAGCTTCATTTGCAAGACCTTTCCCGGCTGAAAGACCTCCCCACAACATTCCTTCTGTTGTAAGCTGCTGGCATGCAGAGCAGCAGAAATCTCCATTGCAAAGAGCCCCTGAAACCTGCTTCTTTGCTGGGATTGGAGATGCTTTGCAAAGGAGATTTCTCCTGCCTGCCTTCCCCAAGCACTAAGCACAGCATCATGGGGCTTCCAGAAGCAGGTTGGTGGCTGAAGGACCTGCCTGTCAGGCCCACATTCTTTGTACTCCCCTGCCTCCAGCTGCTCACTTTGCAAGCCTGAGGAGCCCTTCTGGGGAGCTCCACCCCCATCTCCACTATACTGTTAAGTATTCGTGCAGTTTTAAATTTCGTGGGGGACCTATGCCCCAACCCCTGCAAATGTGCAACGGCGACTGTATATGAAAATACCCAGTTTAATCAATTCCTGCTGGATCAGGCCCCCATGTCCGCAAGAGCCTGCCCCAGTACACAGCCCCTCACTGCCATTACTAGCTCCCTGGCAGTCCCAGAAGCCAGGCAGGTGCCCTCAGCATGTGACCAAGCCTGGTCTCATGCAGGGGGCCTTCAGTCACATGTTGGAGTTCCCCCTCCTGGCTTCTGCATCAGTAGGGGAAATGGCAGTGAAGGCTGCAGCAACAGGCCAGCATTCTGTTTGGATGCTAGCCCACTTTCTTCAGGTTATGGGGGTAGAATGGGCCAGATCCATAGCCAGGATACACCAGCAGGGAGATTGTATATCCTGGCTGGTGTAGATGAGCCCCCTGTCAAATAAGAAAAATTAGAATGAATTATCCTTGTAGTGAATGTGATGACGCATGTAAAATAACTTACTATGACATTCTGTTTCTGTCTTTGCACCTTTTCCATCACTGCTCTCTGCTTCTGGACAATTTTCACATTCTACTTGTCCATACTTTTCATTATAGGACCCAATAGGACACAATATGCAAACAGTATCATATTTTGCACTGAAGCTACCTGGTGGGCATGTTACTATTCAAAAAGAGTAAGAACAGAGTTAAATATATCACAGCTCACTTTCATATAGTTTTATTAGTCACTGCTACTATTAGCCTGCTTTTGATCTCCATTCATATTCAGAAACAAAAAGAAAAAAAAGACACCCCTGGGAACCACTGTCAACCATCCCAACACATGTAGTGAAGACAGAAGTCTTACGGTATCTAGTTTCCTTAAACTAGAAGTGGGTAGAATGGCTTCTATTATAAATAGTATATTTTCCCCCTTGATCATAAAGGTGATTCCAGTTTAAAAAAGTAGTATAGTATAAAAGTAGTACTATCCCACACTGGAAACCTAGAGACCTATACCACAAGAGGCAAATACTGTTTACAGAACATGTTCCCCAAAAGCTGTATCTACTGAGGAGTGAATATTCACATTAAAGTGCCCAGAGAGGGTGTACACTGCAGGCCAGGTAGCAAACTGGCACATTAACAGATAGTTCTTGTATCCCTAATGACATGGGCTGGAATATCCATAGGGAGGCTATTTTCCAAGGGCTTTGGAAATAAAAATATAATCCCACAGACACCTCAAAATTGTTGATTTGAATACTTTATTACTCATTAAGGCTGACTAGAAGAAAATGAACAGAAATTTGGACTTATATGAGGAAGCACTTCTATTTAACTGAAATGTAGTGTTCTTTGGATTTCAGGTTATTCCATATTTTCTCTTGCTGGTGCATTGGCTTCAGGCAAAATTTAAGGACAAAAACCTGTGGTAGAAGGAATTCACTTTGGAAAAGTACAATGGATCTGTGTGCAGAACCACCCTGTCAGAGTGGAAGATGCACAATTAGAGATTAGAAGACACCTGCCTTTTAAAAGTGCTAGTGCTTAATCTCTTCAATAGTCCTGTATGCTCCTAGCTCCTGTTCTCCACTTGCAGCTTTACCCCACTCTAGATAAGCACTATATAGGTTATTCATAGAGGCTCTCCTAGCTGAAATTATGGTATGTCAGACTTTCTTGGAATAAGCCAGTCTTTTTAGTGCTGGCTTTTCCATCTCCATGCTGTCACCTGGAATGATTCCAGATGAGGAAGAACAACAGAGGTCTGTTGAAAGAGATCCTTGCACTAATTTCCAAGGAGTTCAAATTGACATGTTCACTAGCTCTGGCTGCTATAGATGAGCAAGGCCCTTTAAAAATGTTTAATCACAAGGCCTTTAAACAAAGAGGGTGCTTGCTGATGCTCTTGTCTAAAGGAAGAAATGGGTACAAGATATACTTTGGTAGACAAGCTGTAACAAGAAGTGTAGTACAAAGGAACATGAATATGGCAAGGCAGGTTCCCCTTCAGCAAAGGCTTCCATTCATGGAAATAAGAACATCTTGTAAGATGGCTTATAAGCAATGTCAAAGACTTGTTGCACATCTGTGTGTTCCAAGATCATAGTCTCCACATAGCTAAAGCATCTTGAGATCTGGATAAAGAATCCCACCCCACCACCATCTGCCTGAGTTAGCAGGCCCTCATGAAGTACTAAGCCTCAAGAATCTCTGGATAAAATAACCAGAGTGGTGAACAAGGGCTGTCTGGGTTACCATGGGTTAAGAAGCACAAAGTCCACTTGAGCCTCCCTGATCTTCACTAGTACTCAGGTTATGAATGAGATTAGAGGGTAAGAAACAACAGTGGGCTGCTCCAGCTATAAAACACTCTGCACTTCTTGTTGAGTCAACTTGTGAAAACATCTGTGAACACCTCTTGCCAATTCAGGATAAACATGCAGAAAACTGCCGGTGATAATGACCACTCATGAGTGACATGTTCAGCAAGAGTGTTTTCTTCTTTTGCCATATGTATCACAATGGGATTTATGTCTGTTGCCATGTGAAAAAGCATTGTTGATCTTGTTTTTGCTTATTTGTCCACATAAAGCATGGGGGTAGTGTTGTCTGTGTGTATGAGGACTGCACTTCCTGTCAGATGCATCTCAAATGCTCAAAGAACCTTGAAGACTGTATGAAGTTCCAAAGCATTTATATGAAGATGTTGTTCTTCTACAGACCACTAGTTATTGACTTGGAGAGTTCTGCAATGTGCTCCCCAGCCTTGAAATAAGGCATCTGTTGTTAATAACATGATGGGATGCAATTGACAGAACCATCCACCACAAAAGGTCATTTTTAAATATTTCCTAGGCCACACAGCTTTTCCCCCATGACTGTTGAACTCCTGATTGAAATCTGAAAGAAACCATCACTGAAGTGTCCTGAATTGTAGCCTTGAACCATGTTACCACTGCTGGGGAAGCCATCAGCCCTAGAAGATTCTGAATGAAGTTAGCTGTGGGAAGTGGAATCCGCATCACTTGAAGCCTAAGGCTGATGAGCTTCTCTGTTCTATTCACTGAAAGAAAGGCCCACTGTCAATTTTTATCTATTTGAGCACCTTTGAACTTAATCGACTGAGAAGGAACTAACTGAGACTTGTCCAGGTTGACATGAAGACCCAGATCTATCAACAGCATAGGTGCCATGCTGAGATATGCTTCATGTTTCTTCCAAGTAGTGATAACTATGAATCAGTCATTTAACTATGGAAAGACAATAACTCCTCTGGTGCATAGAAAGATTACCGCCATTGCTGTGTATTTGGTGAATACACAGGGAGAAGTGGAAAGGCTGAAAGGGATCATCTTGAATTGACAGAGTTTGTTGCCTATGGGGAAGCACCAGTATTTGCAATGATTGGAGAGAATTGTGATATGAGAATAGGCATCCTTTAAATCTATCATAGCAAACCAGTCTCTTTTGTGAAGAAGAGGCAGAATAGGAATCAAGGTTACCATAAAAAATAGGGGGAGCTTGATATATCTGTTTATACCATGGTGACTCCCATATTTTTTAGAGCTAGGAATTAATGATGGAAGAATCCAGTTAGTGGTTCTGGGAGTCTGGTTTTTATAAGAGAAAAATCTGAAAGTGGTTCCATGGCAGATCGGTCTGATTGAATGGATCAATTCACAGCCAAAAATCAATCTGAAGGAGGTTTCAAAAGCTGGTCTATGAGCTTAGATTTCAAACCCCCGCCACCAACTGCTGAAGCTCTTCAGTGTTCTGAATTGTGCTTCTGCACAGGTGCAAACCCATTTATGTGAGTCAACAAAGACCATGAAGAAGCAGGGCTGGTTTAAGGCATTTTGGGGGCCCCTGCAATGCTTTATTTTGGGGGACCCATAAGTTTATCTCAGGTCAATGTAACCTAACCTAACCTAACCTATACACAGTACAGGACATTCAGATACTAATAATGTTTTTGCAGGAGGAGGGTTACAATGGCCCCCCCACAATTATGGGGCCCCCTGCAGCTGCAGGTGCTGCAGGGCTCTTAAACTGGCCCTGTGAAGAAGAATGCATTCATCCCTGCCAAGAAGAGCACATTTAACCTCATTAACACTAACAGTCCATGGCCATTACAGAAACTGTGGGTAGGACTGGTCCCACCTCACATTTGGGTGAACTAAAAGGGAGGGTTATCAAAGGCTCTTAGAGGTTTCCCTTTCTATAAAGTCCTCCTACTTCTACTGCTTCTGATGAGGGCTTCTGCTCCTGAGATGGTGGAAACCTGTTGTCTGGTGTGAGGTAGAAGAAGGTAGTTGGAGTGAATGTCACTGAGCAGCCCAGGCATGCAGCCATGGAAGCCTTCATTAGGCCAACTAAAGATTACTAAAAAAAAATCCCTCCTTGGTGTATGTACCTGGCAGAATTAAACTCCTGAATATCCTGTTCCTTACTAAATAGTTGATAGGAAGGTAACAGAACTTTCTTTTTTTTTGAAGTTGTACTGAGCTCTCTGAAGCTCAGCAAAAACCTTTCATTAGGCAGAACTAATCTTGAAGGATAGGAGTTTGGCTCCTCCCTAACTGAAACAGTGAAGCTTTGCCTCCTATACAGAAGTTCCATGAGTCTGGAATGATCTCCATGGTCAAGGGAGAAAGTGTCTAAGGCATTATATCTGTGGCGTGAGTTTATTTTTTACAGTGTAAAAAGTTAAAAGTCTAAATTGTTGATATAATGCCTTATAAAAACAGACTCAACTGGCAATGTTTATTTTTTTTCTTTAGTTGTATTTATATCTAGTAGTGAAAGTTACAATAGAAATTCACTCCCAAGCAGTAATTTGCCTTATTCAAAATATTAGCGGTTTGCAGCTACTGTTTAATAATTTACCTACCCTTTTGGTGATTTGAAGGGAAACGTTGAAATAATCGACTTTGAATGTATATTTAGTGTCCTGCTAGGATTAGTTTATGAATAAGTGGAAGCAGGAGCCTGCTCCTCAAGTGTAAAGCCGAAGTGGGAAACTGCTATGAGTTGGGGCATATTGGCACCCTACAAGACCTTGGGGAATTTTGCCTACTGAACTCCTGGGCCCACATATTTGGATTTTAAAAAAATATGTAAAACACCCACCTTAGGAAATGTGGGTGGGCATTTTTACCATGTTTTGGATCCTTTGGGTGTTTAGGCTCAGGAGAAGCTTTAGCTCAGGAAGAGAACTCAAAGTTGAGTTCACTTCCTGGATAAATAAAAGCCTCCCCTGAGCCCAAAACAGCCTGGTCCAAACTGTGACAAAATTAAACGTTTTTAATTTTTTTTGGATAAAAATTAAAAATTGGCCTAGAAATAGTCCTGGGAGCTGCATGTATCCTGAACTTGCCCCACCCTGACTTAAAAGCACTTTGGAAATGATCTGACAAAATGTTGAATGACAAAATCGGCAAACCACCTAGGGAAAAGCACCAGCTAGATCAAAAGTCTGTGGCACATTAATTTTAATACCAATATTGGAAGGTGACATTTAACAATAATATTGATTTTAATATTCTTTACTCATATTTGTAAAAACAGGGTTTTTTTGGCATGATGATCATTCTCTTTCGAATTCTGTGCAGAGACAGGCACTAACAATCTAAAATTGAGTTATCAATTAAGTTGGACGTTTTGGAAATGGATAATTTAATTAAATGTATTTTTAACTTGATTGATTGAAGTTGGAATTTCAGTATTAATCTAATTTCAGTATTAAATATTAAATAATATTTGAATTAATTAAATGAAAGACAATGCTAAAGAGCCCACAACATTTACACTCCCCAGCTAGTTCTTTACCAAAAGGGTTTTGTTTTGTTTTGTTGTTTTTTGGCCATCTACTTCTTGATTTTTGATAGAGCCTAAGCAAGGAGGAATTCCACAAGATCCAAATCATTTATTTTAATTTCTGATTGGAGACTAATGGTTTAGTTAATTCGCAGGTTAAAATGTTTAAAACTAACAAACAGTAAAGGCATTTTTAGAAAGTGTGTGGTCTTCTTTGCAGCCAAACAATTTTCCTGGGTTCTACTCCAGACACCATACAGAGGCTCCTCATTGTCCCAGGAAACTGAACTTTGAAGCTCTTAACCCTGGGATCCATGTGGGAACCCATAAGCAAAATGAGGCACGGGGAGGAGGAGAGATGAGATCATGAAGGAGGGGAGAAAGGTAAATTTAAAAAGTGTGGTTTTATTGAGTAGATTGGGCAGATTGTCTCAAGCTCAACACAGGGACAGGTAGCATGGTGGGAAATAGGCTACAAAGCCTATGTCAAGGCCGTGCAGGCAGCAAAATAATCTTGTTTGTTGGATACTATTGGGCCATTGTTTTGAGCAATTAGAGGTCTTTTACAACCTGGCCCACAAAAGAATTTGGAACCCTCAATAGTGAAGAATTTGCCCAGCACTTTGCAGATAAATTCACACCAATTTGTTCCAGCAGGGATGCTATATTGTTGATACAGGTCTGATGGATGTAACTCAGACCCCAGATTGCAAGTGATAATAGATACTTTTTAACTGGGGATGCAGACAAAATCCTGGGAGAGATGAGAAACACCACATCTTCTTCGTGGTCTCTGTGAATCACACAGCTGGGTTATTCCTGCGCCTGCGCAGAGCATTCGGAACATTCTGGAATCGCTAGGCAGAATGTGCATTGATACATTTTTGGCGGTAACTCCGCCCACCCTAACAGTCCCTTATAAGGTGCTCCCGCCTAATTCCCCTCAGTTCCTTTCTTTCCGCCACGTTAGCAGCTTGAAGGAACCTTCATTCTCTAGTTTTTTCTCTTTCACTTTTGACTTGATTGGATCTTGACTTGGCTTGGATTTTTGACTACGATTTTTCCTCACTCCTCTGGATTTGGCATTCTATCTCTGAATTTGGTGTTGACTTTGATTGGTTCCCTTTACTCTTGACGGTTTTCCCCTTCAGATTTGGTTACTTTGTGAGTAAAATGTCTTTGAGAGCGGCCTTTAAAAGGTGTGCTATTTGTCAGGCTAAACTCCCAAGCGTGGATGGCCATTCCCGCTGCTTGATTTGTCTTGGAGAGACCCATAATGTTGACTCTTGCGTGCACTGTAGGGCCTTCACACCTTAGGCACGCAAGCACAGGATGTCCCGTTTGAAGTCCTTCTTATATGAGAGGGCTCTGATTCCAGCCTCTACTTCGATCCCAGCTTCTACTTCGGCATCCGCACCGCCTAAACGTGGCCGTTCAATGTCTCTGAAGACCAAGACCCAAAAACGTCATCACTCCCGTAGCCCTTCCCGATGCCGTTCAGTTGCTTTGGATCTGGAGGCAGTGCGTGGCTTGCACAAACACGTTTCCTCCTCAGATTCAGCTTGGGATCGAGCACACTCGACGCCTTCAACTTCAGCACGGGACCAGGAACCCTCCACTTCGAAGGCTGTCCCTCGGGACCAGGCGACTTCTGAAACCACCAGTTGGATGGGTGTTCCTGCGGATAGGCTGCAAAGTCCTTAAAGAAGAAAAGGAAGGACAAACACTCTTCTTGGCATGATGACAGCTCTAAGTCTAAGAGCAAGCTGAAGGATGCTTCAAAAAAGTCAAAGCCGACGGCCATTCCACCTGCGGTCTCTACTGATAAGGCTGAAAGGCTTGTTGATACCACTAAGTCGCAACTTGCTGTTGAAGCTGAGGCTGTTCCAACCCAACCGTCCCCAGTGACAGCTGCTGAGGGAAATGTGCCATGTCGTGCTCCAACCCCTACGGGCTCGGTGGAGATTATGGCAGTGGAATTACCATCGGGGGCCGACACAGGAAGGGCCAATCACCAACCCTTGTCATCTTGAGAGACCAACTTCTTGAACGTTCCATCTCGGACATCGAAGTTGAGGTCGTCGAACCCGAGGACATCACCCAAACCCAACCATTCCAGTCTGGCATCCATGAGGATGAACCTGCTTACACGGCCTACAACCTGGCACACTCTGTCTACCGGGCTGGATTCATGTCACCCACTGGCTCTCAGATTCTGACCTCCCAAGCATTTGACTTCAGGGAAAATGTATGCGGCTCAGAGTGTACGCTGTTCCCCGCAAGGTCTCCATCCTGAGGAGCCACGGGACATTCCGAAAAAAGATGTGGAAAGTCAGGTATCTCCATGTCCGGACCAACGTCCTCTGCCACCGACTCCACCCACGCCACCGCCACGTACCACCTCTCTGCTCCATAGCAATCGCAGTCTGTCACCTGCCAATTCAAGGTTGTCTTCATTGGGCTCATGGGATCCATACCTGCCCTATCTGCCATCTCCACGGCCCGATCTGGTGGAGGATGACTCTGTGTCACCAACGGACGACATCCATGCTTTTTCTGAGCAGATGGTCCATATGTCCCACACCTTGTATCTCAAGTTCATTGAGAAAGAGTCGGAACAATGGACCCCAACTTCGATCAGGTTCAATTGAAGGCTCCTCCTACGGCTAGTCTCCCTGTCCTGCCATTCCATCTGAAGCTCACTCAAGATTCATGGGAGAACCCTTCCTCGATCCAGTCTACCTCAAAGAAAATGGATAGGCTGTATCGGGTTGGAGGTGAACACATCAAATGGCTTCAGGCTCACCCTCAAGCGAATTCAGTGGTGGTCAAAGCTTCCCAGAATAGAAAGCAACACCATCCTCAATCAACGCCGCCCGACCCAGAAGGCCGGAAACTTGACATAATGGGTAAAAAGATTTATTCTGCGGCAGGACTTAGTTTTCGCCTTACAAATTACTCTGCCTGTATGGGGGCGCACCAACAGGTACTCTGGGAAAGGATGTTACCCCTCATCCAAGATCTCCCAGAGCAACGACGACAAATGGCTGCTGCAATCCAGTCAGAGGCACAATTGCTGGTGGGGCAACAAATGAATTCTGCCCGACATGTTGTGGATTGCGCCGCTAAGGTGATTGCTGGATCCATCGCCCTGTGTCGTCACACATGGCTCCGTTGCTCGGGCCTCACTCCCCAGGCCTCAGCTACCATCAAGGACCTGCCCTTTGATGAATCGGGGCTTTTCAACGGCTCCACGGATGAAAAGTTGGAGTTCACCCAGAAGATGAGGACCACCGCCAAAAAGTACGGTATGGCCACTTCCTCATCTTCTCAATACCGCTCCAGGAGCCGTACCAACTGGCAGACCTCTACATCTGGCCACCAGTTTAGATGGGGGTTTACTGGCCAATCTTACAGACGCTCCCGATACTTACCATCTCCTTCGCCAGTCCCATCGGTGAGGAGCCAGGGGTCCACATCGCGATACCGACCCCCTGCAAGGCAGCGGTTTAAGGATCAAGCTAGAGAAAATTCTGAATTTCCACCTCACTCTCTTTCTCTCTTCCCTTTAGACTCCACCGTTTGGAGATCGACTGTCAAACTTGCAAGAAGCCTGGTCTTTAATAACATCAGACCGCTGGGTACTTCAAATCATATAGAATGGCTATTGGATCAAATTCGACTCACTACCTCCAACAGGCCGGGTTCGATCAACACCGCCCTCTCCTCCCCTCCTCAAAGAGGTGCAGAGGCTGCTGCAGAAGGGGGCCATCGAACCCGTGGACTCCATACTTCAGCACCTCTGCTGAGGTACTTCCTGGTCATGAAGAAGGACAGCGGTCTCCGTCCCATTCTCGACCTTTGCGGAGTGAACAGATACACAGAACCAAAGAAATTCAGGATGGTCAGCTTGGTCTCCATCCTTCCGCTCCTGCAACAGTACGACTGGCTCACCTCAATAGACCTCAAGGATGCCTATTTCCACATTGGGATCCATCCCACCCACAGGCGGTTCCTGGAATTCCAGATCGGGAGCAAGGTGTTCCAATTCCGGGTCTTGCCGTTTGGACTTTTTTTTTTTTATTTTATTTATAAACATCCACCATATAACATCAACAGAAAAACATACATACATACATACATACATACATATAATCACATAACATATATGTTCATATGATTTCCTTAGTATTACAATAAACTTAAATTTCCATCAGACTTCCTATATGTTTGGGATTATTGGAATGACAACCTCTCTTTCCCTCAAGTACCAGTATGTGACCTTCTATTCATTGTTTTTTTTTTCATACTCTGTTGTTACATCTGTTCTGTCAAAAATAAATCTCTACTTGTCTGCCAATTCATTCTGATCCTTTTAATTCTTAATATCTCATTTTCTATCCCATCAGTTTCAAATATTCAGTATCATACATCAGTCCCCTTTTTTCCCATTGTTGCAATACTGGAAACCATTTTTTCAATGATTTCCCTTTGGGTATATTATGTATTTTTGCAGTTAAGATATCTAGTTCTATCATTTCATGCAATTTTTCCATCCATTCCTCAATAGTTGGTGCATTCACAGATTTCCATCTCTGCGCTATTACCAATCTTGCAGCAGTAATTGTATAAAATATAACTCTCCAATTTTTACCTTCCTCTTCTTTTTTAATTATGTCAGTTATATTCAATAGATACATTTCGGGTTTTGCCTCAAAGTGAATTTGCAACATATCTTCCAGAAATTTATGTACTTTACACCAGAACTTCTTAATTACCTTACAACTCCACCACATGTGGAGTAAAGTACCCCTGTTACTCTGGCATCTCCAACACTTAATATTAAAAGATTTATTCATTTTGTTCAATCTAACCGGTGTGAAATACCACCTATGAGTAACTTTCATGTAATTTTCTTTCAAGTTTTGGCAGATGGTAAACTTATTAGTTTTTCTCCTTGCCCTTTCCCACGCTTCTAAATCTATGGGATGACCCAAATCTGCTGCCCATCTGACCATATAGTCTTTGATGTTGTCCATCTCTAATTTCCTTTCCAGCAATAATTTATATAGCTTAGTGATCATTTTCTTCTTTTGTCCACAACATAGAATTTTATCTAGCTCATTCTCCTCCCATTCTATGCCCTCTGTTTTAACATCCTCTATAAATCTGGTCTTTAGTTGATAATAGGTAAACCAATTAGTTTTACCTATTTTTTCTATTTGTTCTTTAGATTTCAACCTTATTTCCCCTTCCTCATTTACAGTTGTTATCTCTTTATATCTTAGCCAATTTGTTGATGGTTTCCATCTATTTTGAAAAGCCTCCTGTGGTGAGGTCCAATATGGCAGCTTATTGTAAAACAGCTTTTTGATTTCCTTCCATACAAGTAGAAGAGCCCTTCTAACATAATGATTATTAAATTCTTTATTAATTTTATCTCTACCATAACAGAGATAGGCATGCCACCCAAATCTGTTGTTATGGCCCTCCAAATTTAATATGTTTTCATTGTTCAATCCCACCCAGTCTTGTATCCATGTGAGGGCAGCTGAGTAGTAATATGTTTTTAGGTCAGGCATGTCCCATCCTCCTCGCATTTTATCATCAATGATATATTTCCATTTTATTCTGGACTTCTTATCGCTCCAGATGAAGCTCCTTAAATCTCTTTCCCATTCATTCCAGCATTTTTGATTTATTATAATCGGTGCGTTTTGAAATAGAAATAACATTTTAGGCAATATTATCATTTTACAGGCTGCTATTTTCCCCAGTATTGATAAATTTAGTTTTTTCCATCTATCCATTTCCATTTTGATTTCTTTCCATGTTTTCTTATAGTTGTTTTCATATAAATCCGAGTTCCTCTTGGTTATCCATAACCCTAGGTATCTCACTTTATTTTCAACCTTACAACCATATTTTTCCATTAGTATTTTGTCCTCTTGTTTGTTCATATTTTTGGTTATCAGGATTGATTTTTCTTTATTGATCTTAAATCCTGCCTGCTGTCCAAATGCAGTTATGTTACTTAGTAGATGTTCTATATTTTCTGTCGGATTTTCTGAAAAGAACACTAAGTCGTCGGCAAACGCACGCAGCTTCAAATATTTACCTCTTATTTTAACTCCTGGGAAATTAGCATTGTTTCTTATGCTTCTATTCAGAACTTCTAACCCTAAGATGAATAATAAAGGTGAAAGCGGGCACCCCTGTCTAGTACCTTTATTAACACTAATTACTTCCGATATTTCCCCATTAATAATTAACTGGGCATTTTGTTTATAGTATATTTTTCCCACTTTCTTTATAAATTTGTCGCCCAGATCCATCTTCTTCATTACCTCCAGTAGGAAGTTCCATCTCACGTTATCGAAGGCTTTCTCCGCATCAATGAATAACATTGCTAATTTTCTGTCGTTTGTCTCAAAATACTCTATCATATCCAAAATTATTCTTGTATTGTTATTTATCTGCCTACCTGGGAGAAAGCCATTCTGATCTTCGTGTATTGTTTCAACTAAAACTTTTTTCAATCTTCCTGCAAGTATTGTAGTAAATATTTTGTAGTCTGTATTTAACAGGGAAATAGGTCTGTAATTTGCTACCTCTTTTTTGTCTTTACCTTCTTTTGGTATTAAAGCTACATTTGCCAAAGTCCATGAGTCTGGGATACCTTTTTCTTCCACCTCTTTGAAAGTTTGATGTAATGGTATGATTATTTCATCCTCCATCAGTTTGTAAAAACAGGCCGAGAATCCATCCGGACCTGGTGCTTTATTTAGTTTTAATTGGCCTATTGCTGTAGCAATCTCTGCAATTGAGATAGGTTCATTTAATTTCTTCTTTTGCTCAGCAGATATCTTAGGTATGTTTTGTTGTTCCAAATATTTTCCCATCTGTTCTTCTTCTTCCTTGCTGAACTTCCTTTCCCCAAATAGTTGCTTGTAATATTCTTGGAAGACTTTTATTATTTCTTTTTGTTCAGTTATTATCCTATCTTTCTTGTTAATTTGTACAATAAGTTTCTTTTCCAACTCTTTTTTCAATTTATATGACAACCATTTTCCTGCTTTATTTGAATATTCAAAATTTCTCTGTTTAGTTCTTCTCATTTTCCTTTCAATTAGTGTCAGTTCTTCCATATTAATTTGACTTTGTATTAGCTTGATTTGTTTCATTAATTTTTCCTTGTTTGGATGTTCTCTTAACTCTTTCTCTTTCATTGCTAATTGTTTAACAAGATATCTGTATCTTTCTGATTTTGCCTTTTTGACTTCAGCACCTTTCTTAATCATAAGTCCTCGTATGACCGCCTTACTTGCATCCCAAACTGTTTTTGTTTGACATTCTCCTGTCATATTTTCTTTAAAGTAAAACCTTAATTCCTTTTTTAATGTCTTTACAAATCTCTCATCTCTCAATAGCTGCTCATTCATTCTCCAATGAAATGTTTTTCTGTGCGTTTCTATTGAGATCTGAATTGGATTATGATCTGATATTGTTTTTGTCAATATTTCCATCTTCAAAATAGCTGGTAGCATGTTTCTTGAGGCTAAAATCAGATCAATTCTAGACATGGTCTTAAATCTATCAGAGTAAAAGGTAAATCCTTTTTCCTTTCCTTGCTTGATTGTCCAAACATCCTCCAAGTTCAATTGGGTTTTCATCTCAAAGAAGCTCTCTGGAAGTTTCCCTTGAAATCTTGATTCTTTCTTTGTAGTTCTATCCATCTTGGGGTCTATCACCCCGTTAAAGTCTCCTATGATTATAATATTCTCCTTGTCATATCTTTCTACCCTTTTATGGAGTTCTTCAAAGAAAGTTTTTTGTCTATTGTTTGGTGCGTAGATTCCCACTATAACTAACTTTCTTTCCTGGAATGTTACTTCTATTCCAACCACTCGTCCGTCTTCGTCTTTAAACAATTCTTTAGATGTATATCTGCTGTTCACATATAGAGCAATTCCTCTCTTCTTTTTGTTGCTCATTGCTGAGTAAAAAAGATTTCCTAGTTTTGGGTTTCTTAAAAATCTGACATCTTCATTTTTAATTTTAGTTTCCTGTATGCAGACTATGTCTGATTTCAATCTTTCTAAATGATGCATTATCTGTCGTCTTTTATATTCGGAGTTAAGACCTTTTATGTTCCATGTTGTTACTTTAATGGTCATCTTCTTCTGAGGTGTTGTACTTCTCTTTTTGTTTAGCTTCCTCTGATTCCTCTTCCTCTTCACTAGTATCTGCTCCTACCTCCTTTTCAGGTAGTTGTTCTTCTTCTTCTTCTTCTTCTTCTTCTTCTTCTTGCTCACTTTCTCGTTCTCTTAAGTTCCCTTCTTGTGTTCGTTCCTCTATCTCCGATTCTGTTTCCTTTTCTTCTAGCTGTTTCTTTTTCACCTTTTCTTTCTCATGCTCTTTTTCAACTTTCTTACAGAATTCTTTAGCTTTTGTTAATGTGTTGATTCTGTATCGTTTTTGTTTGTAAGTAAATGAGATGCCCTCAGTTCGTTCCCACTTATAATTAATGCTCTTTCTCGTTAATATTTGAGTGATAGACTTGTAGTTTTGACGCTTCTTCAATATGTTAGATGGAATGTCCTTAAAAATCTTAATTTCATCTCCATCTATTATTAATTTGTTTTTGTAGCTTTGCTGTATTACCATGTCTCTTGTCCTTGTTTTGGTGAACACAATAACAATGTCTCTGGGAAGTTTCTTATCTCTTGCTATTGTTGAGTTAATTCTGAATAATTTATCAAGGTCTGCCTCAAGTTTTTCTTTCGTATAACCGATGAACTTAGCCAGTGGTGTTGTTAACCTCTCCATTAAATCTTCATTTGTTCTTTCAGATTCCTCTTAACTTAACACACTTCTCCCTATATCTTAATTCTCGATTCAAAATTTGAAGCTCTTCTTCTTGTTGTTTACTTTCTAATTTTTTTACTGTCATATCTGTCTTATTTGTTGTCTCTTTTAATGTGTTAATTTCCCCTTTAATTTCTTCTATCTCTTTATGAATCTTATCTATCTTTTTCCCCAGTATTTCTGTTTCTTTTTTATTGTCCATTTTTATCTCTTTCCTCAATTCTTTACGTTCCGCCCTTATCTCCTGTTTGAAATTTTTAAATTCAGTTTTCAGATCTTCAACTATCAGGGAGTGTAATTCAGATAATTTCATTGCTTCTATTGAGCCTCTTCTAGTAATGACCTGCGTTTGCGTTGCTCCTTTTCTAGTTCCTGAGGCCATTTCCACTCTTTAATTTGAGGATAGATTAAATGATACCTTATATATTAATTACTTTCTTATTTTGCGCCTTCTATCCTGAAATTATTTGTATGTATATATGCGCATACACATACACACTTATATACATATATACATAGGCACCTATATTTTCCTTCCCAGATCCCAAATATTTATTTCAGAAGCTCTAACTCTCAAATACCAAAAATTGTATTCTGTATTTTTACTACTTTACTTCAAGTTTCCACCCCATAAATCTCGTTAATTTTGGTTCCTTCTTTATTCCTTACTCTCTTATAATTTCCCCTTCTGTTATCTGTGTATGTTCAATATTACCTCTCCCTCTTTCCTTTCCACTCCCACCTTCTTTCTTTCCTTCCCCTTGTTAGTAAGTATCTTTTTGCTAATATATATCCTCCCCTTTGTTTATATATATCTTCGCACTCCAAACTTCAGTAGTAAACTTTCTCACTTGAGCCCTTCTACCAGTCACAGTATACACATGTCATGTGATAATTACACTAAGGTTACAAAGTAAATACACAAAGGGTAAGTTATCAAACCTCTGAGTCAGAAATTTAGTAATATAAAATTATATTCTCAAATATACCAAACTTATATTCCCAATCTCAGTTTTTCTTATACTTTCTTATATTTCTTATGTTCCATAACTCACAGCCCACCGTTCATCGTCCCCAAGTCTGTTCTCCAGTTTCAGTTCGCAATTCACAAATCTGGGCTTATCTGTTATATCCCCCGTGTTACTCAAAAAAAAGTTCTT
Source organism: Gambelia wislizenii (assembly GCA_030847615.1). Classification (NCBI taxonomy): domain Eukaryota; kingdom Metazoa; phylum Chordata; class Lepidosauria; order Squamata; family Crotaphytidae; genus Gambelia; species Gambelia wislizenii. Next base: position 60,702,442 of record JAUMIR010000006.1, read on the forward strand.
CCTCAGATTCCACAGGTCACAGTTCGTTTGACAATTCACAACTCAAAACTCACAGTTCTTAATTCTATTCTTAGACCTCAATTCGTGGTTCACAGTTCGCAACTCCCAGTTCCCATTCCCCCACTCCGTTCTCAATCCACAATTCTCTCAGCTCCTCACTTAGGAATTCACCGCGCTATCTAATCTTATAGTTATGTGGTTATGTAGAGTAACGGGGTAGGTGCAGCTCCTCCTTCCAAACGCTCACCTTCTCTCCAGAAGCTGCAGAGGAGCCGCAAAGCAGCGAACAAATAATGTCAGCTAGTAAGAGGCGCGAGGACTTCCAAAAAGAAGAAAAAGAAAAAAAAAACCCTCACGAAGAAACAACAACGTCGCCTTGCACCTTTCTGTTCTGTCCAAACCACAACCACCCAACGCTATATGGGGAGTGCAATCTTTGCAAGAAAAAAAATATGCAGTCTCACAAAAAGGAAAAGAGAAAAATACGAAAGAGGAAGGCAACCTCTAATTGGTGAATTGACACCGTTTACTCCAAGCTCTCCTCCTCCTTCCCTCGTACAACAAAGTGGTAGAGCGCTGAAGTACTGCACCAACGTTGTCAATTCCGAAATCCCCTCTGGTTCTTCTCTTCTTGCAGGGAAGAACCCTTTTCTTCTTTTTTATTTCTATAATAAAGTCTCTTGCCATTCAGGCAGTAGCTTGCCCCTCCTTCACTACCGTAGGAGAGTTCTGGGGTGACGCGGGTAGACTCTTCGCCCGCTGACTCTCGCGACTTGGAACCTCTGCTCCAAGACGCTGAAGTCAGACACAACAGCCACTATGAGTCCCTCCTTTACCCCTCTTCTCCCAAAGAGAGGTCTCTCCGATAGCCAGAGGAGAAAAAACGCCACTCCAGAAGGTTGTTTGAGACACAGCTCCCTCCTCAAACATCCATCGCCTTGCCGAGCGGAAACCGGAAGTCGAAACTGATTATCTTCAGCCCGTTTGGACTTTTGACCACTCCAAGGGTATTCACGAAGTGTATGGCTCTGGTAGCAGCCTTTCTAGATCAGCACGGAGTAGTGATCTTTCCCTACGTTGACGACTGGCTGATTGTGGAGAACTCTCAATGTCAGCTTGAACTCGATATCGCTCTCACCTTAGATGTATTAGACGGCCTGGGACTTGTTGTCAACATAGAGAAGTCACAACTACAACTGTCGCAATCCATCCAATTCATCGGAGCTCGGCTGGATTCGTGTATAGCTGCAGCTTACCTGCCTCGAGACCAGTTCGACACCCTTCGGTCACTAATCCATGCCTGTTTCCGATCCCAGAGACTTCCCGCCCAAACGGTCCAGGTACTTCTTGGTCACATGGCAGCTACTACCTATGTGACCAGCCTCACCAGACTCTGGTTCAGTCCGCTCCAACACTGGTTCCTACAGGTGTTCGACCCCCTACGTGACTGTCCAAACTGCTCACGATGCCACGAGCAGTTCAGCGGTCGCTGGGATGGTGGTTGGTTCCGGACAATGTCCTGTCGGGTATGCCATTCGACCCCTCTCAACCAGCCATCTCTCTGATGACAGACGTCTTGATGCTCAGATGGGGAGCCCACTTCGATTCCTATGAGATCATGGGTGTTTGGGATGCCAATGAACAGACATGCCATATCAACCTCCTAGAGCTCCTCGGAGTTCAGAAGGCACTACGTGCATTCAAGACCCTAGTGACAGACAAGACTGTCCTGTTGGTAACAGACAACACATTGGTGATGTACTATCTGAACAAGCAAGGAGGAATGAGATCCCCTTAGCTTCTTCAACTCACACTGGACATCTGGGATTGGTGCGTATGCAGGAACATTTACCTCCAATCCATCCATCTGCCGGGAGAGGAGAATACTCTTGCAGATGGACTCAGCCATTCCAGCCTCTCCATCCACGAATGGATGTTGCACAGGTCAGTGGCCTATTCTGACAATGGGGAACTCCCCAAGTGGACTTCTTTGCATCACCAGAAAACAGTCAGTGCCACCAGTTCTGCTCCAGATGTTGCGCCCCGGGTTCGAGGGGCAACGCGTTCCTCTTCCAGTGGACAGGGCCTTTTCTCTACCTCTTCCCTCTGTTTCCACTGATGACAAGGGATCGTCAGCACTGGAATCGGCAAACTGCGGCGGGACCGAGCGGATGCCATTCTCATCACTCCGTGGTGGCCCCGTCAACCTTGGTTTGCAACCCTCTTACGTCTAGCCAGGCACCGATTCATCTGACTTCCGACCTGTCCTGACCTTCTCACCATTCAGAATGGGAAGGTCAGACACCCAGATGTACCAGCTCTACGACTAACAGCATGGAGGCTATGGCCTTGAACTCATCCTCTGTCCAGACGGATGGGGTCACTATGGTCTCAGATTCATCCTCGGTTCCGAGAGGCTGAGTCTATCCATCTCTGCCTCCAGAGGTTCAGACTGTCATCGACGCTGCCCAACGACCTGTTACCCGTAGATCGTATCAGTACAAGTGGAAAAAGTTTGAAGCCTTTCTGGCTGACCGAGGACTGGCTATGGAACCGTACTCCATCCTGACGGTCTTGGAATTCCTTCTCCACCTGTCTACCACAGGGCTTTTGCTTTCGTCGATCCAGTGCTACTTGGCGGCCATTTCTGTCGAATTCCAGGCTAGAGGTCACCAGTCTCCTTTTATGGATCCAACGGTCAAGAAGTTCTTGAGAGGCTACACCAACCTTCATCCTCCGGTACTCAAGCCTATGCCGACGTGGAGTCTGAACTGGTCCTCTCACAGCTGGTTCAACGCCCCTTCGAGCCCATGGCATTTACTGATTTAAGGCTCCTGACCTGGAAGACTGCTTTCCTTGTTGCTATTACTTCGGCGCATCAAGCTGGAGAACTCTGTGCCTTGTGCTCGGATCCGCCATATACTGCCTTCCTCAAACATAAGGTAGTGCTCCGTCCCAACATCTCCTTCCTCCCAAAGGTGGTGTCGAGCTTCCATTTGAATCAGTCTATCACTCTCCCTGCTTTGATGCAGGACCCGAAGGACGAATTCGAGCTTACCCTCCACTCCATGGATGTCAGAAGGGCGCTCACCTTTTACATCCAGAGAACTGCTCCCTTCAGGAAGTCACCTAGACTGTTTGTTTCCTATGCCAACTCGAGACTTGGAGAACCTATTTCTCTACAACATCTGTCTAAGTGGGTGACATCAACTATATCCCTCTGCTATGAACTGGCCAAGAAGCCATTAACGCCACGTATTTGAGTGCACTCAACGAGGGTTGTCTCCACCTCGACATCTTTCCTCTCTGGGGTTCCTCTACAGGACGTTTGCAGAGCAGCAACTTGGTCATCACCTTTGACTTTCATTTCCCATTACAGACTTGACACTCATTCCAGGAACGAGGCTGCCTTTGGGAAAGCTGTACTTCTGTCTTCTATTCAATGAGTGAGTGTTAATATGTTACCCAAGTTACTTGATTAATATCCTTGATATGATAAGTTCATCAGTTCTGCTTAAGAATGTGCTGTCAATAAATCCAATTGATGTTTGACTGTGCAGCATGGTCCTAGTGTCAATATGTATAGGACATACCCTCCTCCTGGAGTGAAGCTTGCCAGTCTACCCAGCTGTGTGATTCACAGAGACCACGAAGAAGATGGACAGGTTGCTTACCTGTAACCATAGATCTTCGAGTGGTCTTCTGTGAATTCACACAGACCCGCCCATCCTCCCCTCTATGTCCTACTATATCATACAAACATGCTTAATGTTTCCTGATGCTGCTGTTTGTGGCGTCATTCAAGGAACTGAGGGGAATTAGGCAGGAGCACCTTATAAGGGACTGTTAGGGTGGGTGGAGTTACCGGCAAAAATGTATTAATGTACATTCTGCCTAGAGATTCCAGAAGGTTCCAAATGCTCTGCGCAGGTGCAGGAATAACCCAACTGTGTGAATTCACAGAAGACCACTCGAAGATCTATGGTTACAGGTAATGAACCTGTCCTTCTCATTCCTGGCTCATTAAACAGGCCAGAGCAGGAATGGGTATGGATAAAGAGATTGATGAATGGCATCTTACAGCAAGGAAGGTTCTAACATGCCTGAAGGAGGCAGTTGTAAGATATCTACTGAAAAAGCTTCCCCTGGATCCCACCATATTGGATAACAATTGACCAGTCTCCACGTCCCAATTTTGGGTAAGGAACTGCAGCATGTGGTGGCCTCACAGCTCCAGAGGTTCATCAGTTCTGCTTAAGAATGTGCATGAGGCAGACTATCTAGTCCCATTTCAATCTTGCTTCAGACATGGTTATGGGATAGGTACAGGTTTGTTACCTTGGTGGACGACCTTTGCTAGGAACTGGACTGGAAGAATGTGTCCTCCTGTTGGTTCTGCTGGACCTCTTGGAAGCTTTTGATATTGTGAGAGTATGCCTGTATGTATGATTGTGTGTATGCATGGGTTCCTGTCGATCCTAGAGAAGCAAGGCCTTAAAAGACCCAAATAAAATGGATGCCACACAGAGCATTGCTAAGAGGTGTATCTTGGAAGCCGGACTGAGAAATAAGGAAGACTTGGCAGACGAAGCGAAAATGTTAACCAAGCAGAACTTGAACAATTTTACTTGTCAGCTTGGCCTGGGGAAGTTTGGTACAAACAGAACTTCCCAGTGGACTGCTAGTGGACTGCTGACCATGTATAACATAGACAATACCAGCTGTCGGCATGATTGAGGGAGTTCTTTGCGAGCACAGAACATACCTTGCTCTGCCTAAGGAACTGTTCTAATCTGAAAAGCCTGCCTTTCTCAAGGAAGGAGATGAAAAAGGTATAAAACATGGGACTTTTTCCAGCCTCAGACATGGTTCCTGAACCCACAGCAACGGACCATCCGGCCTTCGTGGATCACTGGATTCAAAGGGGTCGTATGTGAGTATGTCTGTGTGAGAGCGTGTGTGATTGGAAAAGAGCTCTTGATACTTAATTGAATGTCTAATGTCTGATGTCTAAATAAATGTTACATGCATAGTGCCTGAAAACCAAATTTGGTCTCTCTGTGCCTTTTTGCCTGTCATTTGTCTGGGGAAATCTTAAACACTACCTGATTAAAAGGACCTTTATATGGTCATAACAATATCATTAATCATGGCAGCTTTCTAGGGGGTTGTCTATACAAGGCCAAAAGAAACGGATTGCCCTGCAGTAGTAGTAAGTTGCAGCAGCTGTGACTTGTCTTAATGGTTTTACAGCCCCTATAAACTTTGCATGTCCTCTAGGCAAGATGGCGGCTGCAAGTGAATTACTTGCATTTTTAAATCTGCTGCTGCTGAACTTAAAAAAAAACAACTATTTCTACAATGTGCATAAGTGATACTTTTTGCACATTGCACATTTACAAAAAGAGAGAGAGAGAAAGAGAGAGAGAGAGAGAGAGAGAGAGAGAAAAGACAAAGCAACACTCCATTTTATCGCCTCAGTGATTGCTCACTAAGGTGAAATCAAAGGTGGCAGCTCTGGGCGTTTGCCCTGTTAGTAAGCCTCGCCCATGCACTCCTACAGCCAATCAGGTATGTGCTTCCTCTCATATTGGAAAGTGATTCTTATTGAATTGCTTGTCCCAATGAGTGGGAATGCACATTCCCCTTGCTGTTTTTTTAAAACTCCAGGAAAAGCCGCAAAAGCCTTTCCTGTGGAGTTTTTGCCATTTTGGGCCCCTCTCCTTCACAATACAGCAAAACAACACAGATTGCCATTAGAACAGGTCGCCTTCTCCTCATATTCTGTGAGGAGTATTTTTGTTGTTTAGACAACCCCTAGGTTGCCTAGCTGGGATGGGACTTGGCAGCATTGTTTTATAGTACCTCTGTTCTTTTTTTGGAGGGGATTGTGCAGAAGGTGGTACTGTGGGGTTCCAACTTGTCTCTTACCCTTGCCTGTTGTCCTATGGAGTCCCTCAGGAGTCTGTTCAGGGTCCCATGCTATTTAAAATACAGACAGGCCCCCATACCTGTGGGGGGGTATGTTCCTGGACTTACTGTGGGTACTGGAAACCATGGATAAGAGTGAACCCTATTAAAATGAATGACTTCTGGCCCAAGCATACCATAGAATCGTGCTAGAGAACCTAGAAGATGCCTTAGAGAGATGGTCTCTCTAGACATCTTCTATGTCCTCCAACATGACTCTATGGTCAGCTTTCAGCAGAAGCATACCATAGAGTTGCACTGGAAGATGCCTAGAGAGTGACCATATTTGTTTTGGATGCTGGTAAGTGAATCTGCAGATACAGGTCCCACAGATATGGGGGGTGGGGTCATACTGTATACATGAAACTATTGGGAAAGGTTGTCCTGAGTTGGGAACGGGTCTCTTCACTATGCTGTTGAAATGCAACTCTATTTTTTCTTTCTGCCTAACTTTCCACCTAAGTTGTTTCCATTTTAAATTGGTGTCCATCTTCAGTAATGGACTGGAGGAGGGCAAACAAACTGAAGCTTAATCCAGAGAAGACAGAGGTGCTCCTGATTGGTCCAAAGGCAGATCAAGGAACAGAGATTCAGCCTGTGTTGATAGAGTTACATTTCCCCTGAAGATGCAGAGTCATAGTTTAGATGTATTCCTGGTTTCATCTCCAAGCAGTGATCAGGTGTATGCTTGCACAGTTAATGAAAATACACCACCTATGCCCAATCCTGGATATGTCTGATCTGGTCACAGTGACACATGCTTTGGTTGCATCCCATTCAGACTGCTGTATTGCACTTTACGTTGGGCTGCCTTTGAAAAGTAGCAGAAACTTCAGTTGGCTCAAAAAGCTGAATCCAGATTGTTAACTGGGGGCTGGCTACATACAACTCCCTTGTTGCAACAACACCATTGGCTGCCTGTCTGTTTTCAGGCACAATTAAAAGTGCAAAGTTCTGACAATTAATGTCCTATAAAGCCCAGGTCCGAGCCATCTAAAAGACTGTATCTTCCTATATGACTTCTCTGGGCTCTAAAATCTCCAGGAGGGTCCCTTCTCCTGATCCTGCTACCTTCACAGGTATGTTCGCTGAGAATACAGGAGAGGGCCTGTTCAGTTGGGGCTCCTAAATAGGGTAGGATAGTTCCCTCCTTGCTATCCTTTTGACAACAAGCAAAAACTTTTTTTCCGTCCAAGAGGAACTGACTGTAAGAGTTTTTAACAGTGTGTAGTTTTACTGACTTCTGTGTATCTTTTGCCTCATAGACGTGTTTGAAATGGTTTTAATTCTGTGGAGTTTAATTGCATTTTAACAATAGGTTTTTGTATGTTTTTACTTATGTAAAATGAAATAAATGAAATAAATCTTTATTGCTAAAAGCTATAAGCCGTTGCAATACAATTACTTTAAGTAAGTTAGAACACACATACACAAACAATTACAAAACCATACAATGATAATAAAACCATGAATATCCAAAATATAAAACTATAAGGAATTAAAACTTTATTGTACAGACCCGTTTACATATCAGTACTGTGAAATGTTTATTGCTGGTTTTGATATCTGGCTCTTATCTTATTAGCGGCCAAAGCAAATTTTGCCACCATATCAGTGTGGTACACATTGTTGCCAGCTAATAGGACACAAATTTGTTCAAGAGGAGAGTGATTAACCAAGGAATAAAGGATGTAACCTAAAAACGTTTGCTTTGGAAGTATGTATAGAGAGCATTTCAGCAAATAATGTTGAAGGTCCACCACTTCCCCTGTCTCGCATATACAAAACTTTTGAGTTACTGGGATATTATTGTATCTTCCTTTCAAATAAGCAGACGGCATACTCTGAAAGCGTAATGCCATATATGCTTTTCTTAATGGAGGCAATGTAAGAGCAAAAAAAATCTCTCCTTTCCAAAAGATGTTTTATACAATGGGTACCATAATGAAAATGCAGTTTGAGAAAGCACATACATATCTCCCCACTTAGAAACAAGATATATTTTCTCCTTGACTAGTTGTTTAAATTTGTTAGAAGTATAAATTTGTAAGGCCTCTGGATTGATCCCATAGGAGAGAAGTATTGCGTTAACTGATTTTGCCCATACGCTTTGCTCAGAGGACTGTAATTGCTCTATAAAGCATTTTTTTGGAAGGCAAGAATCACTCATTCCATCCAGCTTTATCCAATATAGAGCTAGGGCCATATGAACACCAGATTGTAAAGAGACTAGCCCCGTTTCAGCTCTTAGAAAGGGAGTGGGAGTACCTTTTGGCACAACTAACTAGGATTTCAGGAAGGCATTTTCTACAGGTTCAAGAGGAAAAACACTATTATGTCCCCATATCACGGCACCATATAATAATTGTGGAATTATTTTTTTCTGAAAGACCTCAACAGAGAGGGCAACCAAATTCCCCCCCTGAGACCTATGGAATCTCAAAAGGGCACTGATAGGGTAGGAAGATTTCAGCTTAACTGCTTGGAAGTGTAGCTTTCAGGATAGATTTGATTGGAACCCTACACCCAGGTATTTAAAATAAGATTGTTGATCTATAGGTTTTTGTATTCAGACTCCGTCTATGAGGTTTTCTCTTCTTCCCAAAAACTACCACTTTTGTTTTAGCGTGGTTAACAATTAGTTGTTTCCTTGAGCAGAAAACACTTAGCTTATTTAATAGTCTCCTCATCCCAACTATGGTGGTGGAGATCAAAACAATATCATCAGCATATAAAAATACCGAGAGATTAGTTTCTAGAATGGAAACTGGAAAATATTCTGAGCCACATAGCTCTCTAGTAATGTCATTTATATAAAAATTAAATAAAAAGGGGGCCAAAAGGCATCCCTGCTGTACTCCTCTTACTGTGGATATGTTATCTGACAATAGTCCGTTGTACCCTAGTCTAACTCTAAGGGATGTATCAGAATGTAATTTACGAATTAAGAAGAGTAACCTTCTATCAATGTTGGTTGATGCTAACTTCAGCCATAGGCGCTCTCTTTCTATAAGGTCAAAGGCAGAACTGAAGTCTATGAAAGCAGCATAAAGTTCTTTTCTATCTTTGTGAATATATTTTTGAATCACGTGTTGTAGAACGAAGCACTGGTCTATTGTAGATAAGTTTTTACTTATTTTTTTAAAATGCTTTGAACTGTGTTTGTTTTTTTAAAAAATTGTAAGCCACCTTGAGCCCCAGCTTTGGGGAAAAGACTGGATAGAAATCAAATAACAGTAATAGTAATATAATCATTACAGCATTTTCCAGCTTCATTTAATATAAATGTGATCATTACTTCATTTAATATAAATGTGATCATAAATGTGATCATCCCTTCTAAGCTAAATACAATTGAATTTTTTTTTAGCTTATTAACAATTAATTTATTAATCTGTTACTACCAACTTTTCCATGTCTGGCCCTCAGGTACTAGTTTATTTTCAATAGAATTTAAAATAATTCAATTTAAAATAATTCAGGGAAAAAGAAGAAAAGAAACTACCAACACTTAAACAGCAATTCCCTGCATTCACAAAAACTGCTTCCTTAAGCACTTATCTAGTACACAAGTACTGGAAACTTACCACAACATTCTGGACACATTGTATTATTGTTCATAGCACTTGTGTTTTTTCCAAACCCTGGTCTGCAGTGGTCTACTTTAACAGCAGTGAGAGTGCCAGGAACAAGATGTAAATGATCAATGTGAGAGGAGTTAGTCTTCTGGGCTTCAAAGAACTCCTTGATATTTTCATATGCCTAGAAGTGCAACAATACACAAAGATAACTATATTAACATGCCCCTAAGTAGAACCTAGCTGGAAGGGGGGATATAGATATAATATGTTGCAGGATGCTCTTTCATGGCTCCATGATGGCTAATGGCATAATGGGCAACAATGTAGGATGCAGGTTTTGAGCCATTATAGGGCAAGAGACTGGACAGAATAGAACAGGAATGGGCAACTGGTCTCCCAGTTGTTGGACTACACCTCTTCATCAGCCTTGGCCAGCTAGCCAATGGAAAGAGATTTTGGGAGCTGTGGTCCTACACCATATTGTAAGGTGGAGGCAGAAACAGAAAAGATATTCTTAAAGATTCCCGGCTATGCCACTTCTTCTAAAGCTACTGAATGATGGGTCTTACAGTCCTTTCTCTCCTTCTAGCCAGGGTGCAAGTTAATTCTTTATTCTATTTGCAAAGATACAATCACAAGGCAGAAAACAAAGAGGCTTAGCTTGCTTGCAAGAGAAAGTAGCCTAACCACATAGAATGGCAGGAAATTTAGGCTCGTTTCAGTTTGACTATACAATTGTCCCTCTGTATCCATGGATTTGGTATTCGCAGATTTAAGTATTCATGGCTTGAAAATATTCTTTAAAAAATAATAATCCAAAAAGCCAACCTTGATTCTGCCATCTTGTAGAAGGGACACCATTTTGTTATGCCACTGCATAGAATGGGACTTGAGTATTCACAGATTTTGGTATCCACGGGGGGTCCTGGAACCAAACCCTAGTGAATATGAAGGGACAGCTGTATATCTTTAAGTAAACTAAGTGTCAAAGCATTCAAGCTGATGCTAAAAGATATTCTGCTTTGCTGATAAGAAAACCACAAGATGTCTAGACACAAACAAAGGATGGAGGGTGGAGAATAGAAGCTAAACCTTTAGTCGAACTTTCAGCCACCTATAGCTTGATTAAGATTTATTATATCATTAATTTGCTTCTAATTAGACCACGCCATCCCCTTGAACATGCGCACTTGTGCCTTGATGACATAGATGATGGCATACCAGAGGGAGATGTGTCAAATAACCTGATTGGTCCTTCTGTATATGCAACGAACTGAGCTGAACTTTAAAGTTCAGCTTTGTCAACTGTTAAACGGCATCCCAAATTTCTTTCAGTACCCATTTAGCTAAATGAAAATAAACTGAGCTTCAAATCAAAACACTGGTTGCCTATTTCCGTTCTGCTTCGTCTGTGAGCTGTTCCCTTAAGGCAGAGCTAACAATATGGAGGGCCACAACTGCCCACTCAGGAGCAGAGTTTTGATAATAGCACAGAAGCTACTACCTAAGAGTCTGATTTGCATGATGCTTCCTGCCTACAGTGTTGCATACTGCTTTTTGGACTCATTGGTATCACTTCCTTACGCTAAGCCACAAGACTTGTCGAAGACTTGTACATCCCTTTTAACCTGGCCACAGCTAATACTATGCCCTTCCTCCACAGATGAGTGAGGAGAACAGTGTTTTCCCCAAACTCACTCAGAGTGGTCCATTAAATAGACACCTTTAATCCTTAGTAGTACAGTTGTCCCTCCACATTCACGGATTTGACATTCACGGATTTGAGTATTCACGGCTTGAAAAATATTCTTTAAAAAATAACAATCCTAATAGCAAACCTTGATTTTGCCATCTTATATAAGGGACACCATTTTGCTCTGCCATTGCATATAATGGGACTTGAGTATTCACGGATTTGGGTATTCACGGGGGGTCCTGGAACCAAACCCCAGCGAATGTGAAGGGACAACTGTACATGAATACTTAACAATGAATTTTAAATTTAACAATGATTTTGCATTCTCATAAATTATTATTGTTGATGTTGCCATCATCATATAGAATGTTGTTCTCCAAAATATTATGGTCATTATTATAATTCAGCCTTTTAAAATAATGCTTCACCTTTCTGATGTTGCCTGTAGAATTTTCACATTGAGAACTTCTGCAGAGATCTGCCATAGTCAGCATGAAAGGAAATACTGCAGATTAAGAGAAAGTGGGCAAAGATTTTAATATTTAACTGGATTTTTGTGTGGTACTTCTGCACAAGTGTGAGCTGCTGAAGGGCATATACGATCTAACTCTTCCAAAAGTTCTACTGCTGTTCACTATGTCTCTCCATTTAAGAGGTTTTAAAACAAACATTTGTTTTTGCCCCTTTTTTTCAGACAGCAACTTGCTTCCATGTATTTATTGAAAGTAGTTATCAATTCCATTTCTGCCCACAGGGCTCCTATGACAATGCAACAAAAGATATATTAAAACATAATATAAAAGCAAATTTTAAAGATCATTTTAAAAGCCAATTTTAAAAAAATGAATGATCAGAGATAATATTTCTATTTTAACCACTTGAGAGAAGCTCAATAGAGAGGGAGCCAGCACAATTTTCCTTGGAGGACATTCCAGAAGTGAGGTATTGCTATGGGAAAGCTTTGAGGTGGCAGGACAAGGAAGAGGGCTTAAGGTGAAGATCTAAAATTCTAGGAAGGCTTACATGGGAGGAGGAAGACTGGACAATATCCCAGCCTCAAGCCATTTAGGGCTTGAGTCTATGCTGGGTGCAAACATGAAAACAGTGAAAGGTGAACTGGGCCCTAGGCCACTGATTGTTATATAAAGGCTTAAATCCAATTATAACATAAAAATAAAGATCAGAAAAAACACAGAACACCAGACTAGAATATTAACAGTAAAGTTAGACAGAATGAAAACTGGAGAACTCAAAACTCTCATCAAATTTCCACAGGACTACATTGCAATTATTCTTGTTCTCTTCACTAGCAAATACAAAGGACAACTATTTGCTCTGTTCTGGATTTATGGCATAAATTATGGGGCAAACCGAGATCTTTTCTTCTCAAATCAGTACAGATATACCCCAGTTAACAAAGCCACTGACAAAGAGATTCCTTTTTACAAAGTCTTCCCCTCTTTTCTCCTTGTCTTTTATCTAGTTGGGATTCTTGTTTTTAGCAGCACTGGCATTGGGAGAATGGTGAAGGAGGGCTGGAGACATACAGACTTTCCATGTTAGCAGTTGTCCCTCCGTATCCACGGATTTGGTATCCACAGATTAAGTATTTGCAGCTTGAAAATATTCTTAAAAAAATAATAATCCAAAAAGCAAACCTTGATTTTGCCATCTTATAGAAGGGACACCATTTTGTTATGCCATTGCATATAATAGGACTTGAGTATTTACGGATTTTGGTATCCACAGGGGGTCCTGGAACCAAACCCCAGCGCATATGAAGGGACAACTGTATATTTGCAGTAACAATGCAAGAAAGCTTGAGCAGGGAAAGAATAGGATTCTTCTTTAGCCCATTCTATTAGAGCCTACAGAAGGCAAGATAAAGAGCAGCAGCCTCCAGAATCCTTTACTGTATATTTTTGAACAGCAAAACATCCCTCGCCAGCATCCTCCAACAAGCTGAAAAAGCACCGAACTATAATTTTGCCACCAAAATGGAAATCACAAGAACAGTGGTCACTGGTGAAAGAAAAAGTCATTCCTCAATTCATTTTGGAAGGAGCATGCAAATGGTCTCTAGAAGATTCAAAATGTTTCAGTTTATTTATGGAAGGCTTGCCAGACCTGGTAGTTTCATTTCATATGTGCATACTTTTAGTTTATTGAAACATGCTGAACTGCTCTTCTTTTTTGTGATGTAGGAACCTATCCCTATTCTTTCCATGTTATTTCTGCCTCTGGTACCAAATGTTTTGTTAAAGAACTAATGCCTAGGAACATATCTACCTCATCAACTATTAACGAAGGTCAGGTAACCCTTGCATAAGCAGACAAAAATGTTTTGAACCTTCTAGAGACCATTTGAAGGTTTCTACCAAAATGCCTCCAGGGATGACTTTTTCTTTCTTATCATTTCCATTTTGGTGAGCTTATCTGCTCTCCCCTTTCTCTCTGTATTGCTATTCATCCATGTTGGGTAAGGGATTCTGAAGGCAGCTGCTCTTTACCTTGCCTGTTGCTGTATATTATGACTTGGTGTTTTAATTAACATACCTAATTAAGATAACGTTATTTTGTCAGGGATCTAAAAATAACAATAAACAAAGTAGTGAGTGAAGCTGTCATCTCACCTGAAAACTGAACAGTAAGCTTGTATGTTATCTTTTCCACTGTGTCTGCAGAAGCATGGCATTGTGTACTCCACTGTTTGATCTCACAATTCAGATTGGAAATTAAGCTCTCCAATTTCCCTAACAGATATTTCTCATATGAAGCAATTGTATTAGTGTTGCAATTTTTAGTTGTGAATCCGGATGACAGACATATACTTTCAAGTGGCAGATGATACACTATTTAAAAAGAAATAAATAAATTGTCTCAACATTGCATTTGAATTATTCAAATTATCTGCAGTATAGTTCTCTCAAGCATACAGTATGAGTGTGAAGACACACCCAACTAAAGGTAATGGCAGGTTTGGGTGTGCAACGCCAGTACCCTGGTGAGATCAAACTCTTTTACCCAAAAAGGCTCTGATGCTGAATATAAAGTTCAAAAAGGGAGGAAGTTTATTTTAAAGAACAAAAGTAAAGGGCTTTCTCCTCCTCAGCTCTAAAAGCTTGAAATAAAGGGTACTTTACAGTTTGAGTTTCAGCAATCTTCAGGGTGTCATCTATCTGGGTTTGATCTTGGTTTGATCTCCTCACTCAATGGAGCTGGTGCAGGGTCTTTCAGCTCCTGATTCCCTTGACTTATTTGTTGTTGGTAACTAATTTGGCTAAATGGTGTAAGAAATGCCCTTCCCAGCTGTCTGGGCCTGTTTGCCACGAATAAAACAGCTCCCTGCAAGCTCACAGCAAAGACTGAGCAAAAAACAAAAAAACTTCTAGCTAAACAGAGCTTGCTGGGAAGGGACAAACCAAACCTGGAAAAATGCAGGGGAATTCTTCAGCTCCTCCCACTACTCTAATACAATGAAACATTCCTATACTCAGACATACTAAGGCCTGAACTAAAATGAAGGAAAATGCAGGGGAGATTCAAACAGTCCTGGCTGGACATCACAATGAGTATGTGTCAAACTGTAATGTAATCCACATTTAGTTGATTAACAGCTAAATATACCAGTGCTTGCAGATTTCTGCAGGAATTGAACTCTCTTGTAGTCTATTTTGGCGGGAATGAAGTGCCTCATCCTATCAATGTATATTTTTAAGGACATGAACAAGAACCTCATCCCCATCAAAATCTCTATCCAGACAGAGTCCAAAAGTCATTATCACACTTTACCCCATGTTATATCTGATCATACAAATTCTCTTTTGTTCTTTAACACATTGCAAACAACTCTTAACCCTTGATGGTTTTGAACCATCCGTCTTTCTGCTTCATTAGATGAGCCTGGGTTCTAGTGATATGAGACAAGGGGGGGGGGAAGCTATCCCCTGTCCATTCCCCCCACACCATGTATAATTTTGTATACCTCCCTTACTTGCTTTTTTCTAAAACAAATAACCTTTCCTTGTGGAAGAGCCAAGCCCTTTATTATTTTCACTGGCATTATTTGCACCTATTCAACCGCCATTTCTTCCACCAAAGTTTTCTTCCTTTTGTTTCCAGTGTTTCAGCAAGCCATATTCTTAACCATACTGGACTTGAAGTTTGCGGTACTTTTCCTGATTTATGGTATCATAGAATCATAGAATTGTAGAGTTGAAAGAGACCACGAGGCCCATCCAGTCCAACCCCCTGCCATGCAAGAAATCTTGATTAAAGCATCCCCAAGAGATGGCAATCCAGCCTTTGTTTAAAGACCTCCAAGGAAGGAGACCCCACCACACTCCGAGGGAGTGTGTTCCACTGCTGGACAGCTCTTACTGTCAAAAAGTTCCTCCTAATGTTGAGGTGGAATCTCTGTTCCTGGAGCTTGCATTCATTGCTCCGTGTTCCAGTCTCTGGAGCAGCAGAAAACAAGCCTGCTCCATCCTCAACGTAATACCCCTTCAAATACTTAAACAGGGCTATGATATCGCCTCGGTCTTTTTTTCAGGCCAGCTCCCTAAGTCTCCCAAAGTCTCTCCTCATAAGGCATGATTTCCAGACCTTTCACCATTTTAGTCGCCCTTCTCTGGACACGCTCCAATTTGTCAATATCCTTTTTGAATTGTGATGCCCAGAACTGGACACAGTATTCTAGGTGCGGTCTGACCAAGGCAGAATTGAGCGGCACTATTACTTCCCTTGATCTAGACACTATACTTCTATTGATGCAGCCCAAAATCACATTGGCCTTTTTAGCTGCCGCATCACACTGTTGACTCATGTTCAACTTGTGGTCTACTACGACTCCTAGATCCCTTTCGCACGTAGTCTTGTTCAGCCAGGTCTCTCCCATCCTATATCTATGCATTTCATTTTTCCGCCCTAAGTGCAGTACCTTACATTTCTCTGTATTGAATTTCATTTTGTTAGCTTTGGCCCAGCTCTCCAGTCTATCCAGGTCATTCTGAATTTTGATCCTGTCCTCTAGGGTATTAGCTACTCCTCCTAATTTGGTGTCATCTGCAAATTTGATAAGTATGCCCCTAATTCCCTCATCCAAGTCATTGATAAAGATGTTGAATAGCACTGGGCCCAGGACAGAACCCTGTGGCACCCCACTGGTCACATCTTTCCAAGACGAAGAGGAGCCACTGCTGAGCACCCTTTTGGTTTGGCCAGTCAACCAATTACAAATCCATTGAACTGTTAACTTGTCTAGCCCACATTTTACAAGCTTGTTTGCAAGGATGTCATGGGGAACCTTATCAAAGGCCTTACTAAAATCAAGGTATGAGATATCCATAGCGTTCCCTTCATCTACCAAGCTGGTAATTTTATCAAAAAAAGAGATTAGATTAGTCTGGCATGACTTGTTTCTCTGAAACCCATGTTGGCTTTTTGTGATTATGGCATTGCCTTCTAAATGTTCACAGACTCTCTGTTTAATGATCTGCTCTAGAATCTTCCCTGGTATTGATGTCAGACTAACTGGACGATAATTGTTGGGATCCTCTTTTTTTCCCTTTTTGAAGATGGGGACAATGTTTGCCCTCCTCCAGTCTGCTGGGACTTCTCCTGTTCTCTGGGAGTTCTCAAAGATTACATTTGCCAGCTCTTTTAATACTCTTGGATGTAGTTCATCTGGTCCCGGAGATTTAAATTCATTTAGATTAAGAAGGTATTCCTGTACTACCTCTTTGTGCTGTACTTCTGTGCTGGATTTCCCCTATTGTGTCCTCTGTTCCCTTATCCTCAGGTTGATCACCCTTTTCCTTTTCTGAAAACACTGAGGCAAAGAAAGTGTTGAGTAATTCTGCCTTTTCTCTCTCCCCTGTTAGCATTTTGCCATCTTCTCCACGAAGTGGTCCTACCATTTCCTTCTTCCTCCTTTTGCTGCGGACATAACCCCCAAAACCCCTTTTTATTGTTCTTAACCTCTGTAGCAAGCTGAGCTCATTCTGCACTTTAGCTTTTCTGACTTTACTCCTACATGTGTTCGCTATCTGTTTGAATTCTTCTTTGGTGATTTCCCCCTTTTTCCATTTCCTATACATGTTCCATTTAAAACTTAGCTCCGTTGAAAGTTCTATAGTCATCCATCCTGGTTTCTTGAGACACCTCCCATTTCTCTTCCTCATTGGTACTGTTTGAAATTGTGCCTTCAGTATCTCCCTTTTGAGAAAGTCCCATCCGTCTTGAGGTCTCTTCTTTTTTAGTATTCCTGACCATGGGATCACCCCCAGTATTTCCCTGAGTTTATTGAAATCAGCTCTCCTAAAGTCAAGAATGCGTGTCTGACTATGCCTGGCAACGCCTTTCCATTGTATAACAAACTCCAGGAGAACATGATCATTCTCACCTAAGAATCCTACCACTTGCATCCCATTAACCAGGTCATCCCTGTTGGTTAGGATCAGATCTAAAATAGCTGACCTCCTTGTTGCCCCTTCCACCTTTTGGACCATGAAATTGTCTTCCAGGCAAGTAAGGAATTTGCTAGACCTTGAAGGTTTGGTTGAGTTAGATTTCCAGCAAATATCAGGATAGTTGAAGTCACCCATCACTACGTCATCTCTCCTTTCTGCGTGTGTGGTCATCTGTTCTAGAAAGGCATCATCCAATTCCTCCATCTGACTTGGGGGTCTGTAGTAGAGTCCCACCATAGTATCCCTGTTGTTTCCCTCCCCTTTAATTTTTATCCAGATGCTCTCCACCTGGCTTCCAGTGTTGATGTCATGGATCTCTTCACTGGTGTAAATATCCCTGACATATAATGCTATTCCTCCTCCTTGCCTGTTTCTCTTATAAAGGTTATACCCGTCTATTCCTACATTCCAATCATGCAACTCATCCCACCAGGTTTCAGTAATGACTATTATATCATATTTGCTTTGTTGTGCTAGGAGTTCAAGTTCATCTTACTTATTTCCCATGCTCTGTGCATTAATGTAGAGACATCTAAGATCATGTGTTCCCTTTACGTGCTGCCTGTGCAAGTTTTCTTTACTCCCACTGTTGGGTCCTTACGCTGTTTGCCTTGTTCCCTCTATGACAGTTTGACTATTTTCTCCAGCCCTTTTGCCTGTCTCCCTCCCCCATATGACTCAGTTTAAAGCCCTCCTGATCAAATTCTTGAGACTGTTGGCAAAAATGTTTCTGCCAACTGTCGTGAGATGCACCCCATCCCTTGCCAGAAGTCCCCTTCATGGAACCGCAGCCCATGATCCAAGTATCCAAATTGTTCTCGGTGACACCATCTACGGAGCCAGTTGTTTACGTCTGCTGTTTTCCTCTCCCTTCCTGGACTGTGCCCCTCAACTGGCAGAAGAGACGAGATGACAACCTGTGCATCCATTTCTTTCAGCTTCCTCCCCAGAGCCTCATAATCTCTTCTGATCTTCTGAAAGCTGTGCCTTACAGTATCATTGGTTCCCACATGGACCAAAAGGAAGGGGCAATGATCTGTAGGCTTGACGAGTCTTGTCAGCCCCTCGGTCACATCACGGATCTTTGCCCCAGGGAGACAACACACCTCCTGAGACATCTTGTCAGGCCCACAAACCACTGCTTCTGTACCCTGCAGCAAGGAGTCCCCCCACCACCACCACACGCCTCTCCCAAGGCTTCGCAGCTGCTGTTCCTTCAGTGGTACTCTCAAGATCCCCTGCTCTGCCCCTGAAGTCTGTCCATTCTGTTCTCCCTCGTTGTCCTTAATAAGGGAGAGGACTTCAAATTGATTCTGTAGCTGCAAGCTGCTCGAAGAATCCCTGGATTTTCTTGTTCTGTGTGTGACATTCCTCCAGCTGTCTACCTCCTGTATCTGTGAAGTGACCCTCTCCTCCCCAGCCATTTCCTCTGTGCGGTCCCTGTCCAAGACTGTTTGTTCTGTTCTGTATGTGTGCTACTTGAGCATAAGTTATTTGAATAATCTCTCAGTGTTCTGGCCCTCTTGATTCCGCCCTTTTAATTGTCAAATGTGATTATGTTGGACTTGCCAGTTGTGTACTTACATATAAATTGAACTTGACAGCACTGTGATTGCTGTTTCCAATCAGTTCAACACTGTTAATATTTTTCAGCATCCTCTGAATGCCAGTTAGGATTAAATTCAAGATCCACTGCCCCTCTGGTTAATTCCATAAACAAGTCTTTTGGGGCACATTCATTTTTATTTGGGAGATGGGAAGATCTCAATGTGCACCCATAATTCTGGTTCCTCCCAAATTCCATACTCTCCTGAATATTTTTAAAATTAGCTTTATTGAATGCTCTTTATATACAGCAGCAATGTAAAGCCAGTATATAAACAATACATAACATAAAATAGAAAACATTCACTAGGCATGCAGGGAGTTACACTTTTGAGAACTGTTCCTTTCCTATACCCTCCCTCCCTGTTTTAATTTAGACTTCATTTTTTCCCTTTATTATAAGGATATCAAAGCATTTTTTTTTTGCCTTTTCTAAAGCTCCAACAGAGAGGTTAGGTTGTCCCCTTCCCCCCAAAAAACAGATAAGGCAATGAAAATGGACTAATTCGGACCAATTTATATGCATAGTTTCTGGGCCTCAACTGCAATCCAATCCTAAAAGATAATGACTCATCGACTGACAAGTTATGAGGGCAGAATTTTTCCCACAGTCATTCACAAGGTGGCACTCTCCCATATCTTTGGATACCATGCTTTTGTTAGCTCTTGAATTTCAGACATTGCTCTACTGAAGGCCTAACTAGGGGCTTGTCCAAACAGTGAAAATAATCCAAATAGCAATCGCATGGAAGGCAATCTGTCCAAATGGACATTCACATCAATACATTTCATCCAGAAGGGGGGGCAGCCAAATCCACTGTAAAGCTCCAAAGGGAAGCCTTCAGAGCTTTTCTCTGAGTTTTTAAAAAGCTCCATAGGGCATGCGAATGTGCGATTGTTAAGACAGTTGCATCCATGTTGCTGCAACCAAGCAGCATAATCTGATTGGCTGGATGAGCATGGGGGTGAGGCTAGCAAACAAACAGGGAAAGCACCTGTTGCCACCATGTTGGATTTTTGGCTAAGTGAGGCTCTTTTTTCTTTCCTTTTTGTAAGTACGAAATATTGCATGTGTGCACCATGGTAAACTGTTTTTTTAGAATTGGTGGCAGCAGATTTAAAAGTACGAGTAAATCACTTGCGGCCGCCATTTTGGCTAGGGAGCATGCAAAGTTTAGGGGTGCTCTTTTGACCATTAAGACAGGTTGCAGCACTGCAAATGGCTGCTTCTTCAGAGGAGATCATATTTTCCCCGCTCGTATAGATGGGACCGCAAAATGATGTTAAGCAATTAAAATATATTGGAAAAAGTATATTCACCACTGCTCCTTTTGTGGTAAATTGTATAAGCAGAATGAAACAGCAGCTTCACTACTTTTCCCTGCCCCTTAAGCAGAAGCTCTAAAAGAAATGGGAAAGGTGGCCCCTCCAGCCAGAAAGCCCCCTATACAGTGTACTATATAGTATACTGTATCAGGCTATACAATTAGCCCTATATGGTGGTGACTCCTTGGAACTTTGCTTTCAGGTGGCAACCAAAACTCTGATTTGTTCTGTCCAGAAGGAGACAATAGACAAGTGGCAGAGTGTATGCTTGTCCTTACTTTCTAGGCAGCACTGTAGTTTCTATCTTCCCAGCTTTGAGAGCCAGATGGTGAGTCACAGAGAGGAGAAGGAGTAATGGCTGCCTTCTCTTACTTAAATACTTTCATCCCCAACCCTAAAAGCCCAGGGAACCACTGTGAGGAGTTGTCTACTACCCCTCCCTGTGAGAGTTCATAGCTGGACATATTAGACACTTTTTGGGATCACATTGGCTTAGGCATACTGGAGGGCAGTCGGAGATCACAATAACCTAAAATGTGTCTAGAAATATAATGGTGGGAAAGCCCAAGTTAGGATTATGCAGAAAGCCCACGTGAAGGGTTTATGCTAACAACCCAGTCGTTAAGGGATATATGCTAATTCTTTCTCTCAGCCCTGGGTATTTCAGGGAATAATTCAATCATGCAAACAAGTGACCTTTCCTCAATCCATACCCTACAGAAATCTCCTCTCACTCCCCCTCCTGTCCAACCTTATGAGACTGTCCATCTAAAGGGCACATTGAACCTGATTCTCCGATCCCAGAGAAACGTAAATCTTCAGGTTCGACCCTTGATACCGGGGTCTTGGTACTGAAGGAGCCAGCTCCTCCAGAGAGATCAGAACCAGCTGAAAGACCTTCAGCTCTGGGATGTGCTCTCCCAGTTGTACCACAACCTGGAGAGAAGAAAAAGAAGAAACACTGTAAGTGCCCCTCTGAGAAGGATGTTTCTCACAAGCCTTGGAGCTCTGCAGTCTCCTCAGCTGTCTTGGTCCTGGCTCCTTGCAAGGAGGTATCCCCTTCAGGGTCACTCTGGACTGTACAGGTTGAACTCAACTCAGCTTCTGAGGAGGAGATCATTGATTCCCCTGTGACTCAGCCTCCACTGATACTACTACCTCCTTGGCAGTCTCCTCTATTCAGCATATCTAGAGCCAGCCTCTTGGGTCTGAGGAGCCTTATTATGAAGTTCACATCATATCATCTGGTGATAATTCATCTGTTGAGTTCCAGCAAAAAGGCGTAGTGACAACACATCTGTTGAATTCCAGCAAGAGAAGACTTGTCTCTGGTTGAGGTACTTGTAAGGACTCAGAGAATTTGGACTGGAAGTACTGGTATTTATTATTGTGGAAGTGTTTGTTTGTATCATATATATGTTTTGTGGAAGTGATTGTATGTATTATATATGTCTTGTAGATCATTATAAAGTATACATAGCATGCACAAAAATTATACTATTGTATTATTGCTATAATACGCAACTAGATTCATATAAAAAACTTTTTGAGAATTGGGTATACAATTCCTCACATAGTGTTATTATACAGTTGTATGTAACCCTGGTGCTGTTATTTCTGGGGTCTTCTACAGCAATGTCTTGTGGGGCCTCTGTTTATAAATTAATTTGAGCTGTAATAAAAGCAATTCTTTATGTGTGTGATATGAACAAGCACTCTCCTACATAATAACTTGACCATTAGTCTAGATCTTTTTATTTATGTATAACTTTGTACAACAGAAATGCCATGGTATTCTTTTCATACATGCAGGTATCTGAGTTATATCACATATTAATGTAATGGATACAAAACAGCTTAAATACTTGGAACCAAAAGTACTAAAACCTTACTTACCATAGACCATGAAATGAATTTCTGTAGTTAGTTGTTCACTGTTATTTATATAATTCACTTTGCAAGTATACGTCCCAGAATCAGTGCCCTTAATGTTATCAATTTCCAAATTACCATCATCACTCAGAACAAAATTGTTTGATTCTGGGAATAAAAACATGCAATCAGATATATTAACATTTTGACATGGATCAACAGTGCAATTTAACAAGTAATAAAGCCACAGACATGTGAAGTTTGTATTTCTCAGGGCCATGAAAGTCCTCTACCCTCAAGTTCAACATTACAATGGGATTCTCTATAGTAATGCATTTCTTGTTGCTGTGTGCCTTCAAGTCATTTCAGAATTATGGTGACCATAAGAAAAACCTATTGTGGAGTTTTCTTGGCAAGATTTATTGAGGGGGTTTGTCTCTTTCCTCTGAGGCTGAGAGAGTGTAACTTGCCCCAGGCCACCCAGTGTTTTTCTGTGGTTGAGCAAGGATTCAGATCCTGGTGTCCCAGAGCCCTAGTCCAACCCTCAAACCACTACACTACACTGACTCTCAATGTACTCCTAGGTATGTGTTTTCCTATAGTAGCCCTTGGTAAAACATACAGTAGTGTGTTGCAAGCAAAGAGAAAGGGAAATCAAAATACAGTAAGCATATTTAAGGAACTAGAACCTGAACTGTTCAATCTCATGATCCTACCATACTAGTTGCACTAATTCCAGAATCATTAGGAGGTTTCAGCAAAGCTTATCATCACAATCAGTCCTATATATTTCTAGCAAGTAGAAAATGAAAAGGTACTAATAAACTCCAGTGCAATAATGCCAGCAGACTCTCCCAAATCATCTATGACTATGGCAAAACTCCTAACTTTATACAAACAGGAAACATGGGACCTAACTCTCTAGAAGCACAAGACCTAGATTAATGGTGTGTGTGTGGGGGAGTTCTGTACCAGGAAATCTGCTTTTTCCAAAGCTCCCATTGGCTATGGGAGGTAGGGGACTTTTAAAACTTATTTCCCAGTAGTGCTGTCCTCTCCCCTTGAAACTAATTGAAGGGAAACTTCCTATTTCTGCTTAAATCTTCCCCAATATGGGGAAGACCCAGCAGGTTCATGGTTGAATCCACTCTTCCACAATATTGTTTGGGGACTTGTAGTATTGGTGGTAATCCTACAACCATGAATCTTTCAGTTTCTTCTAGGGTGAACAAGCTACTCTGCTGATAGAAGAGCTCTCCAGCTCCATTTTAACACCCCTCAGCTTGTCTTCAGCAAGGATTAGGATTACTGGCTACTCTTCCAGCCCCCCGCTCAATCATTATGCCTTGAAATCTATTTCCTATTACACCAACCAAACTCTTTGAGGTTTCCTATCTCCAACAAAGGCAGAACTCTTTCATTGGAGTATAGTTTGGGACTATAATTTTGCAAGTTTTACCTATACAGCATTTAATGTTTTTCCAGATGTAAGAGTACAGAGACTCCTTGAGAAGTTATCCTTGTCAGGGTTTACCAACACTTGACACATTGGATTTTGACCTTTTTTTCAAATATACTTCCATCCCCAGTTTATATCATTTTAAGATTACATTTATGTAAAGACTTTCCTATGCCATCCCTTCCCTATACAGTCATAGGACTTTTTCGGATGGCGATCTGTAACGGAAGCAGCCTCGTCCCCGTTGCGAGGCTGCAGCACGGCAGGGGGTCCGTTTCGGATGACGCTGTCCCCCTACCAATACTGTTGCAGAAGAGCTGGGAGGCTGCAGCGCTATATTTAGTGATTTTCTAATCATGGAAGTTGATCCTTTAACTGATGGTGCTTCTAATGTACCCTTTAAGATCATTTTAAGTATACTAGCTGGACTCGGCATACCATACGCCATTAAAAAAGCTTCTCCAAAATGCTCAGTAGACCTCATGACAACCCTGTAAGGTAGGCCAGTGAGTTTAAATTCCTCCTCCCCCCCCCTTCTCAGCATTCCACACTTTTCCTGGAATTGCTGAGGGTGCTTTGCCACTGCTACCACCACCACAAGTTGACTGCCTGGGTTTTCTTGCAGCGGCAGCAGCATTGTCCCGCCACCACCAGTTGACTGCCCGGGTCCCATCATAGGCAGCCTGTCACTACTGCCAGTTGACTGCCTGGGTCACAATCTGGGCCACAGATTGAGTGACAGGAGTGCATTGTCAGGTGGAGAGTGCATTTGCATGTGGGTGGTGATTGGTTGGGTGAGGATTGGATGTGTTTCCTGAGCAGCCAATCAGCACACTGGGGACAGCAACATACCCAAGAGAAATATATATATATATATGTATATATATGTATATATATGTGTGTGTATATATATATATATATATATATATATATAGTATATTACTGTGATACATAATATATGGTGTGCAAACAACATCCAGCCCAACAAGATCCCCCTCCCTGCTGCAAATAATTAGGCCTTGGATAGGTCAACCTAGATTAGTAGGGCTAAACACTTGCTGCATGGAGCCTTGGAAGAGCAAGTAGGACCCAAACTCCTCACATTGCCCACTCCTTGTTTTAAGGTTACAAATCGCTGAAACACAGATGGTTTTTCATTAGGTATTGCTCTTCAAAACAGAAACAAATGATAGTGTTAAGTGATAAACAGGGTTAATTACTTTTGATGAATGGTCTTGTGCCAATTCGTCCTAATTTTATTCATATCTGTATCATATGGACTGGACTCTGCTTAATGTTTTGATTCCACAATCCAGGGCCATTTCACACTACACAATCACAGCAATCTGATTCCACTTTAACTGCTATGGTTCTGTTACCTGCCCTGACACTCCCCACTCTTTTAATAATTAATTAATTGGCTATATTTCATAAATTGGCTTATTATTAGCACTCCACATAGTTGGTAGTAGACAAGGGGTGCCCAAGTACAAAGTACAAAGAATCAAGGTTTGCTCAGAAAACCTCACAAAGTAACCTGCTAAAATTCCTAAAAGATCCACCCAGGTAAGGATTAAGCAAACCCTGCTTGAACTGGTGAGTTAGGAAGGAAATGGGCTAATTCTCCTTGATGTACAGTACATAGAAATGAGTAATTCAATAATCCCATCAAGGTAGCTGGACAGTCTTTGCCTGAAAAACTGGTTTTTCCTTGCACCTTTCCTAAAACAATAGAGGTTTTCCTGAAACCCATCAGTTTTGATGTTTCAACCATTAGCAACTATTAATACATCTGAAGCATCCATTGTTTACTCCTGGGAAACTCCAGCAGACACTGTATTCCACTCCAACTCATCCCTTCAGGGGGAATATTGGGTATAAATATCATTCTAAAACACCACCAAAGTGTGCACAGCTTCCCTTCCTCCCATCACTGTCAGTCTGTGTCACCAAGGTTTGCAGCTTCTACACGAATCTCTGCTCGTCAGATAGGTATAGTAAAACCTATCATTCTGAACTCTATTCCTCTATCCCAATACCTCCTATTCTCATCAATAGCCTTGTGTGAGTATTTAAAGCCTGAGTGTATGTATGTGTGTGTTCCCCTGATTATATTTCAATAAAAAAATTATTTTATTCCCTGGCTTGGAGTCTCATCAGTGAGTACTGGTAGGCCCCACCATTACCTGGCCTCTCACTGCTACATTTGAGTTAATTAAAATTCCCCATAGAATTATTGATT
Organism: Gambelia wislizenii; assembly: GCA_030847615.1. Lineage (NCBI taxonomy): Eukaryota > Metazoa > Chordata > Lepidosauria > Squamata > Crotaphytidae > Gambelia > Gambelia wislizenii. The sequence goes on from JAUMIR010000006.1 coordinate 60,728,663, forward strand.
TTCAGTAGACATGTGTGGAATTTTCACGAACCTCAATAATTTGGGTAATAGTTCCAGTTTAAGGAATCCTGGGGTTTGAAGTTTGATGAATTCTCTGCCTGAGAATTCTAAGTACCCATTCTTAAATTGTAAATCCCAGGATTTCCTAGGCTGGAGCCATGGTGTGTGTAACATATCCTGCAACGATTGCTGGTGTAATAGCAACCAACAAAAATGCTGTCAATTGCCTTCTGTGACAATAGTAGTTAAATCAACTGTGGGCATGTGTCACATTGTTGAATTACAGAAAACACATATTTAACCAATACTGCTCTGAGAAGCATTATTAAGACTATTTCAGCCCATCAGAGCTGTAGAGAAAGAAACATATCAAAAGTTTACAATCTTAATTATACGTGTAATTAAAACAATTGCTACCTTTAATTATGGTTCCCATAGGTCCAGTCCACAGGTATTTGGGATCAGTTATTCTTTGCATTAACAGCTTTTCAGTCAAGCAGTTCAGAGTTAAATTGGTTGAATCGATATGAACATATACTGGAACTGAAGAAGGAAAAAATATTATTGAAGTGACAAATGGGAATATATAGAAGAAAAGTAATGCAAATGGTATTTTACATTTGCTCCTTGCTCCTGTGCATAAAATCTCTATACAGTTGCCTCTTCACATTCGCTGGGGTTGGGTTCCAGGACCCCCCGTGAATACCCAAATCCGTGAATACTCAAGTCCCATTATATGCAATGGCATAGCAAAATGGTGTCCCTTCTATAAGATGGCAAAATCAAGGTTTGCTTTTTGGATTATTAGTTTTTAAAGAACATTTTCAAGCCGTGAATACTTAAATCCATGAATACTCAAGTCCCATTATATGCAATGGCATAGCAAAATGGTGTCCCTTCTATAAGATGGCAAAATCAAGGTTTGCTTTTTGGATTATAATTTTTTAAAGAATATTTTCAAGCTGTGAATACTTAAATCCACGAATGCCAAATCCGTGAATGTGGAGGGACAACTGTATATAATTCCCTTAGGTATGTTGCTGTTTCCGCTGCGCTGATTGGCTGCTTAGGGAACTGACCAACCAAAGCTTTGTTGGGCAGCCAATCAGCACACTGGAGGCAGGACAATGTGGAAGTTGTAATCCTTTGTAAACATGGTGGCTGTAGAGGGAGTGTGAGTAGCAGGGGTGGATGTGGTGTGTGTGTGTAGCATGGTATGTGCTGGAGCACAGGGGGTGGCGTGGAGGGCTGAGTTTGGCAGCGGTGGGGTGAATTCGGTGGTGGGGAGGTGAGTTTGGAGGTGGGAGGGTGAGTGGTGACAGGGGGGTGAGTTTGGAGGTGGGGGAGAAGTTTGGAGGTGGGGGGTTGAATTCAGCAGCGGGGGTGAGTTCGACGGCAGTGGGGGATGAGTTTGGAGGCAGAAGGGCAAGCGTTGGGGGGCGAGTTTGGTGGTGGGGCGAGTTTGGAGGTGGGGGTGAGTTTGGCAGCAGGAGGGCAAGTGGCAGGAAAATTTGGTGGCAGGGGGTGAGTTTGGAGGTGGGGGGCTGAGTTTGGTGGTGGTGGGGAGAATTTGGAGGCGGGAAGGCGAGTGGCAGTGGGGGGTGATTTTGGCAGTGGGAGGGTGAGTAGCGGGGGGAGTTTGGCGGCGAGAGGGTGAGTTTGGAGGCAGGAGGGCGAGTTTGGCAGCGGGAAAGTGAGTTTGGAGGTGGAGGGGAGTTCAGCAGCGGGAGGGTGAGTTTGGAGGTGGGGGCGAGTTCAGTGGCCAGCCTACCTTACAGGGTTGTCATGAGGTCTACTTGGCATTTGGGGGGGGAGTTTTTTTAACAGCATATGGGACACCCGGTGCAACTAGTAATAATAATATGGAGTTGTGCTTGGTTAACTGCCAAGTCCAGTGAAAGTATGTTACCCTCCTAAAGAGGTAACTCTAGGATTCTATTTTCTTGGGTTGCTTCTTACAGGAATTCCACATTATAGAATCATTGCAGTTTGATATATCACTTTTAACAGCCATGGCTCTTTCTTACAGGGTCCTGGGATTTGTAGTTTTGGTGAGGCCCTGGCACTCCTTTTTGGCAGAGAAGGCCAAAAGATCCTCTCTCTGGCTTTTCTTTGCAAACGAAGATTCAGGAAGGACTCATCCCGCGCTTTCTGCAAGCGCGCTGATGACTAAAAAGGCCAATCCGAGATAAACAAGTCCGGTTGCAAAAAGCACAGCAGAAGGTCTCATTGGGTGATGTTTTTGGGTTGTGATTCTTTCTGCGTTGTCGTTTCTCTTCAAAACTTGTTTGGCATGAGTTTTCAAATAAGGCTGCAGCATTGTGGATAGTGCGTCTCCATGCCTCCCGATGTGAGGCCAGGGCGGACCACTGTTGGTGATCAATTTGGCCAAGCCTGAGATGTTGTTTCAGGGAGTCTTTGTATCGCTTTTTTGCAGTGCCCCTCTTACGCTGACCCGTGGCGAGTTCACCGTAGAGTAGTATTTTTGGGAGGCGATGGTCCTCCATCCTAGAAACGTGCCCTGCCCAGCGCAGCTGTGTTCTCAATATCATGGCCTCAATGCTGGTGATCCCTGCTTGCTCAAGGACAGCAACATTCGTCACATAGTCAGTCCAGTGTATATTTAGGATTGTGTCTAGACAGCGCTGATGAAAGCGCTCGAGGAGTCGTAGGTGGTGGTGATAGGTGACCCATGTTTCAGATCCATAAAGGAGGATAGACAGTACGATGGCTCTATACACACTGATTTTTGTGCTTTGCCTCAGGTGTTTATTGCTCCAGACTCTTTTGTGAAGTCTTCCAAATGCACTATATGCCTTAGCTAATCTGTGATCGATCTCTTTATCAATCTTGGCATCTGAAGAGATGATGCTTCCTAGGTAGGTGAACTGCTGAACGGACTTGAGCGCAGATTTGCCGACGGCAATGTGGGGATGGTGGTGTTCGTCCTGTGGTGCAGGCTGGTAAAGAACTTCTGTTTTCTTCAGGTTGACTACCAGCCCAAACAGCTCTGCAGCTGTTGCGAAGCAGGACATTAGGCGCTGCAGAGCTGCTTCTGTGTGGGCAACAAGGGCAGCATCATCGGCGAAGAGCAGCTCATGGACTAGATAGTTTAGAGTCTTAGTGTGGGCCCTCAGACGGCTTAAGTTAAACAAGCTACCATCAGTACGGTAACGTATATAGATGCCGTCGTCTTCTTCAAGCTCTGCCATAGCCCTTTGGAGCATCGTGCTAAAGAAGATTGTAAATAAAGTTGGTGCAAGAACACAACCTTGCTTCACTCCATTAGTTATAGATCCTGCAACACTATGAATCCCAAGATTCCATAGGATGCAGCTGTGGGACTTAAAGTTGTGTCAAAGAGAGGCTGGATGGCCATCTGTCAGGGTTGCTTGGATTGTGTCTTCCTGCAGGGTGGAAGTGGGTTGGACTAGATGGCCTTTGGGGTCTCTTCCAACTCCATGATAGCAGTAACAGTAATCAAATGCACTACTGTAATTTCATTTTAATACTGCTGGCCTGAGAGTAAGAATCTTTCTCTGTTTGGTGAATGAACAAATGGCCTGTTCCATGTCAATGCTTTTAACAGTAGCCTACTTTATGTGGGGGCAACTGTAAATGCAAAAAGGAGACTGGCATAGCATCAGGGCTAGTTTAAGGCACTGGTGGCATCAGCATCCACAGGGGGCTGCATCCTTGTGGGGGGCCCAGTAGTAACCCTCCTCCTGCAAAAACATTATTAGTAATAATCTGGATATCCTGTACTGTGAATAGCTTAGGTTGAGTTAAGTTACATTGACCTGAGATAAACATATGGGGCCTCCAAAATAAAGCATTGCAGGGGTCCCCAAAATTCTTTAAACCGGTCCTGCATAGCATTTTCCCTGTACACCATTCCCCACTGCAGATGCCTCTAGAAACTTGCCCACATGTATGTTTTCAACTATATCTTTGCATTGGAAACACCAGGGAAAATATGCTTCGGGTGGTAGATATCTGGACAAGGAAGTTACAGGCAAGGAAAAAATTCCCCTCTCCGCCTCCGTCAGTCCAACAGCAGCTTTTTCAAGTTCAAAAGATCTGTCAGGCTACCCTTGCATTCCTTATCATTAGGGCTGCCAGATTTCAGCAAGAGTCTCCAGTTTTCATGGGTCATCTCCAGGCAGGAGACAAGGGTACAAATTCTCCAACTTTGGGGGGTTCAGCGCCAGGCAAGAGGCATGGACTGTGTGAAAATCTCCAGCTCAGCTAGGAAAGCAGCAGCTTGCCACAATTTGCAATACTTAATTGGTTTATTGCTGCAACTTGCAATGGCTCTTGGGGGGGGTGGGTTATGTACAGTAGGACCCCTGTATCCACAGGGGATTGGTTCCGGGCCCCTCCGCAGATGGTGGAATCTGTGTATAATAGCAAACACCATACACCACCTTGCTGCCACCACAGGAGCTTCTCCTGGATGAAGGGGGTACAGGTGAGCTCCCTCCCCCCTCTCTTCCCTCCCCACCATTGCCAACCACAGATAATTGAATCTGGGCTTGGCGAATGAACGGATACAGGGGTGCTACTGTATCTACTTAGTTAGGTTCCTCTTTCCTCTTTGTCATTGTAGTTACTGGGCTCGCCCTCTGCTCTGTCAGAGGATGATAGGGCACTCAGTCCCTAGCAGAAGCCAAAAAACTATCTCAGCAGATTCAGTAGCAACTGGTTCCCGAGAATACTCACACAGAGTGTTTGACGTCCAAATAAGCAGGAGGCACTTTTATCTTCAAAGTCAAACAGTTGCAATATATACAAATATTTACAATTGAAGGAGAAACTGCTTCACCAGGCCTCAGCATTTTCAGGAAGAGAAGAGAGGAGGAAGTGAGCTCTGTTCTGAGCAATTATATATATATATATATATATATACACACACACACACACACACACATCTACAGGACATTGCCCCCTAGTGGCCTAACTAGACATGACGTGGTAGTTCATGCAGTCAACCATTATGACTCAGCATGGTTCTGCAGTTGTTCGGCCATTTTATAATGGAGTTCAGTCTCTAACTCCTGGCAATCTCTGCCTCCACATTATGGATAGAAGCAAGTGTGTGTGTGTGTGTGTGTGTGTGCCTTCAAGTTGCCTCTTGACTTATGACAACCTTATGACTTTCATAGAGTTTTCTTAGGCAAGGAATACTCAGAGGTGGTTTTGCCAGTTCCTTTTCCCGAAATATCACCGACAGCATCTAGTATTTGTTAGCAGTCTTCCATCCAAATATTAACCAGAGCTGACCCTGTTTAGCTTCCAAGATCAGAGGGGATCTGGTGCTTTTGGGTATTTAGGCAGCTAGAAACAAGTAGGCTAGATTAAATGGTCCTTAACCCATCTCCCTAACTAGGCGAGAAAGAGACATCCCCTCATTTCACTCTAAGATTTATGTCTTAATTTCTTAACAGAAAAATACATTGTGTGTAATTGTTTGAATGACAACAGCAAACAAACTGGTACTTAATGTGCAATACTTAACGACATCACCAGGGGGCATGCCTAGCCCTCAGGTTTTAGCTGGGAAATCTCAGGTCCTGGGACAATCCTGAACTGGCAGCCCTACTTATCAGGCTCCGTGAAGGCCCCGGGGAGGGTGGGGGGAGGCCTTGGAAGGCTCCGTGAAGGGCTGGGGAGGGTGGGGGGAGGCCGCGGAGGCCTTCACGGAGCCTTGAAAGGCTCCGTGAAGGCCCCGGGGAGGGAGGGGGGAGGGTGGGGGGAGGCCTTCACGGAGCCTTGGAAGGCTCCGTGAAGGGCTGGGGAGGGTGGGGGGAGGCCGCGGAGGCCTTCACGGAGCCTTGAAAGACTCCGTGAAGGCCCCGGGGAGGGAGGGTGTAGGGTGGGGGGAGGCCTTCACGGAGCCTTCGAAGGCTCCGTGAAGGGCTGGGGAGGGTGGGGGGAGGCCGTGGAGGCCTTCACGGGGCCTTGAAAGACTCCGTGAAGGCCCCGGGGAGGGAGGGGGGAGGGTGGGGGGAGGCCTTCACGGAGCCTTCGAAGGCTCCGTGAAGGCCTGGGGAGGGTGGGGGGAGGCCGCGGAGGCCTTCACGGAGCCTTCGAAGGCTCCGTGAAGGCCCCGGGGAGGGCAATCCATATTCGCGGTTTTTTTACATTCGCGGGGGTCCGTGGAATGTAACCCCCGCGAATGTCAAGGGACAACTGTACTTTCTTACACCCCTTTTCTCATAATCTTCCCCATTCTCCATTTCCCATTTCCATTCAGCATATATATACATCTAAATACAAAAACACAAAAGCAGATTTTTTTTTAAAAAAATGACTTACTCTCTTTCTTTCTATTTAGTGTTTTCATTACACAATTTTACTCCTCCCTCTCTCTTGTTCCTTTTTCTTCCATTCTGGTTCTGTTATGGATATCCTTACTCTTTTCATCTGCTTCTATTATCACTCTATGCTTATTGTTGCCCATTCCCCCCTCCTTTCTTTCCATAGTGGGATTAAAACTTTCCAATCATCACAATTTTTTTGGATTTTTTTCTCATCCAACAGCATCCTTAATTTATCCATCTCATACATATTGTATAGTTTATTAGCCATTCTTCTATTGCTGGTCTGTTTTGACTCTTCCAATTTTTTGCAAATACAGTCGTCCCTTCACATTCGTGGGGGTTAGGTTCCACAGACCACCGCGAATGTGAAAATTCCATTAATAATGACTGCCCTCCCCCTCCCCCGCCAAAGTGACCACGGGGCCTCCAGAGGCCCCATAGTCCCCCGCCTCCCCCTGCCTTCCAAGGCTTTCACAGGGCCTCTGGAGACCCTCCCGAGGCCCCGTGGAGGCCTCTCCGGCCCTCCCCCTCCCTCCCAAGGCCTTTGCGGGGCCTCTGGAGGCCCCGTGTTGCTGCTTTTGGGAGGGCAGGGGGTCCCCTCCCAAAACCACGAATATGCAAAACCACGAATGCTAAGTTTGCAAATGTGGAGGGGCAACTGTATAGTTCTTGCCAATGTTACCATATATAGAAGCATCTTCTCATACTTTCCTGGTTTCCAGCTTTTTACATTATGAATCATATTCAGTAAATATACTTCTGGGTCACATTGGAAATCTACCTTTAGGCTTTGCTTAATAATATTATGGACCTTATGTCAGTATTTCTCTGCTTCCTCACATCTCTACCATATATAAGAAAATGTGCCCTTTTTTTTTTTTTTTGCATTTCGAACAAGATTCAGATGAATTTTTGTATATTTTGCCATTTTATATAAGGGACACCATTTTACTATGCCACTGTATACAATGGCACCTGAGCATCCATGGATTTTGGTATCCATGTGAGGTCCTGGAACCAAACCCCAGTAGATACCAAAGACCCACTCTACATGGAATGTATCCTACATAAAGCAGGACTAGACGCAAAGGCATGGAAATTGGAGAAAGGAACATAACAATTTAAGATATGCAGATGAGACCATACTACTAGCAGAAAATACAAAGATTTTGAACAGTTAATGAAGGAAGTCAAGGAAGAAAGTGCAAATCCAGGTTTACACCTGAACATTACTGAACAAAAATACTACTGCCCATTGATATTTTTAATTTAATTTAATTTAAATATTTATATCTTGCTGTATATCACAGGATCTCAGGGTGACATACAAGTAAAATCAATGTAAGCACTTTAAAACAATTTAAAATGTAAATTAAAAATAATTCAAATGGACTAAGACATATTAAACAATTCAGTGGGTTAAAACAGATTAAACATTTGTATGTATGCTTTGGAAAAAATCAATTAGGCCATAAAAGCTTTAAGAAAAAGCCATGTTTAGACTTGACACCAGAATAAAGCATCAGTTGGAGCTCCAGTGGGGAGGTCAGTCCATAACTAGGGTGTCACAGCTGAGAAGGTCCTCTCCTCAGATCTCATGCAGTGTATACAGAGTGTATCGTTCTGCTGGTGTGTGTATATGTAGCATGTTCTCACCTGTGGGACATAGAAGGGCCCCTCCACCAGACCTCAGTCCTTGAGCAGGCAAATATAGGGAGAGGCACTCTTTCACGGATTTGAGATCTCAAGACAGTTGAGGCTTTGAATGTCATCACAAGTACCTTGACTTGAGACTGGAAGCATATTCACTTCTGCATGGTTTCTCTACAGTACTCTGGTGTAATTTCTTTAAGAACACTTCTGCATGTGTTCTCTACAGTACTCTGATCTGCAGTCCACCTGCTATGTTTTGCACCAGGGCCTTGAATTCTCATCATAAGCAACTTGAATTGAGGTTGGAAGCAGTCAAAGCAACATTTGTGTTATATAGTTTCTCAGTCTACATTACGCTGGTGAGCAGTCTAGCAGTTTTGTACCAGCTGCAGCTTCCAAGTCATCTTCAAGAACACAGAGCATGTTAAAGGAGTCACTGAGAGATCCAGTAGCAATCCCCTTGTATTTCCCTCAAAGTTGGTCATAAGTCAGAGCAACTAACGTACCATACCCTGGTCAGAAACCCGACTGAGATGTGTCCAGATAATCCCTTTGTTCTGAGAATGCTGGAAGCTGCACAGTCACCATACATTTAAGTACTTTGCCCAGATAGGGAGTATTAGTGAAATGGCAGCCATTTTTACAAACCTCTGGGTCCAGGGATGTCCTCTTCAGTAAAAAACATACTACAGCCTCCTCCAAGCCACCAGGCAGTGAGGCATTTACTTTTTTCCTCAACCCACTGAATCAATATACCTCTGTCCAGTCTTATCAGACATGATGGACAAGGGTGGAACTTACATGTGGTGGGGGAGGGATTAATTCAAGCATCTTATCCATATATTAACTAAAACTTATTCCCACCCCCAAACCTGATCAGATGGAACACTGGATACTTCCCCAGACTGTAATAACTGTGGCATCAAATTCTGATTGAATATGAGCAGCATTCTCCTCAAAGTACCTGCCGAATTTTTCATAGCAGGTGACCAAGGGTTCCATTCTTGGTCTTTCTGGGCCCAGTCCCAGTAGGCTCCTCACCACTCAGAAAAACTCTGCTGGACAGCAAGTTGAAGATGCAATACTAGAAGCCTAATACAATTTTTTTCTGCCAGCCTCATTGTCACATAATAGACACAACAAAGAATCCTTGCTGATCTTGACTGTTGGCTCTGAGACTTGCACCACTTGCATTCTTGCCATCATGTAGTCTGTTTCATTGTCTATAAATTATCTCCAAACCAAGGGGTATTATGGGCTTCATAATGTTGGCGCGAGCTTGCTGAGCGTCTCTAATCTGGAGGCAGTCTGCTTGTTCCGAATAAGCACATGGTATAGCTCTTTTTGGACTATGTCACTTCAAAATACAGCACTAAGGGAATCGTATAATTGAGTCCTCCACAGTGGATATGTGATGGACAGTTAAAATGCACTCAGTTCCTTTTTATAGTAGAATCTAGTTTGTAAACTAGATTAAGTCCTAGTTGTGGACCGCTAGTCCTTAAAATCAGGATTGGCTTTTGAGACTGTTTAAACTTCCTGTTTTTAAAAATCTATTTTTTTATCTGTTGTGCATTGCCTTGGGAGCTCTGGCTGGCTGAGAATTTTTAAAAATCCTTTTAACATAAAAATTCTCTCCTTCCACTCATGTCTGTGTGGGCACAAATCCAATAGGCCAAGATTCGTGTCTGAGTGCTGGTGGAGAAACATTCAGTTGTAATTGTAAAAAGGAACAGCTGCCACCCTCCTGGACTTCCAGTGAAATTATGCCATGATGTGTCACCATCAGGATTTTTATTTTTAAAAAGCAGTATTTGACATGTAAAGACTCCTCCCACTAAAGCCACTATACTCTGCAAGTTTCTGATGCTCACATGGCTTGTGATCTTGTCTGATTGTCATATGTTACCTAATGAAGACCCCTTTTACACGACATAGAATCATAGAGTTGGAAGAGGCCTCAAGGGCCATACATGAGATACTGGAATTTGTAGTTTCGCAATGTGCTATAACTGTGTTGCATCAAAACGGCCTAAGTGAATTCAAAGTTGTTTTATAGCTTTTAAAGCACATGGATTTTTCAAACACTATCTTTAAAGAATCAAATTCTTCTTTCTTTAGTTCCTTCAACTTGAATGAAGCTTTGGCTGTCATAAGTGAAAAGATTTGTGCTGAAGTTAATAGTAGCCTTTCCCAACATGGACACACACCTTTCACACTGGAGAAAGAGACTGCGCTTAAAGGACAGGTCCAAGCTCTGGCCAACCCTGATAACACTGTATGCAAACTAATAGGTATGCTTACTAGACCAAGATTTGTTTTGTATGAGGGAGGCTGTCTTTTCTTTCACTAGTCATTAGATGAAATCTGTAAGTCAAAAGATGTGAGAACACAAAAGTATCTCACTGTTGTAAAATGGTGGAAAAATGCATTCAGTGTGTGAATATACTCCTTTTGGGCAGGGAAATCACTTGCCTTTGACGGACAATAAGAGCTGTTTGGCAGTGGAATGCACTCCCTCGGAGCGTGGTGGGGTCTCCTTCCTTGGAGGTCTTTAAACAGAGGCTGGATGGCCATCTGTCAGGGATGCTTTGATCGTGATTCCTGCATGGCAGGGGGTTGGACTGGATGGCCCGTGTGGTCTCTTCCAACTCTACAATTCTATGATTCTATACGACCATAGATGATTTACATAACTTTAAAGTAGATGACGAAGACATTGAAATAGTTCAAGAGTCTCCATGCTTTGGATCCATAAATAATCAGAATGGAGGCTGCAGTCAAGAAATCAGAAGACTGGGACTTGGAAGGGCAGCTATGAAAGAACTAGACAAGATCCTGAAGTATCAAGATACCTCATTGTATCTAAAGTGAGACAGTACCTAAAGGCAGTATCTAAAGTGAGGATTGTCTATGTCATTGTATTTCCAATATCTATGTATGGTTGTGAAAGCTGGACAGTGAAGAAAGCTGACAGGAAAAAAATTAACTCATTTAAAATGTGGTGATGCGGAAGAGTTCTATGGATACTGTGGACTGCCAAAAAGACAAATAAATGGGTCCTAGAGCAAATCAAGACTGAACACTCCTAGGAGGAAGATGACAAACCTGAGACGGTCACACTTTGGCCATACCATGGGAAGACATGAGCCACTAGAAAAGACAATAACACTTGGTAAGGTAAAAGGTGGTAGGAAAAGAGGAAGACTGCATTCCAGATGGATAGACTCAATCAAAGAAGCTAAGGCCCTGAGTCTGCAAGACTTGATCAAGGCTGTTGAAGATAGGGTGACTTGGAGGTCTCTCATTCATAGGATCACCATAAGTCAAAGTTGATGGTAGTTCACTAGTGTCTCACCAGATTACAAACCCCAGGAATCCGTAGGATGCAGCCATGGCAGTTAAAGGTGATATCACAGTAGTATAACGCTGTAGTATAAAAATAGCTCTTCAAAAGTGTATGCCACCCCAGTCCAGTAACTCATACAACAGAAATGGAGATAACTGTTGGTATTTCTCCAGGGACAAACTGTCACGTTACAAAATACATAAATAACATCCAAGACATGCAACCAATAAGATTACAGGAACTGCCATTTGCATTTGCTTACCTGGTACGCAATGTGCCCCTGTATCCTACTGATAGTCCTACATATAGCAGACCTACTGAATCAAAGGAAATCTACATAAGTGTTAACTCACTATACAACTATTGATTCAATTGGTCTCTTCTAGTTGGGACTAACCAACAGGACTCAGATCATGATGTGTTCCAAATGTTCTGGACTTCAACTGCTATAATCTGTGACTAATTATTACTGGCTGAGGCTGATGGGAGTCGTAATTCAAAACATCTGCAGGGCACCATGTTGTATACCTTGCCTCATCTGTTTCTGCCATAGGAGGTTAATCATCAGGGGCTCTGAATCCTTTCACAGCTGTTTGTGAGAATAAGAAACGCTACACATGCTGGTTTACTTCCCCACACCAGCCACTCTACCTATAAAAGGTGCTGCTAGACTTTTTTCTGTTTCACAGCTGTCTTAAAAACCGTTTGAACTTCTGTTTATTTTTTTTGTTAAGGTGATAACCCAACCCATTATTAGCACTCCTGTAATACTGCAAAAGGCAGTCAGACAGCTTTTCATTTCCAGACTAAGGAGATTATCAGACGGACCCAAAATTCCATTGCAGGAATAGAACATGATCGAGAAGGGCTTTCCCTTTCTCATGACGTCGTTCCATTCCTGTGTTGCTCCCGTTCTGCCCCTGTTCTGCTCCAGTGATATTACAAAAAACGAGGAAACATCGTTAATAGGCACCCGTTCCATTTCTGTAACGGAATCCTAGATAGTCTGAATGATAGATAGTTCCTGTTTCATTATGCTGGCATGATGCCAGCTGCGGGGGGAGGTCCATGCCGGACACTTCCGGGGGTGATCAGGACAACAAGGTAAGTTAAAAACTCTTTCCCCCTTCCCTAGGTAGCTAGTATGTTTTAAAATGGGGTTTTGTGCTTTGGTTACTTGTTTTGACGTTGGGGGGGGGTCCTTTTTAAATTTGCTGCCCAGCCGTTCTCTCGTGAAAATGGCGGGGATTTCAGTTGCCAGTTGTAAAAGCAGCCTTATGATGGCTGCATTTACGACCTGGCAGTGAAGGGAGGGGGAGCCCGTTCCTGCCATGGAACGAAAGTAGGTGTCCGAAACCTTTTTATTTATTTTGCGGCAGGAATGGGAGTAGGGCGGGTGGGGGGGGGTAGTGGGACAGAAACGGGCTACAAAGGCCCATCTGATAATTTTCTAAGTTTCTTGAATCCTCCTGCTCCCCAGGACAGCTCAGTATAAGTGGCCAAAGAAAGGGTGTGATTGAGTCAGTACTTCCATCTTCTTACACTTCATATTTCTCTCAGAAAGGTGACGGTGAGCGCCTGACAGAGAAAAATTTGATGGAAGACCTTTGTGATTGAGAGAAAAGAAAAAGGTGTCCTTCAGTAACAAAAAGGCTCAGCTCAGCTTTCTCTCCACTGTTTTTGGTTACTTACTGTTCTCAGTTACCGGGGAAGGGAGGAGGAATGACAATAATAAAAGTGTGAGAGGGAGCTGCATCCCACAAAGCTGATGCTGGAGAGAGGCAGTTGTTGCTGCCATCGCCTCTGGTTCTCTCTTTTCAGACTGTTGTAAGTGTTCTAACTGTTCACTCAAGCAGAAGGGTTGTATACTTGTACCCTTGGCAACAGAATTTTTAAAAATGAAAGCAGCAACACTGTTGACAACAATGAACAATGAAATACAATAACATCTAAAATCCATGAAACAGCTATACCTTTATTGGGCCAACCAAAAATGTACAAAATACATCATGCAAGCTTTTGAAACTTCACTGGCTTCTTGATTAGGCAAAGGTGATAAAATTAATACAGGAGAAAAAAAAGGATGATGTTAGACTCACAGGCCTACGTTTTGTTAAAATGTTGTTTTTATTCTTATCAATTAAGATGGTTTGGAGGGATATCTATGTAGGTTGAGGCCACTCCTGTCTTTGGCCATGTGTGCTCTGGGAGAAAAGAGTCATAAAAACATTATTAGGAACAGAAAAAGTATCTTCCCTTGAGATCCAGGCTTTTTCTGTCCTGGATGAAGCTACCTGCCCCTTTCTTAGGCAAAGAACATTGAATTTCTTAAGAAGCCTTTTTACTGTTGCATACTGTTTACCGGTATAGGTAAAACCTGCCAAATACAGTCCCAATGAAAAAAACAACATGTTTACCCTTGTTGGAGGTAGAAACCCAAAAGAGCTAAGTCCCAGTCACCTTTCTCTTCTTTAGAATTCCCCTGTTGTGGTTAAAATGTGGTATCCTCAAATCGAGGGGGGGAAATCCAAACAATAAAGTGTTTCTTTTACAGGATAGCCAACTAAGTTAACCCACCCAACTAAAGAATGAAAAGGCACAGAATTTCAGGAAACTCAACTGAGAGGAGAAGGCAGAGAAAATCTGGGGACTCCAAGACTGAAAACTGTAGAAGAAAAAAATGTTAAATGAAGTATATGGTGGATACCTCTTTCCTATTCCTGAGTGACTAGATGCAACTAGCAGACTCAGTAGTTCCATTAAGAGTTTATAATGCAGTCCCAAAATCAAGAAAAACAACTACTGAGTCTGCTAATTGCATGTGTGTTCAGAAAGAGAGGATTTTTTTTTTCATATTATAGTAAATGAAAACAAATAGAAACTAAAAAATTTTTTTTAAAAAAAATCCCAAACCACAGCTGCGCAAAGGTCACTTCCACAGCTCAGGCTTTGGTCTCCAAACCAGAAAAATTGCGCTGTGTACAGATAGTGCCTGCAAGAGCAGAAATATATCTACAAAAAAAAAAAAAAAAGGCTAGAAGTTGAGCTTAAGGGATGGGATGGGTATGGGATGGATCAGGTCACTAATCAAGCCATGTTTTGTTTTGCCAGCCTGTCTGGAGAAGACCACCAGCAACAAAAAGTAGAATGCATGCAGACTAGATGGGGAACAGATTGTTGCAACTGCCAATTTAAAAATACAACAATAAACAGTTCACTACTGTCCTTGAGCAAGCAGGGATCACCAGCATTGAGGCCATGATACTGAGAACACAGCTGCACTGGGCAGGGCACGTTTCTAGGATGGAGAACCATCGCCTCCCAAAATTAGTACTCTACGGTGAACTCACCACGGGTCAGTGTAAGAGGGGCGCTCCAAAAAAGCGATACAAAGACTCCCTGAAACAACATCTCAGGCTCAGCCAAATTGATCACCAACAATGGTCTGCCCTGGCCTCACGTCAGGAGGCATGGAGACGCACTATCCACAATGCTGCAGCTTTATTTGAGAACTCACGCCGAACAAGTTTTGAAGAGAAACGACAACACAGAAAGAATCACAACCCAGAAACATCACCCAAGGAGACCTTCTGCTGTGCTTTCTGCAACTGGACTTGTTTATCTCGCATTGGCCTTTTTACTCATCAGCACACTTGTAGAAAGCGCGGGATGAGTCCTTCCTGAATCTTTGTTTGCGAAGAAAAGCCAGAGAGAGAGAGAGACCTCAGCAGAATCATAATCTAAATCCAAAGACATAAAACAAATTAAAGCAATGACTGGAACAGGTTGACAATGCTATAAATCAGGAGTGGGCAACTGTGGAAGACTAGGGGACATAATAAAAATATCACCGGTTCCCTCTAACCTTATAGTGCTGTTGCTTAATGGCAGGTCACTTCATTGTGAGTCCTTGGTTACTTATGAATTAGGTTCCTTTTACAATACACGACGCACAACTATAGCACTGTGATTCCACTTCAACTGCCATGGTTGCATCCTATGGAATCCTGGGGTTTGCAGTTAAGGGAAGAGCATTTAGAACTCTCAGCTAGAGCACTCCAGAGCCTCACCAAACTAGAAACAATGATAGGACTGTCTTAAATGGTAATCTGACTCACAGAGCAGGCTATACCCTAGATGTTTTTGCCCCAAGTTGTGAGACAGTCTGTAGACAGCAAGAATCCAAATATAAAACCCAGGGCCTGTTTACATGGCAAAATAAGTCTGGGAAGAATTTGCTAAGATTTCTAATAGTTCATACACATTGTGCCACAATATCGCCTCATTCAGAAGTGAGGGGGAGCTCAAAAACTCAAAAGAAGCGTAATAAGGGCTTTCGCTACTTTCTCCAACTTTTTTGAAAAGTAGCGCGACTTAGCGCACTATTGATTGTGTGAACTACCATTTCGGAAAAGTCTGTGTGAATTACCAGCAATCTTCCCAAAACAACAGCAGAGCTGAGCTGTGATTGGTTGGAGTGACCAGGGAGGGGGTGGACTGCCAGGGAGGGGATAGAGGAGCCTGAAATGAAAGGATCCAGCCACTGTTGTTTCCAGCCACGGAAAAGATCCAACCAGTGCTATCCCATCTCAATTGCCCAGCTGTCTGCCTCCCAGCTTGCTTGGCTGCTGGGGCGGAAGAATCCCCAGTTAGTCTCTCTCTCTCTCTCTGTGTGTGTGTGTGTGTGTGTGTGAGAGAGAGAGAGAGAGAGGGAGAGAGAGTGAGAGAGAGTGATCCAAGCAGCAGTTTTAAATCTCCTGCCACTTTTAAAATTTTATTTTAAAAGGTGCCTGTTTTGTGGACAGTCAGTTTTCCCTATTTACAATGTAAAATAAAAATGAATAAATGTAAAAAATCTCAATTTCATGGACTTATCAGACTCTTGCTTAGCCAGTAATCCAACATGGTGGCCACTCCCAATTCCCCTCTTTGCTAGCCCCGCCCCTTGTGTTCAGCCAGCCAATCAGATTACACTGCCTGTTTGTATTTGTGCGAATGGGGTGTACAGACCTTTGACAATATGAATGGCTATACGGATTTTAGCTTGAGATTCGCTAATCCTCCTGAATGCCAAATCCACGTAGTTTACGGGGGATTTGCTAGCCCCCCTTCTGAAAGACACGTATGCATCTGAGTGGCCGTGTGTACACATGATCGATCTTCCGAATGCCGTACGTATTTTTTTTTACCATGTAGACGGCCCCTTTTACTTCACCAAACTGTTGTTAGGATAAAAATGGGGGTGAGAATGGGGGAAATCATGTTCAATACCTTCATCTCCAGGAGATTCCAAGAACCCCCATGAATGTCTGAAACCGCGGACAGTACTGAACCCTATACCTGTAATATTTTCAGACCATGGTTGACCACAGATAAGGGGGACTGCTGTACAGTAGGACCCCCATATTCACTGATTCATTATCCATTGATTCAATTATCTATGGGACACAAAACAGCACACCTACCATAGAGTCTTCCTAGAAAACGTGTCCTCTCTAGCCATTTTCTAGGTCCTCCAAGGCAACACTATGGTATTTTAAACCTGAAGTCCCATTATTTTTAATGGCATTCACTATTATCCATGGTTTTCGGTATCCACGTTCCCCCCCCCCAAACAAATCACCAGCAGATACGGGTCCTACGCCAATATTTTCAGATTGTGGTTGACTGCGGGTAACTGAAACTGCAGAAAATGAACCCATGGATAAGGCAGGACTACTGTAGTTGGCAAAAGCATGATTGTCATAAAGAAATGAATTTATTTTTATATTTATTTATTTATTTATTTATACCCCACTCTTCAGCCACAAGGCTATCAGAGCGGCTTACAAATTGTTTTAAGCAATAGCTATTTACACATCTACACTGCATTAAACAGTTTCCAATGTGTGTTAGCTAATTGCCCCCACAAGCTGGATACTCAATTTACTGACCTACGAAAGGATGGAAGGCTGAGTGAACCTTGGAGCCCGCTGGAATCGAACTTGCAACATGGTGCAGTACTGGCATTTAACCACTGCGCCACCAGGGCTCCCAAATAAATTGGCTATTTATTCCAATAGCCTCATAAGATGTCACACTTGGGCTACAATCCTATGCATGTTTACCTAGAAGCAAGTTCCACTGAACTCATTGAGACTTCTGAGTAGATATGTGCATGCTTGCTCTCCGTGCTTCCATATTCTGCTGCCGTTGCTGCTGCCAGTGCTGGGATGGGTGAATGGTGGATGGCTCTCTCCTCCTCTTCATTGCCATGTCCTCCCTCCACGTTGTCTCTGGACGCTGCCTGGTCCCTTCACCTTTCTTGCCCACCACCACACAATACAACATAGCCGCCATCTTGATTTGCAGCTGTTTGAACATCACCTTGGAGAGCTTTGCATACTATAGTATTTTCTAAAACACCATGGACACAAAAGAAAGCTGCTGCGAATTCCCTATAATGTGCAGGCATGTGCATTATTTTTTTCTTGTATAGACAACCCCCATTGTATTGATCCGATACAGTGTACAGTATGACCCCCCCCATATCTGTGTGGGATACAAACCACAGATTATAGCAAACTCTATTAAAATGAACAACTTCCAGCCCAATCATGCCATAGAGTTCTGCTGGAGGACCTAGAAGATGCCTGGAGAGAACACCTCTGGGCATCTTCTAGGTCCTCCAGTGCATCTCTATGGTCAGCTTCATAGAGTCATGCTGGAGGATTTAAAAAATGCCTAGAGAGACCAGTTTTTTTCTGATGCAGGTAAGTGACTCTGCGGTTACTGGTCCCATGGATGTGGGGGTGGGGTGGTCATACTGTGTAGCCTTACATAAAAGCCTTTGTTTTACATAGTTAGTAGAAATTATTTGGGGGCAGCAAATATGTGAACATCTTGTCTAAAATATTTTATTTATCATTCTATAAAAAATATTCCATAATCCATTTTTCATTTTTTCCAGAAAAAAAAAAGCTTAGGAAAACTCTCCTCTAAATTTTTCCAGTTTCCCCCCCAAGCCTTTACATTTCTAAGTGGGAGGGAGGATACAGAGCCATTCTATATATATATGCTCTGCTTAGAAGAATGTCCCACTAAGCTCAGGGAAACACATTCCACGCAATTTCAGTTTTAGAAGAGGGGGAACACTAGACAAAAGGTTTGGAGTATTGGAGTAAACATGTGGACCAGAACACTAGAGGGCACATCAGAGCAGGAAGATGGAAACTCCCTGAGGAAGCTAGCTTATTCAGTACACATTGTTGCAACTCATTATTTATGGTGTGTCCTCCCATTTCAGCCCTGAACTCTTCTTTAAAATGTGGATCTACCAAATTATGTTCAAAGGCTAGTTATAGGTCTGGGCCTCAAATATTTTAAAATACTGTGGATTGCTAAAAAAAAAAGAAATCAATAGGTCCAAGAGCAAATCAAGCCTGAACTTTCCCCAGAAGCCAAGATGTCTAAACTGAGGCTTTTGCACTTTGGACATATCATAAGAAGACATGACTCACTAGAAAAGACAAAACAAAATCCACAAAAAACACTATACCTTCACTGGCCAACCAAAATGCAAAAAATACACGATGCAAGCTTTTGAAGCTCTACCAGCTTCTTCATCAGGGAAAAGATATTTAAAAATAAGGGGGGGGGAATTGATCGTGCTGGAGTCACAGGGCTACATTTTGCCTTAGATGTTGTTTGTGTTGTTATTCAGTTGAGGGATCTCATGCAGGCAGAGGCCACCCCCATCCTTCTCTGCCTGAGAAAGGAGCCTGTGATTTCACAAAGAGATAGGGAGTTCCTGGATCCCAAGAGGAGTTGCTTTACTTTTGCTAAAGGAGTTAAATTTTACTGCCCTTCGTCTAAGTCCCCACATGCCCCCAAAGTGGGTGTGGCCTCTGCTTGCATTTTGGTTGGCCAATAATGCTTTTTGTGTGGATGTTGTATTTTGTTTTGTTTTGCTGCGTGGCCAGCATGCTGCATGACCAACATACCCTTGAATATGTTTGCTAGAAAAGATTGTAATGCTTGGCTAGGTGGAAGGCAGTAGGACAAGAGGAAGACTGCACTGTAGATGGGTAGACTCAGTCAAGGAAGCCTGAGTCTCAAAGACCGGAGCAGGGCTGTTGGAGATCGGGTGACTTGGAGGTCTCACATTCATAGAATTGCCATACGTTGAAGTCGACTAGATGACATTTAACAACAGTGTTTCTGGTGGCTAGGATTTCCGTTTAAGGCAGGAGTGTGGAAAGTGTGTGGCTTCAGATGTTCTTAGACCACAACTCACATCTTCTCCTACCATTTGTTATGTAGCCCAGGGATATGGGAGTTGCAGTTCAAAAACTGGAAGCCTTCACAGTTCCTGTTGCCCCTTTCACATTTAAGGATTAACTACCTCCTAGCTGCTTTCCTCACTTGCCCAGCTCCACTGGCTCCTGCTAAAAGGTTTTAGTATTGCTGCTTCCAATATACTTTCTATCCCTACCCACACTTACTGTGCCTTTTCTGTTCAATGCAGCTGTTGCTGAAACAGAAAAGTGCCAGCCCAAAGGGGTATTCTTCAGTAGCTATTCAGAGTTCAACTTCTCTCCCCCACCATTGCAGTCCTGATTGGGGTTCTTGCTGTGGAGTTGACCGCTTGGCTCCTTCTACTGTTAGCCCTCTGCCAGGCAATGGACACCCATTTTCATTTGTTTATTTTAGGTATTGAAGGCCTCTCATTCCACCAAGTCTCCCAAGGTGATATACTGCAAATAAAAACAAACAGAACAAGTAAAAACAAGTTTTAAAGCAAACTAAAACCACTTTAAAAGTTTTAAAAACAGGCACACAACTGAAACAACAATAATAAAAAGGCTACCTTAGTTTTAAGGACCAAAGGCTCTGTGAAGCAGTATGGCCTCTGCTATCTGTCAAAAGGTCAAGGAGGAGGGAGCCAGACAGCCTGATTTCCCTGGGGAGGGTGTTCCACAGCTAGAGTATTGCTGTACTCATGAGCAACAACAGAGTAAGACTGTGTTTACATGGGCAAATATTCCCCTATATATACAGCTAAGATCACTCATAGTTCACATGCATTGCGCCACAGTATCGCCTCATTCGGGGGGGGGGAGGTAAAAAACCCAAAAATAGCATCTCAGGGGATGTCGGTTATTTTGCCGACTTATTTGAAAAGTAGCACGACTTTGCACTATATTGATTGTGTAAACAACCATTTCGCTAAGGGCCATGTGAATTACAAGCAATCTTTCCGATACATTCACAGCAGAGCTTTGCCGTGATTGGTTAAAGTCACCAGGGAGGGGTTTGGACAAGGAAGGCATGGAGGATGAAAAGATCCATCCACTGTTGTTTCCAGCCACCTGAGCAAGTACTATACCCATCCCATCCGCCCAGCTGTTTCTTGCTTGGCTGCTCCTTCTGTGTGTGTGTTCATTCGTTGGTTCCCTCACCCTGCTGAGATCCCGTTTGTCTCTTTCCTTCTCTCCCTCCTCAGTATCTTCCTGCTTGGTTGTGTCTGTGTGTGTGTGTGTCTATGCTCATTCATTCCTTCCCTTGCCCTGCTGAGATCCCGTTTCTCTTTCCCTTCCTCCCTCCCTTCCCTCCTCCGTATCTTTCTGCCTGGCTGCTGCCAGCTGAAAAATCCCTTAGGTAGCCTTTTCCAGTCTCTCTCTCTCTCTTTCCCTTCCGATCTCCCCCCCCCCCCCCGTCACACACATACACTGAATGGGCTGGCAAAGACGCATGTCAAGAAGCTTCTTGGTCCAATGCTTTCTTAACTGGGGTATGCCTGTACTGTAACCTATGTGTTCTCCCAGTGGGAGGAGGGGTAGAACTTTGGAAGGAAACAGCAGTAGGAAACTTTTCCCACTAGCTCAGGGATGAGAACTTCCAGACAGCTCTGTGGCCACAAACAACTTCTATTGCTATCTTTAATTAGTGATGCAAGGTAAAGTTTAAATACCCTGCATGGAACTGTGCTGTGTATTGCAAGCAGGAAGGCTGGGTGCAGCTTGCTTTGCTGTCTGTGCTTGGGAGGCCACGCCCCCCGCACCTTTGCCTGTCTGAACCAGAAAGCGAAAAAGTAAACATAGCAACTGAATCCCCCATAATCACTGGTGCGAAAAAGCGCTAAAGCGCAAATTGCCACAATAAAACCTGCCATGTAACTGAAACCTAAGCCCTCTCTCGGGTGCTCACCAGCTGAGCATCTCCCTCTATGGCTAAACCTAATCCTGTTATTGTGCACATAGCCATACCTATCTACTTTTCCTGCAGTTACATCTTAACATCTTTTATTTATTTAACTTAAGCCATGCCTTTCTCCCAGAACTGGGATACAACAAGATTGAAAAGTGGTACTGATAAAATAGGCAAAATTATAATCTTTATTATAATATTAAAACATTATTGAATTCAAAAGTAAATGTAAAAAAATGCAGAAATAAAAAAAAATCCCACCAATGTACTTAAAGGCTCTCTTTTGCCTGTCAACTAGCAGAAACTAGTCTGAATACAAAGGTCTTTGCCTGTTTGTGAAAAGACAATGGGGCTGGGGAGGGGCAGCTTAATCTCCCTTGGAGGACTGTTTAGCAGTCTGGAAGCAGCCCCTGAGAAGACTTTTTAAAAGGCTCATCCTATAGCAGTGTCCAGTGCTTGCCCAGTACAGAGCCCATGTGTCATTTCTCATGCATAAACTCTGTTGAACTTAAGAAGTATGGTTCAAGGAAGGCTAAGGTTTATACCTTGATCATGATAAGATTTATTTGGCATTAAGAGCTGTTTCAACATCAAGCAATAATTGTTTACATGGATGAGACATTGCAGATATAACTGTAATGCTTTTTAGGTATTACTCATCATACCAAAGCAGTAAAATGGCAAGAGAAAGCATAGACTAGGAGCTCCCCTGCTCCTGTCTTCAAGAAAACAGTGAGTAACATCTGAACCGGGCTACTGTTTATGGTACATCTATTGTACTTCAAATAGCAATGCCCTTCCATGGATTCAGTTCACATATGCTACTATCAGTAATAAAGGGATAAGATATCAAGTTATGCAATGTGTGTAAACCAGCATTCTGTGTGATGTAGAACAGCAATTTGTGGCCACAGTTACAATAGGCTGCCCAGTAAATTAGATCAGCAAACACCATAAAGCAGCATGAGAGAAACTTCACTTCCAAGGAATCCTGTGCTTCTGGCTAAAATTGACCACAGCTGTATCTTTAAAAATGTATTGGGCATGCTTTCAAGTTCTATTTTTTTAACAATTTCCCCACAATCTAGTGCATAGTGTATTGCTTAACTAAATTGGTATGTAAAACTGTACAGTGAGCTCTTCCATTGCTGAGTTTATCTGGAAGATAAATAATCTCTGGCCACAAAGAAGCATCTAGTTAAGAAGATGGAGGGGGGGGGAAATGGCATTAGTCCTTATAAGGCATCACGAGGCTACTTGAGTGCTGTGAATGGGTGGTTGCACTTTCATTGCTCACACTCTCTGTTTCATGCAGACAAGGAGCTCAGAGCAGTACCAGGAAACTGCAAACAGCTTCCAGCAAAGCAGAAACAACAGCGTTTAGAGAAGCTGCTTCTCTAGCTAACAATCAAGACTCACCATGGGAAAATCAGGTTAGTGAAAACACTTTATTTTTGTTTATTATTTTTTGCTAAAACCACGAGCCATGCTTTATTACTTTCTGTAATAAATCTTGATAGCTCAGCTCTAGCTATACAGCAGCCTGGGAGGAGTTTCTGTGTACAGTAGTAGTGAAACCCAGTAATTCCTGTATACAAGTATAATGTTTTTTTAAAAGGTTAGTTTTAGATATGTGATTTGAACTTCAGTGTAGGATAGTAATCTAAAAGGTTATCTGTTTTTATTTTAAACAATGGTTTCCTGGGAGGATATGATTAACGGTATGCAGGAAACAGGCAATGAGTAGCATCAGACTATTTGGCAAGAATTCAGTTTCCCTGGTATGTTGGTTCCTAGGCCTCACAGCTGTGTAGGCAAGAATGAGAAAAGGAAGGAAACTCTTTTCTTCCCTTAGCTCTGTTTGTAGCACTAAATGGGACTTGCAAAAGCCCACCTTCTTTTGTATTGCATTGGCTCACATTTAAAATTGCTGCTCATATTTTTACAGTGATGAGTCTGTCTTAGAATTGCATTGCTGTCTTAGAAGCTACTCAGAAACAAGGCATTCTTGAAAGCAATGTTGTTCTGGATTAGAAGCAAGGATGTGTGGCAACCATGCTCTAGATCAACATTTCTTAAATATGGGGTCACGGAACTGAATATGGGAGTCGTGAAAAATTTGGCAACAGTACATTAGATTTGTATACCTATTCTATATACCTATATACCCGTGGTCATGTAAAAAATTCTTGGGCAAAAAGGGGCCACAAGTGGAAAAAGTTTAAGCCCTGCTCTAGATGGTAGAGGAACCCCATGGGAATGGTTTAATTTCTGGCAAAGCTTCTGCAGTTTTATATTGCTTCTTGGCTTTTTTGGCTAAGAGCAAGCGTAGTTTTACATCTGTACAATAAGAAAGAATGTAGCAGTTGTCACTTTCACTAGCATTACAGTAATGCGATACAAGCAAATGCTGAACATACAGTGTTTCTATGAGTTATACAAATTTTAAGAGCATAGAATCCCTGCCAGAAATAAAGATAACAATCCATAAGTCTCATGGCCTAATACGTCTCATGACCACTCCATTTTTATACTACATGGTATAGTTTGATCATGTAAACAGTCTCAGAACTGTAGCCACTGGTGGTTGGTATTATCGGGAAACAGGAGGTAGTTACTATTTATTTAGTCAGTTTATACACAGATTGTGACATCTGAAAAAATATATAGAAACTATGTCAGTGATGTTACCATCTTGGAGATCTTAACTTAGTGGGAAAGTGGCATATGTTTCTTTTAAATAAGTAGCTAAACTTACGGTATATTTAATACTGGTTGGTTGGTGGGCAGGGATGTCTTGTGAACTCAGCACAGAAATGGGAGTGTCATTTCCAAATAGTGTCCCTTCTCTCTGTCATTTCACACACATTCCCCTGCCTCAGTCTTCTGTATTAGAATTCCTGGTGGGGAGAAATGCGGGTGACGTTTTATAGTAGCACACTTCAGCTGAAGACAGTAATCCAATAGGGTGGGGAAGGGTTTACAGCAGTCAAGCAGTACAACTTGAATTCCACAATTGATGTAAGGAGGCTTCCTTGGCTAAGCCAAGGGAATACAGGATGAATCCTTGAATACAGGCCTTCAGGTTGCCAGTTCAAGATCCTTTGACTCCTGAAAAAAACTTTTCCCCATTCCTAGTGGAAGACATGGAGTTCTTAATTGATGCTTCAACATATGGAGATCCTGTAAATGAAAGCCTCCAAGATACGCTGTCATCAACAGCTCTGCTCAGATCCTGTAAACTCTGTCTGTGGCTGATTGAATCTGTACAACTATAATGCAGTCTTTTTAACCAATGCCTCACACTTTGCCCAGCATTATAATCTTTTCTAATGAGTCATATCATCTCATGATATGGCCACAGTAGAATAGCCTTGGTTTAGTCATTTTGGCTTCTAAGAAAAGTTCAGGCAGGATTTCCTCTAGGGCCCATTTATTGGTCATTTTAGCCATCTATGGTATGCAGAATACTCTCCAGCACCACATTTCAAATTAGTTGATTTTCTTCCTGTCAGATTTCTTTACTGTCCAGTTTTCACAACCATACATAGAAATCAGAAATATTACAGCATGGATGACTCTGAATTTGGCTATTCAATGATATATCTTTGCACTTGACAACCTTACCTTCATAGTTCCTTCATAGCTATCATTCTAAGTCCTAATCATCTTCTGATTTCTTGACTTCAGTCTCCATTTTGATTTATGACTAAACCAAGTTATAGAAAGTCTTTGACTATTTCAATGTCTTCAGCATTCACTTTAAAGTTATGTAAGACATCTGTAGTCATTATTTTTGTTTTCAACTGTAACTCTGCTTTTGCAGTTTCTTCCTTGATTTTCCTCAGTAGTTATTCCAAGTCTTTGCAGATGTGATGTCATCTGCATATCTTAAATGGTGATATTCCTTCCTCCAGTTTTCATGCCTCCTCCCTCTGGGTCTAATTCAGTTTTCCATATGATATGTTCTGTATTATATGTATCTGATATTGACAAATAGGGTGATAAAATGCAGCCTTGTAAAGCTATTCAGCTGTGTCCGACTCCCTTGCCAAATTGAAACCAGTGTGTTTTCCATAATCTGGTGCTTATAGTAACTGGCTGTCCTGAGTACAGTTTTTACACTGGGAAAGTCAAATGTTGCGGCACACCTATTTTTCATGATCTACACAATCAAAGGCTTTGCTGTACTCTATAACGCACAGGCTGATTTTCTTCTGAAATTCTTTGGTGTGCTCCATTAACCAATGTATGTTTGCAGTATGATCCCTAGCACCTCTTCCTTTCCTGAACCCAGCTTGGACATCTGGACCCATATATGGTAAAAGTTTTTGTTGTAAAATTTTAAGTATTGCTTTGCTTGCCTGGGAGATTAATACAATAGCCCGATGGTTATTGCAATCCCTGTTGTCCCTTTTCTTGGGATTAGAATGTATATTTGTGGGCCACTGTTTTGTTTTTTTATATTTATTGGCAGATTTTAGTTAACATTTGAATGGATTGTGTCTCTACAGCTTGTTCTGGGTGATTTATTTCTCCTGTTGCTTTAAAGCAACTTCTACATCTATTTCTAAAATGGTGGTTCATCAACAAAAAGTTCTTCCTTGAATGAATCTGTCATCCTTTCATATCTTTAATATAATTTCTTCAGTGTATTGCTTCCATTGTCTTATTATTATTATTCATCATACAGTGCAGTTACCTGTTGGTCATATAGCATCCCGCACTTAATTGAATTTCCCTTTAATTTCTTACATCTTGTGGAAGAAGTCTTTTGTTCTCCCATTTTTATTTTCTTCTTCCATTTCTTTGCATTGATTATTATAATACTTCTCTTTGTCTCTACACACAAGTCACTGAACAGTTGCAATCAGGATTCTGACCCTATTTCTGTCACCCTTTACTTTTGCTTCTTGCCTGTCCTTAACTGTTTGAAGAGTTTCATCTATCATCCAGTGAGGGTTTGTTTTCTTTTTGGATATGCAGGTAGTATCTTTGCATTCTTCCCTGACATTGTCTTTGGTTTTGGTCCAGAGTTGTTCTGGATCCTGGTCTATTGGCCTTAATACCACAAATCTATTCTTTATATGGTTGTTAAATTCTACAAGGAGATTTTTCAGACTTTATTTTGTCATGATAATTGAGTTAGTGTACTTCTTTGGCTTTACAATGGGCCCTCGGTATTCACTGGGTTTTGGTTCCAGAGCCCCCCCTCCAGTGAATACCAAAATCCATGGATGCTCAAGTCCCATTATATGCAATGACATAGTAAAATGGCATCCCTTATATAACATGGCAAATAGCAAGGTTTGCTTTTGGGAATCTCGCCCCCCCCCCCAAATATTTTCCAACCATGGTTGGGTGAATCCATGGATGCAGAACCTGTGGATGCAGAACCTGTGGACCGTATTCTGATTTTTTATTTTAGCAGCTCATGTTCTGTGCCATAATCTGCTCTTGGTCATCTTTTAGCAAAGAGAATGGAGCTTCTCCATCTTCTTCTTCCACTTATGTAGTCTATTTGATTTCTATATTGGTCATCTGGTGACATCTAAGTTTACTATAATCTTTTTGGTTGTCTGAATAATGTGTCTCCAATGAACAAACTTGGCCTCACAAAATATGATAAGCTGCTCTCCTGCTTCATTTCTCAATCCTAGGCCAAATTCACCTATAATGTTTGTTCTGCTCTGTTTCCTGCTTTTGCATGCCAATTGCTTATGATTATCAGCATGTCCAGTTTTGTTGTATGATTGGTTTCCTCATGGAGTCCAGCAAAGAATCTTGCCTTTTCTTCCTCATCTGCCTCTGTAGTTGGAGGATTAAACTTGGGTTATGGTAAGCCTTAAGACTTATTGATATTATTTGGTCAGAGTTTTCATTATATACTTTGACTGTGTTTGCTACATTTCTCCTTGCTATTAATGCCACCCTGTTTCTTCTTAGATTTTCATTTCCTGAGTAAAATGCTATGTAATTATCTAACTGAAAATGTACCATTCCTGCCCCTTTAGCTTACTTACCCCAAGTATTGCAATGTTTATTCATTCCATTTCTTGTTTTTACAGTGTCTAGCTTCCCCCGATACATGTTTATGACATTCCATGTTCCTATTGTATATGTTGTATAGCTTCGGACTTCCCTTTCACACTTGAGCATATCAGCAGCTGAACATCCTTTTGGCTTGAGTCTGGTTACATCATTAGATACAGTGTTGCTTGTATTTGCCTCTTTTCTTCCCCAGTAGATGGTTGAATTTCTTCTGACTTTGGAGCTTCATCTTCTGGCACTATGTCTTATTTTTTTTGGATTGTCCCAGCATAGGGTTTTCATGGTAAAAGACATTCAGAAGTGGTTTACTGGTGCCTGCTTCTGTGCAGTACCAATAAGAGTTAGCAAAAGTGCCATTGCTGTTGTGTCTGAGAGCTCCTCCAACAATATCACCCCCTCCCTCTCCACTGCTCCTGCTCCGTAACTCTCTGGCACATTTAGTCTGACTTCTTGGCAAAGGCCTGTTAAAACCTTAGATCTAAGATTAACACATACACACAAACATTAAATCCCAGGTGAAATCAACGTGTTTTTGTGGCTCACCTAGATAGGGGCTCAGGAGTATCCTTGCAAGGATTTTTCCAGCAATAGAGAGCAGTGTTATGCCTCGATAGTTTGAGCAATCGGATTTTGCTCCTTTTTTCTTGTACAAGGTGATGATGACTGCATCTCGGAGGTCTGATGGCAGTTCCCCTTTTTCCCAGCAATTCACAAGGAATTCGTGGAATTTTTCGTGGAGTGCATGACCTCCGTGTTTCCAAACTTCAGGTGGGATTCCATCAATCCCAGCTGCCTTGCCGTTTTTCATCTGCTGTATGGCCTTCAGGGTCTCTTCCAAAGTGGGAGCTATGTCTAATTCATTTTTCATTGGTTTTTGTATCATATATTGGATAGCTGAGGCTTGGACTACTCGGTTGGCGCTGCTATTGCAGAAGAACTTCTCCCTGAAAGCCAATGTGGCTTCAGAGCCAATAGGAGTACTACAGATATGGTATTTGCCCTTAGGCAACTGCAAGAAAAATGTAGGGAGCAGAACAAGGGTCTCTATGTAACATTTGTCGACCTCACCAAAGCCTTTGACACTGTAAGTAGAAAAGGTCTGTGGCAGATCCTGGAAAGACTAGGATGTCCCCCCAAATTCCTTAAAATGATTATCTTGCTACACGAGGGCCAGCGTGGTCAAGTCAGATATGGCGATGCTCTTTCAGAGCCCTTTCTAATAACTAATGGAGTGAAGCAAGGTTGTGTTCTTGCACCAACTTTATTTACAATCTTCTTTAGCACGATGCTCCAAAGGGCTATGGCAGAGCTTGAAGAAGACGACGGCATCTATATACGCTACCGTACTGATGGTAGCTTGTTTAACTTAAGCCGTCTGAGGGCTCACACTAAGACTCTAAACTATCTAGTCCGTGAGCTGCTCTTCGCCGATGATGCTGCCCTTGTTGCCCACACAGAAGCAGCTCTGCAGCGCCTAACATCCTGCTTTGCAACAGCTGCAGAGCTGTTTGGGCTAGAAGTCAACCTGAAGAAAACAGAAGTTCTTTACCAGCCTGCACCACAGGACGAACACCACCATCCCCACATTGCCGTCGGCAAATCAGTGCTCAAGTCCGTTCAGCAGTTCACCTACCTGGGAAGCATCATCTCCTCAGATGCCAAGATTGACAAAGAGATCGATCACAGATTAGCAAAGGCATATAGTGCATTTGGAAGACTTCACAAAAGAGTCTGGAGCAATAAACACCTGAGGCAAAGCACAAAAATCAGTGTGTATAGAGCCATCGTACTGTCTATCCTCCTTTATGGATCTGAAACATGGGTCACCTATCGCCACCACCTACGACTCCTCGAGCGCTTTCATCAGCGCTGTCTACGCACAATCCTAAATATACACTGGACTGACTATGTGACGAATGTTGCTGTCCTTGAGCAAGCAGGGATCACCAGCATTGAGGCCATGATATTGAGAACACAGCTGCGCTGGGCAGGGCACGTTTCTAGGATGGAGAACCATCGCCTCCCAAAAATACTACTTTACGGTGAACTCACCACGGGTCAGCGTAAGAGGGGCGCTCCAAAAAAGCAATACAAAGACTCCCTGAAACAACATCTCAGGCTTGGCCAAATTGATCACCAACAGTGGTCCGCCCTGGCCTCACATCGGGAGGCATGGAGGCGCACTATCCACAATGCTGCAGCCTTATTTGAGAACTCACGACGAGCAAGTCTTGAAGAGAAACGACAACGCAGAAAGAGTCACAACCCAAAAGCATCACCCAAGGAGACCTTCTGCTGTGCTTTTTGCAACCGGACTTGTTTATCTCGGATTGGCCTTTTTAGTCATCAGCGCGCTTGCAGAAAGCGCGGGATGAGTCCTTCCTGAATCTTCGTTTGCGAAGAAAAAGCCAGAGAGAGAGAGATAGGGGCTAATCCAGTTTTTGGGGAGGAAATTCTACAACTGTAGTGTTGCCTCAGAAAAGGCCATGTCTTTTTTCCCCAACCAATCGTATTACTTATGATTTCAGCCTACAGACAGGTTTATATGGCACCAGGTGGTTTTTCAGATACCTGTCCACAAGCTGTGTAAGGCTTGATAGGTAAGCACTAGGGCTATGAGCTGGGCCCAGAAACAAGTCAAGAAATTGCTTCTCACCTTCTGTCTCCATACTATCTCCTCTGTCCTTTGCAGGCATCCCTGATCTTTATGACAGGGATGGCAAATACTAGCTGTTTTCTACTGGTGTTGTAATTTCCATTTGTGCACAAGGTCTCTCTCTCTCTCTCTCTCTCTGTGTGTGTGTGTGTTTATATAACGCCATAGTCAAACAAGTTATACTAGTTGGAAAGTTGTTTTGCAAGAAAGGAGCGCTAGCAGTGCTTCTTATGATTTTATGTACATGTTTGTTTTAACTGCTGTAGTCCATAGATTTCTGAGTAATTGATTCTGTGAATCATTTGAGGAAACATACAGAGATACCTAGAAACCAGAATCGACAAAAGAGCGATGTCAACCAAAATGCATAAAGCATATCATGCAAGCTTTCAAAGCTCCATTGGCTTCTTCAACAAGGAAAAGATTATTTAAAAAAAACATGCAGGAGGAGAAAAGTGATGGTGTTGGAGTCACAGGCCTACATATTTTATCAGATGTTGTTTCTATTGTTCAATTAGTTTGGAAGGGTCTCAATTCAGGCAGAGGCCACTAGAAACCAGAGTCACTGTTTGCTGAAGGCAAACTACCCATATTGTCAGTTGTACTTATTCTTTCAAGGGCACAGTTCAGAGAAACTGGTTTTGTGCAGTGGAGGTGGGGATGCTGGAGAATATTGTTTTGTCAACATTTTAAAGCAAACCAATCTAATTGGCACTTTCCTGACAAACATGTGTATTGAAATGCAGTTATCCTTTGGATTGTGCATGCTTCCCTGTATTTTTCAATACAGTTCTCAATACAAAATACATAGACTATTGCCTCCATAATGAAATGTACAACATTAACCCCTCCTTGTGCAGTTATCAGGCACACTTTTGCTTTGATTTTGTTGCTTATTCATGTAGTTAGAAGTGGGCATTCAAGGAGCCATTGAAGCAGCCTCAGGCAGGCAGTTGGGAAATCCAGGATCAGGTGCTTGAAGATTTGTAAGTGCACTCCAGATCTGTCCAGAAGGGGTGTTAAGTATGCACAGAATCTGTCCCAGTGAAGTGGTAAGTAGGTCCAGAATGTGGCCTGCTGAGGTGGTAAGTATGTGCAGGAGTTGGCCATTGGGACTGTAGGTTGACACAGGCTCCATCTCAAGGTGTTGAGACGGAGGCACAACATTGCTTTGTATGACTATCTGAGGCATAAGAAAGCCCTCTGGTCCCTTACTGGCAAGAGCAAGCAGAGTCCATCTCCTCCCTGTGGTCCTGTCACCCAAAATTGCCACCTTCACTTGCCAATCGTTTCCCTCTCCTCCGTACTTCCCTGGCACTTACACTCTGCCTGGACTTGATGTAAAGGGCCAATTAGCTGTTGAAAGAAAGATCTCAAGGACTTACAGTATCTGCCAGCATGCCCTTCTTAACTTCCTGGTGGCTGCCTGTCTCAGCACACTCCTTATCAGATTGGGCTTGGGTGTTGTTTCCACTCTCTTGCAACCTTGCTTTTCCTCTTGCCTCAGTTCTGTTCCTCCTCATCTCTCCTTCCAGCCTTTTGAAAGGCTGCTTCATGTCTGCTGCCTGCCTGCTGCCATGTTCCCCAAGGCTTTACCTGGGCTGAGACAGCAGCTGTCTGTGTTGTGCCCTGGTATCAACAGATGTGCAGCTGCAGCATGGTGCACAGATAGGTTGGCATCCTTGGTAAGTGTCTCCATTCTACAGCATATTTTAGAGAAATGCGGATAAGTCAAATACAGATTTTGATTTGATCTTTAAAAACTCACAAACCTGAGGAAGTACGTCACGATTAACACATGCAAAATGGACTGGTCTCACAACCCTTAGTTGGAAATAGAAGCTGGTTGTGCACTCTGTTGTTTGGCTTGTGGCTTTGATGTCACAATCCTATTCTACCCTCATGGCCATTAAGAACATTATAGCCCCTGGGCAAAGCAGTGCACTGGGCCATGCCTACACGACCACCCACAGGAATAAAAATGTAAATTATCGATAAAATAAACATGTATTTATTGGTACCTCCAGCAAAATCGGTGTTTTGACCCTCTCCCCAGTGTACAGCTTCATTGGGAGCAAAGTCCCTTCCCGTCCAGACTTCAGAATCCCTGATGTGTAAAACAGCAGAGATAAGAACGAAAAAGAAGAGAGGAGAGAAGCACTTTCCAGTGTGGGGAAGGAGAGGGGGAAAGCAAAAGCTATGTCTCGGAGGGGTGTCTCCCCAGCGAGCTGGTGTCTCCGCCTTGGGCCAATGGAAACGGGAAGAGACAAAAGGCATGGGCGGGCAGCCTCCGCCTCTGGGAGAAGGAGAGAGTGCAGAATGGAGGGATGGAAGGAGGCACCCTCATAGTGGGGCTGTTGGAGTGTGTGTGAGAGAGAGGGAAGAGTTGCTTGGTGGCTTGTGGGTGCGCTCCAGGCAGAGCCGAGGAGGTGGGTCGAGCTTCCCTTTCTCGGCTGCCGCTTGGCTTTTCTGCCTCATCTGACAGGGTTTCCCTGGTGCCTCCCTTGCTTTGCTCCTCAGTCAGGACTCCCCCTCCAACTACCCATCCCTCCTCCTCCTCTCTTTTCTCTTTATCTTCCCCATTTCCCAATGCAGACATGCCTACTCTCTGCTACAAGCTGTATTTTTTCTCCATCTACTGAGTTAGCAGGAGATTTGAGTGTTAGGGTAGGTGATCAGAAAATTAGTGGTAAATTCTGGGCTGTGCATAGATTAGCATGGGGCCTCTATGTTCGTGGGGCCCAGTGTGACCATGTATTAAGACAGCATAGTCTACACTGCTTTTGAATAGTTTTTTAGCTGACAGGTTTGATTGGGATATAGTTTTTTTAAATAGCTACTAGATGAACTTTACCCCCACCCCCACTGTTGTGGTGTCCCAGCTGTGGAATACTGTTTCTGGGGAGGCTCACTGGTTGTTGAGGCTGTTGTCCCTGTGGAGCCAAGTTGGAGACTTTTAAAGTTTTTCCATGAATAAATCACATATTTAAGTCTTTTAAATTTGAATTTTGTGTTTAATAATTAAGGCATTTGCTCCTTAAAATGAACAAATATGGCACTTGTGTGGCAGTTGTACAAATCTAGGTTTTTAAAAAGTCATAAGAACTTGCCGTACTCAATTAAAGTAATGTCCATCTAGTGATTAAATCTCCAATATTCTGTTTTCACTACTAGCTGTTACATGCGAGAGCTGGATAGAAAGGTGATGACTGTTCTCTGTTATTTGTCTCCAGTATCTGAAAGAGGTATGCTGTCTTTGAACTTGGAGGTTCAATTAAATTATAATGTCTAATGGACAAAGATGGGTATGCCTGTTGTGCACAATGGTAACTCTGAAGGCCTATTCTGCACTGTGAGAGCAAAAGGTGTGGGACTGCAAAAACCCGCTAGCCCACATTCTGCATTTCCTGGAAATTAGACTTAGCTTTTCCTCAAGCTGTAGATGTCCTCTGCCCTAGGTTTGGTTGCTGCCACCAGTCCTAATAGATTGTACCCCCAGGGAGAAGCTTTGGAGCCTCTCTATAAGATGCCCCCCAAACTCTGTCCACCCTTCCTTGGAGAAAGAGAGTTGATTTCCCCACTGTTAGTTCTCTTGCTAGATTAAGGAACAATACTTAAAATAAAATACTACTTTGTAGTCTAAAGCCATACACACAGACCTCTGTCTATTAGGATACAAAGCATGTTGTGGCCTTTAAAACATGTATTGTATTGTATTGTATTGTAAGGTAACAAGAGAGTATACAATATGAAAATAGAAGGGATGACTTTCTTGGGCATCATTTTAGAATTATAGCAAATTAATAGGCATGTGCTAAACAAAGGAATTTCTAAAACATCAGCATGGGGTTATTTTTGTTGTGTGCCTTTAAGTCATTTCTGACTTATGGCAACACTTAGGTGATCCTATCACAGAATTTTCTGAGCACTGAGAGTGTGTGACTTGCCCAAGGTCATCCATGGGTTTTCATGACTGAGTGGAGATTCAAACCCTGGTCTACAGAGTCATAGGACTTTTCAGACACCTTTACAGCGCAAGAAGCCTCCGGAACAGTTACGATGCTGTCATGTGGCAGGGGGTCCATTTCGGATGATGCCGTCTCTCTCTCGTGACAACTTCCGTGAGTAAAATATGGCACGGCTGCCTCCAGTCATACCCGGAACAGTCAGAGGGAGGGACAGTGTCATCCGAAATGGACCCCCTGCCATGTGACAGTGTCGTAACTGTTCCGGAGGCTTCTTGCATGGTAAGGGGTGTCTGAAAAAGTCCTTAGTCCAACAATAAAACCACTACACCATGTCTAACTCCTTACCCCTCTGTAAGTCACAGTTAAGTTGTATTTGTTTCACTGGGACTAAGATGATTTACTTTCTCTGAACTTAATCCCATGTGAACTCACAAAATTTGCTGAAGCAAAGATGGCACTGGATTCCCTTGGCTGCCTGCATGGCTGACTTCAGCTTCATTGGGCATACCCTTCTCTGTCTAGAATCATAGAATCATAGAATTGCAGAGTTGGAAGAGACCACGAGGGCCATCCAGTCCTACCCCCCTGCCATGCAGGAAATCACAATCAAAGCATCCCCGACAGATGGCCATCCAGCCTCTGTTTAAAGACCTCCAAGGAAGGAGACCCCACCACGCTCCGAGGGAGTGTGTTCCACTGCCGAACAGCTCTTACTGTCAAAAAGTTCCTCCTCATGTTGAGGTGGAATCTCTGTTCCTGGAGCTTGCACCCATTGCTCCGTGTTCCAGTCTCTGGAGCAGCAGAAAACAAGCCTGCTCCATCCTCAGCATGACATCCCTTCAAATACTTAAACAGGGCTATCATATCGCCTCTAAACCGTCTTTTTTCCAGGCTAAACATACCCAGCTCCCTAAGTCTCTCCTCATAAGGCATCGTTTCCAGACCTTTCACCATTTTAGTTGCCCTTCTCTGGACACGCTCCAATTTGTCAATATCCTTTCTGAATTGTGGTGCCCAGAACTGGACACAGTATTCTAAGTGAGGTCTGACCAAGGCAGAATAGAGTGGCACTATTACTTCCCTTGATCTAGACACTATACTTCTATTGATACAGCCCAAAATTGCATTGGCCTTTTTAGCTGCCGCATCACACTGTTGGCTCATGTTCAACTTGTGGTCTACTAGGACTCCTAGATCCCTTTCGCAAGTAGTCTCATTCAGCCAGGTCTCTCCCATCCTATATTTATGCATTTCATTTTTCAGCCCTAAATGCAGTACTTTACATTTCTCCGTATTGAATTTCATTTTGTTAGCTTTGGCCCAG
Source organism: Gambelia wislizenii (assembly GCA_030847615.1). Taxonomy (NCBI): domain Eukaryota; kingdom Metazoa; phylum Chordata; class Lepidosauria; order Squamata; family Crotaphytidae; genus Gambelia; species Gambelia wislizenii. The sequence goes on from JAUMIR010000006.1 coordinate 60,764,175, forward strand.
CTCTCCAGTCTATCCAGGTCATTCTGAATTTTGATCCTGTCCTCTAGGGTATTAGCTACTCCTCCCAATTTGGTGTCATCTGCATATTTGATAAGTATGCCCCTAATTCCCTCATCTAAGTCATTGATAAAGATGTTGAATAGCACTGGGCCCAGGACAGAACCCTGTGGCACCCCACTGGTCACATCTTTCCAAGACGAAGAGGAGCCACTGCTGAGCACCCTTTGGGTTCGGCCGGTCAACCAATTACAAATCCATTGAACAGTTAACTTGTCTAGCCCACATTCTACAAGCTTGTTTGCAAGAATGTCATGGGGAACCTTGTCAAAGGCCTTACTGAAATCAAGGTATGCAATGTCCACAGCATTCCCTTCATCTACCAAGCTGGTAACTTTATCAAAAAAAGAGATCAGATTAGTCTGGCATGACTTGTTTCTCTGAAACCCATGCTGACTTTTTGTGATTATGGCATTGCCTTCTAAATGTTCACAGACTCTCTGTTTAATGATCTGTTCTAGAATCTTCCCTGGTATTGATGTCAGACTAACTGGACGATAGTTGTTGGGATCCTCTTTTTTCCCCTTTTTGAAGATGGGGGCAACGTTTGCCCTCCTCCAGTCTGCTGGGACTTCTCCTGTTCTCCAGGAGTTCTCAAAGATTATTGCCAATGGCTCTGAGATTATATTTGCCAGCTCTTTTAATACTCTTGGATGTAGTTCATCTGGTCCTGGAGATTTAAATTCATTTAGATTAAGAAGGTATTCCTGTACTACCTCTTTACTTATTTTGAGCTGGATTTCCCCTATTGTGTCCTCTGTTCCATTCTCCTCAGGTTGGTCCTCCTTTTCCTTTTCTGAAAACACTGAGGCAAAGAAGGTGTTGAGTAATTCTGCCTTTTCTCTGTCCCCTGTTAGCATTTTGCCATCTTCTCCACATAGCGGCCCTGGAGAAGCAAGAGAGAGCAAGAAGGAAGAGAGAGTTCTTTCTGGTTTTAACTCCTTACTGAGCAAGAACTTAGACTGTCTAGCTAACTCCATTGGCAAGTCCATAAGGTGCTATTGTCCTTTGTATTTCATTACAGTAGCCCTTATAATTTTTAAGGGAGGTTTTTACATGGTTTGTGCCTAAAATGGTCATAAGGCAAATCTTAGACCTACTGATATCGACTAGAGAGTGCATGTGTGTAGCAGTCAGTTAGAGATCCTGATTTAAGAAGCAAAGACACCAGTGACTTTAGAGAAATAAACTAAGGCTTTATTATAGGAACTCCATTCTGAGATAGGAAAGTTACTCTGGTTGCTAATCTAAGCTAGTTACATCTCTAGGGAGAGCTGAGAGTTATGGGAAGAGGTGGGAACATCCCTAAGAATACTAGGACATGGAGCAATGGGTTCAAACTACAGGCAAAGAGATTCCACCTAAACATTAGGAAGAACTTCCTGACAGTAAGAGCTGTTCAGAAGTGGAATACACTGCCTCGTAGTGTGGTGGAGTCTCCTTCTTTGGAGGTTTTTAAACAGAGTCTGGATGGCCATCTGTCGGGAATATTTGATTGTGTATTCCTGCATGGCAGGGGTTGGACTGGATGGCCCTTGAGGTCTCTTCCAACTCTATGATTCTATGATTCTGGTATCGGTTTAAGTCACAGAGGAAGTAGAAAGGACTGCGGGTGATTCAAGCTATTTAACCCTAATCCTACTGCTCACTCTGAGGCATTCTTGACTCTTCAGTGCTAAGCGTTCTTGCACTTTCAACATTTAATGCGCTTGTGCATTCTTCTATCCCAATATTGGGCAGCGTAGCCCATGGGAGGTATTTGAGGGGCCCTTCCTCCTCCTGCATCCTCCCAGATGCCTTTGCTGATTTGAGTGAGTGGATGTATTGAGAAAGAAAATTGCTACCCCTAGGGCCCTTTCACACTACATAGTTACAGTGCTGTGATTCCACTTTAACTGCCATGGCTACATCCTATGGAAGCCCAGGGTTTATAGTCTGGTGAGGCACTAGAGCCCCTAAACTGCAAATCCCAGGATTCCACAGGATGCAGCTGTGTCAGTTTAAAGGGGAATCATAGTGTAAATTGAAAGGGCCCCTAGAAACCTTCAGGAACAGTGGTTCTTCTTTAAGTGTCTGTGACTTTGGGGGATTTTCTTTCAAAACCAGAAGTGAACTTTGTCACTTCCAGTTTGGCGGGGGGGGGGATAAAACCATTATTTTGTGACCCCTATATCTACCAAAGTGGCCACTCCTGTTCTGTCCTATCTTAATAGTTTCATATGGCACGAATGGAGAGGAAGCAAATGTTTTGTAGAGGAAAGCCATTTTTAATAAGCCTTCTCATTTTCCACTGTTCACTCTGCAAGCAGAAACTCCTTGTTGGACAGATAAAATGGCTCTGGGCATTTTTTACATGTGACATAAAACTGTTCTTCCTTTAATCACTTTCTAGCTTGAGTATATCCTCAATGCATTACAGGTGTTTTTTCTCTCCCCCCGGCCACTTCTGAAATAATAACATTAATAAGACCATGTTCATCTTTTACTTGATCCCAGTGGATAGGCAGCCTAGCCTCTGTCAGTAGGATCTGGGTGAGTAAACTGACTGGAATTTAGGTGACTCATTTCTGGCTGCCTGGATACTCAGCCTGGATACTCAATGCACCACCAAACCAGCCTGGGGATTTACTGTTGTCCATAATATTTCTTATTCACCAGGAAACCTCTCCAATGTGAGTGGGCTATAAGGCCCTTTACTGTGTGTTTAGCAGTGGATGGACTGGAAATGTTTTGATATACCACCCAATCTTCTCTTCATTGACACGTCTAACTGAGCTAGTGAAGGTGGCCTCAAGTGTGCTTTTGAAGAACCTCAGGCTGTATTGGGAGAACTTCAGTATTTATGCTGACGCTGCCTTGATTTGGGTGTCTTGCTTTCATGACAAATTTGGGGCTGCTTCAAGTTATCAGTAGGTCAGCACATAAGGCAGAGGATACAGTGGGCCCTCAGCATCCTCTAGCATTTGGTTCCAGGACTACCACCCCCCGGATACCAACATCCATGGATGTTCAAGTCCATTACAGATAACAGCATAATAAAATGGTGTCCCTTATATAAAATGGCAAACAATAAGCCTCCCCCACCTTTAATATTTTTGAGCTGTAGTTGGTTGAATCCATGGATCTGGAGGGCTGACTGTACACTTGACTTGGTCCATAGGATGGGAGGAAGTAGTCTAGAAACAGTAAAGGTCAAAAGGATCCATTTTCATACTCAGACCATCATCTGGTAAAGTGGGGGTCAGGAGCCTCTGGCATCCAACCTGGATGATGCTCACAGGGGTTCTTCATCCAGCCTGCAAGCTTCTGATGTTACTTCTGTTGAGTAATCAAAGATAAGGGGGTATTTGAAGGCAAGGAAGCTGTTGCATGAACCTGATCTGTGCTTTGCACCCTGGGGAGATGTTTCACTGGAGCTTACTCTTGAATAGACATGCACAGAATTGAGCCGTGTGTTGATGGGAATTTATCCAAATTGATAAGAAATACACCTGATTTTTACCCAGTGCTTAAATATGGCCCTACAGTCCTTCCCAAATTGGAATTTGGTCCATGTGTCAAATGATTCTTCACTTCTTTGGTAAATGTTGGACTTGTAGCACCAGTTCTTCCTTGGAGGAGTGGGGGGGGCAGTATGATGTGTTGCCACTAGAAATTTATTGAATCTGGTTCCTGGGTTCTCTGGGGGATTTCTTGTCGAGGCAGTAATCTCACTGTAGAATGGCATGCTATCCACGTGATTAGTCTGGGGAGGGTGCCTTTTCCTTCACGTAGGAGCTTGGTTTCCTTTGTGGTTCTCCAGTGAGCTCTAAGCAGTGAGGCATATGGGACAACAAACAGAATGGAAAATTACATGCAATGTAAGGCCAATCTGACGTACCGTAAGTGTGCCTTAGCACACCTATCATGGTGTTGATGGCAGCAGGAAAGGCTGTTGCCTTGACTAGCCATCACAGCAAGAGCTATTCCATATGATGATAGGATTTTTGATATATATGTTCCTTGTGGACTGGGGTACCAGAAATTTCAGAGACCTGCTGTGTCAATTTTGCTAGACACATTGAGGATAAAACTGCTCCTCTTCACGTTGATCTTCATACTACTGTTATTAACAAGCTTTCATGAGGCATTGTTTTATGTTGTTTTACCTAACATTATAGACTCAGTTTCAGTTATTGAGACCTGAGGACATGGACAAGGTATGCATAGCAGTACAGCCTACAATGCCCTTTCTTGACCCTTTCTGTCTTGGAGGGAAGCGTTCAGATTCACCTAACATTTTCCCTGTAAAACCTGTTTTTAAAAGCAACTTTCACTTTTTTCACTTCCAAGTTTGGTGGAAAGTCCAGCTGTTCTTTTCTTTTCCCAATTGCCTGAGAAAGCTGTCATGGTGAGACTATGAAACTGACAAAACATTCAGTTTATTTGGCTGGCTGTCAGGCTCCAGAGGGTACAAAGAGAGGAAGTGAATTAGTCATGCTCATGTCTCTTAAGACTAGAATAGTTGCAACTTGAAGGAATGTTAACATCCCTTGACTGTTGGAATGGTGATTTAAGCAGTTGATGGTTACCTTGTGTTTGGAGAGTTTCTCTTACATCTCTGTGTGGGAGGGAGGGGATGATCACTGCCTATCTGAAATATTTGTATAAGTGTATATACAAATATAACTTTACTTTTTGTATGGTTAGGCCGTGTTAATACAATGTAATTTGGTGGCAGAGCTACAAGTTGACTCTAAGATGTAGAAAGTTTAGTGTCAGATAATGTATAGATTATTAAAGTCTTATTTGTAGGTGATGGAGGGAATATAGTTATGGTACTCCAAATGAAAATTGCATCAGGTTTACAGTATTTGATATCTATGAGGTCTGTCTATTAAATAACAAGACTGATGCAATAACCCATCTTTATTTATATGTATTACAATTCTAATGCTTGTTCCTTTTAATATACACCCTGTTCACACTCACACACCAATGCAGTCTTGTTTTCCAGCGGTCGAAGGTGTGGAGCAGTTCAGTTTCTGTCAGGTGTTTCAACACTGCCATTTTCTTTTGTACTGCATCAATTGACTCAAAACATGTTCCTTTAAGCACTGATTTCACTTTAGGGAAAAGAAAAAAGTCATATGGTGCCAAATCTGGCAAATATGGAGAATGTTGAAGTGTAGTAATGTGTTTATTGGCCAAAAACTGCTTCATAGAAAGTGCTGTATGAACAGGTGCATTGTCTTGATGAAGAATGAAACCATTGTTCCACAGTTCTGGCCTTTTTTTTCCCTGACTCTTTCTCTCAGCTTTGTCAAAACCTCCTTATTATAATGCTGGTTCATTGTTCTGCCTTCTGGAACCCATTCTGTCAAAATTATGCGCTTGATGTAACCCCCCCCCTCCCGAATGAGCATTGCTTTGAATGTGGACTTGCTTTGATGTGCTTCTTTCATTCTTGGTGATGATGGTGTTTTCCAGTGCATTGACTGCTGTTTTGTATCAGGATCATACTGGAAGATCCAGTTTTCATCACAAGTGATGGTTTTTTGATAAAGGTTTGGGTCCACCTCAAGTTGCTGCAGAATGTCAGCACAAATTTCCTCGCAGCACTCTTATTGCTCTAGTATGAAAACCCTGGGGAGCATCCTGGCACAAACTTTTTGCATGTTGAGATCCTCATGCAAAATTTTCCACGCAGTGTCTTTGTCAATGTTCACGGCTTCAGCTATCATTTGGACACTGAGTCAGCGGTCTCTTCAAACAATCTGGCTGATTTTTTTCCACAATTTCTTCAGTTCTTGAAGTGGAAGATCATCCAGGGTGTTCATCGTCTTCCACATTCTCACACCCTTCTCTCTTTTGTGCTACTCAAACACATGCTCACAAGACATGCAGTCTTCCCTGAAGGCCTCAGTAAGCATTTGAAAAGAATCTGTTGGTGTTTTGTTCAAGTTTACTAAAAATTTCAAATTGACATGTTGCTTGACTTTTAAACTTACCATTTTCCCGGCACACAACAGACACCACAGCTGCTTTAAATGATGATTGACAATTAACTGAATGTTCGAAAGTGTTGATGTTTGTCAGGCAGGTTCAGACATGTTCAAGATCACCACTCAAGCATTCACAATCAGTTCTTCCTGATTTGTCTGAAAGGTAGAAACACAGTCTAGGTATTTAATAGACAGACCTCGTATATATGACATGAATATTTTTTTTATCTTACTACATTTAAAATACTTTATTAAATTTTTATATAACATTATATATTTAATATTTAACATTTTATAAATATAAATATAACAATAAAAATATGAGATGCTCCAGTATAAAGCTCCAGTTTCAATTACAAGTACAGATAATAGTGTACAAACAGGAGTTCTTGGAACAGGATGAAGAAAGCTAGCATTTTATGTGGGATTATGTGGGATTAATGAATAAAGCGAGCATGTGTCTTTTGAGTAAGGGCTGATTTATTTATTTATTTGGCTGATTGCTTGTGTGTTTTATGCTTGTGTGCTGTGCCACAGCCAAAACACATGGCTTAAGTGGGTTGGGCTTCTGCTGTGAGGGAGTGGGTCACTGACTTGGTAGGGGGTAGAGTTAGTAGCCACAAGCTGTCTCTATAGCTGCGCTCTCTGTCTCTGGAGCTTGGTGAACAGGACAAGGAAAACACATTTCACAAGGGAGGCCCAGAGTGCTGTGGCATTGCCTATATAGGATAACTGAACATAGATGCTGAGGGAGCTGCTGCAGTGACCCATAATATCTGCGCTGTGTTAATTTTTTTACCCAGGGATATGAGGGGCTATAACTAAGGAGAGTATAAGCTGGTTGCCCTGTTGGAAAAGATGATGTGTCAGCTTGATAGCCACATAGATATGCTGAAACTAATCAGGAAGAATGAAACCTTTTTGAACAAAACAGTGCATGCTGTAGTAAGCTGGCCCTTTCTTCAAGTGGGAAGAGAAGGCTTCCAGCTTATTTGTACAATCTGAAAACACACTCTCAAGGGTTCCTCTAGTCTAGAAATCCCCTTCTAAGGTAACACCACCACCACTCGCTGAGTTAACCCTTTCCTTTTTGTCTAGCGCAGCAAGAAGCCAGACAGGCTGTGTTAAAATATCAACAAGGACCTTTTCTGTATCCCGGAGAAGTTCTGATAGCTGACCAAGAAAAAGGCACGTGACCATGGAGGTTAGGAAATAACAGAAAAAGCTTTATTTTAGTTCCATGGGCTTAAGGCTACTTGGAGGACAACATGCCCCCCAGGATTTAGCTTGAGTTTATAAGAAGAGATACATTCAGTCCAGAGTACTAAAACTAAATAATAAAAGCTAACACAACTAGCTAGATGGTCCCTAAGCTAAGAATAATAGTAACTGACAATGTATGATGTCCATCTTCATCAGTCATTTCCCAATGGAATGGCTGGGCCAGGCTCACTCTAGCCGGCCCTTTTTTAGTCTCTGGAGACTGAATTCAGAGTCCTTTTAGATAGAGGTCTCCTCCTGGGCTTCAGATATCATTTTTGGGCTTTTGAGGTTATCAAGCCCATGAGAGCGAGATTGACTTCCCCCAACCTCTGTTATCACAGTTTAGCATCTTGCCGTCTGCTCTCCCCATGTGCTCTCAACATGTGGCTCAAACAAAAGGGATTCAGGAAACTTTAACGTCTTTGTGGTAATCCCTGATTGGTTCTGCATTGCCAACTCTGATTGGCTCTCCAGTAAGGTGATGTGATGTCATGTTTAGGAAATGAGGTTCCCATCCCCCTTACCCATACTTGATGGTATGGAATCCAGGGAATGGAATTTTCCACTGCTGTGAACTATCGAGTTTGTAGATGAAGTCTCCATAATGGCTGGGCAGGCCATCATGACAATGCTTTCCTGGAAGGGCAACACACAAGGGATGCCTCTAGGGAAGAGGACAACTACCAATTACAATTACCAGAAGCAAATCCATCAAGAACAATGGTATAAGCTTGGAGCTACAAAATTGATTCCAAACTCTCCATCAGCATGAAGAATAGGCTCAGAAGCAGAAGAAAGGCCCTTCCTCCATTTCAACTGCCACTGCCCTGGCTGTGGAGAGAGAGAAGAACTGGTAGTATCTGCTGGACTTAAATCCCTGTACCCAGTGCCGTTCCCTTTTCCTTATGTGTCTTGTCTTATTTAGATTATAAGCCTGAGGGAAGGGAGCTGTCAAATGAAAGAAATTCTGGACCAGGCCAACAACTATCATGTCAGAATGCATAGGGAAGCTATTGAAATCCACAAACACCTGGACAACTTCAACAGGAAAGAAGAAACCTTAAAAGTACACAAAATCTGGCTCCCAGTTCTGAAGAACAATAGAATAAAAACTCAACACTTACAAAGGAATTCCACCCAGGGACAGAGGGAGTCCAGCAGATAATGGCCCATCAACCAACCGTTAGCCAAACAGACACTAATGAGCTTTGCATGTCTATACCCAGAAACTAACCATTCAATTACACAAATTTACATATACTCCCCAATAGGGGTACACAGGATATAAACTCCACATACACTCCTACCCAACCATTCTCTGAAGATGCCAGCCACAGATGCAGGCGAAACGTCAAAAAGAAACTATTCCAGAACACGGCCTCACAGCCCGGAAAAAAACCAAGGAAAATCTATCGACTTCAGATGTCAAATAAACAATTTATAAGCCACTCTGAGAGTCTGCCAATTCCTAGAGGAAGAAGAGACATGTAGTCGTGCTAGATTTTCAGACAACAATGTTATAGTGTTACTATTCCACTTTATTTGCTATGGCTGCCTCCTCTTGAATCCTGGGATTTGCAGTTTCGGGAGGGGCATTTACAACTCTCAGCCAGAGAGCTCTTAGGCCTCACTAAACTACAAACCCCAGAATTCCACAGCAGGAAGCCAGAGCAATTAAAGTGGAATAGTAACACTATAACAGTGTAATCTGAAAATCTCCCAAGTCAGCAATTCCCTGCTGAGACAAATAGCGTATAGAGCTGCCTAACCTTCTCTGGTAGGTCATTCCACAGTCTAGAGGTGGCTGAAGAAAAAGTTACCCTCTGTATAACAGTTGCCAGCCTAGTCTTGGCTGAGTGAAATAAATGTCCCCCAGAGGACCTGAGTGTACAGGGTGGATTATATGGGAGAAGGTGATCTTGTAGATAACCTGAACCCAAACCATGTAGGGCTTTAAAGATACCAACCAATACTTTGTACCTTGCCCAGAAACTAATTGGCAGCCAGTGGAGTGATTTTAATATCCTAGATGTACCAGTAACCAATCTGGCTGTCATGTTTTGCACTAATTGAAGTTTCTGAACTTAGTACAGAGGTAGCTCAATGTACAATGCATTGCAGAAAACCAGCCTTGAGGTTACCAGTGCAAGGATTACCATCCTTAGGTCCTCCAGCTCTAGGAAGAGGCACAGTTGATGTATCAGCTGAAGTTCATAATTATGAAACATGGTGGAATGAGTTTCATGATTTGAACGTAGTAACATAGATGTGTAACATATTCCTAAGAAGCAGACCAAATAGGAAAAAAGGATGTAGCATTATGTGTCAAGGATGTGCACATTTTTGAGGAAATACATTACTGAAAGCATGGAAAACATTTGTGTAAAAATTAGAGGGGAAAGAAACAATGACACCATTCTGAAGGTTTACTATGGATCCCCAAGCCAGATTGAAGCCTTGGATAATGTATACCCAGAACAGACAGCCAGACATTCAAAATGGAGAAATATTGTAGTAATGGGAGACTTCAGTGATCCTGATGTTTGTTGGAATTTAAGCTCTGTCAAGAATGTAATGTCCAGCAAATTCCATACTTGCCTTGCAGATGATTTCATTATCCAGAAGGTGGAGGAGGCACCAAGGGGATCGACTATCTTGGACCTGATTGTGATGGATAACTAAGTAAACAAATGGAAACAGTGTGCTTCAGGAGCCAATCCTAGGAGAGGAGGCCGAAAGGGGAGGGGCTTCTGGAGGATTAAGAGAGAGTGTGAAGGGGAAGGTAGTAGTTTTAGTGGAGCAGTTGAGAATGTGAAGTCAGAGAGAGGCTTGAAGCAGGGGAGTGAGAGGCGGCTTGGGTGATAGCTAAGAGGCTTGGAGAATGACATTTGATATAAGAGGCTTAAAGGGAATTAGGATGTGCAGGGGAAATGAATTATTAGCTCAGTTATATTTCTATTCAATAAATCATTCTTTATGTTAATTTTTACATACCGTCTGGTTATGAGTGACTTCTCTGACAATTAGTTCACAACTATTAAGGAACATCCACCCCTAACTGCACATGTTATCCATCTGTGGGAGATATAGTTCAGCCGTGATGTGGTTGGCCATCCCAAATTTGGTGGCAGCAGAAGGATAGAAAGGCCCCTGCATCCCAAACGAGGGAGAGGAAGGGCCTGCATCACACTAATCATAACCAACAGGGGAGAACTAGTCAACAGAGTGGAAGTACTGGGATCTTTGGCAGTGACCACATCCTCTTGGGGTTGTTCAGAGGAAAGGCCAAATGTAGGTGGAGACACATTCTGGAATTTAAGAAACCCAACATCAGTAAGCTCAAGGAAATACTGATTGAGATCCCATGACCAGAAATGCTCAGCGAAGGGAGTTCATGATGGATGGGGGTTTCTTAAAAAGCAGGATTGAAAGTACAATTGCAAACAATTCCAATGAAGAGGAGAAGTGAGAAATGTCTAAAAATACCAATGAATATATAAAGAACTTTCAGACAAGCAGAGATTTGAAAAGGACATGTTCAAGAGATGGAAGAAGGAGGAAATCAGCAAAGAGGAATGCAAACAAATAGCTAGTACTGGTAGGGGGAAAGTCAGAAAACCAAAAATTCTCAAAAGAGCTCAGGTTTGCTAAAGAGGTTAAGAATAATAAAAAGGGCTTTTTGCCAGTGTTCAGGGCAACAACAAGAAGAAGGAGGAGGAGGAGGAAATGGTAGGGTCACTGTGTGGAGAAGACAGTGACATGGTAACAGGGGACAGAGAGAAGAAGGCAGAACTCAACATCTACTTTATCTCAGTCTTCTCCCACAAAGAAAATGGTGCTCAGCCTGGTGCAAGTGGAATAAATAATCCAAGAAGGGGCTGTAGCTCTGAATAAGTGAAGAGGCAGTACAGTTTACCTAGCTACTCTAAATGGTTTCAAGTCATTGAAATATAATCTGAGAGCTACTGCTGATTGTCTTTAAGAATTCTTGGAGAACAGGAGAGGCCTCAGAAGACTGGAAGAGGGTAATATTTGTCCATATCTTCAAAAAGATGAGAAAAAGAGGACCCAAGCAACTACCAACCAGTCAGTTTGACACCAATCCCAGGAAAGGTTCTTGAACAGATTATTAAACAGCCAGTCTGTGAGCATTTAGAAAGGAATGCTGGGATTACTAAGAACTAGCAGAGGTTTCTCAAAAACAAGTCATGCCAGGCTAATCTTGTCTCTTTTGGGGCATAGTTATAAGCTTGTTAGATCAGGGGGATGCTGTGGATGTAGTGTATCTTGATTTCAGTAAGCCTTTTAACAAGGTATATTGAAGTGAAGTGTGGTCTAGATGATGCTTTTGTTATGTGGATTTGTAAGTGGTTGATGGACCAAAGCTAAAGAATTCTCTCCAATGGTTCCTCTACATCTTGGAGAGAAGAAAGTAGTACGGTGTCTCAGGGTTTTGTCCTGGGCCTAATGTTGTTCATAAGCAACATGCATGGTGGAACAGAGGGCACACTTATCAAATTTGCTAATACACCACAGAACTGAATCAGGATTCAAGGTTACAGATTGTCTCCCGTATCTGCAGGGGTTTTGTTCCTGGACTTACCATGTATAACTGAAAGCGCAGAGATAATAGCAAACCTTAATAAAATAAAGGACTTCCTGTACAAACATAGCATAGAGTTGAGTTGGAGGACCTAGTGATTCCTAGAGAGGACACCTCTTTAGGTACTTTCTAGTACAACTCTATGGTACGTGTCCCCTATTTTATGTTCCTCAGATAACTGAAATTGCAGATATTGGTTCTTCTGATATGGAGGGCCAACCTGTATATTAACCATTTGGAAGGATGAGATAACACTAATAAAATGAATTTCAGCAGGGATAAATGTAAGGTGTTTTTAGTCAGGAAGAACTTTGAAAATGCAGTGGGTTGGTCACAGTGTCACTTTGGGCTAAAACCTTTTGGTTTGTCCTACCTAAAGTAGACCCATTGAATCAGTTGTTGAATGATGAGTCAATACGTAGGTAAATCCTTTTGATCCATAAGATTTACTGTAGTTGGAACTAGCAGTTAGATTCTAGTCTTTAATTCTGTGCAACAGTTCAGTGAATTAGAGAAGAGAGTATGGAAAGAGACTATTAAAGTGACTAATTCATGCATTTTCTACAGAACTGCTTGGAAGAGTTAAGACATCAAAGCAATGAAAGAGAGAAAAAGAGTCTTTCACATTTTTTTGTCTCCTACTGGAAGCCTGTCTTCTGCAAGAAAGGCATGTCCTTTCTGTGGTAAAGGTCGACCCCTGTATCTTCAGGGGGTATGTTCCAGGACACCCCTCCCCCTTGGATACTTGAAACCGTGGGAACCCTATTATTTTCAATGAGACAGATGCTGGAAGTTGACCATAGAATTGCATTGGAGTACCTAAAAATGCCCAGAGAGAACATATTTTATCAGATATGGATAAGTGAAACCATGGATACCGAATTTGTGGGTACAGGGGTTGACCTGTACAGTTGTCCCTTTGCATTCGCGGCTTTGACACTCGCGGTTTTGATTATTCGCGGTTTTCCCTCACCCACTGCCTGTCTCCTGGGTCTTCCCTTCTCTTCACAAAGGGAACGAAAAGCCAGGAAAGCGTGGGGGTGAGGCAAAACCTCTTAAACCAGGGAGGGCGAAAGCCCAGCAGACAGCCAGTTTGAGAGATTTTCCCTCACTCCCTGGGCTTCCCTGGGTCTTCAGACAGCCGGTTTGAGAGAGAATGAAGAGCCAGGGAAGCCTAGGGAGTGAGGGAAAATCTCTCAAACCACTCCTCTGCTGAGCTTTGGCTGCCTTTTCAGGGAGGGCGAAAGCCAAGCAGACAGCCGGTTTGAGAGATTTCCCCTCACTCCCTGGGCTTCCCTGGGTCTTCACAAAGGGAACTAAGAGCCAGGGAAGCTGAGGGAGTGAGGCAAAACCTCTTAAGCCGCCCCTCTGCTGAGCTTTCACTGCCTTTGCAGGGAGGGCGAAAGCCCAGGAGAGGTTGGTTGTTATTCATGGTTTTTTCACATTCGTGGGGGTCTGGCGGCCGTAACCCCCGCGAATGTGAAGGGACAACTGTATACAGTTCTGAGAGAATGAAGATGAATTTTGAAATAGGTTGACAGAAGAATAAACTTCTGTCCCTATTTGGAGAAAAATGTTAATCCAATAAAGGAGCCATCTGTTTATGATAAGGAAAATGAGGAAATCCATAAGGAGGAAGATCTCAATGTAAAAAAACAAAAACAAAAAACAAACAAACAAACAAAAAAACACCTAAATGAAAAAAACCTATTTTGATGCATAGCAGTATACAACAACAACAACAACAACAATAATAATAAAACTATATACAGGTGAGCTTAAAAGGAGGATAATACTGTGTTCAGTTCTGGGCACCACAATTCAAAAAGGATATTGACAAATTGTAGCGTGTCCAGAGGAGGGCGACTAAAATGGTGAAAGGTCTGGAAACCATGACTTAGGGAGCTGGGTATGTTTAGCCTGGAAAAAAGACGGTTAAGAGGTGATATGATAGCCCTGTTTAAGTATTTGAAGGGGTGTCACATTGAGGATGGAGCAAGCTTGTTTTCTGCTGCTCCAGAGATTGGAACACGCAGCAATGGATGCAAGCTCCAGGAACAGAGATTCCACCTCAACATTAGGAGTAACTTTTTGACAGTAAGAGCTGTTTGGCAATGGAACGCACTCCCTCGGAGCGTGGTGGGGTCTCCTTCCTTGGAGGTCTTTAAACAGAGGCTGGATGGCCATCTGTCGGGGATGCTTTGATCAAGATTTCCTGCATGGCAGGGGGTTGGACTGGATGGCCCTCGTGGTCTCTTTCAACTCTGCAATTCTATGATTCTATGATTCTATGAAATCCTTTAAGTTTGGGACTGTAGTGTGTATTAGCCAAGTAAAAATGGAGACTTGGCCACCACCTGTCACTCCACTCCCTTCCTTAAAATATCTCCTGAGTAGAACTATTTTGGGATCAAGAGGATGAGGGTAAAAATGAAAGTCATAATTTAGCATCAAAAAATATGGCAAACACAGCCAAAATGAAATATGAACCTAAAAAGGTAAGAGTTGTAAATTGTCAACTTTTGATATAAATAATAAGGATTGTAGGCACAGAATAACTGAAAGTCGCCAATTGGTTGTTGGAATGAGCCCAACTGTGGCATGATTATTGAAATTCACTGTTCAAAATGAATGGATTTGGTTTGAAATTACATTTTTAATAGCAGAAATACATTTTGGGCTCTTTATATTTGCTTTTCAGTTTTTTTTTTTGCAGTGTGAATAGTCAAGATGCATTCTTTCTCTCAAGTTTTTATCTAATTAGGGATCAGTCAAAGTGATCTCAAGCACTGTTATTTTAGAATGAGCCTTCTGTGAGCTGGTAAAACTGATTTTACTCTTTTTTACACTTCAAATTGTAAAATGAACATAGGATTTTGCAGTGCAAATTTTGACCCTGCTCTGTCAAAATGTCAACAGCAGACATTTCTGGATATTGTTAATGTTTGTATACTGTTTTAGCTTCTAAACAGTTTGCAGAAGAAGTCTTAAAAGCCCACAATGATTACAGGAAGAAGCATGGGGTTCCTTCTCTGAAACTCTGCAAAAAGTTAAACAGGGAAGCACAGCAGTGAGTACAGCTATTTCTTTATTGCAGTATTGGGGTTGGATAGTCTGGTCTCCATGGGCCTATTTCGTCAAATAGCAAGTGATGTTTCTTCTAAGGTGGTGCTTCAGTGTCAGGATGTCTGTGTCAAGATAATAATTGTTTTTTGCAATGGTTCCATCAGTTATAAGGGGAATAGTGGCACAGAATGACCTGTCTGTAAGGCAACTTCTATCAAAATGCTTCTGGATAGAAGTCGAAAACAACTGCTTTTAGGGTAATATCAATTGCTGATAGACGTCAGGTTTCCCTTATCTAAAATGCTTGGGACCAGAAGTATTTTGAATTTTGGAATATTTTGGATTTTTGAATACTTGCATATACATAATGAGATATCTTGGAGATGGGGCCCAAGTCTAAACATGACATTAATTTGTGCTTCATACACACCTTATAGACATAGCCTGAAGGGAATTTATGCACAATATTTTTAATAATTTTGTGCACAAACCAAAGTCGATGTACACTGAATCATCAGAAAGCAAAGTTGTCACAACCTCAGCCACCCATGTGAGCAATTTTGGAATATTTAAGGTTTGGGAATTCCAGATAAGGGAGACTCAACGTGTACTCCATTAGAATATTCGGGTTACATTAGCAACAGTTGCAGCTTGTTGGACTACTACATGCTATAGATAGGAAATGGTGGAACTAAGTACTCAGGAGCTCAGATGTAAAAAAC
Source organism: Gambelia wislizenii (assembly GCA_030847615.1). NCBI lineage: Eukaryota > Metazoa > Chordata > Lepidosauria > Squamata > Crotaphytidae > Gambelia > Gambelia wislizenii. The sequence goes on from JAUMIR010000006.1 coordinate 60,779,870, forward strand.
TCAAGGGACAAAAATAGCATCCACAACATATTTGAAAACAGTGGGGCTGGAATACATGGACAGATCTTTTAACATTCCAATCATGCCTTCAGGGTTACATTTGAGTAAGAGAATGAACTGCAGCCCTGTTGCTATGGCAGTGGTGATACAGCCCTGCCTTCCAGAAGCCTAAGACATCTCATGAGTAGCTAGGGTATTCTCTTCAGACTGCTGGTTGTACATTATATGTGATAAGGTGCAGGCAGAAGGCTAAAGAAAAGAATGAGCATCTGGAAAGAACTCTCTCCCTTCAATTTCTGGGAGTGAGGAAGAGAAAATCCAGAGGCCACATTTAAGCTTCCCAGTTATAACTGAAATACTTGGCTGAAAGAGTACTGCACTATTCTCATCCTGAATGTTGTGCCCTGCAAAATTCTTTCAGTGTTTACACATATTTTATTTACTGTTCTCTGTATCTGCCAGGCATTTTGCATACACCTCGTAAAGCTAAATATTTTCTTATGGTTCTACAATGAATGTGTTGCTTTTCTTAATCAAGGTATTCAGAAGCGCTTGCTAGTACAAGAATCCTCAAACACAGTCCTGAATCTAGCAGTGGAAAATGTGGAGAAAATCTAGCATGGGCTTCTTATGATCAGTCAGGTAAGACGAGTCTTTATTGTTATATAGGAAACACAGGAAGTAGCAGTCAACCTCACTTGTTCACACACACACAAAAATGTGACCAACAGAAATACAGTAGATTTGTTGGGAGAAAAACATTGTTTAGAGCATTTTTAATACATGTATGTTTTGGGGACAGCTGAATTTAGGGGCAATGTTTACAACTCTTCAGGTGACATTGTCACAAAACATCTAGATTTTAGGTCTACTTAGATGTGAATTCTGTAACAAAATGTGACTGGGAGGACTCAGACTAAAATGTCCTGCCTTCCTGGATGAATGTTAAAGTTATGTAATTGGGTTAAATATTAATACAGTGGGCCGTCTGTATTCGCAGGGGTTTGGATCTGGAACCCCCTGCAGGTAGCAAAAACCATGGATGGTTAAGTCCTATATAAATCAATGGGTGTTGCCATTTTAAGTATGCAGCAACAATCTGCAGATGCTGGAATTCATAGATACCGAACCCACTGATACAGAGGGGCCACTGTAAAATAAAAATTAATTTTATTCAAAAAGTGCCATTATATGCCTTGGCTGAAGCGATTTGAACAACTAATTTACTTTTAAAGAAGAGGGATCCAATATGGCAGAGAAACCTTGGGCACTGCACAATTATAGCACTACAACTCCACTTTAACTGCCCTTGTTGCATCCAGTGGAATCCTGTGGTTTGTAGTCTGGTAAGGCACTAGACCTCTCTGGCTGAGAATTTTAAGTACAACATTGGCTAACACACATTGGAAGCTGTTTAATGCAGTTAGATGTGTAAATAGTTATTGCTTAAAACAATATGTAAGCCGCTCTGATAGCCTTGTGGCTGAAGAGCGAGGTATAACTAACTAACTAACTAACTAACTAACTAAATAAATAAAAACATTGCATAGGACAGAACTACGGCAGTTAAAGCAGAATCATAGTGCTATAACTTCGTAATTTGAAAGTGTCCTAAGTTTCAGGATGTACAGAAGAGGTTTGCATATACATCAATAATTATAAAAAAAGGCATAGAAATGCAAAAAAAAAATACAGTCACTGATAAATAATATCTAAATACTTACAAAGCTATTTTAAAATAAACTGAAGGAATTTCAAAAGGTGTGTTTCTAAGGCTTGTAACTCATAGTTCTCAGAATATTATTTTCCTAAAGCAGTATATTTCTAAAAACAATCCTTCTGGGTATATCAAGGTCATCTTAATCATAACAACTTGGTGCCTGAGGGGGACCTTAGGGAATCTCTCTGAGGTAGGCTAAGGTTAGAGGTGGTGACGTACCCCAAGATAGACCATGCCCCCCCTTCGCACACATAAAATCTATATCTAGCATTCCTGGATCATCTATAAAGTCTTCTCCATTTCCTTTGTATGAAGTATCCAACTCTGTCCTTATCTTCAAACAACACTGCTGTAGTGAGCCACTCAAAATCTCTCTTCTTTCTCCTCATTGCTATACACAAATTGGGAGGGTTGGAAGAGACCACAAGGGCCATCCAGTCGAACCTCCTGCCATGCAGGAATACACAAATCATTCCCAACAGATGGCCATCCAGCCTCTGCTTAAAAACCTTCAAAGAAGGAGACCCACCACACTTTGAGGCAGTGTATTCCACTTCAGAACAGCTCTTACTATCAGGAAGTTCTTCCTAATAAGGTTTAGGTGGAATCTCTTTTCCTGTAGTTTGAACCCATTGCTCTGTGTCCTAGTCTCTGGAGCAGCAGAAAACAAGCTTGCTCCATCCTCAGTATGACATCCCTTCAAATATTTGAACATGGCTATCAAGTCACCTCTCAACCTTCTCTTCTCCAGACTAAACATACCCAGCTCCCTAAGCCGCCCCTCATATGGCATTTCTTGTCCATTTACCTGTTCCCTTTTTCCTCTCAGTCTTGATTTTAAAAATCTTAAAATATTTACATGGCATCACATAAAAAGAAATGAGCATCTTTACTGCTATCTGTATGGGAAGACCTACACATGATGCAAGCTTCTGTTTCTGTGCCTGATTGATTTGCATTTTTAAATACTGTTTATCTGACACATGCATTAACCTGCAGAATGTTGCATGTATTTTTCCTGGAATGTCAACTTCTGAAAATGCTTTATGAAGCAGGAAGTTAAAGTTCATGGGCAGGAGTCATTTCTTTTGTGTTCAGTAAAATCATGTAGTAGAAAGCACTGCAACAGATATTGGTTCACCCATATTCATGACATGTGCTCATTTGCATGCACTTCCTTTCCTCTTTCTCCCTCAGTTAGATAAAATCAGCTCCATTTTTAGAACACCCAGCCCTGTTTTCTTTGTATTGTATTGGTTTAATGGTTTCCAGTTGGCAATGTGGTCAGGCAAGGCTACATTTTATCACTCCATCTGTTTAATTTGTATGCTGAATGTGTCATATGTAAAGTTAGATTAGACTTGGAGGAAGCCAGGCATGAAAACTGGGGGAAAGGAATCCACAATTTAAGATATGCAGGTGACACCATACTACTAGCAGAAAATAGCAAAGACTTGGAATGATTACTGAAGAAAGTCAAGGAAGAAAGTGCAAAGGCAGGGGTACTGTTGAATGTTAAGATAATGAAAATAATGACTACAGATGATTTTACATAACTTTAAAGTAGATGCTGAAGATGTTGAGAGAGACAAAGATTTCCTATACCTTGGCTCAGTTATTAATCAAAATAGAGACTGTAATCAAGAAATCAGAAAGGCAGATATGAAGGAACTAGGCAAGATCCTGAAGTGTAAAGATGTATCATTAAATACCAAAGTCAGGAATTGTCCATTCCATCATATTTCTGATTTCTATGTATGGTTGTGAAAGCTGGACAGTGAAGAGTGCTTATAAGAAGAGGATCAACTTATGTGAAATGTGGGGCTGGAGGAGAGTTCTGTGGATACCATGGACCGCACATGGACTTAAGACAGTTGGGGGAGTGGACCACTATAAAGATCTGAAAGACAGTCCTTTGAAAATTTAGAGTAAAAGTCATGATTTCCGTCTTTCTGGATTCTATTGCATTCCATACCATTCTCACAACTGTGTAATATGCTTTATATCCTGAGGTCTGGGTATCACCCTGTACTGCATCTGAAGAAATGGATTTATATCCATGAAAGCTTATGCTAAAATAAAAATCTGTCTTAAAGATGCTGCTATATTATTTTCCCCCTCTCCTTCCTCCTTTTTTATGCTACAAGAGACTAACATGGCCACTTCTTTGACTGCTATTCAGTGTCTGTAAATTGTAGGTGCAATACAGTTGTCCCTCCGTATCCATGGATTTGGTATCCACAGATTTAAGTATTCACAGCTTGAAAATATTCTTTAAAAAATAATAATCCAAAAAGCAAACCTTGATTTTGCCATCTTATATAAGGGACACCATTTTGCTATGCCATTGCATATAATGGGGCTTGAGTATTCATGGATTTTTATATCCACGGGGGGTCCTGGAACCAAAGCCAGTGAATATGAAGGGACAACTGTATATCCATAAATCAAAAAGAGCATGACATCCAAGCAATGTAAACACTATTTAATATGAACAGAACCATTACTTATTCACTATGTATAGATTTACCTATTGTCTTCTTTTTCTCCAAACAAAAGTATAGTTTACTTATACTTTATAGTTTCTCTAGTTTACTCCATTAAAAAAAAAAAAAGCTTATCATTTGCTATTTGGAAATGTGTGAGAGCCTCTCTCTTCTAAATGTTAATTCTAGTATGGTTAGAAAACTTTGAAAACAAAAAGATGACCTCCTTGGAAGAGGCGATTAGACTAGTAATATTTTTGGAAAGTCCATTCTGTTAATTGTAATTCCACAGCATTTTTTCATTTATCTTGCAGGGAGTGAAGTAGCTGAAAGATGGTATAATGAAATAAACAATTACAACTTCCAGAGCCCAGGATTTTCCTCTGGGACAGGTGAGTATGATCTATGCTTGCTTATTTGCAGATAGCATAAAAGGAAACTTTTGGCTTTCCACCATATTTGAAAAATTAAGCTTTCACACAGAGATCATGATGACTGAAAAGTATGCTGTTCAAATTTTGACTCATAGGAAAACAAGGAAGCAATGTGTCATTTTTAAACCTTCTAACGTAATTTGATTAAAGGCATTGATTCCTAAGACATGAGTAGTATAATTTTTCAGAAAATGGCAGCAATAAAATGGAAGTCTTACTAACTATATTGCATTAAGCTATACATTGGCTGGCCCTTTGCGTGAGTTTCTTTCTGGACATTTATAAATGTTATCTGAGTTTAATATGGTCAGTTTTTGTTGTTTTGTATTTCATTTGTACTAAGCATATTTGGAAACTATATTCCAAGGCATCTATAAACGACATTCTTTTTTACTTGAAAGAAAGGCTTTGGTCTTGTTTTCATGTTAAGCCATCAAGATCTGATAATTTAAAAGCTAGTTTGGCTCCATGGATCAGAGAGATCAAGGTTTATTCTAATTTTCCATGAATTTGGTGGCGTGTTGAAGGCTGTGCAATACTTCACATGCTCAGAGCTTTAGAGCACTTATTAAGAGTGCTATAAAATTATAAAAAGTGTAGCCTTGGTTCAGTTTACACAAATTCATGTTCACTGTTAGAAAATGGTCTGGTTTACATACATGTGTACACTTCATACATGTAACCTGAATACATGTGTCAGTATTCGCTTATAGTGAGCACTACTGAAAAACCTGGCACCGAAACGGTTACAAACTAGATCACAGACTGGAGCCTTGGAAGCAGTCGTTTGGTTTATTAAAATGAATTTAAACCATACCTTCAAAGGATGTTAATGAAGGGTACAGGATAAAAGCTAGAATGGAATGGTCGCTTTAATTTTTTTAAAAATGAAGGCAATAGTTTAGTAATCAACTAACTGTAAACCAGCCAAATTCACCAGTCACTTGACTGGATGGAACTAATGTCGTAAACTATGAAACCCATGTTTTGGTATCAATTATAGCAAATAATCTGTATTCTGGAAAATGTTCCAGAACCCCAACTTTAGTGCAGCTAAACTATGAAATTTCATCAGTGTGAGGAGATTCAATAAACCACAAAACTTCAGAAGGATATATATACTGCTAACCATTCCAGGCTGTAATACACATTCTGGATTGATATGTTTTTCTGTGTATGATATGATATTGAATGTTCTACAAATTAAACAGATAGGATGCCAAAATGACTTCTCTGATCCCCTTGCCAATTGAAAACCATTTTGTTTCTTCATTTTCTGTCCTGACAATGGCTTCTTGAACAGAGAGTAAGACTATCAAATATTCTGGAACTCCGGTTTCTTTTACTTGGATTTTTGCAAAACTACTTCTTGCTTTTTGTTAGTTCCCAGAATTGGAAAAGTGCAAGGTTTTAAGTCCCAGTCTTGGGGAAAAGGTGGGGTATGAATAAAGTGATAGATTGATAGGTAAGTTTAGGTCACAAGCTCCAAAGCATGTATTTTAGTTCATGATTAGAATGATAGTTCAGTTAATTCCAAGATTAAAGGATTTCAAGCCAACAAATAGAAAGGGCAGCTTGGAAGGGAGGTGATTTTCATTGCATCCAGGCACTACATAGAAGAGCATCACCTGTTTCAAGAAATTTTGAAGCTCTTAACCTTTGGATTGTGGGAGGCTTGGTGGGATCCTAGTGAGAATCAGCAAATGAAAGAATGGGAGAGGGTAAGGAGGTGAGTTTGTGAGGGAGAGAAGGTTTTTTGGTGGGATGGAGGAGAAATGGGGTTTTCAAAAATTCATTCTCACTGTAAGCAGATACAGTTGGTACTCCAATTTCGCGGGGGTTAGGGGCAGACAACACACGTGAATGTGAAAAAACTGCGAATAAGAAATGAGCCTGCGGGTGAGCAGCTTTCCACCTCAGTCCCTTCCCAAGGTAGCAATGGGCTTCGTGAGAAGCCCCTCGCTGCCTTGAGAAGGGACTTGGCTGGAGAGCGGGCATGCCAGCGGCTTTCCACCCCACCTTCCCAAGGCAGCGGGGTGGAGAGCGGGGTGGGGCAGGGCGTTCCGCAAATAATCGAAACCGCAAATGTGGAAGTCGCGAATGTGGAGGGGCAACTGTACTGACACATGTATTCAGGTTACATGTGTGACATGTACACATGTGTATTAACCAGTTTCCTTCTCCCCTAGATTCAAAACAGGAATGGGTGGGAGTAAATTATTGAACGTACACACTCCTTTTTTCCAGCTTCATTCTATTCATTCTTGGATGGTCATCTGTCGGGAATGATTTGATTGTGTTCCTGCATGGCAGGGGATTGGACTGGATGACCCTTGAGGTCTCTTCCAACTCTATGATTCTATGATTCTATGAAGGATTTAACTGTGGGTCTTTAACTTTAATTTAAATGACAATTTAAAATAATAGCCATTTTTCTTTCTTTCTAATGAGAATAGAATTCAGTTAGATTTGCATGATTTAACTAAACACATCAACACTTCTCTGTTAACGTTCTTCTCTGTGACCAATAGTCCCCCTAGCAATGCAGGTGGCTGCTACTTCATATTCACATTGTGGTCATAGTTGCTTTGATCAGTTCCTCGCCTTGTGGCCCATTTTCTGTTGATGAGCCTCTCACTACTTATCTAGACTGGTTCTTGTCTGCCAGACATGCAGTTTGATACTGGGGCTGTACACAAAGAAGCAGCTTGATAGGATCAGAGCTTGTATTCCACTGGAATAGCCTTCAAATGCTCATGGTGAGCTGGCAAACTAAAGTAGGTAAATAAAATACAATAGCATTAAAATGATAAAATCCAGCACATCCAGTAACATTCAGAAAACAGAGAGAGAGAGAGAACAGAAGCAGAGATTTGCTCATATGTATTAATCTCTCATAGATCCTTGAGTAGACAGCCTGGTGCCAAGCATACTTCCTATAGGAAGGCACTCCAGAGTCAGCTGTTGTATTTCCCCCAGTAGTGTGGACCAGGTCTTAGGTGGTGTGGGCAGCTGAAATGAGACAGGAGCCAATCCTCTACGGCCGTTCAGACTGCCAAAACAAAACAAAACAAAACAAGAATTTCACTTCTGATTTTTTTTTAAAAAAAACTCTCCAAAATGAAAGCTTACGGGAGAGCCAAAAAAGAAAAGAAAAGAGGGGAAAAGGTCACTTTGGGGAGTCAAGGGCAACAACAACAACAACAAAAAAACATCCTTGGTGCAGTCCCAGACCCGTGGTCTGCCCACCCAAGGGGTACCTGCAGCCAGATATGGGAAGAAGCATACCAGAGTCCCATTGTTTAGGGCTTTATAGATGAATTCTGGCTCTTCAGTTTGGGCCCAAAACAAATAGGCAAGCCATGCTACACTCTCAGGAACTCTGTTATATAATTCCTAACAGGTGTCCCTAGCAGCATTCTGGCAACTATATTTTGCACTGGCTGTAAGTTATTTATTTTCTTCAAGGATATCCCTATGTAAAATGCATTACAGTGATCCAAACAAAATGTTACCTGGCTAAACTAAGCTATCTTTTGTCAAGCAACAACTATAGTTTGTGCACAAGCCAAAGCTGTGCAAAAGTACTCTGTGCCACTAAGGTCATCTGGACCTCACTGACAAAGATGGATCAAGAAATACCCTAAACTGTGAGGCAGAGTGTTAAACCATGCAGAACAACCTGCCTACCCAGTTTCTAGACCTAAGAACTACTTACAGATTGTTGAAGGTCATAGAATCATAGAATTGCAGAGTTGAAAGAGACCACGAGGGCCATCCAGTCAACCCCCTGCCATGCAGGAAATCATGATCAAAGCATCCCCGACAGATGGCCATCCAGCCTCTGTTTAAAGACCTCCAAGGAAGGAGACCCCACCACGCTCCGAGGGAGCGCGTTCAACTGCCGAACAGCTCTTACTGTCAAAAAGTTCCTCCTAATGTTGAGGTGGAATCTCTGTTCCTGGAGCTTGCATCCATTGCTGCGTGTTCCAATCTCTGGAGCAGCAGAAAACAAGCTTGCTCCATCCTCAACGTGACACCCCTTCAAATACTTAAACAGGGCTATCATATCGCCTCTTAACCGTCTTTTTTCCAGGCTAAACATACCCAGCTCCCTAAGTCTCTCCTCATAAGGCATGGTTTCCAGACCTTTCACCATTTTAGTCGCCCTCCTCTGGACACGCTCCAATTTGTCAATATCCTTTTTGAATTGTGGTGCCCAGAACTGGACACAGTATTCTAGGTGAGGTCTGACCAAGGCAGAATAGAGCGGCACTATTACTTCCCTTGATCTGGACACTATACTTCTATTGATGCAGCCTAAAATCGCATTGGCCTTTTTAGCTGCCGCATCACACTGTTGACTCATGTTCAACTTGTGGTCTACTAGGACTCCTAGATCCCTTTCGGTCAGTCTATGTTATAATCCGTATGATCCATTATTACCTGCAGGCACTAAAGTAGCACCGGTATAAACTCATCTGACTCAGATGAGTAAGAAAAATAGAGCTAGATGTCATCAGTGTGTGAGAGGCAGCATGGTAAAGTGGTTTGAGCATTGGACTATGACTATGGAGAACAAGGTTCAAATCCCCACTCAGCCATGGAAACCCACTGGGTGACCTTGGGCAAGTCACATTCTCTCAGCCTCAGAGGAAGACAAAGGCAAACCTCCTCTGATCAAATCTTGCCAAGAAAACCCCATGATAGGTTCACCTTAGGGTCACCATAACTCAGAAATGACTTGAAGGCACACAACAGCAATAACAAATCAGTGCGCTGTTGACACCTTGCTCCAAATCCCCTAATGAACTTGTCCAATAGCTCCTCATAGATTGTTAAAGAGAAAAGAGAACAGAATGGGACAGTATAACACAACTGCCAGGCAGTGGAACCGAAACCTCCCATTGCTACTTTGTGTAAAAAGTATTAATGTGAGTGGAATGAGTTGCTTCACTGCCCTTCCCCAATCCAAGATCAATCCAGCCATATACCTTGGCTATTGATATCAGGGGCCACTGAGAGGACCAGGAGAGTCAGCAGGACATACTTGTTGCTCCTGTCTCTGAATCAGCATTATTCATTTGGACAGCCAAGACTTTTTCTATGCCAAACCCAGGCCAGAAGCCAGACAGAAATGGGTCAAGGCCACCCATTTTGTCCAAGCACTCCTGGAACTTCTTGGTCACCACTTTCTTGAGAATCATTTCTAGAAAGAGATGTTTGCAACTGAATGATCGTTCTCACAGATGTCTGGCTATACAGGCACCTTTTAAAGCATTGGTCTTACCTTCTCTCTCAAACAATCATTAACTGCTCCTTGGACCCACTAGCATTTTTGTTTTATTTTTGCTCTTGTTTCTTATACTTTAATTGCTTATTCAGTAATAAGCTTCAGATGTGTAGAGTGATGCCCGGCTGGTGGGCTAACTATCCCAGATGAATTGCAAGCTGGGTAATAATGGCCAGAAGCTCTGAAGCCCTGTTATGACACTATATGCCAATGATGGGATTTTGCTGGCTTATCTGACCGATCTGGCTATTGCTGGAGGGTTGGCTGTTGGAGAGGAAGACCATAGGCACTCATTAGCTGTGACCCATTTAAAGGCCTGAAAAGGGTGTGGTAAGTAGGAGAGGAAAGGAAAATGAGTTGACAAAGACCAAGAAAAGGACTGAAGGAGGCAGTAAAGAAAAGAATGGACACTGCATCATGCCCAAAGTGGAACAGGATGGCCCTGTAAGGAAGCTGTGCTTATAAGAAGTTTGCTTATATCTAGAAAATTGGGGGCTACAATCTATGCCTTAAAAGTCACCAGTTCTGGAACACTCAGAGATCAATACAGTGAGAAGCATGAGCCTCTACATAAACAACCTGACTTACTGGCATAAGGCTTACTACTAGAGGACGTGTTGTGCTTAATGTTCCAATTCTTGTGGCTTCACCTGTATAGCAGAGGTAGAATTTCAAGTAAAACTCAAAAGACAGCAACTCCGGACTTTTTCGGACATCTCAAATACAACGCAAACAGCCTCGTCGCATTGCGAGGCTGCTGCACTGCAGGGCGTCCCTTTCGGACGACGCTCTCCCCTGCCGGTACTGTTGCGGTACCACGGGGACATTTGAGCATTATATTTTGCCAATTTTTACTCACGAAAGTTGATCGTGATTAAAAACCGGCGAAATATAATGCTCAAATGTCCCCGCGGTACTGCAACAGTACCAGCAGGGGAGAGCGTCATCCGAAAGCGACGCCCTGCAGCGCAGCAGCCTCGCAACGCGATGAGGCTGCTTGCATTGTATTTGAGACGTCCGAAAAAGTCCTCCATTTGTTAACAGTGAGAGAAATATGAGAAGAGGTCCATGGAAAAGAATCATAGAATTATAGAATCTTAGAGCTGACAGAGACCACAAGGGCCATCTAGACCAGCTTTCTGCCATGCAGAAATACACAACTAAACACTCCTGAAAGATGCTCATCCAACCTCTATTTTTAAAGACCTCCAAAAATGGAGGGCATCACCCTCTGAGGCCATCTATATCACTGTTGGATAGCAATCATAGTAGAAAAAGTCCTGCTTAATGTTTAGGTGGAATCTCTTATCCTGTAATTTGAAACCACTGGTTTGTGTTCTAGGCTCTGAAGCAGCAGAAAGCAATCTTACTCTATCTTTATATGACATCCCTTCAGATATTTAAAGATAGCTATCATGTCACCTCTCAGTCTTCTCTTCTCCAAGGTAAACATATCCATCTCCCTAAGTCATTCCCCATAAGATTTGGTTTCTAGAGCCTCTTGGTCACCCTTCTCTGGACATGTTCCAGCTTGCCAGTATCCTCCTTGAACTGTGATACCCAGAACTGGACACAGTATTCCAGGTGAAGTCTGACCAAAGCAGAATAGAGTGGCACTATTACTTCCCTTGATCCAGAGAGAGGTGTCCTCTCTCTTTTTCTTGGCCCTCCAGTGCAATTCTATGATATCCTACGGCAATTTACTATCATACATGGTTTTGTGGATCTGTGATAAGTCCAGGAACATATCTCCCACAGATATGGGGTCAACATGTATATTAAAGCTATATCTTGCTGTATCATTTGTTTCATTGTGGATCAAAAGGAAGGGGAAATGGTGGGCTTGATTAGTCAGTCTTGCCAGCTTTTCTGTTACATGAACAATGTCTGACCCAGAAGATAGCATACCTCTCAAAGACATCTTATTAGGCCCACACACCACAGCTTGTGTTCCTCGTAACCAGGAATCACCTGCTACCATCACATACTTCTTCTATCTCTGGGAATTTTTAACAGTAGCTCCATAGAATCGTCCAAGGTCCCCTCCATGAATTCAGAGGTATGAGGCTCTTGTCCCCGTGTCTCATAATCACAGATTAAGGGGAGACCTTGAATCGGTTGTATAGCTCCAAGCATGGCTGCTAGCTCCTTCCCTAACCAAGTCAGTGATTCAGCAGAAGCTTCATCTCCTTAGACCATGGTCAAAAACAAACAAAAGCAAGAACACCCATACAAACCTCCAAACAGCACAGGCAAATAATCAGTGCTCACCCCTCACCCCCCGCAACACAGCTCACCTTCTTTCTCTCCTCAGAGACTGAGCTCCAAAGACTGAGGCAGCAGCTATATAGGTCTAGTGGCTGCTAGCTCTGCCCCCATCCAAGACAGTGACTCAGTAGAAGCCCCACCTCAGAAGCATTTTTTCAGGTATCTGGTGAACCAAGGAGATTCTTTACCTTAAGTCTGCTTAGGAGCTCAGGTGACATCTACTTAGTTCTGCGCTTAGAGAGCAAATAGAGTGTACATTTCCAGCTTCCCTGTTCTCAGCTTCTGTATGAGATCTGGAATGGGAGACAGGGATTTGATATTCTTTGACATGAGACTTCATGGCATGGGATCCCAGAGGAGAGTTTATTGCTGTTTTAAATGTGTTTTTTTCATGATCAGAATAGCTTATCTCAAAGTCCAATCTCAGGATTAGATTTGAAAGATACTTTTATGGACCAAGACTTATCTTTGTTGTTGAATGTAAAAATTACATCCTGGTAATGCATTATAACAGTGGCTCTTAAACTTTTCTTTACCAGGGACTCCCTTTAAATATCTTTTGTTGCCACAGACCCCCAAGACTTAACTCAAGATTTAAAACCCTAATAATAATAATAATAATAATAATAATAATACCAGATCATCATCATCATCATCATCATCATCATCAAAATAATAGTACAATTATACCATCCATTAAACCTTCTCTCGGAGGCACTGGAAGGGGAGGGAAGACATATCTCCTGCTTCTTCCTGCTGGAGCAGACTGAATGGCAATGTGCAGGCCCAGACAGACAGCCAACCAGTCTTTGCCTTGGCTCCTGTCATGTGGCCACTTCACTGCAGGGGAGGTGGGCCAAGCAGCCTTCAAGCCTCCGTGGTCCCCCTGTGAGGACATCACAGTCCCCTGGGGGTCCCCAGACCAAAGGTTAAGAACTACTGCATTGTAGAATTAGTTCACAACCGTGAATGTGATGTACATACCAAGTTTTAAGTTTCCCCCCTAAAACCCTCTTTCATTGACGCCTTAGATTTTTTTCTTTGCAAGTAAAGAGAGCTTGTTACAGTATTGTGAAAATTGCCTCTTTTAAATTTGTTTGTGTAGAAAGACCAATTTAATTTGGGAAAGTATGGTCTAGACTGTTTTAAAGATGTGTTTATGTTTGAGTTTTGTTATATATTTGTTAGGATTTTAGGCATTTCTGTTCTGTTTATATATATATATATGGTTTAGTTATGCCCTGTGGCTAAACAAGGTAGTGGGTAGAGCGTTTTATAAAATGTTTAAGTTAGGCCACAATATAGTTTTTCTTTCTTTCTAAATAATTATAATCTATAATCTATTGCATACTAGGGCAGTATTCAAGATTTTCCATTCTTTAATTCAAGGGTGGGCAAGTGTGGCCTACGGGCCACATGTGGCCCATCCTGAGGATAAAAAAAGTTGAGGTTTTTTTGCTCCATAATGACTCTAGGGGATGTGGAAGGTATTTCCACCATGGTTGGAGGCTCCCTGACCTCTCTGATCAAATGAAATATTTACAGTTTTTTTTTCCCAAAAAGATTTCCACACACACCCCAATGCCCTCTAGGAGATGTGGGGGGCATTGCCGCCATGTCTGGGACCCACTCTGGGCCAATTTAGGCCCAAGAGAGACCTTTTTGAAACAAGAAGTAACTTCTGCTCACTTCTAGTTGTTAAAAAATGGCCTCTCCTTGGCCTAAAATGGCCCAGCAATGGCCCCAAACATGATGAAAATACCCTCCTTGACCTCTAGAGGAGATACTATGGGGCCAAAAAGTTTGGGTTTTGTGTGTGTGTGCACGTGTGTGCAAGTGGGTGTGGTGGTGGGGCCGTGATCCTCCAAGGCCAATGGCCCCTTAATCTTCCACAGTTGACCGCTCCTGTTTTAATTCCCTGGGGTTGTTTACATGGCAAAAAAAAAATAAAAAAAAAAAATTAAAAATTAAAAAAATCCTCAACTGATTCTCCCGAATCCTAATAGTTTACATGAATTTCGGGCCAGTGTCGCCATATTCAAAAGGAGGGGAGCCAGATTACCAGCGAGATGCACAATATAAGCTTTTGATATTTTTCCCGTCTTTTTTTAAATGTTCCGTAAAGTTGAGGTGAGATGCGATTGGTCAGACCTTGGAGGGGGTGGGCTTGCGAGGGATGCCTTGCAATATTGGATCTGCCATATTTTTTAAGGACAGACCGGGCAACCCCAGTGCTCTCCCCTTCCCCGTTTGCTGTCTGCAGGGGTGGATAGATGGGCCTACAGGACTGACATCCCATAGACTCGTCTGTCCGCTGTTGTTGCCTGTTCCTCCCTATGCCCACCCTCTTCCCTGTTTGCTAATTGCTGGGGCAAATAGGGGAAGGAGGGGGCACAGGGAGGAAGAGGCTTCAGTGGTGGACTGATGGGCCTGAAGCCTCTTCCTCCCTGCGCCCCCCCCTTCTCTGCTTGCCCAGCAGCCGGCGAATGAGGACGGGGGGGCAGGGAGGAAGAGGCTTCAGCAGTGGACAGATGGGCCTACCATAGGCCCATCTGTCCACTGTTGCTGCCTCTCCCCCATTCGCCCCAGCGGTTGAAGAATGGGGAAGGGGGATGCAGGGAGGAACAGGCAGCAGTGGCGGACAGACGGGCCTATGGGACTGACATCCCATAGGCCTGTCTGTCCGCCACTGAAGCTTCTTCCTCCCTGTGTCCCCCTTCCCCATTCACTGGCTGAAGGGCCCCTGGAGCTCTCTGCCGCTGCCGCCCTTTCTGCCCCACACGAGAGAGAGGCCTCCATGACTGTCAGTCACGGAGGCCACAGCCCTCCCATGTGAACTGCAACATCGCTAATTTATCAGGATTTATCAGAACGGCCAAAATCGTGAAAAACTGCACAGCTCTGAATTGAAAGGGAGGTAAGCTGGCACTTTTCTTTCATCTTGCTCAGTCTGTCCTGAAACCCTTGCTCAAAACTAACACATTTTGTATGGGCCTTTTCTTTCAGGACACTTCACAGCAATGGTTTGGAAGAGTACAAAGAAGATGGGAGTTGGAAAAGCAGCAGCAAGTGATGGTTCCACCTTTGTGGTGGCCAGATATGAACCTGCTGGCAATATTGTAAATCCTGGCCACTATGAACAAAACGTTCTTCCACCAAAGAAATAACCCAGTCACGTCACAGAGCAAAGGACTATTTTCAACAACCAATGAAAGCAAACCTGGGGAATCAATTGGATTAGATTGGACAGACCTTTTAATTTAAATGAAGTCAGATGGTATCCGGTGCTTCAAAACAATATTTAGAAGAGAAGTGCACAATATTTTTTTTTGCCCCAAGGACTTCATCTGGTCTTGTTGGGGGGGGAGGTGTATGTTTCTTCTCCTTGACCCACCAATCGGTGTGCAGGGTTACAAAAGTCCCATCTCTTCTTGCTGCAGACCATTGGAAAGGGATAGAGGTGCCAGTTTCCAACAGTATTGCAACAATCTCCACTGAGATCACTGCTTTTCTCCTTCTGATAGCAGCAGAAAACCAGTGATCTCTGAAGCAAGGGAATACTGTAAGTGGTTTTTCCCGCCCCCTTACAGCTGAGCTGATCAGGAAAAAGTGAACAGAGTCCCTCCAGCTTCATGGGTCTCACAGGCAGTGGCCAAGGGGTTTGCTCCTCTTCTTACAGAGACAATTTCAGACATGTTTAACTGAGAAGCCTACCAAAATGCACTTTTGTATGGAACTAGTGCTAAAGTATAGAAGAGCTGCTTCAATCAAAATGGGGAATATGCAACATTAGACGTTTATATGAGAATATAATGTTTCTAGAACTCTGTATTTCTGCAGGTTTCATTTTTAAAATACAATGGGCCCTCCTGATCTGCGAGCTCCTGATCCACAGTTTCAACCGCCCGTGGATTGTTGCCTCCTATACCTAAAATGGCAGTGATGTGCACGTTGCCACCATTCAATAATATGGGGCACAACCATCTGGTTTTTTTGCCATTTAATAATATGGGGCACAACCATTGGTGGGGGAGGAAACCGAACCCCTGTGGAACCAGAGGGCCCACTGTACATTTGTAAAATTCTAGTTACATCAAAATGTTGTAACTTTAAGATTATTCTTTTAATCTGTTTAGATTTTCTAACGTTTTAAACGAAGCAGTCAACACCATTCATCTCTGTGGGACTCAGATTTTTGCAGTACTTTAAATGTTTGTGCTTTTTTTTTGTATAGTGTTAAAGCCTTAACTTTAGGGGTTGTCTCTCAAACCCTGCTATTCCTAACGCACACTAAAAATAACAGCTGTGTTGTGTCACATACTGCACATGTGGTAATGATGATGGTAATTTTAGTCAGCACTGAAGTGAACAGTAAGTGAAAACTGTGGTTTTCCTTATAATGAACATGGTATGCTGTCATTATGAAAGGTTTTCCGGTTAGCTGAAATCTGAATTCAATCCTAATATTCATATAATACTGTATATCAATAATACTTGGGTGTAGTACAGTACACAGTTGAATATTGATGACAGTCACTCAGTACCTGTATGCTAGAGGTTTTCTTTGGCCAGAATATTTTCAATGGGAGTGCAGTAAAATAATAGAATTTGGATAAAGAATTCAGGTTCTTGAGAATCTGAGCATAAAACAAAATCAGGCATAGGTTTGATTGTGCCCACAACTCTTGGTGTGGTGGGGGACGTAATCAGGCTTTTGGAATAAAATTGGCCACGCTGCTTATTAGGAATAATTTACAACATCTTTATGGGATCCAAGTATTGTGCCACCTTAATGCTGGCTGCTGGGTGAGGGGCACATTGGGAACATCAGGGTTTGCCTTCCCTTACCAGGGTGTGGATCAGGCATGCTATCTCTGACCTAGGCTAGAGCCCTATACCCCACCCCCCTCAGCCCTGGCCCCTTATGAGGACGCCCCCTTGGGGAAAGGGATTCTTGCAAATTCCATCTCTTCCTAAATAGATCTGGCCTTATGCCTTCAGCACGCTCATTAATACCCACACCCTGAGTTTCTGAAAACAACTCATAGAATCATGGAGTTGGAAGACACCACAAGGGCCATCCAGTCCAACCCCCTGCCATGCAGGAATATACAATAAAATCATTCCCGACAGATGGCCATCCAGCCTCTATAGATTTTCCTTGGGGTTTTTTTCTGGGCTGTGAGGCCGTGTTCTGGAATAGTTTACTTCTGACGTTTCACCTGCACCTGTGGCTGGCATCTTCAGAGAACGGTTGGATAGGAGTGTGTCTGGGGTTTATATCCTGTGAACCCCTGTTGGGGAGTATATGTAAATTTGTGTATTTGAGTGGTTAGTTTCTGGGTATAGAAATGCAAGGAGGATTAGTGTCTGTTTGGCTAATGGTTGGTTGATGGGTCATTATCTGCTGGAAATCCTCTTGTCCCTGGGTTGAATTCCTTTGTAAGTGCTGAGTTTTGATTCTATTGTTTTTCAAAATTGGAAGCCAGATTTTGTTTATTTTTATGGTTTCTTTTTTCCTGTTGAAGTTGTCCTGGTCTTTGTGGATTTCAATAGCTTCTCTGGGCATTCTGACACGATAGTTGTTGGCCTTTGACTTCACATCCAGCCTCTGTTTAAAAATCTCCAAAGAAGGAGACTCCACCACACTCAGAGGCAGTGCATTGCCTAACAGCTCTTGTACATTTAAAGTCATACCAGTTGCTACAAAGAGTGAAAAACCCACTAAAACAGTCCCGATCACTTTAACAAATAAAATTATTTCCCAAAGCCATTAACCAGGAGTCACACAAGTCCACAGCAGCTGGCAGTAAACTGCACCTAAACAGAGCGGGGAGAGTAGTTCTCACCAGTCGTAGCCATTGTCACAAGTAGGCCTCCTTGAAAGCCCTGGGCCGGTTTACACAGCAGATTTATTGCGGCAACTTGCGATTTAATTATTTTCCGCAGCTGTGCCAGTCAGGTTTTTTTTATAATTATGTCGCTTTGCAGTTCAGACTTGAATAAGTGTGGGGGGTGTGGCTCTGTGTGGCTCTGTAAATCTGCCTGTAAATGAGCTCACTCCATAAAGCAGAAGGAGAGTAATCTCTCTGCTAAAAGACCATGCCGTGGATCCTATTTCCCCCTCCCTCCTTCCCCCAAGCAGAGAGAGAGAGGGGGAAAATAGCAGTTCAGCTTGCTACAGCCCTTTGTGAAATGGTTTCTCTCCCTCCCCCGTGCTCTGGATAAAAGTCACGAACGAGATTTACATACTTTCAAAACAGCAGAGAACAGGATGAGAAGGAATGCTCCCTGAAAGTTGTTGGGAATCCTTTTTTGAAGTTGTTGGGAATCCTTTTTTTTTTTTTTTTGTGCAAACTGGCTCGCAAAATAGCAGACAGGATTTTTGCAAGTTTCCTCTCTAATGGCTACTGTCTTTGCCTCCCTCCCTGCCCCTCTGTTAAGCCCACCCCTGCATCATCAACCAATCACAATGCAGCTGTGCTTTAACCCTTAGCGGAATGCTAGTTTACACTGCCAATAAAGCACTACATTGCAAATATTCCTGCAAAAATAGCGACATGCCCTGCCACGCTATATTTGGGTGTTTTACCTTCCCCCCTTCTGAATGAGGCGATGCTGTGCTGCGATCCGTGGGAACTATGAGCTATCTTAGCGGTATATTTAGGGGAATATTTGCCCGTGTAAACGACCTCCCTGAGATAGAGCAGAGAGATTTCCTCTCCCCCTTTAACCCCTGGATGTCCTACCCACAGGACCAAACATAGCTGCTGATTGACCTAAGATTATTCCTAGCCTGGTCTGTGACTGAAGTCTTGTTTTTACATATGAAACTAAATGGCTTTATTTTGTACTTTCAAACATCTGAAATAATACAGTCTGGTCTACTCCCCGCCCCCCGTGTAGACTCCATGAACAAAAGCAAGACTGGTTGCTTGCTTGGAATTAAGAGTGTCTGGGTTGTCCCTCAACAGCGCCCATTCTATGAGATCTAGTCTCAGCTCATCTCGGAAATACTGGATCTTGGTGGACTCCATCAAATCTGGGATGTGAGCCTCCAACTGCCAGAATTCTTTGGCATGCTCAGTTATCGAACGTGAGTCATGGTCAGCAAATGAGTACACGGCTTCTCCTGGTGAAACGGGTCCTCAAAGCAGTAATAAAAGCTTAGAAGACTAGTAACTCTGGCACTTAAATGTCATAAAGATTAACTAGCCACTCTGCTGCTTCCCCCTAGAGATGCATGACAATGTTCATCACTGTTTGACATTCTTTCAGGAGAGTTCACTGTCACTCCCTCCAGGTAGGGGCTTCCAGTAGACACCCCGGTGCTCCTCTTCTTCCAGTAGATCTTCTCCAAACACATGTCTGTGTTGATTCAGAACTGTAGGGAGTCTTGACAAACTGTGATGTATAAGTTCGACCCAGCTTCAGGAATGCAGACTTTCAGTAGTTATCAGTAAAACTTTATTCCAGTAAGAAGAGCAAACATCCAGTACAAAAGCATTGTCAAGACTAAAGGTTAGTTACTATTTCAGCAGTATATTAAAGTTTACCATTTTCTCACCACAAAACAAATATAATTACTGGTCAGTAAAGCACAAATATTTCAGATTCTGAGCAGTAGTCCACCCTTTCTCCCAACTCTAGGCCTCTCATGAGAAATGACCATGGATGTCTAACCCTACTACATTCCAAAGCAAACACGTCAGCTATCACCACAACCTGGTTACAGTTTTTACCAAGCCAGCACACTACATTACCCATCATCCTAAACTACAAAGAAAAGTACTGAGTTGCCATGGCAGGACCTGACTGTGCCACGTCCCTGAGAGGCAGGGATTAAAATCCTAGTTTCCCAGAGCCCTAGTCCAATTTTCAAACCACTACACCACACTGCCTCTCACTCCTTATTAGCACTTCTAACCTGAAATTGAACTACATGTAAAGTACATGGAATTTCACTGTAGCAACACCAAGGAGTAGAGCAAGGCCATAGACAATTAGGGCCAATGGCAGCTTTTATATTTGTGGGATGTACAAACTGCATATCATTCCATTTGTCCACTGTGTGTCTCAATTTGCTTTTGTAGCAAAGCACTGAGCTCAATGACATGTTTTTCAGTGTCAGGTCTAAATACAATATGCAGAAGTTACACGTTAAGAGACAACAAACTCATATAAAAGAAGAGAGTTAAGGTTCCTATGCGCAAACATGGTAAATGTACATATAGACATGGCATGGGACATGTGAACGTGTATTTTTTTTTCAAGCATAGCATTTCATTGCTTGTTTCTTTTTTGTATTAATTCCCCATATATATATATATATATATATTCATTCTCCTTGTTAACGTAAAACATATGCCTCTAAGCAGCCTTTATGTTCTCATATCAGGGTTACAGGAAAGCAAGACAATTCTGTTCAGCACAAAAAGGATCAGCAAATATGACACCATTAAGTTCTACCATCCCACTCGCTAAGGCCATTTAACTGTTCTCCACTAGATGGCAGTGTTGCTCTTTAGCCTAACTGGGACCATGAGATGTGACAGGCAGCCACTGAACACTTCGTCATAGGGTTTAGTGCTGTTGGCCAAGAGTGCAACATATGTGCCTTAATGAATTAGGTTAACAATGCTTCATGTTTTTAATTGAGAAGTGTTAAAAACAAGCAGTTCTACTGTATTATCTACAGCACTTGTGTGAGAAAAGAAATCATGGGAAAAGAAATCAATGTGGAAGCAAAACTGTTCTCTTTCTTTCTTTCTCTCTCTCTCTCTCCCCCATTAACTAATTTATCATTGTTTGAGTATCAAGCTGGTATCCAGCACATTTTTGTTTCCTTGGCCAGGTGTCAAGGCCTGAGCTAATTTAGGGACCACTGAGCAAATCCTGCCATCTTTGGTTGTGGGGCCTGCTGTTTGTTCTGGTGGGATTTGTTGCAATTCTGTGCTCTTGTGTGACCCAGGGGCCTTTCAAATCCCACCAAATTTATGACCTGTGGAGACCACAGTTGCCACCTTTATGTCAAACTCCCCCTCCCCACTTATACCTTCCTTGGACTGGGGTTTGACTAATCTGGATAGTAGTTGTATTGGTGTGTGTTTAATTACAGGGTTAGCATGCCAAATAAATACTAGTAAGGGAAATAATTCATGAGTCTGGATTAGATTAAAAAAAATGAAGATTGATTTATTATGTAAACAGTGTAATAGAAATGCTTTGAACTTTGGGTGCGGCTATACGATCATAAAAAAATCCGTATGGGGGGCAAAAAATACAAACAGCCTGTCGTTCGTATGCATACGAACCGGCTATACGATTTTTACCCCCCCCTAAACTCCGTATGACTCCCTCTTCCCGAAGCTGGCTGGAGCAAGCAAGCCAAGTGGCAGTTTTAAATCTCCCGCCACGCTTTTCTTTTAAAAAAAGGTTCCTGGTTTGCGGACAGTCAGTTTTCCGTATTTACAATATAAAATAAAAATAAATAAACATATAAATTCATGGACTTACCGGACGCTCGCTAGCCTGGAAACCAACATGGCGTCCACTCCCAATTCCCCTCTGTGCTAGTCCCGCCCCCTCTACTCGGCCAGCCAATCAGATTACCCTGCCTGTTCGTATGTGTACGAATGGACCGTACAGGCCCGCCAGCCATCCGAACGGCGCACGGATTTCTCTTCGCGATCCGCTTTCCCTCCCGAATGCCGCACGTGTGTATTTCAGGGAGGAAAACCGTACCCCCCTCTTTTGCATTCGTGTGCATCCGAACGGCCGTTTGTACCGAAGCGCAAACTTTCGAACGCCGTACGTATTATTTAAATCGTGTAGACGTGACCAATGTCTCCAACTTGGTTAAATTCAAACCAGTCACTAGTCCCACTCTGTGGTGACTATATAATTTCAGAAACTGCCAGACTGAATAACAAGTGGTTGAGGTTCTTTCCTTCCTTTCACTCTATATTTCAACCAGCCTCTAATTTCTCTGAACAATATTCCCGTTGCCCATACATTCCCTCATCTCCACTCACAGCCATGCACACATTCCAGCCTTCTCCTCTTCACATCATATTTTCAACTCTCCCTCTTTCAACTCTCATCTCCTTTCTTCAACTTTCATATCCCGCTTTTCACTCTAGGAGACCCCTCCCATACCAGTTTCCTGTCACAGGATTGGCTCCTTCATGCTCTCTTCCCATTCACTCTCCAATATTCCATCACATGCTCTCTACATCTTGTCCATATGACCATGAAATTCTACTGATCACAGCAGACTTACTTCCATTAAGTTGATGAAAGAGATGTGTTCCAGGGCATTACTTTAATGAAAATTTGGTATGAGAGGCAGAAATAACAGGGAACAAATAGTAATAGGTTCCTATACCATAAAACAAAATGAAAAAAGCAGTTCAATATGGTTCAGTAAACATTTTATTCAAAACTAATAACATGCACAAGTGGAGTGAAGCAACCAAGTCAGGTAAGCCAGACATAAGTGAACAAAAACATTTTGAAACTTCTAGAGACCACTTGAAAGTTTTTTCCAAAATGCATCCAGGGATGATTTTTTCTTTCTTTCACCAACCTTCAGTTTCCTTGTGATTTTCATTTTGGTGGTCAAACCTATAGAGCTATGCTAGAACTGGAGGTAATTAATGAGGCAGGTTTATCTGTGTTTCCTCTTTTCTCTGTTCCACTGTTTACACATGCTCAGTAAGAGATTCTGGAAGCAGCTTCTGTTTATCTTGCCTGTTGTAGGTAGCTCGGGCATGTGGTTGCAGTAGGATCAAGTAGAATAGAAACCTGCTCTTTCTCAGCTCAGTGTTCATTTTTTTCATTGTTTACAGCAGACATGCTGCTGCATCCTAACACCAGAAGTCAATGTTTTCCAGACTC
This sequence comes from Gambelia wislizenii, assembly GCA_030847615.1. Lineage (NCBI taxonomy): Eukaryota > Metazoa > Chordata > Lepidosauria > Squamata > Crotaphytidae > Gambelia > Gambelia wislizenii. The sequence goes on from JAUMIR010000006.1 coordinate 60,802,970, forward strand.
TTCCTTGGCCACCCCCGCAAAGCTGATGCTGCTAAAAAAACAAAACAAAACAACAACAACAAAACTTCCACCTAGACAGATAATTGTAGGAGTAATGAGTCTAAAAAATAAAATTGTATTAAAAATTTCAGGATCTAGTCCTTTTAAAAAGCAACAAGAATTATCTCCTTTAAAAAGGGAGTTAAAAATCATTCATTTACTTTTAACTTCATGCAGAGTGCACTTAAGAATGCTAACGTAAGCTCAATTAACATTTAAAAAGTGTATTCAGAGGTCTGAGATGACTCAGTTAAATTAGACTCATTACAAAACAAAAGAGTCAGTTTAAAATGCAAATCAAAGTTTACTGAAGGTATATCAATCTCAATCTACATACTAAAACAAACTTTAAAAAAGAGATTCCTAACTGACTAAGAATATTTAGGGTAGGAAAACTCACCAGCCTACAGCGATAGAAGGCTGCATGGTGAAACATAGCATGGTTATAGGAAAGATTGTTTAAGATGAAGATGGCAAAGATGGCTCCAGCCTCATGGAGACTCAAACTTAAAAAAAGAACTTACACACAGCAATAAAATTTAAATTAGGTCATGTGTGGAATGACCCAGCACTCCAGTTGGCTGGAAGTGCCCAGTGAAATAAGAGAAAGGGAACTTGGGAGAACAAAAGGCATGCAGGGAAAAACCCTAGACGTATCTAAGGATGTGAATGAGGTACACAAGATTGCTTTTACATTACAATGATTATTTCCCCACATACTACAATAATGAGGAAAAGGGCATTAAAAAGGCATGCATAAAAAGACTTTGCAAAAAGGAGGTTCACTGTTAACTCTGTATAGGTCCTCCCCCAGTTATTTGGAAGGTTAGGGCACTATAAAAAGCTGAAATCATCAAAATGCAGAACCTATAGAGCTCTGGTCCCTAACCTTTTGAATAAGCATGGGACACCTAAGTACAAATATAAGTATGAATACAGTACCTGCTGCTTGGGAGAGGCAGGAAGACAGCTGGACACTGGGCATAGCTTGGGCTGCTTCCACGGAGAAGTTCACCCAGAGCTTCTGTTTGCTCCCCCCCGCCCCCAAGCCATGGCTGGATCCAGCATTGCTGTTGTGACACATGAGTAGAGGAGAGTGTTGTTTCAAAAATATACATACAGTAATTAATTTCTCCCTCCACTCAGTGACTGCCTGGCCACTGAATGGCGACGGGCAAGGAAGATTGTGGCTGAGCTGCGATGGAGGCAAGACTGGTGCACAGAGTTATGCTTGCCACCACTGCTTGGGAGAGGCAGGAAGGCAGCTGGCCACTGGTTCAGCCGAGGCTGCTTTGCAGGCCAGCCTCTACCAGCAGTAGCTGCAGCCATCACCCCCCTTGCTGTGGTACACCTGTTACTTCCTGCAAGGGACTTCATGCGCCTGCATTGCTGGGGGTGGGCAGCACCAGGGCAGCACCATCCCCTGTGCCAGCAGCAGAAGCGGCAGCAGATCTTTGGTCAGCCATCAGGTCAGCATTATGGGGCCAGCAGGACCAAATGCCTCCTCCTCTGTTAGCCTTCAGGAGAGGGAACGTGGGCAGAAGGGCAACTCAGGGAAAGAGGCTGGGGGTAGGGAGAGGGGGGCCCTGCAGCTGTGCCACATTAACCTCCCCCCTGCTTGTCTGCCAGAAGAGACTGGGAGGCAGAGTGAAGGAACACTGCCCACAATCTAACTGAATGATCAAAGATTCAATGCAGACTGAATGATCAAAAATGGTGCAGTCAGAGAGGGGAAAAATGGTGCCAACCCAACTGCAAACAGTGCTCATACAATCCCAAGCAAGCTTCTGTAATCAGGTTGGCACCTTCCCCCCTCCCCAGTTTGCTTTGCACGCCACAGGCACACAGTCCAAAGTGAGCTTCTGTAGGCAAGAACTGATGAAAGAGCTGACCCCTTGTCAAACTAATGGGACTTGTCTGTAATTTACAAGTATTGAAACAGTGGAATGTGAAAAAATGAGTCAACAAAAAGCAGGAGATGGCTATATTGCATCCGATCTGGGTGCCACAACTCTGATGCTTGATGTGAAAGCATTTTTTGGGAATTCTGGAAGACATGGGTAATAATTATTTATGTGTGTTCTGGACAAGAGCCTCATTGTACCAGCAGGCAGCTCAGATGAAAGCTGCTTGTTCTAAGGATGCTGCTTTTGCAGTTCTACAATTTTTACAATATTTGGTAACCCCCAATGGTCTTACTCCAATAAAAAATTCCCTATTAAAATTCCCAAATGCAATGCCAATATGACCTGGTGGGATGTACATTTGTACATTTGTATGTTAGTTATGGTATGACTTTTGTTGGGCTTGCTGCAGGAAAAAAGAAACCATACCTTTGGCTTGGGCATGTACAATAGGTCTGGGTATGTTTCCTTTCCGAGTGTGCTGATTGGCTGCTCAGGAAACACACCCAACCAATTACCACCCACATGCAATTCCCTCTCCACCTCACAATCCACTCCTGCCACTCAATCTGAGGCCCAGATTGGAATACAGACAGTCAACTGGTGGTGGTGGTGGATCGCCTGCAACGGGACCCAGGCAGTCAACTGGTGGCAGCAGCGACCCAGCCAGTCAACTGGCCCACTGCTGCGATGGGACCCAGGCAGTCAACTGGTGATGGCGGTGGTGTCGGGACGCTGCCACCACCACTGCAGTAGCACCCAGGCTGGAGGGGCATCGGTGGCTGTGACAGTGGCAGGGCAACAGAGCGAGTCACCCTCAGCAATTCCAGGAAAAGTGTTGAACACTAAGAAGGGGGAGGAGGATTTTAAATCCACCAGCGTACCTTACAGTGTTGTCGTGAGGTCTACCAGGAGTTGGGGGGGGAGTTTTTTTTTTTTAACAGCATATGGTACACTAGATCCAGCTAGTTATCTGGAAAAATTAGACCAACAAGACCTATGTAGTTGAGCCTTCTTGATCTAAATGATCAAGCACTAATAAATATTAAGAAAGCGATTGTCATTGAGCCCTCCCAGGAGTAGCAAAGGCTGCCTGCAATTTATCCTATACACATTTACTTGGAGCAAATGGCATTGGAAGGGGACTTCTAAGTACGCTTTGTGGTATTAAGACTCTTCATATTTAAGGATGTGATCATGACATTACCAATGATAATGGATAGGGACTTTAATACCCCACCCCCTGTGCAAGTACCTGCAAGTAGGTAAAATGTTGATCACCTTCCACCTTAAAAACTGTTTTGGGATGTCTGATTATTTCAATAGTGCAGCTGCCCACTCATGTCAGAGATCACTAGTATTTTCCATACATGGTCCCAAGAAAGCCAGTTGTGTCCTTGGGTGACAATGTAATTAGAAAGGTGAAGGGGATTTCTTTTAACCCTTTACGGTTTATGAATGGAACCTGATAGTAGACTGAATTCAGCAGTTTATATAACAACAGTACCCAGGTAGACTCTCTGGCTTGGTAGCTCAGTAATTAATTGAATAAGTAATTAAACTGACTTTATGTAGAATTTTTACAAAACATGCAGTGGCAACAATCAAGCAACAAAAGGCTATGACTTACAAACAAACTCACCCATAAGGAGCAAGTATTATTTCCAAACCATATGTGTTACACTTCTTTATATCTTAGTCATGTGTTCTAGCTGCTCTCCTGTCAGCAGAACATGTCAGGGGATGTTTTGGAACGTGGCTCAGAATGTTTTCTATGTGTGAAATTGCTAGGAACCTACACCATTTCCTGTGTCTAAGCAAACTACTTTCTTTAACATGACTCTATTTTACGGTAACCTTCTGACTTCCCCCCATACAGGTGGTTAGGGGTGGGAACTCTGTAGCTGCTGAGGAAGTGAGAAGTTGATACACATGGAATTATAGCAGTGTGTGCCACATCAGCTCACAGGTTTCAGTTTAGCCAGCTGGTGATATGTCTCCACTAAGTTCCCAGGGTGATGATCAACAAACCCAGCTCCAAGGCTTGGTGAGCCAAACAAATTCAGCTTCTAACACCCCCACCGCCACTGCCACCCACCCACCAAGAAGACTCAGACTGAACCATAACTAGGATTGGGGTCCTCTAGGATGCTAACTCCTCCCATACACTGCATGAGTGGCTCTTTGCTTAAGGAGGCCATGAAAGCTGAAGCCTTTGGCAAATGTTCTGTGGAAGTGGAAGCTTCAGAATGGAAGTCTTCAGAATCTCAGGATGGCAATGCGATCTGTTCAGGAACCATGGGTGGTCTCTGAAGCTTTTCATGAGCCAAAGACCCCCAGGGGAGAGGGATGTCAGAGGGCATTTCCTCTTCTAGCTCTGAGAAGTCTATATCAAACACTTCTTCTGAAGAGGTGCTAGATCAACACCCAGGGTCATGACTCCATGGCCTTTTAGCAGGACCATTGGTTAAACTGTCCATGCAAAAAATAGTCTTGACAAGGAGCACTATAAACTATAAATCTTGTTCAAAATGTTGTACCCACAGTGATGGCCTGAGTCTTAAAAATGTTAATGATCTTTTCCCAACAGCACTAGTGATTTTTTTCCAGCTGTCCATTGAGGCCATTAATCAACATAACCCAGGATGTCAGTGTAACAGTTACCAGCAATTAACCTACAGTTAAGGGAACTATTTTCCCCTCCTGAATTAGCTCATTATAATTTGCTCACCCAATTAATCTAAATAGTTATAACACCAAAAATAAAAGATTTAAAATTAAAGTTTTCAGACCTGCATGTCTTAGCTTAATAATCTGAAAGGAGTCTATTAATTAAGAGAGAACTGCTTCATATTAAATCTGTCTACAGACTACTGCCTGTTAAGAGAATTCTCTATATAGATGGGAATATTCAGATGAAAGCACTCAGAAGAAATTGTGAATTTTTGGGAAAACAATCACAAACATTTCTATATGGAAAAATATAGGAAAAATATAGGACCCAAACTGTAAATATGTCATCCTCTTTGGCGTTCTGTGTGGTGAGATCAGTTGCTGTCAATGGACTTTCTTCCTCTTCCTTCTGAATGTAAGCAGGGAGGAATTTTGTTTGTTCAAAAGCATCACCAGATTTCAAGAACAAAACAAGTAATGAAACCAAGGTTAGATTTTGCCTTTGATGCAAATGGATAATCATTTCCCCACAACTCTTTTCATACTGAGTAGTTTTAGAGTAAAGTTAGAGGAAATTTCTATTGTTTTCCTTTCCTTTTTTCCCATTTGTTTGCTTTTTGTTCCTGAAAATATTGACTACAGATTAACCTGTGATAGCAGAAGCCAGACTCGGCATTGTCTTTATTACAGGTGGTATCCTGGGACACCAAGGATCTGGAGGGTGTAGGAAGCTGTTCTTGAAAACCATGTCAGAAAATGACTAGTGGCTAATAGTGCAGGGTCTTTCCAGTGAGAAGAAAGAAGTACTTCCTGCCTTCCCTGGTTCAGAGAATATTGCCCTATCTCTATTATCTAATACTTAAGATTCCTCCCCGCAAACTCCAACTCTTCTCATCCCATATCCACCATCCGAGCAGTCACAAGGTGTCAGCAAAGCTCATACAATATTGCCTTGGGCAGAGTGTACTCCTTTTAAAGTGAGACCTGGCCTTCTTCAGAGAAGTGGGACTAAGAATAGGTAACACCCCACAGCAGTATTGCACAGTTTTAAAATCAGTGCTGGAACAGGCTGTTTATTTCCTAGCCCAGGCTTCCCTTTCTAGCCTTTATTGACCACTTCATTCTATTCAGGGTCTTCTTGACCTGCAGATCTTGATTTGCACCATGATTTGCCCATGCTTGCTTGGCCACAGTTTGATTCCAGAACTCCCCATTGCCAGGACTGTAGGTCTATTGCACAGTCCTATATCCATAAGAGAGCACTGCTCTTTGTATGGGCTTTTATATTAAACAGAGTAATACCTGCCTTTTCTTATCATGTTCTTTGTGGGATTTCATAGGGCTTGTTATATCGATCCTTTTATTTTCCTAACTCCCAATTTGATCCTAACAGCAACTAAACAGTGGAAAATTTTGAAAGCTGTTAAGCTCACCAAAGCATTTTTGAAGATGTGGGGAAACAGGAATGAGCATGGGCTTAAAACACTAAAGATATAACCAATAGTGGCAATGACTATCAAGTCAAAATATACATATTATTTGTCTTTTTTTTACCAAGTGCATGTTACAGTTTCCCAATAAGATGATAAAGACCATCTGCAAAATAATTCATGCTTTCAGGGTCTCTGATACACATGAGACTATCAGATGTCCTTCCAGAAATGATCACAAGATGGGGGTAGCATTCTTCATTTATATACCAAAACTCTGCTGTTTAGGATTAAATGTGCATGGCTGGGTTTGCCCTTTTGACAGACAAATGTGACATGTTCACTTTTCCATTACTGCTGCTCTTTGTAACTATATGCACCATACATCTAGAGCCAGTTCTTCAGACATTTCCAGTGTTGAGTGACAGACAGGCTGCAACCACCATAGATCTATTCAGTTCCTTGAAGACAGTTTTTCATGTGTCCCAGTGAAGATATTAAATAGTGCCAGATCTCAGGATTGTTGATTGTACAGTTAGGCTTGACATCACATTTTTCCAAACACCATTATTTAAAAAGTTCTCATTAGAGGGCAAGTCCACAAAATATGATGGCATGAGGTCTTGTCTTCACACCTACTCCATCTTGCTGAGCAGTTTTCATTTATGCAAGGCAGCTTCAGTGGAATTGTATATCACATACGCACCATTTGGGGGATGCTTTCCCTGACAATAGCTGAGATTATCAGCCAGCCACCATTTGCTCACAGATAAAAATAAATCCCAAATCCTTTCCCCACAATAAACTTGTGGATTCTTCAGTCTAGATCTTGCACATGTTAGACTTAGCCTCCTGTAGGGCAATGAATATTTGTAGCCCTTACAGATAAATCTTTAGACAGGAACAGGTCTTTGATTGCTTTATTTTTAACCATTGAGTTTGGTTGTAAAGCTCTGTAAAACAAAAAAAACAAAACCCCACACTATTTTATATTTCTTTCTGTACTGGATTAACATCCTGCCTTTTGCTGCCAAATGGGACTCAAGATGGATCACTGTAATAGTAAATAAAAGCAGAAAAAATTAAAACATAAAGCAAAATAAACTATTAAGGCATAATTAAACTGAAAGCACAATTTAAATTGATCTAAAACTCAGTTTTAAAACACACTACCAAGAAAAGTATAGCATCCAATGGGTACAACTCCCATCTTCAGCAGCTGGTCAATTACTAAAAGCCTACCTGAGTTTCAAAAGTCTTTACTGGTCAATAGTTGATATAATCTGAAGTTTTTCTCTCATCTGTGATCTGATGTGCTTTTACTGGTCCCATCCAGACTGACTGAAAAGTCCCAAATTTCCCCTGTGTTCTTCCCAATTTTATACTGGGTTGAAATAAACTGACCTGGGGAAAGGGTAAAAAAAAAGTTTTGATTATACTGGACTGACAGAAAATATTCTGGGATAAACAAAATGTGTGTGGGTCTCCAAAATAACATTAGAAAGAACAGGAATAAAATCTGGGACTTGCTGGGCTTTTTAATCAACTTGGATGTGTCCACTGTGAGAATCATTCACCCTATATAGGTCCTTCTCATTCTGAAAACTCAGCATACCTATCAAGGTAAACAAATGGGTGTTAGAGACAAGGGTTGGAATCAGACCAGTTTTTCCAAATGAGGTAAGTATATTTCAAAAAGCAGTTACTATCAGGCTGAATGTTCTCTAATTCACCTTGAGGGGGGGAGGGAGGCGAGGGGCAAGCCCTTTTGCTAACAGTCCACACAACCTCCTTTGCTCCCAAGATTTGTTTCAGACATTCTAGATTGGTAGTACTAATTATCTCAACAGATATGCTTCATAGTATGTCAGTAAATTTGGTATTCCTAGACTCCCCATGTTAATTATTTTTTACAATATACCATTACAATTTGTGTACAGCTTCTTTGAATCTGTTCTGTATCAGCGAAAATGCACTGTTGTGATTAATACAAAGCGGGCATGAAAGTGCCCAAGGGAAATTGGGTGTAAAGTCCCTGGAGCTTTAATTCCTAGACTGGTGAGATTGAATCCACACTATGGACTTTATCAGACACACTAAATATGGCATCATAATGACGCCACATAAACATGAAAATGCCCGCATATCAGATGAGGTCGTCTTTTTGTGTTTATGTACTGGCCAAAACCAGTACTATTTTATTGACAGCTGAAGCTGTCAATTGATCCCCTGTGGCATTGCCAGCATGTGAAACCTCATACCATTGTACTTACGTGAATGCAGTGTGAATGGCCGGTCCAGCACAAACACTTCTGGGTGAGATCACAACATCCAGGTAAATGACACACTTTTTATGACTCTCCCCAGGTTACTTGTAAATTTTTAAGTGTGTGTATGTGCTTTAAAAAACTTTTTTGTGTTGTTTCTGGGTTTTCAAAATTTCCTGCGCAAGTGTCTTCTCATGAGAATCTGCAGGATTTTGAATGAGGAAGTGAACAGAACTCTGTTCACTTCCTCTTTCATTGCTGGGAAGCCTTTGGATAGGAGGCAAGGTAAGTGCAGCATGGGGAGTTCTTTTGCTGGCATAAAAATGGAAAAGTTATGCTTGCAAAAGAACAGGCTTTTGGGTGTGTGTGTGATAAAGTCCTATACAAATAATCCAGTTTGATACTGGATTATTTGCTATAGCTCCTTCCTATGGAATCCTGGGGTTTGTAGTTTGGTGAGGCACTCACACTCTTTGTCAGAGAAGGCTAAAGACCTTGTAAAACTACAAAACCCATGATTCCATAGGAAGGAGCCATGTAGTCTGGATTCAGCCAGGCACAAAATTTAACACCTGTGAAGTATCCCTAACAAAAGATACTGCATGAATACAAATTATTTACTGCCAGAGTTTTCAATGTCATAATTAGGTTGGGTAACAGTTGGTATAAATGCAGACGATTCCAAACTAAGAAAACATCTCAAAGCTGTTCTGTACAAGGATCCTTCTACAGGTTGCATAAGTAGCAGTTGGTGTGTGGTGTAGCACCTAGCAGTGTGAGCAGCTGAAATCTCCCTGCAGCCACCAACTCATCACTAGTTTGCTTTATATGACTAAAAGACAAGAATACGAGAGTGATAATTTTGTTGAAACTAATAAAGGGTCAGAAAGGAGAACTTCTTTGTCAATCAGAACTTTTCAAACTGTTTTGCACATACAAAACAAAGGTAATAGTGTGGGAAAGGCAAAAGGCTGTTTGGAGGAAGTAAAAAGTCTGCTGTCCATAATAATGTTTCGTGGAGTCTTCTGCACTTAATTAGGTTAGAAAGCAAAACTGATAACCTTTTTAAAAGGGGAAGGGGCTCAATCATTTTCTCTGTTCTTTCACTTCTGTTGCAATCTGATATCTTTTTGCATCAGGTTTGTAGGCTAATACATTTTGCTTCTACACTGTTTGTTTAGACCAGAATTGTCATCCTTCGTTCACTCAAGGTGGCTTGTTGTAGGTTGCAGGTGGAGACTTGAAGAATGGGCCACTCCATGTACAATGTATATGAGAAACTGGTATTTATATCCCAGATCTCAAAACTAGCTGCCCTGCAAAACATTTTTTCCATATGGTCCCATAAAATATAGTTCTATATGGATAAATAAGGAAATGTGTGCAAAGGAGAAATTAGTAGAATTGTATGAATTGTTCCTTAAAGGCATTTAACATTTTATTGGTATGCTTTAAAATTGTGCTATAAATATTTTAAATGCTTTATTCATGTTATGTTTTACCTAGTTTTTTTCTGTTTAAATGTAAGCTGCTATGAGTCTGATTTGTGAGAGAAAGGAAGGATATAAATCAATCAAACAAAAAAGTAAGCACACTATATATATTTGAAAGAGGTGATTATTCCTCTTTTTTGACTCATGAATTTCCAGTGCAGCTTGTCGAATAGTTCCAAGCATTTTCTTGTAGAATATATGTTATAAGTTAAGCTAAGGAAAAGGATACCAAATTCTACTTATATTCAAAATTATTTTTAAAAGTCATGTGTATTTTCATCAGGAAAGCAAGCGACAAAAGGTGATTTGCAAATTTATTGGAGAATTGTCTGAGTTATATTGGTTTCGTTTCATTTAATAATTGCCTACCCCTATATAAAACCAAGCTTTCCCCCAGTCCCCATGTGGCAGGTATGTATACAAATGGCAGGTACTGATGAAATGTTTACAGAAAAGATTGGCTTGTCAATGAGGCAGAGGATGGATATCGACCCTTTCTCCTGTGTTTGTCAGCCTGTAACCTATTTAAGAAATGGCCCACAGCAATGAAATCCAATCAAACATCCTCTGTAACTCCCCCCTTTCCTGGAACACTGGCAGAGGCTTCAATCACAATAAAAGAAAATGAACCACTTATCATATAAATGAGGAGAAGGTAATTAATGGGTTACAAATTCCAACTGGAGAGGATTCTTATTAAGAAACAGGATTAAACCAGGGAGCTGTTACATGTTTGGACCTTATTTAATGGTTTTCCACTCAGAGTACCCTCTTGAAGACAAAACATATGATATAGTTGTACATTCCTCACTGCATCTCATGGATGAAATTTTATGGGACCACCTTTTACAAGGTTAGTTACCTTGTATGGGAAGACATCTGTACCATTAGGGAGGTGAAATTTATTTATCATAATTTTGTTTACACACTTTAAAGTAAATCAGCCTAATTGGCACACCATCCCTCCCGCCAGATTAATTTATGGATCAGAACCCAATTATCCTCTGGATTATGCTCATCTCAAAATTTTGTGATAATGTTCTTGAACCAAAAACTTGTATTTAAAAAATGGACATAGTAAAGAAGTTGCATCCAGAAATGAGATTATTAAGGAAAACTGCAAAAAAAATATGCATATGTTAGGAAAGTTGCATTCAAAAATGTGTGGATTAAAGGGAATTGTGCATAAAATGCACACTTCAGAAAAAATTGTTTGTTTAATGCATTTTTCTTGTTCTTTAAAAAAAATGGACTCAGAAATTGGACAGCACATATTTTTGATTTTATTAAGCTTGAGGAAGTATTGGGTAAGACCCTGTGCCCAGAAATACTCCAAGAAAAAGGAGCTCATGATGCATGGAAGCTCCTTAAAGGTGATATATTGAAGGCACAGCCACAAAAAATACAAATAGGAAAGAAGAGTGGAAGGTATCTAAAGAAACCAGGGTGGTTGCATAAGAAGGTTTTAGATGATCTGAAATTTAAAAGGGTCATAAACAGGACATGGAAGAGGAGGTAAATCACCAAGAAAGAGAACAAGCAAGTAGCTAATCTTTTCTGGAAGAAAGTCAGGAAAACTAAAGTTCAGAATGAGCTTGAGTTTGTAAGAAAGGCTAAAAATATTTTATTAAAATTGATTTCCAGCTACATTTGAAGTAAGAGGAAGAACAAGGAAGCAGCAGGTTTGTTGCATGAAGAAGATGGTGAAATACTAATGGGTGACAGAGGACTTGTCTACATGGGCCAGAATATGGCGGCTTCCCACTGGCATATTCTGGCCCTGGACCAGACCCATTGCTCCCTCCTTACTTGCACAAAATACCACCACCACTGCTGCTGTCCATGTCACATTCTCCAAAGCCAAGAAGGGGGCCTGCAGCACATGTTCAAAACCCCCTGCATGTACATAGCCTTGATCACATGCTGTGGGCCTGCTTCCTGGCTTCAGAGAGTACAACACAGAAGGCGGCTGCAGAGATGGGCAGGCATGGCAGTATGTCTTCCTGCGGTCCTGCAGAGCCCGATCTGTTTTTCCCTCAATGAGGCAGTCTTTCTGGGTATTTTGATGAAACATTTTAATGGGCTTTACTCTGGCTTTCCCCCATCTTTGCCCTGGGTGTCATCTGGACTGCCCAGGGGCAAAACGAGCCAACAGCCCTGCATAGTTTGGACTGCTGGTCTCCAAGATGGGGCAAGATGGAGTAAATAGCTCTTCTAGACAAGCCCAGAGAGAAGGTTGAAATGCTTCACACCTACTTTACATGTCTTCTGTTAAAAAAGAAAACAGTACTCTGTGGAGTGGGGCGGGGGGAGAACAAATTATCATAGAAGGGGTTACAGCCCAAGTTAGGTAAGGAGATACTATGGGAAGATTTCACTAGTTTAAATGAATGCAGGTTTCCAGGACCAGATTAACTGCTTTCAAGGGTATTTGGACTTTATCAGCTGAGGCAAATAGCAGCAAAACCCCACGTCATTTAGGATGTGATGATAGCACTAAAGGCAAAATTATAAGACATCCTTGTTGCTTACCCATTCCTGCTGTGTCACGCTGGTGCGAATGAGGCACCACTTTTTATTGATAGGCTAAGCTGGCAATAAAAAGTGATGCCTCATTCATAGAATCATAGAATCATAGAACTGCAGAGTTGGAAGAGACGACGAGGGCCATCCAGTCCAACCCCCCTGCCACGCAGGAAATCTTGATCAAAGCATCCCCGACAGATGGCCATCCAGCCTCTGTTTAAAGACCTCCAAGGAAGGAGACCCCACCACGCTCCGAGGGAGTGTGTTCCACTGCCGAACAGCTCTTACTGTCAAAAAGTTCCTCCTCATGTTGAGGTGGAATCTCTGTTCCTGGAGCTTGCACTCATTGCTCCGTGTTCCAGTCTCTGGAGCAGCAGAAAACAAGCCTGCTCCATCCTCAGTGTGACATCCCTTCAAATACTTAAACAGGGCTATCATATTGCCTCTTAACCGTCTTTTTTCCAGGCTAAACATCCCCAGCTCCCTAAGTCTCTCCTCATAAGGCATCGTTTCCAGACCTTTCACCATTTTAGTCACCCTTCTCTGGACACGCTCCAATTTGTCAATATCCTTTCTGAATTGTGGTGCCCAGAACTGGACACAGTATTCTAAGTGAGGTCTGACCAAGGCAGAATAGAGTGACACTATTACTTCCCTTGATCTAGACACTATACTTCTATTGATACAGCCCAAAATCGCATTGGCCTTTTTAGCTGCCGCATCACACTGTTGGCTCATGTTCAACTTGTGGTCTACTAGGACTCCTAGATCCCTTTCGCACGTAGTCTCATTCAGCCAGGTCTCTCCCATCCTATATTTATGCATTTCATTTTTCCGCCCTAAATGCAGTACTTTACATTTCTCCGTATTGAATTTCATTTTGTTAGCTTTGGCCCAGCTCTCCAGTCTATCCAGGTCATTCTGAATTTTGATCCTGTCCTCTAGGGTATTAGCTACTCCTCCCAATTTGGTGTCATCTGAAAATTTGATAAGTATGCCCCTAATTCCCTCATCTAAGTCATTGATAAAGATGTTGAATAGCACTGGGCCCAGGACAGAACCCTGTGGCACCCCACTGGTCACATCTTTCCAAGATGAAGAGGAGCCACTGCTGAGCACCCTTTGGGTTCGGCCGGTCAACCAATTACAAATCCATTTAACAGTGAACTTGTCTAGCCCACATTTTACAAGCTTGTTTGCAAGAATGTCATGGGGAACCTTGTCAAAGGCCTTACTGAAATCAAGGTATGCAATGTCCACAGCATTCCCTTCATCTACCAAGCTGGTAACTTTATCAAAAAAAGAGATCAGATTAGTCTGGCATGACTTGTTTCTCTGAAACCCATGTTGACTTTTTGTGATTGTGGCATTGCCTTCTAAATGTTCACAGACTCTCTGTTTAATGATCTGCTCTAGAATCTTCCCTGGTATTGATGTCAGACTAACAGGACGATAATTGTTGGGATCCTCTTTTTTCCCCTTTTTGAAGATGGGAACTACATTTGCCCTCCTCCAGTCTGCTGGGACTTCTCCTGTTCTCCAGGAGTTCTCAAATATTATTGCCAATGGTTCTGAGATTATATTTGCCAGCTCTTTTAATACTCTTGGATGTAGTTCATCAGGTCCTGGAGATTTAAATTCATTTAGATTAAGAAGGTATTCCTGTACTACCTCTTTACTTATTTTGAGCTGGATTTCCCCTATTGTGTCCTCTGTTCCATTCTCCTCAGGTTGGTCCTCCTTTTCCTTTTCTGAAAACACTGAAGCAAAGAAGGTGTTGAGTAATTCTGCCTTTTCTCTGTGCGACAGGAACGGGTAAGTGACATTGTCATCTGATCATTTCTGCCCTGCTATCATCACATCCTAATGCCACAGTTTTTGCAGTGTCTGATAAACAAATACCTTAAAACAATACTATGAGAGACAATTCAAGGAGTTGATTATGTTTAACCTAAATAATGCTTGAGAGTTGACATGACATCTACATTGAAATTTCTGAAAGGCTAGCAGGTGGAATATAGAGCAAGATTGTTTCCTGCTGTTCCAGAGAATAGGACCTTAACCAACATATGCTCACACTGCCTGGTTTAGAATGGACAGTCCCAGATAATCCTCTGCTATTCCAATTTCTCAGCTGTTTTTAAAATATTATGGCTTTTTTCTTTCACTTTCCTCCTTCCTCCTCATCTTACTTCAATTGCTGTAAATTGAGTTCAAAATGAATAAGTACAATTTTGTAATTTTCACTCAGTTAACACTGCTGGAAAGAGAGGAGGGAATGAAGTCTTGCCCTTCAGCAGGGTCATTTGGTGTCCCCCCGTCCCTCTTTTTCCAAGCTTTCCTAAACTCAGTACTGTACATACATTCCAGGGCTTCTGTGTTTAAAGTAGTAGTCTTAAGTGCTTCCTCATTACTAACTTTTGTTTTGGCCACATCCTTTTGACTACCGTTTGATATTGCTCAGCCACATGTTTCCTGGTTTTCATCTTTGAAATGTTGGAAGGAAGGAATGAATGGATTCAAAGCACAAAAAAGATGATTCCAATTGTATGCTAGGAAGAACCTCCTGATGGTAAGAGCTGATTGACAATGTAATGGTCTAATTTGGAAAGTGGTGGACTTTACCTTGATGGAGGTTAAACAGAAATTGGATAGCCATCTATTAGGAATGCACTGGCAGGAAACTCTTCCAAGTGTACCATTCTATGATTTTAACATAGAGCAAGGACAGATGCAGTCTTTGAGCAAGCACAGGACTTTTTCAAACAGGGTGGTGGTGGAAAAAACCCAATGAGGTTGGGAGAAGAACGGTGCTGTTGCACTTACAGCTCTCCATTTCGGATGATGCTGTCCTCCTCCTGACCTTACCCGTGCTTCCTCCGTGCTGTGGGCATGAGAAACACGCTGCTTTTATTGACAGAAAACCCCTGTCAATAAAAAGCAGCACCTGCAGCATGGAGGAAGCACGGAGGAAGGTCAGGAGGAGGATGGCGCTGTCTGAAATGGAGCACTGTAAACACGACAGCGCCATTCTTCTCCCAACCTCCTCGGGTTTCCCCCCCCCCCATTTGAAAAAGTCCACAGACAAAAAAAGTGCAACTGAGGATGGGTGGGGGGAGTTACTTTTAGGGTAAATGGATGATGTATTAGTGTTGCTCTTTATTTTTCTATTGCTTGTCGCACATTTCTGGTAGTAGAACCATTTCTGCCTTGTAAGGCAAAGTTTCTCTGAGCTTATAAAACAGAGAGAGAGAGAGAGAGAGAGCTCACTGAACATAGCAGCAGCAAGTTCTGTGTAAATGTCTAGGAGCTGACTATAAGGACTTTTTCGGACGTCTAAAATGCGACGGAAGCAGCCTCGCCACGTTGCGAGGCTGCTGCGCTGCAGGGCATCCCTTTCAGATGATGCCCGTCCCTGCCGGTACTGTTGTGGTACCACAGGGACATTTGAGTGTTATATTTCGGCGATTTTTACTCACGAAAGTTGATCGTGAGTAAAAAATCGCTGAAATATAACACTCAAATGTCCCTGCGGTACCGCAACAGTACCGGCAGGGACGGGCGTCATCCGAAAGGGACGCCCTGCAGTGCAGCAGCCTCGCAACGTGGCGAGGCTGCTTCCATCGCATTTTAGACGTCCGAAAAAGTCCTAAGACTGCACTCCTTTTACGGATGCTTGGGCTTAAAGCCCAAACTAGAATAGAGGGACTCAAAAATTGTGCTTTTAAAAAAGGGGAACAGTAGAGCTTAGGAAGCTTTTTTTAAAAAAAGTAATTAATTCCTGGTACTCATGGCAGTGCTTGAAAAGTAACCAGTTGCCATTACTAATCACTATGTTGAGAAACTAATGTATTACTTTACTTGCTCCAATGCTCATTATTTTGCATTAGTACTTCTTTTAAAAAGTACTTAGGATTTTTTTTTCTAAGAGAAGAAACCTTAGGAAGGGGCAAAAAATCCTTAGCGCACGATTCCTGTCAAAATGCTTACAGATGCACTTTTAAAGTCAATTTTGAGAGGAACCAGAAACCATTACTCATTACACTAGTAAAGCAACTTCAGTCTTACTTGTTACATCACTTTTCAAATGTGATTTATTTGCAGCATTTAAACCCCTCCCATACCTAACTGTCTGAATCCTGTTAGCCCAACTAGCTTAGATCCACCAGAATGGAAGCTCTGGTTGACAGGGAGACAAAACCGACTAATAGCTTATCAGTTTCAACTGCAGTCTTCCAATTTACCCTTGAACAAAGCAAATTTTGAACCATGGTCTCAAAAGAGCTGTGTCACAGGCATTGAGAAAAGGGAATCTTAAGGATGCAACATATTTCTACAGATTTCTAGACCCATTGTCAAACTGACTACTACACCAGTCCCCATCATCTCTGGCTTAAAGATTTATCTTGGCATACAAATGAGTTGGGGCTTTATGGGGTGGTATTCTATATATGTTGATTTCCAGTTTAAATTGTTATTTTTAATCATTGCTTTATTTTTATTCCACACCTATTTTATTATATTTAATAATGTTTTAAGGGGGGGAAGGGATTTTGAGTTGTTTTATACTGTGTACTATTTTATTGTTGTAAGCCGCCCCGATTGCTCGCGGAGGGGCGGGATATAAATAAATTTTATTATTATTATTATATTATATTTAATATATTTTGTGTTCTTACTTCTTATTTACTGTTCAGTACCTTTGGAGAGTTAATTCTAAAAAGCAGCTTATTAATCTTTTAAAGGAATAAATAAAAATAAATTTAAAAATAAAGGGATGGATTTGGAATTGTATTGAAAAAGCAAGTATGAAAGTTCCCTAAATGGATTGTGAGACTGCCAAGAAAAAGTTAGGATTGACATAGCCATTTTAATGATGTTTACTGAGATGCATGGTTGTAACCCAGTTGGTCTATGCTGCAGGTGCACTTTTTAAAAAGTAAGCACAAACATGCCTTCAGAAAGTTAAAATGGTGGTGCTGTGAAACATCCAGAGAAAAATGTTGGGAGAAGGGATTGTTATGAATGCACTTGTACATCACATAATAGGATGTACGTGACCATCTTTGTAGGATGGCCAAGAAAGGGAGTGGGGAGGCAACGTTGCTCACCCTATGTCACACTCATAGTGGAGATGAACCACAATGAGATGCACAAACCAAAAATGTATCAGACCCCTGAAATGCCCATATTCAATAGGAATGATGCTTCTAGCTTACGGAGGAAGACCAAAGATTGACAGCCCCAGGAGTCCTGTATCAGGAAGAACCTATGCTATTACTGCCAAACTTGGCAATCTCACTGCTCATCCTGAATCCATTCCATTTATGAAAGAAACAAATGCTACTCTTCCCCGCAGAACTCCATGGAGGAGTGCAGAATAAGTTTGCTTATAATGGACAAAGCCTTTTGATATATTTATACTATATAAATATTTTGAATTTGTATCTATCCTACATTGTCAACAGCTGAGAAAAGGATTAAGCTGGAATTATCAACAATTTATACAGTTGCCCCTCCACATCCGCGAACTCAGCATTCGCGGTTTTGAATATTCGCGGTTTTGGGAGGCCCCCCCCCGCCCTCCCAAAACCGCGACACAGAGGCCCTGTGAAGGCCCAGGGAGGGAGGGGGGAGAGCCGGGGAGGCCTCCATGGGGCCTTCGGAGACCCTCTGGAGGCCCCATGAAGGCCCTGGATGGGAGGGGGGAGGGCCGAGGAGGTATCCACGGGGCCTCGGGAGGGTCTCCTGAGGCCCCGTGAAGGCCTAGGAAGGGGCTGGGGAGTCCGGAGAAAGCGACTATGGGGCCTCTGGAGGCCCCATGGTCGCTTTGGCGGGGGAGGGCAATCATTATTCACGGATTTTTCACATTCGCGGAGGTCTGGGGAACCTAAACCCCGCGAATGTGAAGGGACGACTGTATTATTACACTGCTGGAATGGTTTTTCTTAGCTGGAAGTCACTAGGTGGTTGTATGAACTCTTCTTTCTTAAGTATAGCTTCACGAAAACAAGTTGCTATTTCATTCTGAACAAAGACTGCTCATTAATAGCTTCAAGATGCAAATGCAGAGAAGACTCTGTAACTTTAAAGTTGTAGAGAGAAAAATCCACTGTATGACATGTAGGAACATAAAAAGAACACTGCTGGATTGGGAATTACCAAAGTAAGTGCCATTGAAGTAGACAGAACACTGATTGTTACCTAAGAAAAAATTCACGGTATTTTTTGAAAAGACACACTCTTCTCCTCTTGTTGAGCACATACAGGTAGGCAGGCATTGAGGTCTATTCCCATTTGAGAGCCCCAGGTGTGGTTCCACCTCTCCAGCTTATAATATTCTCTGGCATAATGATAAGTCATGTTGGCAGGGGACAAAGGGAAAGGAATATGGCAGCCTGTGCCCCATGTTTCTGGGAATCTCTGTACAAACCCATGTACAAGTCACTATGGTTCCCTAAAAGTCATTTGCTAACTTTTTGTGACATTTTCACAAGCATGTTGTCTTAATATGCTTGGACTGTGTAGAGGAAGAGAAGGTACACCAAAATACTGATTCTGACATGCGTTTTATGAAATTCCATCTTGCTGAAGTGGTTACAGCAACCCCTTTCCCCATGACTTTATGATTCAAGTTAGGGAGCTTTGATTGTGAGAAGCATCAAACTAACCACTTTCCACTTGTTAGGACTGGACCATCTCAGGCGAATCTTCAAAGCAAGATTTCCTGTGGTCATGGCTGGCTTCACGTGGGTGTGATGGATCCTGGACTTTTCCCCTTCCATAGAGACTACCATCTGTGTAGTGAGAAAAATCAAGTATAGCCCTTCGAAAGATGAGTCCAGAATTTTCTTCTGGAAACGCTTTAGACACACATAGTCACCAAGCTCAAATGAGTGGACTTGATCCTTGAAGGGAACTATGTTACTCAAGATGTACCAAAGATGTCTGAGGTGTTTCTGTAAAGATGAAAACTGAGAAACAGTTATGTGATTCTCCCCCAATAGTGAAATATTGGCATGTGACATTGGACAGCCCTTGTTAGGGAGTTGGCCATACATTTTAAATGAAGAAAGACCTATGTGTTTGATGGGCATGGTGTGCAAATGAAAAAGCACTCAAGGCAATACCCGAGGCCAGTATAATCCTTTTTCCTTATTTAGCCAGCATTACTTTGATCTCATGGTTCATGTGTCCACCTTACTGGACTTGGGGAAGATAGGGTGTGTGTAGAGACTGCATTATTCCTAGGCCGTTTTCTATTTCCTTGAGGACATCACTCATGAAGGCTGGGCCCCTATTGGAATCAAAAGAGAAAGGGATACTAAAGTGAGGAACTAAAGTTAAGTAAAACCTGGGCCATAGTGTGTCCAGTGCAGTTAGATGCAGAATATGCCTCTACCCAGGTAGTGAGGTGGCACAGCAGAACCAACAAGTGGTGCTTTCTGTTGGACCAAGGCAGGTCCACACAATCCATTTGAAGATGTTGAAATGCGGCATTGAGCACCCAGCAGCTGCCATGAGCTGGTGGGGCCTGTGGAGCTTGGCTGCTCTGTTGACATGTGGCACACATTTCACTATTGACCTGTAGATAGGCTGGATACCAGAAGCAAACTAGAGAGGGAGCAAATGAGGGCTTTAGTACCATAATGGCCATTGTAGTTATGGTACCACCAAGCAGCTGGAAAACAGGCAGACCGGGGAGGCAGGCCCTGCCATCGGGCAGGATCCATAGATCCCCTTGTAAAACAGCTCCCAGCTGCTCCCACTGTTCTTTAGAAGAAAGATTGGTTGAGACCAGATCAAAAGGAATAGCAACGGAAGCCAAAAGGGATCATTGCAGCAGTTTTAAGGGGCTTGCTTGGCAGCTGCATCAGCCAGGGTGTTGCCCTTGGCAGTGGACAAAGTGTCTTTAGTATGTTCTCTGCAGTGAAAAACAGCCAGTTGTTTAGAGAGCTGCAACATGTCCAGGAACTTCTGGACAAGTGTAATAAAGTGTTGACTGGCTTTGCCATTAGCAGTTTTAAAGTCTTGGTATTTCCTGAGATGGATGAGACAATGGGCATTGTTGACCAATGTGTTTACAAAAGATTATACCATGTGCATGACTACCAGTGAAGACGCTGACCTCCTTTTCTGCCACTAGATGACAGTCTCGAGCTAGCACAGAGTTCAGCAACTTGGGCTCCCCCATTTCCTGGGGTGGATGCAGCTTCAATAATCTCCCATTCAGAGGTGACAGCAGAACCAGTCACATGTTTACCTTTCAGGTAGTATGAGCTGCTGTCAGTGAAAAGGGCTAGTCAGAGTAGTCCAGGGACTTGTCAAAAAGATTCTCTCTCACCTTTAAGACCATGTCTGGGGGTTCCTTATATAAGGAGATACAATGCTCATTTAAGCACATTAACTCGCCATCACAGCAGCATTCATTTGTCTCCACAATTTTTTCTCAAGATCACTGGTTTGGGAAGTTATCCATTTTGAAGTTCACACTGAGCATGCACGTGAATAAAGATAGTGATTGTGCATGAATTATTTGCATTATTATTCCCAAAAAGTTCCTGCCATTGCACAGTTTTTTCCTAATTAAATCCAAGATGTGGAAGAGTGATCTTCTGCTAAGAAACCTGTTTTTTCCCCACTTTACAGCTCCAAAATCACACACGCATGCATGAAAATCAATAATGTTGGTTCCAGCCACTTCATCACCTGCAAGCCCGCCATCTGTGCATGTCCAATCAATCACATTTGGCCTTCTGGAATGCACCCCGCTTCAAATTGGTTGTTCAAACAGGTGGAAATGTGCATTTTTGCATATATTTTTAAAAACTTCACAAAAAACCACAAAGGCTGTTATCACACAGTACGTGGAGTTTTTGGCCCCCTCCTTTCGAATACATCGAATCCCCGTGGGATCTCATCAGGACAAAAGGTAGTCCCCTTGCATTCCATGGGGAGTTTTTTCATTATCTAGATGACACCTAGGACTTCCAAACAATTGTGTGACTCTTCAGGAACAGGCACATTGGGCAGCAGGTAGCCAGACTGAGGGAACCACATCATTGAAAGGTAATGCTGGGATCTGTTAGAAGCACTACTTCAAGCTGTTGCTACCTATGTGCTGAAAAGACCTGTGTGGTTCCCTTTTGTAAAAAAGCAGTAAGTTCAGGAGAGGTCCAAACAGTATTGGTATAGTCTAAAGTAAGAGTCCTGGCCTTTTGTAACAATAGGGATGTAGTCACAAGAGTGAGAGTACACAAGGGTGTGCCTTGAGTCATGGGATCAATTTGCTGAAAAAAGAAGGCAATGGGACAGTGGCTTGGCCTCATCTTCGGAATAAGGACACCACTGGCCACCCCTGCTTGATCATGGGCAAACAGATGGAAAGGCTTGGAGTAACTGGGAGGCTTCAGAGACAGGGAGGTAGCAATGCTCTGAGCATCTGGAAAGCCTTCTCATGATCATTAATTGAGGCTATTGGGTCTGGGGCTGCATTGGCAGTCAGAACATGCAAAGGCATAGACTACTCCCCACAGCGAAATAGCCATGACTGACAAAACCCAATGAGACTCAAGAAGCCACACATCTGCCTTTTGGTCTAAGGGAGTAGGCACTTGAGGATGACTTTGATGCATTCAGGATCAATCTGCCTTCCTCCAAGAGTGAAAAGGAAGCCCAAATATCTCACCCTCTGAGACACCCACTGAATTTTATTTGGGTCCGCCTTATATCCTCAGAAGTGGAGATAGTGGAGAAAATCCTTACTATCATCTGGGAGGGGTTGAGAATCTGTATTGGCCATCAGTATGTCATACACATAAAGCACCATGGTGAAAACTTCAAGCGGGGTGGAACCCCTGCAGGTCAGCCTTCAGGCATTGGAAGAAGATACTGGATGACTCCCTGAAGCCCATGGGTAGGCTTTTCCTGGTGACTTTTGAGCCATTTGTCTCAAGTAAGTCAGAAGTCACCCTTGATCTGCTGCCACCAAAGCTCTCTTCCCAGAACTCCAAGGATTAAGAGGCAATATGATAGCCCTGTTTAAGTATTTGAAGGGATGTCACGCTGAGGATGGAGCAAGCTTGTTTTCTGCTGCTCCAGAGACTGGAACACGGAGCAATGGATGCAAGCTCGAGGAACAGAGATTCCACCTCAACATGAGGAGGAACTTTTTGACAGTAAGAGCTGTTCAGCAGTGGAACACACTCCCTCGGAGCGTGGTGGGGTCTCCTTCCTTGGAGGTCTTTAAACAGAGGCTGGATTGCCATCTGTCGGGGATGCTTTGATCAAGATTTCCTGCGTGGTGGGGGGGTTGGACTGGATGGCCCTCGTGGTCTCTTCCAACTCTGCAATTCTATGATTCTATGATTCTATGATCCCTTCCCTTGATGGATTCCTGAGACACAATCTCCCTGTTTTGATCCCACCAAATTCTGTCATTCTCCTCTACTTGCCACCATTGCTCTGCTGCCCAGAACTGACTTCATTCATCACTGGTCAGTACTCTCCCCAACAACTGTTCTACATCTGTGTAGGTTAGATTGTAACTTGTAAACAGGCGGCCCAAAAGATCAATCACTTTGTGAGGCTCAGTGGCAAAAAACCCTCTCCACTTTTCCCACTCTTGTAAATCCCTTTCCTGCCAGGGTCTGTATTGAGGGAGAGACTTAGTAAGTTACCCTCTTGGTCCTAATAAGGTACTTGATGAGTAGTGAATGGGAAAATGCCATTAGCAGTAGCCTTGCCCTTCAAAAGAGTTTGGCACTCACCATCATCCCAGACACTGCCTGGATGGGGTTCACCTTGCCTCTTGATCCTGCATGAGATCGAAGATTGTACTTGCTCAAGAGAGGGGAAATGCCGTCTGCCCACTGGGTTGTTTTGTCCATTATCTCTCCCAGAAAGGTTTTCAGAGCATTCATTCATTTTACCAAAGGGGAAGATTGCTCTGGTGGGTGCCTTGATTCAGATCCTCCCAGAAGGGCCAGTTCTGGGGAGATTGGAGAACGTGTTGTAAGCAAAAGTGGAATTGGGATCAACAATGCTGGCATGGGGAGAAGGCAGTGTGGGGAGGAGGAACATTGGGAGGAAGCAGCAAGTGATTAGTGGGAGGTGGCAGCAAGATGGGGGCAGATGCTAGGGGCTTGGGTTAGGCAGGGGAGGATGCAGGGTACTGGGGCTTTGGTCAGCAAAATAGGAAGAAAGGGGAAGGGGGGACTGCTCACCAGTTAGTGTTCTCCCTCCCCACTTGATTCCTTGCAATCATTGGCATCATGTGGGACCGCCTATGGGAAACCTCATTCTCCCAAAGATCTAAATAGTCCATCTGACTAGGATGATTGTTGATAATTTGTATGTGAACCCCACCCCAGGTCTCTCCTTGAAAGATCCCCACATGGACCATCTTTCCTCTTTGTTGTCTAAGATCATGGTGCAGCCTATCCACTTACGCTTATACAACAAATTATGCAAATTGGTCAAAACCAAGTGATCTTTCTTCATGCCGGCTGAAATGGGCAGCTTGCCTGGATCCCAAAACTCACACATCATGCCCAGCGTGGTGCTGTCAGGGACACTCTTTCCCATGTCTTTCTTTTCTTTTCTTTTTAAAAGATTTTTTATTGAACATTTAAACAATACATTAAGAATTATGGTGGGAGGGAGAAACAGAAATAGAAAGTAGAAAGCTAAGGTACAATATTACAGTATAAAAATTAACAACTGCAGCACAAAAAGAAAAAATAAAAGAGAGAGAGAGAGAGAGGGAGAAAGGTGACCTCTGAACTTCCTTTTGGCAGTTATATAGGTCACCTCCACTCCCAAATCCATGGGGGAATAGCAAACCCTATTAAAATAAAGGACTTCCTGTACAAAAATAGCACAGAGTTGCATTGGAGGATATAGTGATTCCTAGAGAGAACACCTCTCCAGGCATTTTCCAGTATGTGTCTATGGTATGTGTTCCCAGTTTTGTGTCCCTCAAATAACTAAAACCGCAGGTTTTCTGCAAACACGGGGTGGGGGAAATGCCCTGTATATGCATATTCATGCCTTTCTCTCTAAAACTGCAGCATGTTCCCTTCTTTCAATAGCCTATTCTTTCTAATAATCAAAACCAAAAATCACCAAATCATTTTTTCCCTGCACAAAGTGTATAAGGAGTTTCCAGTCTTTGAAAAATGTCACAAATAATCTTTCTATAGTCAAACCAGACAGTTTGTCTATTTCTCTTAAATCTGTCAGCTTCCACAGTAATTCCTCCATGGTAGATAATGTTGGATTTTTCCATCTCTACGCTTACAACAATCTTACTGTTGAAGTCATATATTAAAATAATCTTCCATAATTCTTTTCCATCTGTGCATTCATCAGTCCCAAAAGAAAGACTTGGGAGATTATCAGACAACCCCCTTTAAAACGTTCTTTTGTCGGCATAAAAAAATATATATATTTATGCTGGCAAAAAATGTTCCCCACTGCACATACCTTCCCTCCCATCCAAGGATTTCCCCTCAATGAAGAGGAAGTGAAATTTGAAGTCCTGTGGATTCTTGCGAGACTTTATCATGTGGGAAATTTTTTTAAAAAAGAAAAATAACACATAAAATGTTGCACAAAGCTCATACACAAACTTTAAAAGTCCCAAGTAACCCGGGAAGGGTTGTAAAAAGAGTGAAACTTACCTGGATCTTACCTGGAAGTGTTCGTGCTGAACCATCATTTCTTGCTGCAGTCACGGGATTTAAATAGCCTGAGGTTTTACACGCTGGTAATGCCGGCACCAAAACAGAATGGGGGCACCTATTGACAGTTTCAGCCATCACCATAATGCCAAACAAACAACACCATAACACCAGCGGAATGCAAAAGGACAACGTTGTTGTCTGATATTGGTGTCCTTTTGCGTTATGCTGGTGCCACATTTGCTGTGTCTGATAATCTCCTTAATTTCTCTAACATCTACCAACGATAAATCATTTTATAAAATATTATCTTCAAGATCATAACATAATATAAATTTGAACTCCTTAAACCACATATTTTCCCATTGATCCATCTGTATTTTATACCAAAATTCTTAATCGATTTTATCATACCTTGCTTAAATTGTTGTTCTTCCATTTCAAATTTCAACAAAAATTCATACATTTTAGCAATTACCTATTTATCATTTGTACACAATTGCATATCCAATTCTGACTGATTTTATTCAAACCCATACATCTTTTTATCCATGTTAGATCTTTCCAATATGTATAAGTAAAGAAAACCATTGAAAACTATATCTCCCTATTACTAACTATCATGTCTTTTTGACAGGGACTTCACAGCTAA
Organism: Gambelia wislizenii; assembly: GCA_030847615.1. Taxonomy (NCBI): domain Eukaryota; kingdom Metazoa; phylum Chordata; class Lepidosauria; order Squamata; family Crotaphytidae; genus Gambelia; species Gambelia wislizenii. Next base: position 60,828,637 of record JAUMIR010000006.1, read on the forward strand.
CGCTTACTCATCTCATCCTTGGCTTCCACCCCAGATAGAGACAAGGGGGTCCTACTCACTTTCATGCATGCTGGTTTGCGTCCTGGTGAGGTGAAAGCTGTTAAATGAGGGGTGTTGCACTGGATTCTGGACGAACCCAGAAATTGTTGGGCAAGAACTGAAAAATTAGTTTGCCCCACATTTCCAGGAGGGATGGAGCTAGGAGAAGCCCTGTAAACTGTCAGAACACACACACACACACACAGAACTTTGATCAAAGGGAACACCCCCCTCCAAGCTGCTTCCTAGCAAGGAAGCAGGACAGATCCCCTTTATTGTAATTCTGAACAATTATTATTATTATTAATAATAATAACAACAAAAAATATTTATATCCCATCCCTCTTCAAAATGCAATTGGGGCAGCTTACAACATTTAAAAATATACATTTAAAACCCTCAATCCCAGCCCCCTTAAAATATAATTAAATAATCCAAAAATTTAAAACATACTTAATAAATACTAAAAATAACAATAAACAAAGACTGCCCATTAATAGGCTTCAAGATGCAAATCGGTAATGTTAAAGTTGTGGAGAAGAAATTTCACTGTATGCCATGTAGGAACATAAAAAGAACAATGCTGGATCTAACAAAAGGCTATCTAATCCAACATTCTGTTCCCATAGCATCCACAAACAGGTCACAAACACCCCTCCCACGCCCTAGCAGCTGGTATTGCCTTTGATACTGGTGGTAATATATAGCCACCATGACTAGTAGCCATTAATAGCCTTATCCCTCAAGTTGATCCTCTTTTACACTGTACAAGTTGGCTGGATGGCCATCTGTCGTTGTGTATTCCTGCATGGCAGGAGGTGGACTGGATGGCCTTTGTGGTCTCTTCCAACTCTATGATTCTGTGATCTATGATCAATGAACCATTATCATATCTATGAGGTCTGTCTATTAAATAATAAGACTGTTTCTACCTTTCAGATAAATCAGGGAGAACTGATTGTGAACGCTTGAGTGGTGAGCTTGAACATGTCTGAACCTGCCTGACAAGCATCAACACTCTCGGGTTCAGTTAATTGTCAGTCGTCATTTAAAGCAGCTGTGTTGTCTGTTATGTGCTGGGAAAAGGCTAAGTTTAAAAGCCGAGCAAAGTGTCAACTTGAAATTTTTAGTAAAATTGAACAAAACACCAATGGAATCTATTCAAATGCTTACTGTCTCATGCGTGCATGTTTGACTGGCACAAAATATTCAGAGAAGAATTCGAGAATGTGGAAAACAATGAATGCCCTGGATGACCTTTCACTTCAAGCACTGAAGAAATTGTGGAAAAAATCAGCCAGATTGTTCAAGGAGATTGCTAGCTCAGTGTCTGAATAATAGCTGAAGATGTGAACATTGACAAAGACAACTGCATGGAAAATTTCGCATGAGGATCTCAAGATGAGAAAAGTTTGTGCCAAGACGGTCCCTAGGGTTCTCACACCAGAGCAAAAAGAGTGCAGCAAGGAAATTTGCACTGACATTCTGTAGCAACTTGAGGCGGACCCAGACCTTTTTCAAAAAATCCTCACTTATGACGAAACCTGGATCTTCCAGTATGATCCTGCGACAAAATGACAGTCAATGCACTGGAAAACATGATCATCACCAAGAATTAAAAAAGCACATCAAAGCAAGTCCACATTCAAAGCCATGCTCATTGGTTTTTGTTTTTGTTTTTTTGTTTTTTTTTTTACATCAAGGGTGTAATTTTGGCAGAATGGGTTCCAGAAGGCAGAACAGTGAACTGGCATTATTCTCAGGAAGTTTTGACAAAGCTGAGAGAAAGAGTCAGGAAAAAAAAAAAGACAGAACTGTGGGGAAATGGTTTCATTCCGTGTAACTTTTTTCTTTTTCCTAAAGTGAAATCGGTGCTTAAAGGAACATGCTTTGAGTCAGTTGATGCAGTACAGAAGAAAAGGCTGATGTGTTGAAACAGCTGACAGAAACTGATCTGCTCCATGCCTTCAGCCAGTGGAAAACAAGACTGCATTGGTATGTGAGTGTGAACGGGGAGTATATTGAAGGAAACAAGCATTAGAATTTGTAATACAATAGCCCATCTTTATTTATATGTATCAGTCTCGTTATTTAATAGACAGACATCATACATCACAATGGAAGTGAATTTCATGATTTAATGATGTGCTGTGTGAAGAAGTTCCTTCTTTTATTTGCTCTGAATCTTCCATCACTCAGGTCCATTGTATATCCAGGTCCTAGTACTATGAAAGGAGAAAATTTTCTATCTACTGTACTTTCTATCCACTTTTCTCCATGCCATGAATCTCTCTCTCTCTCTCTGGCTTTTCTTCGCAAACGAAGATTCAGGAAGGACTCATCCCACGCTTTCTGCAAGCGCGCTGATGACTAAAAAGGCCAATCCGAGATAAACAAGTCCGGTTGCAAAAAGCACAGCAGAAGGTCTCCTTGGGTGATGTTTTTGGGTTGTGATTCTTTCTGCATTGTCGTTTCTCTTCAAGACTTGTTCGGCGTGAGTTCTCAAATAAGGCTGCAGCATTGTGGATAGTGCGTCTCCATGCCTCCCGATGTGAGGCCAGGGCGGACCACTGTTGGTGATCAATTTGGCCAAGCCTGAGATGTTGTTTCAGGGAGTCTTTGTATTGCTTTTTTGTAGCGCCCCTCTTACGCTGACCCGTGGCGAGTTCACCATAGAGTAGTATTTTTGGGAGGCGATGGTCCTCCATCCTAGAAACGTGCCCTGCCCAGCGCAGCTGTGTTCTCAATATCATGGCCTCAATGCTGGTGATCCCTGCTTGCTCAAGGACAGCAACATTCGTCACATAGTCAGTCCAGTGTATATTTAGGATTGTGCGTAGACAGCGCTGATGAAAGCGCTCGAGGAGTCGTAGGTGGTGGCGATAGGTGACCCATGTTTCAGATCCATAAAGGAGGATAGACAGTACGATGGCTCTATACACACTGATTTTTGTGCTTTGCCTCAGGTGTTTATTGCTCCAGACTCTTTTGTGAAGTCTTCCAAATGCACTATATGCCTTTGCTAATCTGTGATCGATCTCTTTGTCAATCTTGGCATCTGAGGAGATGATGCTTCCCAGGTAGGTGAACTGCTGAACGGACTTGAGCACAGATTTGCCGACGGCAATGTGGGGATGGTGGTGTTCGTCCTGTGGTGCAGGCTGGTAAAGAACTTCTGTTTTCTTCAGGTTGACTTCTAGCCCAAACAGCTCTGCAGCTGTTGCAAAGCAGGAAGTTAGGCACTGCAGAGCTGCTTCTGTGTGGGCAACAAGGGCAGCAGCATCGGTGAAGAGCAGCTCACGGACTAGATAGTTTAGAGTCTTAGTGTGAGCCCTCAGACGGCTTAAGTTAAACAAGCTACCATCAGTACGGTAGCGTATATAGATGCCGTCGTCTTCTTCAAGCTCTGCCATAGCCCTTTGGAGCATCGTGCTAAAGAAGATTGTAAATAAAGTTGGTGCAAGAACACAACCTTGCTTCACTCCATTAGTTATTAGAAAGGGCTCTGAAAGAGCATCGCCATATCTGATTTGACCACGCTGTCCCTCGTGTAGCAAGATAATCATTTTAAGGAATTTGGGGGGACATCCTAGTCTTTCCAGGATCTGCCACAGACCTTTTCTACTTACAGTGTCAAAGGCTTTGGTGAGGTCGACAAATGTTACATAGAGACCCTTGTTCTGCTCCCTACATTTTTCTTGCAGTTGCCTAAGGGCAAATACCATGTCTGTAGTACTCCTATTGGCTCTGAAGCCACATTGGCTTTCAGGGAGAAGTTCTTCTGCAATAGCAGGAACTAATCTGTTCAGGAGTATCCTTGCAAGGATTTTTCCAGCAATAGAGAGCAGTGTTATGCCTCGATAGTTTGAGCAATCGGATTTTGCTCCTTTTTTCTTGTACAGGGTGATGATGACTGTATCTCGGAGGTCTGATGGCAGTTCCCCTTTTTCCCAGCAATTCACAAGGAATTCGTGGAATTTTTCGTGGAGCGCATGACCTCCGTGTTTCCAAACTTCAGGTGGGATTCCATCAATCCCAGCTGCCTTGCCGTTTTTCATCTGCTGTATGGCCTTAAGGGTCTCTTCCAAGGTGGGAGCTATGTCCAATTCATTTTTCATTGGTTTTTGTATCATATGTTGGATAGCTGAGGCTTGGACTACTCAGCTGGTGCTAAAGAGACTTTGAAAATGTTCAGCCCAACGATTTAGGATGGAGGCTTTATCAGTAATTAATGTTTGACCATCTTTACTGTATAAGGAGCTTTGGACCTGATAAGTAGGTCCAAACACTGCTTTAAGAGCTTCATAAAATCCTCTATGATCACCCAGATCTGCACAGCATTGTGTCTTTTCTGCTGTATTGATCCACCACTTGTTCTGCATGTCTCGGAGTTTTTGTTGTAGTTTGCTACATGTGAGGCGGAAAGCTGCTTTTCTTACATGACAGGTTGGCTGGGCGAGGTATGCCTGGTGAGCAGCTCTCTTCCCTGCCAACAGCTCCTGGATCTCTTGGTTGTTTTCATCAAACCAGTCTTGATTTTTCTTGTGGGAGAACCCGAGGGATTCTTCTGCAGACTGGAGGATACTGTTTTTGATATGTTGCCAAAGCACTGTAGGAGAAGGATCTGTAGGATGGTCTTCAAGTTTCGTTTGTAGATTTGCCTGGAAGTTGTCTCTCATGGTAGCTTGTTGAAGATTGTTGACTTGGAATCTCTTCTTTAAGATGCCACCCCTCTTAGGTTTGAACTTAAGATGAAGATTTAGTTTACATCTGACGAGGCGATGATCTGTTTGGCATTCTGCACTGGGCATCACTCGGGTATGACGGACATCATGAATGTCTCTCTGACGGACTAGGACGTAGTCAATGAGGTGCCAATGTTTGGATCGGGGATGCATCCAGGTTGTCTTCAAGCTATCTTTCTGCTGAAAGATTGTGTTTGTAATAGTCAGCTGTTGTTCTGCACAGAACTCTAGCAGGAGGCGTCCGTTATCATTGCAATTTCCAACACCATGCTTGCCTAAGACACCTTTCCAGGCTTCGGAGTTCTTTCCTACTCTGGCATTGAAGTCACCAAGGATAATAATTTTATCTTCTATAGGGACTTTTTGTATGAGTTGGCGTAGGTCTGTGTAGAATTTAATAATAGTAATAATAAAATTTATTTATACCCCGCCCCTCTGTTAAAACAATCGGGGCGGCTTACAAAATTTAAAATACAATACAAATAAAATCCCTAAAACACCCCCACTCCCACCCTCCCCCATAAAAAAACATTAAACAAATATAAATTAAAAACAACTAATCTAAAATCACATTTAAAACTATAAATACAATAAAATATAATAAATGGCCAGCAGGCTAGAAGAGGCCAGGATCCCCTGAGGCCGGGATCTAATTAGGAAAGGCCTGCTGAAAGAGATCTGTCTTTAGTGCTTTTTTAAAGCCACTCAGGCTTGTTACCTGACGGATCTCATTCGGCAGGTCATTCCACAATTTGGGGGCGATTACCAAAAAGGCCCTCTGGGAGGTTGCAGACAGCCTAGATTTTTGTGGCTGAAGCAAATTCCTCCCAGAGGACCGGAGTGCGCGGGGAGGATTGTATGGGAGGAGGCGGTTCCGGAGATAAGTTGGACCCAAGCCATTTAGGGCTTTAAAGGTAATAACCAACACCTTATACTGGGCCCGGAAACTGATAGGCAGCCAGTGGAGAGATTTTAATACTGGAGTTATATGGTCTCTCCGAGATGTTCCCGAGACCACTCTGGCTGCCATATTTTGTACCAACTGAAGTTTCCGGACCAAGCATGAGGGCAGCCCCATGTAGAGCGCATTGCAGAATTGTCTTTCTCTACAGGGTCGGCTTGCATAGTTGGGGTATATATACTAAAGAGAACAACATGTGGGAGGCGTAAGGAAATAATGCGATCAGAGTGTCCTGTTGGCAAGGGTTCGAGTTTGGAGGCAATGGAGTTTTTAATCATAAAGCCTACTCCTGAAAGATGTTTTTCGGTTTTGGGTTTGCCAGACTAGTAAAGTGTGTAGCTGGCGCCATGTTCTTTAAGGCTGCCTTCCTCATGGAAGCGAACTTCACTAAGAGCAGCGATGTCAATATTAAGCCGTGATAGTTCAAGGGCTATTAGGGCAGAACGACACTCAGGCCGTCCACTATCTTCAGAGTCTTGCATGGTTCTGATGTTCCAGCATGCAAGTGTCAGTTTATTTACACCTTTGGAGGCCGGTGTGTGCCTTTGTTTCTTTGCCTTGGTTTGACCGCATCAGAAGATTCCCGTTGGCCGCGGCTAGCCAACCAGGTAGTTGGGGATGAGCTTTCGTTAGGCCACCTTTTCTAGGCCCCTCTCCATATGAAGCAAGCAGTGCTCTCCTTAAAAAAAGGCTGCTTGGTCGTTCAGGATGCTGCCGAACAAGACTGTCATCTCCCGGGTCAGCCTCGAGCGACCAATGTCCTGAACCGCCTGCATGCAGGGTTGGGGCTGCGGCTTCCAGTGCATCTTTACACCTGCCGGTTTCGTCCCTCACCAGTCGCTACAGGGCTTTTTTGGAAATGGATTTGTCCTTTGAGCCTGTGCAATGGATTTTTCTGGTGGAGCGCAGCGTGCACAAACTGGCCTCACCCTTTAAACCAGAGATTCATCTGCCGTGCCCTTGCAAGCATGGACGTGGCAGCGAGGTCCTCGGGCCGTAGGTTTGATTAGAGTTTCCTTCTCTTATATGGTTGACCTTACAGGGTTGGACGAGCACCATCTGCCCGGGTTTGGGATTAGAGTTTTCCTTCTCCTAGGATGGTTGCCACAAGGCTAGAGAGCCCATCCTGCCCTTTGACGCTCTTTGTCAGACCCTTCGGTTTTGACCTGTCTGGCATGGGAGACCCTACCAGTGGCTATTATGCCACCGCCAGCATAGCTCAAAACATCATTAGGGTACGCAAGCCTCTCTCCCACAACAAGGGGGCGTCAATGGAGAGGATGCCATGAATAATCTTACAGTATATACTGTATATTCCAGCATATATGATGACTTTTTAACCCTTGAAAATCTCCTCCAAAGTCGGGGGTCGTCTTATACGCCGGGTATATGGAACCAAGATGGGGCTGCCAGCCCCATCTTGGACTGGGGAAGGACGGGAGCTGGCTAGGAAGCTTCCCCCCTCCCACCTAGCCACCCCTCCAAGGTGGGTAGGAAGCTTACTAGCCAGCTCCCATCCTTCCTGAGTCCGAGATGGAACCTCTCTGCTTTTCCAACTTGCGATGGGCTCCTCGCGAGTTGGAAAAGCAGAGAGGTTTGGCTGCAAGGCTCCCCCAGCCAGCCAACCAAAGCTCCGTGTTTCCCCTGCTTGACCAAGGGTCTTGACTTGGGGAGACCCTTGCCAGTCAAACCTCTCTGCTTTTCCAACTCATGATGGGCTCCTCGCCAGCAGTTTCCTCAGTGAGTGTCCTGCTTGAATCGGCCTTTCCCCCAAATTCTCAAGGGTCTAAAACCGGTTCAAGAGGGAAGCTGGCTAAGAAGAGCTCCCACTAAGTGAGCTTCCCTCTTGAACCGGCTTTAGACCCTTGAGTGTTTGGGGCAAAGATAGATTTAAGCAGGGCACTCACTGAGGTAGAGAAGGAGGGGTAGTCTTATATGGCGAGTATATCCCAAACTCTATATTTTAACTTAAAATTGGGGGGGTTCATCTTATACGCCCAGTCGCCTTATACGCCGGAATATATGGAATATATAAGCTAACAAACCAACCAACCCAGGATTGTAACCTTTCTGCACAGGAGAGCTGCATGATCATTTTGCTTACTCACTTTCCAGCTCTAGCCTGACAAGCTCTATATTTGCAATGCAAATGGTACAGTATTCTAAGCCTACTGGCTTCTTCATCAGGTAAAGACTGAGGAAAATATGGATGCGAATGGAGAAAGAAAATGTTATTGCCATCTTTTACTACTTTTGTTTCTAGTTACTTCATAACTTTTTTGGGGGGGTGGAGGCAGGACCTAGAATTTCTGTCTGCATAGATCCTCTTTCTATAACATATGAAGAAAACAAGATGCAGACCTATGACTCTAACAATGTTACTTTTCTTCCTTAGCATGATTTTTTATCAGCTCTCCCTGAGCCAGTGAGCTTCAAAAGTTAGTCTAATTAATTTTGTGCCTTCTGATTGGCCTAAAAAAGTTATTTCACTATGAGAGAATTTATTCCTCTACTTCTCATTCTCTATTCCATAAGAGGGCCTCTCTTTTTATACTTGTTACAAGAAAAGTGATTCTAACTAAATACAGTATTAGAATGAACTTCCTGATGATAAGAGCTGTCTGAGAGTAGAACAGATTATCTCAGAGAGTAGTTGACTCTACTTTATGTGAGGTTTTTAAGCAGAAATTGCATGGCTGTCTCTCAGGGATGCTTTAGCTTTGGATTCCTGCACTTGCAGGATGTTAGGCTAGATGGCCTTTGAGGTCCTTTCCAACTGTACAATCCTATGCTATGATTCCATGACTCCAACATTTGTTCAAAAATCTTTGTAAAAGACCTGTCTTTTCAAATCCAAGTGAGCAATGTCTCCCAGATCATCCGTACCTACATGCTTGTAGACACTCAAAGGACTTCATCAGACTAGCATCTAAAAATACTGTAATTCCATGAATGAAGATAGTGGGAACATTGTTGCATTATAACGCTTATTATCACACATAGCTGTAATCATGCAAAACAAATGCCATCAAATTATTGCACAACAAACACTAGTGCTTTAAGAATGGGAGTTTACTTCCACAATTTGGTATGGGCAAGATTTTGGCTGTTCTTACAAGAAGATGCAAATGCACTTATAACTCCAACAAACCCCCATACATTAACAAAGTTAATGAAGACACAAGAACCGAAACAAACCTAAAAATGTGCAAACTAGACAGGGCAGTTCATAAAAAGAGCATCCTGTGCTTTGTTTTTGCGTTCTCACCCGGAAGTTTGCTCGCTGAAGACATTCATGCTGTGGTCTCGCGATTACAATGGGATGTGTTTTTGCACACCCCCAATACTGCAAAAAAAGTGATATTGGTGATCTATTGATGGCTTGTCCTGTCAATTAAAGGGAACACCTTATTCGCAGCTGGGGCACAGGGTAAACACAAGATGACAATGACATCATGTGATAGCTACAGTGGTTTGCACTACCATGATGTCATAATCCTGTGATTTTTGCTGTCTTGGGCATGTCTGCCAGTAGTTTTAATAATAATACTAATAATAAAATTTATTTATACCCCGCCCCTCTGTTAAAACAATCGGGGCGGCTTACAAAAATTAAAATACCAATAAAATTTAAAATCCCCAAACACCACCCACCCCTCTCCTCCCCCATAAAAAGATATTAAACAATTATAAATTAAAACCAACTGATCTAAAATCACAATTAAAAACAATAAATACAATAAAATACAATAAATGGCCAGCGGACTAAAAGAAGCCAGGATCCCCTGAGGCCGGGATCTAATTAGGAAAGGCCTGCCGAAAGAGATCCGTCTTTAGTGCTTTTTAAAAGCTACTCAGGCTTGTTATCTGATGGATCTCGTTCGGCAGGCCATTCCACAATTTGGGGGTGATTACCGAAAAGGCCCTCTGGGAGGTTGCAGACAGCCTAGATTTCTGTGGCTGAAGCAAATTCCTTCTAGAGGACCGGACTGCACGGGGAGGATTGTATGGGAGGAGGCGGTTCTGAAGTTAAGTTGGACCCAAGCCATTTAGGGCTTTAAAGGTAATAACCAACACCTTATACTGGGCCCGGAAACTGATAGGCAGCCAGTGGAGAGATCTTAACACTGGAGTTATATGGTCTCTCCGAGATGTTCCTGAGACCACTCTGGCTGCCATATTTTGTACCAACTGAAGTTTCCGGACCAAGCATGAGGGCAGCCCCATGTAGAGCTCATTGCAGAAATCTAGATGAGAGGTTACCAGCGCATGCACCACAGTCTCAAGGTCCTTTACTTCCAGGAAATGGCGCAGCTGGCGTATCAGCCGAAGCTGATAACAGGTGCTCCTGACTGTCGCATTCACCTGACTTGTCATCTGAAGCGATGAATCAAGGAGCACCCCCAGACTGCGAACACAGTCCTTAACGGAGAGTGTGACCCCGTCCAGGACTGGAGGTTGCAACCCAACTCCTGGTTTCGGGGCCGCTACCGTGAGCACCTCCGTTTTGTCTGGATTTAATCTCAATCTGTTTTTCCTCATCCAGCCCATTACTGCTTTAAGACAGTCATTAAGAGGAGAGACGCCATTGGAATTCGAGGCTGACGATTGGGACAAGGAGAAATAGATCTGGGTGTCATCAGTGTACTGATAACACCCAGCCCCATAACTCCGAATAATCTCACCCAGCAGCTTCATATAGATGTTAAACAGCATCAGGGACAGGATGGCGCCCTGCGGAACACCACAAGTAAGCTCCTTTCTGCTGGAGCAACTGTCCCCGAGCAACACCCTCTGGGACCTGCCTGAGAGGAAGGACCGGAACCACTGGAGCGCAGTGCCTCCGATTCCTAACCCTCTCAGGCAATCCAAGAGGATGCTATGATTTCCACAACATCTTTTCCACAACATGTTCATTTGGGTCCTAGTGACCTCCATCTGACCTCCATCTGAACCCATCCTGATCTACTAGATCTTGTGAAGTGTCTAATTATTGCCAATTTGATAAAGTCCAAAAAATGAACTGAAAAAAGTTAGTGAGACAAACTTCTTTGTAGAAGTCACAAAGAAAATTCAAAAATATCATTGAAATAGCAGATACACCTCCAGTATATGCAAACAAGTAAAAATATGTAATTTTTGTGTATGTATTTTAAAAATATGCACAAGCATACTGTAATCAAAGGGAAAAGTGCATGCAAGGATGTATCCCACTCCCAAAAATCAAGAAAACCCTCCTATCCAAGAAGAGAATTTTTTGAGGGGCTTCATCTTCTGCACTCAAAGAGCAAATGGAGGGATTAGGTTTCACAGACACCACGCCCACCATGGCCTATCCAGAATGGAGTTTGATGTTATATTTAGAACCTGTTGGAGTGACCTGTGGAAGAGAACAACAGCAGACACAGAAAGACTCAGGAGCAGCAGTCAGCAGCTAAAGTGCATAGTCGCTAAATTTATGTGTTTTAGTGGGAGGGAGAAGAGCGAGTGGTGCTGTTACCTGAATTGGTGGGGTTCTGTGAGGAACCCACTCATGACACCAAATTTATGTTATTAATTGGAGAAATTATAATAGTTCATATGAATGGCTGCAAGTGGTCGGGAACTTGTGGGACCTTTGCACCTATGTACTAATTGTAGATACTCTGCGTTAAAGTGAAATAAAATGGTTTTTATTGGAAAAATAACACAGAGGCATTTGCACACACACTCACAATGACCAGGTAGAAAGGTTGGATATTACCAGTCCTGAAGAGTAGAGTTTTGTGCAGCTAAGAAGGCTCAGACTTAGATCTGAGGGTGGCACAGCAATCTGGCAGAGTGACGGTGTTGAACTGTGGCATTGTGTGCACATTTTGCTATTGTTTGGGGCTAATATTTGTACCCTGTTTTGTGTCCTGAAGGGGTGTTTGAGCTTTGAAACAAAGCTTAGATGTGTTTCCCACTGTTAAACAAAGGAAACTGCGACTTTGCTAATTGTTGTTAATGGCTGAGATATTAGAGTTGATGGGTTTATGACAACCTCCATATTGTGGGATAGGAAAGGTGTGAGGAAAGGCTTTTCTGGGGATAATGGATATTTTGGTCAATGGTTTGTTTATGATAGATGACTCTTGCCAATGCATCTGAGAGGGGATTAGCCCATACTTCCATGATGGTGTTGTTTTGGGGGGTCAATCCTATCTTGGGCATGTCTGCCAGTAGTTTTCCACGACATCTTCGATTGGGTCCTGGCGACCTCCATCTGACCTCAATCTGGACCCATCCTGGTCTACTAGACCTTGTGAAGTGTCTAACTATTGTCAATTATGAAATACTATAGGGAAGGGGTGTAAGACCACGTTACAGTGCCACCTGAATGCTCTGCAACTCAGCCTCTTCACAAATGTGGAAGGGGGAATCTTCAGTGATATACACCTCCACCAACTTTGGAGCTGTAGTGCAGTTCTGTGACTGAGGGTCACAGCTTGTTGTGCTTCACACATTGTAGCTATAAACCTGCAAAGTAAAAGTTCTTATGACCGTTTGGCTAGCAGTGACTGTGAATGGAATGGAGTGAGAACTCAAACTATGTATGCCACAGGGCCATAAAAATATAGCCACCACCAGAACATGGAAAACTTACTTTTGGACTACAATTCCCAGAACACCCCAGTCAACATGGAGAGTGACCACATATCTTGCCACTGTGCACCCCATGCCTTGTATCTCATCATCTGAGGGTCAAGCCATTGTAATTAGAAGGTGATAGCACACTTTCTCTTCAGTGCTGCTATTTCTTCAGAAGCTTGTACCCAATAAAAAGACTTGTAAATGAATGCCCTGTTTATTTCAAGATGACCAATCCTCAAACAAACAAACAAGCTAATTTTTTTTTAAATGTGGAGGTGAGAAAAGCTTGTTTTGGGAGAATGAGATTTCTTTTATCACTTTAGGAAGCATCACTTCTAAATGCAGAGCTTGTCTCATCTACTTTGACATGGAATAATGGTTCCATGTCTGTGTGTTTATATACTGCTGGTGATAACATGTGGTTGAGCGCTGAGTAATGCCATATCCTATACTCTGTAATGATATATTTAGTAATGATGTATATATTTACTTATCTCTGCAATGATATATTTATTAATCATCATTTTCTCTCTACCATTGAAGATTATGAAAGAAAAATTCCTTGTATCAGTCTAGAGCTGGGGTAAAATTTTACTGTCAATAGGCACATGGCTCCAATCTGGAAGAGTAAAAGATAAGACATATATCCTCTTCTACTTTGCTACCCACCCATTTGTTTCTGTGAGCAGTTTCAGTGGGGCACCTTCACAGAAGAAAAAGCCACACCAACAGAAAGTTCTGTTCACATACCTGGTTTTTCTGAAGGCAAATCTGTTATGGCAGTGGTATAGCTGAAATTCTACCAGCATGGCAGGCCTTCCCCCAGGTCATATAGCTCAGAGGTGGACAATTGTGGAAGGTCAGGGAGCTGCATCCAACACATTACACCCACTGTGCCCCTACCCCCACAGTCCACACTGTTTGGGCCCTTTTCACCGAAATGGAAGCGACCAGAAGGTTACTTCTGTGTTTTTCTAAAAAAACACAAAACCTAATGGGTCCTTCAGAAGGATCTGGGGCCCCCCAGGTAGCACAGAATAGGAAAATTGTGCCAGCAGAGGCTTCTAGGGGTGCGGCTGTCCAATTTTTTCACTAATGGGAACAGCACAGGAAGCTTTGATAGGCCTCATGGGATCTGTGGTCTGCACAATTCTCACCTGTACTATGGTTGCTCTATCCATCTCCCTGTAAAGGGAGATTTTTTTGAGCCAACATGTAAGCATTCTTGTTTGTTCAAGCTTAGTAACTTCCTTCAGAAAGCACACTCCCATCCATCTAGATTAATCTTTTCCTTTTAGCAGTAGCAGGATATTAGATTTTTGGGGGTATTTATTTCTTTGTTGTTCTGTATGTTTCTACCAAGCTAATGTGCATTATGTGTACCAGAAAGACTATAAAATGTTAGAAGCCTGCATGGATTTAAAACAAAACAAAACACCAACCCTAATTTTCTCTTTTTCCCAGCAAATAAGCCATCAGTGTTAGACTGTATAATTGACACCATTGCTTAGGGAACAAACCTATGAATCTTATTAGAGACAAATTCATTACTTTAAATCCACCCTTAGGATGCAGAGCTCATCAATGGAACCTCAGGAGGCTGCAGCTTAGAGGAAGAGATGATTTGAGGCTACAAATCTACAGATTTGCTGTAATTAACCTGAACTAATTATTGTCAGGCATTGGGTCAGACATCCTGTAGAAAGGTATTTCAGTCTCGTTTTGTGGTCTCGTCAGCTTTTACAAAGCCAGTTTTTCACTGAAGGAAAGGAAGTGCAACAGATCAGGAGTTCTATTGTTAAAGTTAAACCAGTTTTCACACCAGGACAAAATGGATTAAAATAATACATTTACAGCTGTTTCTTTAGGCAATTTTTAACATAAATCTGTGACTGCGGCTTGTTGCAGTGTCAGTAGTGCTGTGAATCCACTTTATGGGTGCATCCACACTACACAAATAATCCAGTTTGAAACTGGTGTATTTGCTATGGTTCCTTCCTATGGAATCCTGGGATTTGTAGTTTGGTGAGGCACCAACACTCTTTGGCAGAGAGAGCTAAAGATCTTGTAAAACTACAAATCCCAGGAAGGAGCCATTGCAAATAATCCAGTTTCAAACTAGATTATTTGTGTAGTGTGGATTAGGCCTAAATTTTAGTCTGAACTTTAAAAGAAGCTAGCCAAAGTATTGAATCCGACCCCTAGAATAGTTGAATCCAACCCACCAGCCACTACTGGATAAATTTGTCACATTCCCTATGCAATTATTATAAGTATTACTATAAGGAGGGGGAGTTAAAAGCAGTATGTGTTAGTGAACTAGGCAGACAGGTGACATAATCCAGATGAATCCAGATGTTATTAATATGTTGTTATCTAGAAACCTCTTTGTAGGTGTATTGTAAAATAGGAGAAACCCTGGTCTGTCTAACCAGAGCAATGGAATTTTTCAATCCTTTATTATGTATTTTATTTTATCCATCAAACATACCTCATTGCATGTGATTTTAGGCCATGTCACAACAATCAGCTAATGATAACTGCAGTTTATAAAAAAGAAACACATATGATGATTAGTCAAACAGGCATTACCCTAAGGTCTGCAGAGAAAACAAGAATGCCTGAGAGTGTGGTGGACTCTACTTTGGAGATCTTTAAATAGAGGCTGGATGGACATCTTTCAGGAGTGCTTTAGTTGTGTGTTTCTGCATTGCAGCAGGTTGGACTAGATGGCCCTTGCATGCTTTCCAGCTCTAAGATTTTTGGATTCTATGATCAATTGGTGATAAAAATTATATGATGTAGAAGCAAGTTGGAAGGGGAGAAATACTTTTTTGGACTGGAAATCCTAGAACCCTAGGAGCTGTAGTCCAAAAAGTAATTTATCCAAGATCTGCATAGGGGTATAACTGTGGAGAAGATCCTCAAATGAATAATGTATATACTTAAGAAAAAATCCCCAAACAACTGCCAGTAATGGCACTATCACTAAGCCTCCCTAGCCAACATCAAAGCCTTAGCAGGATTATATGGTAGAAAGTGTTGCTTCAGGTACCCAGGTCTATTACCCTAAGAGGTGTGTGTGTGTGCGTTAGAGTCCCACCGATGATGCCTAAATCTCCTGTAATATCTGGGGGAATTACTAGCTCAAACAGGAGGCCTGAGAGAAGAGGGTAACTTTGGGGACCTTTTCACCTATGTATACCAGTACTAACTGTAGAGAGCACTCCAGTTAAAGTAAAACAAAGTATTTTATTGGAATAACACAAAAGTGAACTAACACAACACACCTTCTTAAGAACCATACAAGCCTATAGCAGAGTAAAGCAGAAAGCTTGGATAGAGGGAGAGAGGTCCAGGAAGATAGAGTGATAGTTACCTATCTTGGAGAGCAACAAAGATACTCAGACAGGCATCTGAGGGTGGCACAGGAGGTTCCAATCTGGGGCGTGCCAAGAAAGAAAGTGGCTGGGTCCATCCACTGTAGCATACTTTAGTATTGTTAGGGCTCTGATATTTATACCCTATTCCATGTCTTGGAGGGGTGAATTTAGCAATAACAAAGCTTGGATGACTCTCCCACAGATTAGACAAAGGAAACAGAAACTCAACTGATTGCTTTAATTGTGGAAAGATAGATCAGTAATGGTTTTGCAACAACCTCATAAGGTTGGACAGGAGGGAGCATGAGGGAAGATTTCAGGAGGGTATAGATTGAGGAATGGTCACTTAATTGCTTGATTTAATTATTGTTGGGAACACCCAAGGCTTGAAGAAAGGATTACTACATACACCTTTAATGACTGAGTTGTTAGCATAAATCCTCCACAGGGGCTTTCCACTCAATCCTAATTTTGGCTTTCACACCACTATATTTCTAGAGACACCTCAGCTCATTGTGACCTCCAGCTGACCCCCAGTCTGCCTAAGCCAACATGACCCCCCAAAAGTGTCCAATATTTCCAGTTATGCGATATTGTGGTGAGGAGGTTATAGGGCATGCTATCAGGTCCCAGGCCATTTATTGCATCATATGTTAGCACCATGGATTGGGTAAGACATGGGCACCCAGTGCCCATATTTATGAACTAGTGGGATGTGATTCCTTTCAGACAAACCCATTAACTGCTGTATTGTACACTAGCTGCAGCATCTAGACCATCTTCAAGGCCAACTCCTTGTAAAGCAAACTGCAGTAATCTAACAGGAGTAAGGAGATTATCAGATCCAAAAAGCACAAGAGCAGCATGTGAGGATGACATTACTGTCCTGCAAACTGGACCCAGTTTCAGACGTCATCATCATAATCACGTGCTGCTTCTATGCTGCAGCTGCGAATAAGGCACTGATTTCAATTGATGGGGAGGTGAGAGTAGAGGGGGTCAGTGCTTCTTTTAGGTTCATCTGGGACAGACTGAGTTGTACCTTTCACCACTCTACACAGAGAAGGAGATGATTCCTTTTTGATAAAAGTTATTAGTGTATCTTAACTTTTATCAAAAAAGGAACCATCCCCTTCTCTGAACAGAGTGGAGAAAGTCCTTTTTGAATGTGTGGGCAAGAAAATGGTAGTGGCAGCCACAGGTGGTTGGTTCCCTGAGGTGGTGCTGGCACTTTTGCCTCTCTGCAGAATGGATCCAAGGAGCCCCATGCCGAGTCCCAAAGTTTTACTCTTGACTTATCCTTGGGACATATAAAAATCTATAATTTTGGTCCCAAGACCTGCCCTTGACTTATACATGAGGTTAACTCATACTCCAGTATATATGGTAGTCACTTCCTTTCCCACACTCAACTACCACGCCACAAAAGCTCAGCTCTATTAGCTCTGCTTGTTTGTCCATTGGTTCAATTAAGGGCCACACTAGCAGTTCAGGAACTGATTTTGTCTCAAAGGAACAGGTCTATCTAGATTAAATAATAGGATGGCCACTTATGCATTGCCAAATAAGAGAAAGAAATGCATCACTCAGAAACAAAACAAAAGAATATGGATTTTCAAATCCCAACCTATATGTATCAATTTGTGTAATAATTACTATAATTTAAATAGATGTGTCTCACCATTGTGGAACAGACTGACCAGTTTTTCAGTGTGTCTTTTCAATCTACTGTCCAGGAGGTAGGGGAGAGTGGAAGTTGGGGGTGGTTGTGTCATTAAGATCAGAGAGCAGTACTTCTGATGATGGTGGACTGTAATTCCCACCAGCTGCTGGTGGTGTAACAAATGGTGAGTGAAGATGAAAGGTACATTCATGCCTAGGCCCAGCAGCAGACAGGCCCTCCCTCCACCCCACTACCCTGGTCTTGGAGGGAGAGAAGAAGAGGCAGGCACAGTTCCACCATGTCTAGGCCCAGAAGCAAATGGAAGGCTCTCCCTCCATCCCAACCGCCACTGCCGTAGCCTTGGAACAACAGAAGAAGAGGCAGGTACAAGCTTTATCATGCCTTAGTCCTAGATGAAAGAACAAACAGTATCTGATGGAGTTAATCCTCTCTCCCATTCCACCTTCTTTTCCATAAGTTTCCTGTCTTATTTAGACCCTGTCTAAATGAGGGGCAAAAAATATGAATGGGGGTAAAAAAAATCTGAAAAGGCAGGCGTTCGAATGTGAACGATCTGCCTAGATTATTTTTTACCCCCTGTAAAGTCCGCTGCGGTGATAGGGCTGGGAGGAGAAGACAGAGGGGGGCAGCAGTGGTGGTAGCTGGGCCAGGGCCAGAGGGCGGGGTAAGATGGAGGTGGGCAGGGGGGCCAGGGCCAGAGGAAGACAGAGGAGGGCAGCAGCGGTAGCAGGGGTCTGGAGCCAGGGGCGGAGGATGGAGGAGGGAAGCGGCGATAGCAGCAGCAGTGGGGGGGCTGGGCTGGAGCCAGGGCCAAGGTCCTACCAAGGAGAAGAAGGTGGAGGGGGAGGGGGACAGTGGCTGCGCCATCATTGCAATACCTTTAACAAAATGGCTGCCGCAGCTAATCCCCCTCTTTCAAAGTCCACCCCCTCTACTCAGCCAGCCAGTCAGATGCACTCCTGTTCGTATTTATGCGAACAGGAGTGTTTAGACGGGAGGAGCATTCGGAAGCTGCACAGATTTATCCAGCCGATCTGGGGGAAGCCCCCGATCCAGAGGATACATACTTTGAGGTAAGTTTTGCTGCCCCTCCTCTGAATGATACGTATTTATTTGAACGGTGGTCTGTACAGATCACTGATTTTTCAAATAAATACATGTAGTTTCTCATCGTGTAGATGGCCCCTTAGATTGTAAGCCTGAGAAGAAGGTGCTGTCAAATCAACCATTTTTAAGCTGCTCTGAGAGTCTTTTTGGCTGAAGGGCAGGGTATAAATGTTCTATGAGTGTGTGTGTGTTTGTGCGTGTGCTCTAAATTATCATCATCATAGCTCAAAATCTTCTGTGAAGTAGGGGAGATATATAGCTATATAGAAAGCAGACATTAAACCCTATACTAAAGGAAAGTAAGTACTGTAGATTGTTGGAAAGCCTAACAACATGAAAATGCATACAGCTCTTTTGTATTGCCAATGGACACCACTACAGACTAATTGCTATTATCTCAGAAGTGAGACATGGCTAAAGCAAACCCCTCTGAAACATCATGTTAAATGGTAATTCTATTCCCTCTAGATTTTTTTCTGTGCTATTAATCTCACAATATCTTTCCAAGTCAGCAAAACACATTATCTGAATAATCACAGTGTTGTTAATGTCTTTGTTTGTTTATGCTTCTAAGTATGTGCTGTATTCTATCTTAGATTTTAAAGATGCTGTATAGTTGAAATATCCTGGCAACTCAGAAGAATAAAATAGTTAGGTGACCATATTTCCTTGAGACAAAAACAGGACATTGGATGGCATTGAAACTGTGTAATAGAAGCATTTGGGAGGTTGAGCAAAACAGGTAGACATCTAAGTGAGACCACAAGAGGGAGGTCAAAACAAGCAGGCCTGGCCCAGATCCTCTAATAGTCTATAGAGTTGGATTAGAGCAGGGGTGGGAATCATGCAGCCTTCCAGATGTTGTTGGGTTGCAGCTCCTAACATTTCTCACTATTGTTTATGCTGGTTAGAGCTGTAGCCCAACCATATCTAGAAGGCCACATGATTTTTACTCCTGCATCAAAAAATGGGAATTTAGAGTCACAGGCCAAAAATAAAATAAATAAAAACACCCAATTTAGCTTATTGGCTCCACACATTGCCAAGCAGTGTATTAATTTGTAGGCTGCTGACATACTGCAGAAATAATGAAGTTTGACAACACTTTAACTATCATGGCTCTGTTCTATAGAATCCTGAGATTTGTAGTTTGTTGTGGCATCAGAGCTCTTTGACTGAGAAATCTAAATACCTCACAAAACTACAAATCCCAGAATTCTATAGCATTGAGCTATGGTAGTTAAAGTGGTGTCAAACTGGATTATTTCTGCAGTGTGTCAGCAGCCTTATATTTCATAGTGTCTCCCCCACACCCCAAAAGGGAAAAAAATGTTAGAAAAGGATGGGAAGCGATAGGAGGGAAAAACACAGGAATGTTAGAAGATGTATCAAGTGGACACTTCATAACATTCTGTGACTTTTTAAAAATCCAGTACATGATCAAAGGCTTCCTAGAACCACCTTTAAAATGTATTCAAGCTGTAACCCACTGTATATCTACTTGGGAAGAATCCCTACAGAGTGTCAGCCTAAAAATAGTAGAAAAATATACAGTATTCTAGATGAATGAATGAATGCATTGGATCCAACCATGCTTAGAGCAGACCAAATGAAATCAATGGGATTTAAGTTAGTCCTAACTAAGAAGGCCCACTAAGTCTGGGTCCTCTAGGAGAAGGCCTCCACTTACAGAAACTACTTCCACCCAGTTTTCAAGGACACCTCACCCTTGCATCTCAACTGCGTTAGCACACTTGAGGGCTGGAAGGGCAGTTACAACAGCTGCACATGCCTAAATGTGGATCCAACCAATTTAAGAATTCAAATGAGTAAGGACTAGTGTTAAGGGCTAATTGCACATTAGTTGGTGAATTGGTCTGTTTTTAGCAAATTTAACAGATGAAATTGAATAGCAGAACATCTTTAAAACAGGTACTATTTGGATACTGCCTTGGCTAAGGAGATTTTCAGATGGGGCTTATACTGCAGGGCACAGAACAATGTTGAGAAAGGGGCTGTCATTCAGACAACTTTGACCCCTTCCGTCCTGCTCCTCTCCTGCTCCCAGGATATTCTATTCATGAGAAAAAATTGTGAATAAAACACTCCTTCCGTGCCTGTCACGGAATCAGGGACTTGGGAAATGGAGCCCCATCCCTGTTCTGCAATGACAGGCATGGGGGAGGAGCTCCATGACAGGCATTTCCGGCCACCAACAGGACAGCTAGGTAAGTGCCACCCTTCTCCCCCACTCCCCAGGTTCCTTTAAAAAAAAAATATTTATTTTTTTCATTTTATTTCTGTCTTTGACAGCGGGGGGGGGGTTAAATTTGAATTTCCCTCCCGCTCATTTTCTCGCGAGAATGAGCAGGATTTCCCCTGGCTGGTTGTAAAGGCAGCCTTACGACGGCTGCATTTACGGCCGGCCAGGCAAGGAGGGAGGATGCCCATTCCTGGAGCGGAATGGAGGTAAGTGTATGAACATTTACTTCCATTCTGTTGCAGGAATGGGAGAGGAATGAGGCAGCAATAGGGCATTTTGGCCCCATCTGAAAATCTTCTAAGTTACACTGCTGTGTTTTTTTCCCCAAGGTTACACATTGAAATGTTAATAGATTATTTTGAGAAATACCATTAGGGTAAAATGCTGTTGGCTAGAAGATGGCAGTTACATATTTTAAAATTTACTAGTTTAAAGAGCATCAATCGGCCTCCTACATCACGTGCTGGCTATTCCCACTTCAGCACCAGCTAATTCCCCTTTGCTGGGGCCCTTTACCCTACACAACTTTAGCCAAACTCTTCTATCCCAAATCAGTTGATTCACGTTGATGCTTTTGATTGTTGATATTATAATTTCATGGTATACACACATACATAGAATCATAGAGTTGGAAGAGACCATAAGGGCCATCCAGTCCAACCCCCTGCAATTGAGTTTTACATCTCCTTCCTCTAAAATGAGTGAAACCATAATTTCCCCATCACCATCTTACTCCATGGTACACCCAAGCCCCAGCCCCCACCATCATCTATGGAACTTTAAATACTATTTTGTTTTCTTATACTTACATTTGTGTATATATTTTGGGGGAAGCTCTTCTTTTATGTTGCATTATTACAAGTTTTATAAGAAAGCATTTTGATTTTTTATTGCATCCTTCTTGCCATAACACAGATAATTGTAAATGAATAAATGCATCTAGAAATAAACAAATATTTTTATTAGCTGAACAGACTTAAACAAATACTAAAGCTCTGAAATGTTTGGTCAGATTATATTCTCATGCTAAAATTCAAACTGGAATAGTCAGACTGACACAGGGATGCAAAATATACATACATTTTTGGATATCTGATCATTCACGCTCATAGAATACATTATGTTTTATTATGCATTTTCTTCTTGCGTGGAATATAAATCATAAAATATTTTCTGTACTTGCTAAAGGAAATATTCCCTTAGGATGCAAAAATGTTTAAAACTGGCTTTGCATCCAAAGTTGCTAACAACAGAAATTAGAGACAGGCTTATAGGCAACCATAAATCATAGAGCTAGACTAAAACAGCCATGTGGAAAATTCATTGTTGGATAAAAGAATTTACCAAAAAAATATAGGAAAAAAGACATTATATAGGGGTTTAAGCATACTTTTCTGTGATACACTGCCTTTTGCTATAAATGTGTAATATTTTATGTGCAGATTTATGTGGCATTCAAACAGCATTACTTATTAACAACAAATAAAATATTTAAGAAAAAAGGTGCATTACATAAGCTTTGAATAAGCATTGAATAAAAATTATTTATAATTTATCCAAAGAGTTCATAAAAGGGAAGGATGCAACTTGATTGGATGAACTAGTGTAGGGATGCTTCCTAAACTCTTCTAATTCCAAATTTCTAGTTAGATTTTCGAGTTCCAAAGTACTCCCTCTTGTGTCCCTAATGTACCAATATATTACGAATCTTTCATTATCCAAATATCCTAGGACAATTACTTCTCTCTTTATCATTAAAGAAAACACATTTTTGCCTTTGGCATGCATGATTAACAAGGATTATTCTATCTTATTCATGTATAGTGCTTAGTGAGGCCTAAATACCCGAAAGGTAAACACGTTGTCAAAAGCAGTTCTTGGAAAAGCATTAAAAAAGTAAGCTGGGGTAGAGCTTTTGTTTTGTTTTGCTCAAAGCAGAGCTTGGAATACAGTCTTTAGTTGGACTACAACTCTCATATGTTCTTAAAATCAGTGCTTGCAAAGGAGTTAAAATGGAGCTGAAAATGTTATTGTTTCTGTTCAAAGCAGAGCTAGCAAAACTTTAATTTTCAATCAGAATGTGTTTTTTTTTTTTAATTTTTGAGCAACAGTGGTTCTAACTGTGGTTGATCCAACATTTCACAGGTTAAAACTGGGATACAGGTGGTTAAGCAATGTTACAATGTGTTCAAGATTGCAAAAGTTATTAATGAGGAAGAGCAAACAAGCCAGAGCAAACAAGCCAGTAAAAAGAAAAGCAAAAGAGTATTCATAGTAAAATCAATTGCACTGTACAATAACTGTAATTCTATGCAAACTCAGAATACAGTCAATTCCAGTGGAAAAAAATTGGACTTAATTTCAAGCACTATGCACAATATTGCAATTGTTTAGCAAAATAATCCCAAGGGAAAAGCCCCAAAACAGGGTGGGGGACTTCTGGCAAGGGATGGGGTGCATCTCACGACAGTTGGCAGAAACGTTTTTGCCAACAGTCTCAAGAATTTGATCAGGAGGGCTTTAAACTGAGTCATATGGGGGAGGGAGACAGTATTCTGGAAGGCAAAAGGGCTGGAGAAAATAGTCAAACTGTCATAGAGGGAGCAAGGCAAACAGCGCAAGGACCCAACAGTGGGAGGCAAAAAAAAAAAAAAAAGGGAACACATGGTCTTAGATGCCTCTACACTAATGCACAGAGCATGGGAAATAAGCAAGATGAACTTGAACTCCTAGCACAACAAAGCAAATATGATATAATAGGCATTACTGAAACCTGGTGGGATGAGTCTCATGATTGGAATGGAGGAATAGAGGAGTATAACCTTTATAAGAGAAACAGGCCAAACAGGAAAGGAGGAGGGATAGCATTATATGTCAGGGATATTTATACCAGTGAAGAGATCCATGACATCAATACTGGAAGCCAGGTGGAGAGCATCTGGATAAAAATTAAAGGGGAGGGAAACAACAGGGATATTATTGTGGGTCTCTACTACAGACCCCCAAGTCAGATGGAGGAATTGGATGATGCCTTTCTAGAACAGATGACCACATATGCAGAAAGGAGAGATGTAGTAGTGATGGGTAACTTCAACTATCCTGATATTTGCTGGCAATCTAACTCAACCAAACCTTCAAGGTCTAGCAAATTCCTTACTTCCCTGGAAGACAATTTCATTGTCCAAAAGGTGGAAAAGGCAACAAGTCAGACACGCATTCTTGACTTTAGGAGAGCTGATTTCAATAAATGCAGGGAAATACTGGGGGTGATTCCATGGTCAGGAATACTAAAAGAGAAGAGACCTCAAGATGGATGGGACTTTCTCAAAAGGGAGATACTGAAGGCACCATTTCAAACAGTACCATTGAGGAAGAAAAATGGGAGGTATCTCAAGAAACCAGGATGGATGACTAAAGAACTTTCAATGGAGCTAAGTTTTAACCGGAACAGGTACAGGAAATGGAAAAAGGGGGAAATCACCAAAGAAGAATTCAAACATATAGCGAACACATGTAGGAGTAAAGTCAGACAAGCTAAAGTGCAGAATGAGCTCAGGCTTGCTAGAGAGGTTAAGAACAATAAAAAAGGGTTTTTTTGGGTATGTCCACAGCAAAAGGAGGAAGAAGGAAATTATAGGGCCACTACTCGGAGAAGATAGCAAAATGCTAACGGGACAGAGAAAAGGCAGAATTACTCAACACCTTCTTTGCCTCAGTGTTTTCAGAAAAGGAAAAGGATGTTCAACCTGAGTATAATGGGGCAGAAGACACAATAGAGGAAATCCAGCACAGAATAAGCAAAGAGGTAGTACAGGAATACCTTCTTAATCTAAATGAATTTAAATCTCCAGGACCAGATGAACTACATCCAAGAGTAT
Organism: Gambelia wislizenii; assembly: GCA_030847615.1. NCBI lineage: Eukaryota > Metazoa > Chordata > Lepidosauria > Squamata > Crotaphytidae > Gambelia > Gambelia wislizenii. Next base: position 60,853,309 of record JAUMIR010000006.1, read on the forward strand.
TAAAAGAGCTGGCAAATATAATCTCAGAGCCATTGGCAATAATCTTTGAGAACTCCTGGAGAACAGGAGAAGTCCCAGCAGACTGGAGGAGGGCAAACATTGTCCCCATCTTCAAAAAGGGGAAAAAAGAGGATCCCAACAATTATCGTCCAGTTAGTCTGACATCAATACCAGGGAAGATTCTGGAGCAGATCATTAAACAGAGAGTCTGTGAACATTTAGAAGGCAATGCCATAATCACAAAAAGTCAACATGGGTTTCAGAGAAACAAGTCATGCCAGACTAATCTGATCTCTTTTTTTGATAAAGTTACCAGCTTGGTAGATGAAAGGAACTCTGTGGATATCGCATACCTTGATTTCAATAAGGCCTTTGACAAGGTTCCCCATGACATTCTTGCAAACAAGCTTGTAAAATGTGGGCTAGACAAGTTCACTGTTAAATGGATTTGTCTTTCATATATTTTTATTATTTTTTCATTAGCATTAAAACAATAACGACAACAAAAAATTACAAACAATCTTGCTTTCTTAAACTTACACTCCTTATCTTGTTTTCCTTTCAACACCTATACAACTCAGCACAAAATGTAACTTCCTCTTTTCCTTTCTATCTTGTTGATTCATTACACAATCTTTCTCCTTCCTCTTTCTGTACTTCTCCTTTTAGTTCTTTTGTGACTATCTTTCTTTTTTTATATTGATCTATTTCCTTATCTCTCTATGTTTATTATTGCCTCATCCCCCCACTTTTCTTTCCATGATGGAATTAGTATTTTCCATTCATCACAATTTTTTTGAGACTTTTTCACATCCAACAGCATCGTTAGCTTGTCCATCTCATACCTATCGTATAATTTTATTATCCATTCTTCTATTGATGGTCCTTGTTGACTCTTCCAATTCTTCGCGTATATGATTCTTGCCGCCCTCACCATATATAACAATTTTTTTTCATACTTTCCTTGTTGCCAATTTTTGACATTATGTAGCATATTTAGTAAATATATTTCTGAATCACATTGAAATTCTACCTTCAAGATTTGTTTGATAGTATTATGTATCTTATGCCAATATTTTTTCGCTTCTTCACATCTCCACCACATATGATAGAAGGAGCCCAATGTTTTTTTACATTTCCAACATACCGCTGATGAATTTTTATATATTTTTGCTATTTTTTTCTGGTGACAAATACCATCTAAACACCATCTTATAATAGTTCTATATTACATTGTTGCTCCTTGTAAATCGCAGGTTTTTATTCCATGATTTTTCCCAATTCTCCAACAGGATTTCTTGTCCTATATCTTGGGCCCATTTTATCATATGTGCTTTTATTATCTCTTGTTCCAATTTGTATTTTAATAGCAATTTGTATACTTTAGATATCATTTTCTTTTTTCCATTTTGTATATTTTATCAAACTCTGTTGTTTCTTGTTCTATACTTTCTAATTTTGAATCTTGTTTGTATCTTTCTGATAGCTGTCTGTGGAGAAACCAATGACATTCAATGTTTTCATTTTTTAATTCTTCTTGAGTTTTCATCCTATAAGATTCCCCCTCTCTTTTCAAGGTATCTTTGTAGGTCAACCATTTATCTTTATATAAGTTTTATTTCTTATGAAATGCTTCGTGATTTGATAACCACAATGGTATTTTTGGACACAGGAACCTTTTATACTTCAGCCATGTTTTTATTAATGGGCGTCTAACATAATGATGGCAAAATTCTTTATGTATTAATGTTTTGTTGAACCACAAATACGCGTGCCACCCAAATCTTAAGTTGAATTGCTCTAACTGGAGAAGTCTAGTGTTACTTAATCTTATCCATTCTAATGCCCATACTATACAATTCGCATGATAATATACTTGTAAATCTGGTACGCCTAGACCACCATGTTCTTTTGAATCTTGTAAGATTTTCCTTTTTATCCTCAGTCTTTTTCCTGCCCATATAAATCTAAATAAATCTTTATTCCAATTTTTAAATACATTATCACTAATTATGATTGGTATATTCTGAAATAAGTATTGTATTTTTGGGACTATAGTCATTTTTACAGCAGCTATCCTCCCTAATAGTGACAATTTAAATTATTCCATTTTTTAAAGTCTTCTTTTATTTTATTCCATATCTTTCTATAATTATTTTCAAATAGTTCTGAGTTCTTATTCGTGAGTGTTATCCCCAAATATTTTATTTTTTTCCTATTTTGTATCCCGTCAGTTCCTCCAATAACTGTTCTTCCTTTTTTGTTTAGGTTCTTTGTTAATATAATTGTTTTTTCTTTATTTATTTTCAAACCTGCTAACTTGGTTGACTGGCCGAACCCAAAGGGTGCTCAGAAGTGGCTCCTCTTGCTCTTGGAAAGATGTGACCAGTGGGTGCCACAGGGTTCTGTCCTGGGCCCAGTGCGATTCCACATCTTTATCAATGACTTGGATGATGGAATTAGGGGCATACTTCTCAAATTTGCAGATGACACCAGATTAGGAGGAGTAGCTAATATACTAGAGGACAGGATCAAAATTCAAAATGACCTGGATGGACTGGAGAGCTGGGCCAAAGCTAACAAAATGAAATTCAATACAGAGAAATGTAAGGTACTGCACTTAGGGCGAACAAATGAAATGCATAGATATAGGATGAGGGAGACCTGGCTGAACGAGACTACATGCAAAAGGGATCTAGGAGTCCTAGTAGACCACAAGTTGAACATGAGTCAACAGTGTGATGCGGCAGCTAAAAAGGCCAATGCGATTTTGGGCTTCATCAATAGTAGTGTCTAGATCAAGGGAAGTACAGTTGTCCCTCCACATTCGCAAACTCGACATTCGCGGTTTCGAGTATTCGCGGTTTTGGGAGGGCCCCCCAGCCCCCCCCAAAACCGCGACACGGGGCCTCCGGAGGCCCCGTGAAAGCCCTGGGAGGGCTGGAAAGGCCTCCGTGGGGCCTCCGGAGACCCTCCGGAGGCCCCGCGAAGGCCCTGGGGGGGAGTAGGGAGTGCCAGGAAGGCCCCATGAAGGCCCTGGGGATGGATTGGGGAGTGCCGGGAAGGCCTCTGCGGGGCCTCCGGAGACCCTTGGGAGGCCCCGCGAAGGCCCTGGGGGTGGATTGGGGAGGGCCAGGATGGCCTCCGCGGGGCCTCCGGAGACCCTCCGGAGGCCCCGCGAAGGCCCTGTGGAGGAGTGGGAAGGGCTGGAAAGGCCTCCGCGGGGCCTCTGGAGACCCTCCGGAGGCCCCGCGAAGGCCCTGTGGGGGGAGTGGGGAGGGCAGGGAAGGCCTCCGCGGGGCCTCCGGAGACCCTCCGGAGGCCCCGGGAAGGCCCTGTGGGGCAGTGGGGAGGGCTGGGAAGGCCTCCGCGGGGCCTCCGGAGACTCTCCGGAGGCCCCGCGAAGGCCCTGGGGGGGAGTAGGGAGTGCCGGGAAGGCCTCTGCGGGGCCTCCGGAGACCCTTGGGAGGCCCCGCGAAGGCCCTGGGGGTGGATTGGGGAGGGCCGGGATGGCCTCCGCGGGGCCTCCGGAGACCCTCCAGAGGCCCCGCGAAGGCCCTGTGGAGGAGTGGGAAGGGCTGGAAAGGCCTCCGCAGGGCCTCTGGAGACCCTCCGGAGGCCCCGCGAAGGCCCTGTGGGGGTAGTGGGGAGGGCAGGGAAGGCCTCCGCGGGGCCTCCGGAGACCCTCTGGAGGCCCCGCGAAGGCCCTGTGGGGGGACTGGGGAGGCCCCGCGAAGGCCCTGTGGGAGAGTGGGGAGGCCAGGGAAGGCCTCCGCGGGGCCTCCGGAGACCCTCCGGAGGCCCCGCGAAGGCCCTGGGGGTGGATTGGGGAGGGCCGGGAAGGCCTCCGTGGGGCCTCCGGAGACCCTCCGGAGGCCCCGCGAAGGCCCTGTGGGGGAGTGGGGAGGGCTGGGAAGGCCTCCGCGGGGCCTCCGGAGACCCTCCGGAGGCCCCACGAAGGCCCTGTGGGGGGAGTGGGGAGGGCTGGGAAGGCCTCCACGGGGCCTCTGGATACCCTCCGGAGGCCCCACGAAGGCCCTGTGGGGGGAGTGGGGAGGGCAGGGAAGACCTCCGCGGGGGCTCCAGAGACCCCGCAAAGGCCCTGGGCGTGGATTGGGGAGGGCCGGGAAGGCCTCCGCGGGGCCTCCGGAGACCCTCCGGAGGCCCCGCAAAGGCCCTGTGGGGGGAGTGGGGAGGGCAGGGAAGGCCTCCGTGGGGCCTCCAGAGAGCCTCTGGAGGCCCCGCGAAGGCCCCGGGGGTGGATTGCGGAGGGCCGAGAAGGCCTCCACGGGGCCTCCAGAGACCCTCTGGAGGCCCCGCAAAGGCCCTGGGAGTGGATTGGGGAGGGCCAGGAAGGCCTCCACGGGGCCTCCGGAGGGTCTCCGGAGGCCCCACGAATGTCCTGGGGGGGGTGGGGAGGGCCGCGAAGGCCTCCGCGGGGCTTCCGGAGGCCCCGGGGGTGGATTGGGGAGGGCCAGGAAGGTTTCAAACTGGATTATTTGTGTCATGTGGATCCCCCTCCACAGTCTTTTAGATAGCCTGGACCCAAGCTGTGTAGGGTTTTGAAGTTCATAACCAGCATTTTGAATTCTGCCTAGAAATGGACCAGTAGTCCGTGAAGCTGTTTCAATGGAGAAGTTACATGATCCTGATAACCAGCCCTGGTCACAGCATTTTCAACTTACTGAAAGTTTCTGAACAGTTTTCAAAGGCAACTGCATGTTGAATGGGTCACAGTAATCCAAAAGGGATGTAATCAAGGCATGTGTCACCATAGCCAGATCTGATTTCTTCAGTAACAGGTGCAGCTAGCATGCTAGTTTTAGCACTCCTGGCCAACATGGAAACCTGGGCATCCAGGCTCACATCTGAGTCCCAGAATACCTAAAATGTGAATTTGAAATTTCAGGAGGTGTGTAATCCCATCTATAGTAGCATAGGCTGAACCCCTGTTCCCTTATCTGCCTTGCAACTGACCAGGAGCATTTGAGTCTTGTTTTGAATAAGCTTCAGTTTGCTCACCCTTAGACAGCCCATCACTGACAACAGCACCAAAACAGCTTCCTTGAAATTAGTTGGAAAGGAGAGATAAATTTGGGTGTCATCAGCATATTGGTGACATAGCACCCCAAAACTCCAGATGACCTCTCTCAGGAGTTTCATATAGGTATTAAACAGCATGGAGGACTGAAAAGAGCTCTGAAGGACCCCACAGGTCAATGGCCTGGGGGTTGAACAGGACTCCCCAGCACCACCTTCAGAGTCTGCCCCTCCAAGGACTAGAACCATTGTAGAACAGTGACCCCAAGTCCCATCCCAGAGAGGAGGTCCAGAAGGATACTATGTTCAAGCAGAGCCAACAGGACCCTCTCCCCATCTAGTTCCCAGTATAGGTCATCTATCAAGGCAACCAAAGCTGCTTCTGTCCCATAGCCAGGCATGGAAACAGATCAAAATGGGTATAGATAATCAGTCTCATCCAAAAACCCATGGAGGTGGAGGCCACCATGAGCTATAGAATCTTTCTTAAGAAAGGGATATTGGAGACGGGCCAATAATTCTCCAGCATGGTGCAGTTAGGAAGCCCGCCTCCCCCAATAGCAGCCTCACCACAGTCTTTTTTAGGCAGGATAGAAACCTGCCTTGCTGCTAGTCCTCTGGCTGCTTTTAGGAGCCAGAAAGGGCACAGGTCAGGTATGCACGTGATGGCTTTTACACCACATCTTAGGTGATTCCACCCAAATATTAGGAAGAACTTCCTGACTAAGAGCTGTTTGACAGTGGAATGCACTTCATGGGAGTGTGGTGGAGTCTCCTTTGGAAGTTTTTAAACAGAGGCTGGATAGCCGTCTGTTGGGAGTGCTTTGATTGAGTATTACTGCATGGCAGGGGTTGGACTGGATGGGTCTTGTGGTCTTTTCCAACTCTATGATTCTATGTTCTCCAAGAATCTTGTCCACATCCTCAGATGGCACAAACTGAAATGTATCCAATAACAAAGGACAAGAAGAAGCCAACTAAGTTTGCATCCACTGGATCTGCATCAACTACAGCATCCAAGTAGAGAGGACCCACAAGATGTCATGCAGTTCTTCACAGTGGATTGCCAGGTAGTCTATGTGCTGCTCTTGTGGGGCAGAGTATAAAAGGACCCTGGCCACACAAAATAGTTGTTACACTGCATATGCAATAGTGGCAGAGAAAGAAGATTTCTATGATGCCATCACTGCCAAGGTATAGGCTTTCCAGTTAGCTCTAGTCCACGGAGATTATCACACAAATTTAATAATCTGGGACTGGGACACCACAGGATCAAGAAAGGGCTTCCTTTTCAGACGACGTCATCGTCCCTGTCCCGTTCTGCCCCCGTGCTGCTTCTGTTCCATTCTGTTTTTTTAATTGATGGTCAAAAGCCATCAACAGAGCGCCCATTCTGTTTTAGTAATGGAATCATGGGCAGGTGAAAAGGTGCCCTGTTCCTGTGGCACGATCTGGGAGGTCCGTGCTGAACACTTCCGGGTATGATCGGGACATCCAGGTAAGTGACAGCCATTTTTGCACCCTTCCCTGTTTACTTGGTGTTTTTTTTTTTTTTTTAAGGGTGTTTAGGTGCTCGGTTTAATTTTCTGAGGTTTGGTTATATTTTTATTTTTAAATTCCCCACGCAATGCTGGCCTCCTTGTAAAGTCCTGTAAGGTCTGTGCGGAACACTTCCAGTGGCGATCAGGACATCCAGGTAAGTGACAGCTTATTTTTGTACCCTCCCCTGTTTACTTGTTGGGGTTTTTTTTATGTGTATTTAGGTGCTTGTTTTAAGTTTTTGATGTTCGGTTGTATTTTTATTTTTAAATTTTCCACACGATGCCGGCCTCCCTGTAAGGTCCATACAGAACACTTCTGGTGGTGATCAGGACATCCAGGTAAGTGACAGCCTTTTTTGTACCCTCCTCTGTTTACTTGTTTGTTTGTTTGTTTGTTTAGTGTATTTGGTGCATTCCTTTGTAAGTGTTGAGTTTTGATTCTATTGTATTGCAAAACTGCTTCTGGCATCAGTGCTCAGTGGAAAGCAGCCCAGGGCCAAACTGAGCAGGAAGGAGAAGGTGGGCGAATGTGTGAACTGAGTGTCTGTAGTGGCAGCTGAGAGCCTCTGGATAGCAGCAGGAGTTGGCTGGCTGGCTCTTGTTCTCTGAAGCTTCTCAAGGTGAGGAGGAACTGTCTGTGGCAGAGGGCAATTCAAGGGCCTGTTTATATGAGGGGAGGAATGTAGATTGATGTGCACTAATGCCAATTCGAAGCAGCTTCAATTTGTCTTAACAGATTTTTGGCAAAATTGCAGGCATGCAAAGCTACCCACTTTTGCTGTCCCAACAGGCATGCCTATGAATCAAGATGGTGGGTATGAGTGAATTACTTGTGTTTTTATTGTTGCCAGTTGCCGCCACCAAACAGTATTTTTTCAAAAAAGCATATCTAATGTGCGAAAGTGCGATATTATGAAAACAAATCTGTTGTCGCAATGAGCAGGTATACGCATTCCCCGTTGAGCTTTTAAAAAACTTCAGGAAAAGTTGTGAAGGCTTTTCCTGCAGAGTTTTTGGTGGATTTGGTCCCCCTCCTTCCAAATACTGTGGATTCATGTGGGATGACATTTAGACAAATTGTATTCCCCTTGGATTCTATGAGGAGTATTTTCACCATTTAGAAACCCCCCTAGATTGGTCTAAAAGAAAGGTGAGTTCTTACAGCATAGCTCTGTGGATTTTGCTGGTTGTTGTTGCTTCCAGAGCCACTCATTCAATTCTTTTTGGTGCTGTCTGTAGCATTTTCAAGGTGTTTTTCCAAGTTTTTTTTTAAATGAAGGAAGAAAGTTTGTTGTTGTTTTTTAATGTTAGGTGGATCCTAAGATTTGCAGGACAAAATTTCTCCTCTATGATATTTAATATTTTTTAGAGTTATAGTGCAAAAGTGCCTTTTCACTGATAAGCTGATGCATTATAACTCTAAAAACATTAAAAAGAAAGTAAGAGGAGAGCCGACAGGAAAGAGACTTTTGGTTCTGATATATCTCAGAATGGGGGAGGGGGAACCCAAGGGTGAAAACAAAATGTTGCAACTGATGCTGGGAATTGCCAAAAAATAGTCCAAAACAGAAATTATGTTTGGATATTTTTTTAAAATCCCCCACAAATATGGTTACCTGCCCTGCCACACCATTTAACCTATCTGGAGGAGTTCCGAGAAACAGAGAAGAAAAGGGGGTGGGTGAGCGAATGAGAGAGAAGAGGTATTTCCTTTTCATATAAGTTGTTTCAGTTGTGGGATGGGGCCTTGGGGGCAGAAGAGAACCAATTGCAAATTTTGGTTTTTCTCTCTCAATCTCTCTCTTTCAGAGTCAGCTTCAGCATTCAAAACTGGTGCAAAAGCCCCCTCAGATCATTGATTTGAACATGATGTTGGCTTTTATTGGTTTCACTGAATCATGACTCAGTCAGATTCACAAATCAAATCTACAGAGTGACTGAGGGCTTGTCTAGATGGGCTATTTACCCCATCTTGCCCCCATTTTGGAACCCTGCAATCCATACAATGTAGGGCTCTTGCTGCATTTTGCCCTTGGGCAGTCCAGATGACACCTAAGGCAAAGCCCAAGGGAAGACAATGTAAATCCCTATACAATATTTTATTAAAACACCCAGGAAAACCTGGGTCGTTTTTAAAAGAACCAGACTGGGCTGTGCGGGAATGCACATTGGCCCGTATCTACAGCTGGCGGTGAGGGCGGTATCTCTTTGAAACCAGGAAGGAGGTCCCCAGCACATGAAGGCCCCCTCCAGGTTATCAGCCTTGATCATATGCTATGAGCCTCCTTCCTGGCTTCAGAGGGAGTGACGTGGGACAGCGGGGAAGGTGACCACCAGTATGGGCCAGCATGTTTGTGCAGACATCCTCTCATTGAACAGGTCAGGATCAGACCATTATTGCACTGTAACTACAAAACATTAATGTATGTTTAAAAGAATACAAAAATCTAAAAAAGGGTTTCAAGAGTGCAGAGTACACAAAACAGATTAAGGTCTTGTCTAGATGGGCAATTTGCCCTGGCTTCCCCCTGTGTTGGTGCCCTTCAGTCCAAATGATGCGGGTCTCTTGCCTCGATTCACTTCTGGACAGTCATGACAGTGTCTGAGGTGAAGTCAGGGGAAGCTGGGGTAACACAGGGGTCCATACCTGCATGCCAGGCTGCATCATTGGATGTAGACGCTGTTGGTGTTGCTCTGAAGCTGGGAAGGAGGCCCCAGCACATGATCAAGGCCCCCTGCATGTGACCAGCCCTGATCATATGCTGAGAGCCTCCTTCCTGACTTCAGAGAGTGCAACATGCAACAGCAACGGAGGTGCCTGCTGATAAGTGCTGGCATGTGTGTGCAGACTTTTGCCTGTTTCTTAACAGCAACCGGGGGGGGGGATCCGAACCACCTCTGGGGGTAGAATACTGTAGCCAGAAGGTGAGCTATTTGGGCCAGTGTAGACAATCCCTAGGAAACACAGCTATTCTCTTCTTGTCCTCCCTGTCCAAACACTAGAAGTAGTCTGAGGCTTCCTTGCTGAAAATTTCCTGGAGAATCTCCAAAGGAGCAACAACCAGACCAGACCCACATCACTCCCACTATTCACTCATTCTTGCACTGAAGCAAAATGAGACATTCACACTCAGACTAGTTACAGAACCATAGTGGGAAAGGAGATCATTAACGGATCATTTCTAGCATGAGAAATATTGAATTCCTAACAACTCTATGGCACAAGAACACTGGGGAGCTACAACTGTGCATTAAGGCTGAGGCAGACAGGATTACTCCCCCCCCCTGGCTTTTCTTCAAAAACGAAGATTCGGGAAGGACTCATCCTGCGCTTTCTGCAAGCGCGCTGATGACTAAAAAGGCCAATCCGAGATAAACAAGTCCGGTTGCAGAAAGCACAGCAGAAGGTCTCCTTGGGTGATGTTTCCGGGATTCTTTCTGTGTTGTCGTTTCTCTTCAAGACTTGTTCGGCGTGAGTTCTCAAATAAGGCCACTGCTATAACAATATAACAGTGTTGTATGATAAGCACTCTCTTGGATCCTCTTTCTCTTCTATACCAACTTCTCGTCGCAACACTTGCCTTCCTTTTCCTCCTTCCCTCCCTCTCTGTGGGGTTGTCTAAACTGTGAAAACAATCCTCATGGAATTTGCTGGGAATATGATCTGTCTAGATAGGATCCCACATCAATCTTCTGTATTAGGAAGGATGGAGCCAAATCCACATTAAACTATGCAGGGAATGTCCACTCAGTATAGGCTCACTGAGGGGTGACTGGCACAGCCTGGGGATGAACTAGACCCAGGAGCAGCCAAACAGCAGGTAAACTATGCAGCAGAATAGGACTTGAAAAACAAAGGCTTCAGCTAGCAGGCTTTATCACTGCTTTGACCCACTTACACCCACAATAAGACTTACAAGCAGCAAAGGAGATTTTCAAACAGGGCCAAATGCCCTGTTCCTGCCCCACAAGCCCCAATCCCATTCCTGCTGTGGAATAAAGGGAAAATGTTCAAACACTTACCTTTATTCCATGGCAGGCACGTCCTCCCTCTCCCCATGCTGGCCGGCTGTAAATGCAGCCATTGTAAGGCTGTCTTTACGACCGGGAACTGAAATCCCGCTTGTTCTCACGAAATTTCATTAAAATTAATTAAAAATTGTTTTTCTTCACATAACCCCTTCTGGAACAAAAATGTACAATGGACACACTTGAAAACACTATTTTTGTTACCTTAAAATTCATCGTAATCTACTCCATGCCCCCCCCCCCGCAACCATGAACCCCGAGTTCAGAATCCTTTTTTCTAGTGCCATCTTCAGCTCATACCCTCCCCTCAAATATGGGGCAGTTATGTTAGTTAATGATTTTCCACTAACAGCTTTTTTATCTCAGGCTTTTACTGTTAAAATGATAAACTTGTCACTCTTGTATATTTCCCAATGGGTTAAAGGACCTGTATGTGTGTAGTTATTAACACCTTTTAGTTTTTCTGGAAGTTCTGATTGATGTATCATTCAAAAAAAAAAATCCACTCGTTAATGAAACTTGGCAGCCGATCACAAATATAAATCTTTTATATTGTGCTTTTGATAATTAACTTTTTAAAAAATTCTAATATCACTTCCATTGAAGTCACTTTTTTAATAAACACTTTCCCCCATAAACCTTCTTTAAAAGAAATTATACAAGTGGCTTTTAAACAATTAGTCCTTTGAAATATTTAATTGGAGAAGATAAACCTGTAGAAAATCTAATGGAAGCACAGCTCTTCCACACTCAAGATTATCTATCTGTCACCCGGTGACCCATCTCCTTCACACTACGTTTTAATTTTTGTACCAATTATACAGTATATGGATAATTCCTATTAGCATATTTATGGTCATTGCTTCATATTTATTGTCTGCACAACTCATTAATCTTCATCCAGTGTGTGGGGCTGACAGCTCAATCTATTTTGCAATCTTTGGGCGGCAGCCATATCCAAAAAGGGCTTTGTTTCCTTGTAAATAAACTGTGTTTGGGACCAGAGAACAATGGTGCATCATAGAGTGATTGACACAAGCCAGGGCTGCTAATCAAAAGTAGATTTTATTACCAGATGAGTCAAGTGCATTATGGGGCCATTGTTCTAGCGCTGTCAGGGCAGGAGCGGATGTGGTCAGTCACCTTCTCAAGATGGGTTGATTGTTCTCCAAGATTATACAGAGTTGCCTTATTATCCAGCCTAGACAACAAGGCAGCTCCCCCCAAACAGACACCTTTTGCAGAAACTGCCTGTGCATTGGGCTGATTTAAATTGCTAATGTGTAATCTGTCTAGCACAGATGTGCAATGAATATTGGGATGTTTTGCATGTCAGTTGAGGAGGGTGAAAGATGAGGTGATGATTATTCAATGATAGCTACTGGACATTTGCCAGCAGTTGAGTTCTAGCACTTTCCATTGACACTAACCAGATCATTTTCCATAGCTTCTTTCCTTTTGTTAGTTTGGTGACAATTCATGTAAGAATTGCATAGACCTTTCTTCCTCTTCTATTAACATACTTAGTAAAAATTTTGCAGTTTAATCTAATTTTAAAAAATTAACTCCCATCTCAGATAGGATAAAAACTGCACATATAAGCCAGTTGGCCACTCTGGTTATTTTCTGAGGCCTTGAAACTTCACTTGCAATGGAACAGTATCCTAAGGCGCTGAAGTGTGAAAAACATACTAAAATGTGGATGTATTACAATAGCCAGAGTAATTGTTATTCAAGTGTATACAAGTCTAAAAATACACAATAATGACAGGTACTATTGTGGCATAAAACAATGATAAACAGAGTTATGACTGAAAGAGAAAATCATTTCATTTCCTTTTGCTATGGCTACATACCAGTTGTACATTGTATTTTGATATTAGAGTTTACACGTGATTCAACAAGCTTAGCTAATTGCCAAAATTCCAATATATGTTTTTGAGATACTAATGGAACTGCAAGATAAATTCCAATTCAATAAATAAGAATTTCCACTCTTTATTTGTAGGAATAGCTTTTAAACAAAATTCCCTGCCACAGTAGCAAACTAGAACCAAACAACTTTCAAAAATAGGTAATTATATCTTGTGTGGGGCATATTACATTAGATATGGGTGTATGAGTGTATTAACTGTTCAGGAAACATTCTATGTGGTTTGGATCTCTGAACTAGTTGCCAGGAACATCAACTGGAATGACTGCAGGAATAAATAATAGGTCTTTTATACCACAGGTTAATACAGTTTATGGAATAATGCATACTAATTCACAAGGAAATCCCAGTCTGGTTGAGCTGGTTTCTAGTTATATGTAGTGTGCTTGGGTTAAAAGTTTAGCTACCTTTCTCAAGTGGAGAAGGGAGAAGGAGAAGGAAAAGTGAAGAGGGGGAAGAGGAAGAATAACTTAAGGTATATGACTGTATTGTATAAATATGTAAGAGTGAGCAATAATCACACAGGTTAAATGGAAGACTCTTGCCAGCATAGACCAAGATGCACCTCAGTTTACTGAAATCAATAAACTTAATCAGGTTGGTTGTTATATAACAAATGGAAAGTGGCAGCTGCTTTTTTGTGCCAGTATAGTTTGGTATAGATATCTTACACTGGACAAAAAAATCTAATTATATTGCATTAAGATTCTTGGATCGCTAGTTTGAAGACTGTTGCATATGACTGTTGCATGTGAACAAGGGTTTCACATGCAACCTGCAATTGCCTTTTCTCTTCTGTCTTCCACCACACATTTTCAATTTTCTGTTTTAAGATCCATCTTAAGAATTTTATGAAACTCAATAAAGTAGCCTATTAGTTTGTGCTTTTAGATGACACTGATACAGCAATATTTTGTTAAAGAGAGTACCTAGCCAAAGTGTTAGACTTGCCTAAGGAGGGTTAATGTATCCGCATGTGAATGGATTGTAAAGAACATTGCTAGATTGGTGGGCTTTTTTTGTGAACTTCTGTTTTTGCCTTTAATTTAATATAGATATTAAGTTAGATATTGTCATTTTGCTGCCTCTTATATTCAGAAGATAGGAAATTTCTATGACCACAGTGTGTGTGTGTGTGTGTGTGTGTGTTAGGGAGGAGATTGGGACTTATTAACATCCAATAACATTTTGTTCTGGAGAGTGAATTCAGTGAATAAGCTATAATTAGTTTTTAATATAGCATGCATTAAAAATTAAAACAATTCCCATACCCCATCAAAACAGCTTTTGTTCTCCATATAAGGTGTAAAAGATGAGATGTCACATATTTGAAACACTTAAAGCTATTTTCCCCCAAAATCACAGGTAGGCTTATTTGATCTTATCCTTTTCTGCATTCATAATGTGGTATATTACATTAATTCATGGAAGGTTAATGTGTGAAGGTGTTCATACATTTACTCCTTAAGAAATCTTCCTCACATCAAATACATTATGCCAATTGTTATGTCCTTCTTTTTTGGACAAGCTATTCAAGTTGTGCTTGAAAACCAACCTAAAATGTAATATTGGATGATACTGATAACTTAGATCAGGGGTGGGGAACCTCAGGCTTGAGGGACAAACCCAGCTTTCAGGTCTGAATCTAACACTCAGGTACCCCAGGCAGAGTACTCCTTACCCCATTATATCATTTGTTGGTGATTTTCCAAGTTTTGTATACATTTGTCCCTGTCTAAAAGATTGAAATGTCTCTCCTAAGGCTTAATTACCGACATCCAGAGCTTTAAGCTAAAATAACACAGGTATTTTTGGTCCCAAACCTTTGCCTGTGGCCCTGCCCACCAATGCAACATAGTCCCTCTCTGGGAAATTGAGTTCAGCCTCTGAGCTATTTCCCCACCCTTGATCTAGACCCCCATCTAGTCCATTTCCAGTCTGAATTTCATACCGAAATCATTTGGATGGACAATTATTGTCCAGTTAGTCTGACATCAATACCAGGGAAGATTCTAGAGCAGATCATTAAACAGAGAGTCTGTGAACATTTAGAAGGCAATGCCATAACCACAAAAAGTCAACATGGGTTTCAGAGAAACAAGTCATGCCAGACTAATCTGATCTCTTTTTTTGATAAAATTAACAGCTTGGTAGATGAAGGGAACACTGTGGATATCGTATACCTTGATTTCAGTAAGGCCTTTGACAAGGTTCCCCATGACATTCTTGCAAACAAGCTTGTAAAATGTGGACTAGACAAGTTAACTGTTCAATGGATTTGTAATTGGTTGACCGGCTGAACCCAAAGGGTGCTCAGCAGTGGCTCCCCTTGCTCTTGGAAAGATGTGACCAGTGGGGTGCCACAGGGTTCTGTCCTGGGCCCACTGCTATTCAACATCTTTATCAATGACTTGGATGAGGGAATTAGGGGCATACTTACCAAATTTGCAGATGACACCAAATTAGGAGGAGTAGCTAATACCCTAGAGGATCAAAATTCAAAATGACCTGGATAGACTGGAGAGCTGAGCCAAAGCTAACAAAATGAAATTCAATACGGAGAAATGTAAGGTACTGCACTTAGGGCGAAAAAATGAAATGCATAGATATAGGATGGGGGAGACGTGGCTGAATGAGACTACATGCAAAAGGGATCTAGGAGTCCTAGTAGACCACAAGTTGAACATGAGTCAACAGTGTGATGCAGCAGCTAAAAAGGCCAATGTGATTTTGGGCTGCATCAATAGAAGTATAGTGTCCAGATCAAGGGAAGTAATAGTGCCGCTCTATCTTGCCTTGGTCAGACCTCACTTAGAATACTGTGTCCAGTTCTGGGCACCACAATTCAAAAAGGATATGGACAAATTGGAGCGTGTCCAAAGAAGGGTGACTAAAATGGTGAAAGGTCTGGAAACGATGCCTTAAGAGGAAAGACTTAGGGAGCTGGGTATGTTTAGCCTGGAAAAAAGACGGTTAAGAGGCGATATGATAGCCCTGTTTAAGTATTTGAAGGGATGTCACGCTGAGGATGGAGCAGGCTTGTTTTCTACTGCTCCAGAGACTGGAACACGGAGCAATGGATGCAAGCTCTAGGAACAGAGATTCCACCTCAACATTAGGAGGAACTTTTTGACAGTAAGAGCTGTTCGGCAGTGGAACACTCCCTCGGAGCGTGGTGGGGTCTCCTTCCTTGGAGGTCTTTAAACAGAGGCTGGATGGCCATCTGTCAGGGATGCTTTGATCGTGATTTCCTGCGTGGCAGGGGGGTTGGACTGGATGGCCCTCGTGGTCTCTTCCAACTCTACAATTCTGTGATTCTATGACATGTCAAGAGGAATACAAAGGATGTAGGGGAAACCCAAAAGGCAATGGAAATGTTGACCTGTTGCTTGGAATCCGCGGTGGTGTGAATGAACATGAAACTCAGGCCAAAGTGAAGATTACGGGTAGTCCAGATAGTGAAATAAATCCTCATGGAAGCCATAGGGAATCCCGTGTCCAAATGGGATCCTGTAGCATTCTGTCCTTTTCACAGGGAGGGGGAGGAAAATTTAGGGGACGTCTGTGGCAAAAGTCTCTGGGGCTTTTCCTGAGTTTTTTGACAACTGTGGAGGAAATGTGCACTCTCACATGTTAGGAAAACCAAATCGCAGCACAGCACATTGAAGAGGATAGAGGTCAGACGTACATGGGATGGGGGGCAGAGCTTGCTAAGAAGGCAGCGCCCAGAACTGCTATGTTGGATTGTCAACGTAGCAGTTGTTCACTGAGGTGATGAAACAGGCTTTCTTTCCTTTTTTCCCTATTTTTTAAGCCGAATATCACTTTTCTGCACCTTGGATTTAAAAAAACAACTGTTTACCAGGGGCAAGTTGGGGAGTATAGGATCACAAGTAATTCACTTATGCCCACCATCTTGATTCGCCGGCATGCCTCCGTGTGAATAGCAAACACAGATAGCTTTACACACCAGTAACCTTGCCAAGAAATGGTTAAGACAGATGAAAGCTGCTGTGAATTTGCACCAATCCACATTTTATTCCATCTAGACCAGCCCTCAGTTGACAGCTCATTCACTTACTCCAGGAGGTGCTATACAACTTGTCCTTGATGGGATTGTAGTTTCAAAAAAAAAAAAAAAAGAGAGATGTTCAGGTATTATATATGAAGCTACATTTTAAAATTGTTCAGAAACTTCAACTGGTTCAGTTGTACTGACTACAACAGCTGGCTTGTAAACTGGGACATTCTGATTTAAAAGCATCTTACTAGTATTAACTAATTTAGATTTCTGGGCTACCTATGACAGTGTGAGTTAAATAAAAAACTACTTAAAAGGACTGTCTTCTTACATATAAGACTGCTTCCGAGCACAGCAAAGAAAGATACTTTTAAGAATGAATATAGCATACTGAAGCCATCCATATTTTCTTAAAATTATCTTTCCAAGATGAGGTGCTTCCATACCAACCCACAGTTGCAGAGAACTGGTGGTTTGTTAATTGGAGAGGACTTTCTTAGTGGTGGCATCTTATCTTTGGACTAGTCTTCCATGGCAGACTTGTGAGTCGCTTAATTTTTTCTCATTTAAGCACCATTCTTTATTACATTAAGGTTTTTAATTAATGTAATAATTTTTTGCTGTTCTTAATTGGATTTATGGTTTCATTGATAGCTGCCTGGTGTTTTATTTTATCTTTTAATATTGTAAGTCACTCTGGCAACACCTAATTTTGAGGGTTGAGATACTATACAGCATTTGAGGGTTGAGATACTATATAGTATCTCACAAGTTCATTAGATCATATCAATACTACATTTTCTTTTCACCAATTTGATGGGGGGGGGGTGCTGAATAAAGCACCAAGGTGACTAGTCAAGTGTTAAATGCCAATCCCTTTAAATCACAAAAGTGCTATGAAACCAAAGGGAATTTGCTCAATGTCATGCTTAGTCCAATCAAGAGGCCAACCTGTTGAATCAAGGATCTTGCTTTATTAAAATGCATTTCTGTCTCACATTCTGACAGCTACACTGCAGGAGACAATTAGTTTAAGGCGTTAACAATGTGTATCCAAGTGTTCAGTAACTGCTACGGATCATGCCAATTCTCTCTCCCCGCACACACCCCCCCCCGCAAATGTATTAGTATGGTATACAGCCAAATAACTACTCTCCACCTTCATTTACTGGGGAACTGCATTCCCCTCCCCGCACCATTCTGATATCATAGTGCTGAGAAAACTACATATGTGTATTGAAACTTTTTATACAGTACGCTATGTGGAAGTGAGAGCGTCATGGGCATCTATTGGTTACTGCACGTGATATTACTGGATTGAGCTCCTTTAAATTAGTTTCAAGCATGGCCTGCTGAAATAATGTGTGGCAGCTCTGACATGGCTAACCATTTTATTATTTTATTATTTTTCATCAAACAATACAAGACAAAAGTATCAAAGCATCATAAAACAAGTTGAATATTCAAGTATTTCATTACATGCCGGAATGAGATTTGGTCATAAAGACAAAAAGATCACAACAGGTATAGTCAGTGCAATGACAAAGCCATTCACAGTAGATTAGCCCCCTGACTATATATAAAACCAGACATTACAAATTAATAGCTTTGGTTTTATGGCATTAAGTTAAGAATATATTGATACAGCTTTTCAGTGAATGCTTCTGATGAAAACTTTTCTAGAACTCTGATTCTTCCAGCAGTTCCCATTATTCTCTTTAAAGCAGGGTCTTTCACAAATTTTTCCATGGCTTCTGAAAACTGGGTTGGAAGAGGTTCACACAAGAAACCTGTCTGATTGTTTACAATGGATTCCAAAGGTCCCCCTGAATTTACTGCAATGACTGGGCATTTCATATACATAGCCTCTAAAGGAACTATGCCAAAGTGTTCATTACTTGGTGTATACAGCACACAGATACAGCTACTAAGAAGAGCTATTTTCTGTTCATCAGAGAATGATCTCAGAAATGTGACCTGCTCTTCAACACAAAGTTTAGAAGCAACAGCTTTCAGTTCTTCATAATACTGCACATTTTCCTGAACTGCTTCATCATAGCCTCCAGCTAAAACCAGGTGGGTTTCACTCCACTCCTGAGCATCAAGTCTACTACGAAGGTCATGTAAAGCTTCCAAAGCTAATATTAGGTTTTTCTTCCTTTCATACCTATTGATGGAAAGAAATAAGAATCTCCTTTTCGGAACTATGCTAGCTACATCAGCTGAAATGACAGTATCAAATCTACTGAAATTCAAGGAAGGATACAAAACATCCGGATTCACATGAGACAACGTTTTGAAGGTTTCTTTGAAAATGCTTGCTGTGAAACAACTGTTGACCAGAATACAGTCAGCCATACCAGTTGTATATTCTTCCAACCAGTCCAGTGGCGCTCTATATATACGTTTAATAAAGGATTCCCTCTTAGTTAGAAGCTGATCAGGAAAGTGACAATAAAACAAAACCTTCTTTCGGGTCCGGGCTAGACGGAGAACTGGAATGCATGCAGATACCTGAAGAAACAAAAAGCCAACATATGAATGAAAACTGCTGCGATGAATAAGAGGGCCTAGATCATACGCCTGTCTGATTGTTCTGTCTGAACTTTGCTCTAGTCTGAACTTGCTTAGAGATGTGAAGGCCTGGAAAAAAACTGGAAAAATTCAGAATTTTTTTTCCTGAAGCCTTTTTTGTTTTTTTCTGAAAAATTGGAAAAAAAATGAAAAAATGAATAAAATTGATTATGGAATGTTTTATTTTAGCATGATGAACAACATCTTTAAGACACGGTGTTTATATATAACTGAATACAATAATTGTTTGAATATGCTGTATGAGAACTCACGACAAACAAGTCTTGAAGAGAAACGACAACGCAGAAAGAATCACAACCCAAAAACATCACCCAAGGAGACCTTCTGCTGTGCTTTCTGCAACCGGACTTGTTTATCTCGGATTGGCCTTTTTAGTCATCAGCGCGCTTGCAGAAAGCGCGGGATGAGTCCTTCCTGAATCTTCGTTTGCGAAGAAAAGCCAGATTTTTAATATACCAATTGTGGTAATTTTATGCCATATCAAATTGTACATAGTCATATTTTATGTTACTAAAGTAAGAGAGGGACTTTCAATCTGTAAAAAGTGCTAATGTTGCATTTTTTCGATTTTTCAAAAAAATCCATTTTTTCCTGAAACAAACAAACCAACCCTGGTTTTTTTCCATGGCTTCATAATTTCTGGAAATTTTACATCTCTGAACTTGCCAGAGATATACCCTCTTGGTCAGACTTACATTAGCTCTTTAATCAAGGGCAGATATCATTTGTTTCCTTACTGGGAGCCCAGATTATGCTATTTTTCCAGTCTTTCATCTTTTCTCAGATCATTAACATTTGATTTTTGCTTTGAAAAAAAATGGAGGAACCATACAATCACCTTTAGGCTGACCATTTTTTAAAGATTCCCTTCTGTCTTTCAGGCTCCTCATACTTCGGCCTAATCACACTGTGTGGAGTTGAGAACCTCTGATGGCTCCTTTTAGCTGCTATGCCTAAGGAGCGGAAGGGGAGGTGAAATTTGGAGAAGGGACTGCAGAAACTAGGCATCCCCATGTTGATTTTTCACCTTAGCTTGGCTAGTCGCTTGGAGAGGGAATGAGTTAGGGAACTCTGAGTTTTGAGTGGAAGGGAGTTGATGACATTTGGCTGGAGTGGAGGTCTCCGTATGTGTGTGCTCTTTGAGAGGTTTGGATGAGGTGAAATCGTGTGCAGAGGTTACTAATTTGGAATAGAGGAGTGAGTGGGCAAAGAGCGAATGAGGCTGGGAAATAAGAAATGACATTATAAAGATATAAGTACTGGTTAAAACAAAAGATTCCACACTGAAGTATGTTTATTTTGTTTAATAAAATTGTCCTTTGTTGTTAATACAAATACAGACTCTGGCTCATCCTACAGAATAAGGATAATTAAAGGCAAACAACCCTAACACACTAGCCACATATTTAGGTTAAAGGTATAACCTTGGTTCAAAAGAAGGAACTAAAGGAACCTTATAAAGGAAAGGTGGGAGGAACAGAGGGTAGAGACAGCCAGGCTGTGCCACAAGTAAAAGTGAGGCGGGGTTGTAAAGATTGCCCTTGACCACCTGGGTGTGACACATGGTCTTTCCATCCCTGTGCAAAAGGACATGCAAAGTTTATGGGGGCTGAACAACCCATTAAGACAAGTTGCAGCTGCTGCGACTTATCTTTAGTGCAGGTCACTCTGGTTTTGGGGGGGCTGGTATAGACAGGCCCAGAAGGAAGCCTGGAGGCTTGACCTGGCAATAGCCTATAGGCAGGAAGCCTCTTGCCCGCTGCCAGCAGCAGTCCTGCCTCAGTGGGTGCACCACCATTTATTTATTTAGGTACAGCTGTCCCTTCATATTTGCTGGGGTTTGGTTCCAAAAACAATTCTATTGTTTTTCAAAACTGGGAGCCAGATTTTGTTTACTTTTAAGCTTTCTCCTTTCCTGTTGAAGTTGTCCAGGTCTTTGTGGATTTCAATAGCTTCTCTGTGCATTCTGACATGATTGTTGTTGGCCTGGTCCAGAATTTCTGTGTTTTCAAATAGCATTTTGTGTCCAGGTTGGTTTATAACATGTTCTGCTACTGCTGATTTTTTCTGGCTGGCCCAGTCTGCAGTGTCTCTCATGTTCCTTGATTCATGTTCGCACACTGCGTTTAGTGGTCCCTATGTAAACTTGTCCACAGCTGCATGGTATGCGGTTTTGAAAAAACAATAGAATCAAAACTCAGCACTTACAAAGGAATTCCACCCAGGGACAGTGGGATTCCCAGAGGTTAATGGCCCATCAACCAACCATTAGCCAAACAGACACTAATCCTCCTTACATTTCTATACCCAGAAACTAACCATTCAATTACACACATTTACATATCCTCCCCAAAAGGGGTTCACAGCATATAAACTCCAAACACACTCCTATCCAACCATTCTCTGAAGATGCCAGCCACAGATGCAGGCGAAACGTCAGGAAGAAACTATTCCAGAACACAGCCTCACAGCCTGGGAAAAAAACCCAAGGAAAACTCCCTAAGGGTGTTAGCTAATTGCCCCCACAAGCCAGGTACTCATTTTACCGACCTAGGAAAGGCTGGAAGGCAAGGTGAGGGGCACCCACATTACACAAATAAACCGGTGTGGAACGGGATTATTGGCATGGCTCCTTCCTATGGAATCCTGGGATTGGTAGTTTTACAAGGTCTTTAGCCTTCTCTGAAAAAAAGAGTGCTGGTGCCTCACAAAACGACAAATCCCAGGATTCCATAGGAAGGAGCCCTGCAAACAATCCAGTTTCAACCTGGATTATTTGTGTAGTGTGGATGCCCCTGTGGTGGCTGCAGGGCGGGCCTTGGGCGGCTGCCAGTCCAGGGTCCTTCCCCCCACTCCCACCCCTGCCCTCCTGGGCTTCGCACCTGATCGCAGACGAAGACGTCGACGGCCTCGCCGCTGAGCAGGAGCACGTGCAGCGCCAGCCACAGCATGCGGAGGGCGGCACACAGCGCGTGGCCTCTTCCCAGGATGCTCCGCGGCAGCCACCCGCCCGCCGTCCGCACCTCCAGCTGCCGCACCTCCGAGAAGCAGCGGGCGGGGTCGTAGCGGGGCGTCCAAATCTGGACGCGGCAACCCCGCGAGCGGAGGGCCAGAGCCGCGTCCACCACCAGGCGCTCTGCTCCCCCGAGGCCGAGGTCCGGGTGTAGAAAGAACACGGCCGGGCCGCCCCTTTGTTCCCTCTCGCCCTCCGTAGCCGCTCCTGCCGCCATGATGGCGTCTTTTGCCCCAAGCTTCCGCCCAACGTGGTGCGGTTTCAAGTACGCATGCGCCGATCTCTCGGCCACCTCAGCCTTGGCTTCACGCCTCGGGACGGGGTGGCTAAAGAACTGCCTGCCTTCCCTCGCTCGGGGAGGGGGGTAATGTGTGACCGTGAAGGACGGCACGCGGGTCAGGGCAGCGCGCGTCCGTGGCCCTGTCGAAGGAGATTGTTGACGGCCTTGCCCGCTCGCTTTTTTTGGCTGCAGAAAACATCCCGTCGAGTCGGGCACTACGGTAGGCAGCTGGCCTCAGGGGTCCTGCGGGGCTGAGGGGAGTGAGGCCCCCTTTTCAACGGCTGAGGGGGGCTGAGACGTGTCGTGCCGGTCGTGCGAGTGAGGAGAACTGTTGAAGGGTTTACTATGGTAGGAGGCTGGGTCGGTAGTAGGAGGGAGGGAGCCCCGTTCCGGGGGGGGGTGTTGACTGTGTGTATGCGAGTGTTTTCACTCTCTGGGTTTCTCATCCTCCTGCAGCCGGGCCCGAATCCCAGCGCGACCAATGTGGGCGCCTCCGGCCGCTCCCCGAGCAAAGCGGTAGCCCCACGAGCCGCAGGATCCACCGTACGGCAGAGGTAGGGAAGGGGCGGGAGGGAGGGTTGCTTTCTTTCCTGGAGTGCTCCCGCCGCTGCCAACATGTATGTACACTTGTCCCTCCGTATCCACGGATTTAAGCATCCACGGATTCAAGTATCCGCGGCTTGCAAAAATATTCTTTAAAAAATAATAATTCCAAAAGCAAACCTTGATTTTGTTCCACAACAGAATGGAAAAAGCACAATTGCAAGCGAGGATACAAACCTTGATTTTGCCATCTTATAAAACAAGGTGACTTGGAGGTCTCTCATTCAAAGGGTTGCCATAAGTCAAAGGCAGCCTGACAGCAGTTAACAACAATAACGGACTTATTGAATACATGGCTCAATAGACATGTAGACCACTGCGTATCAATCAGTCTCAAGTGTATACTGTCCATATTCTCACTGTGTTCACTACAGTTGTCCCTCCGTATCCATGGATTTGGTATCTACGGACTTAAGTATTCATGGCCTGAAAATATTCTTCAAAAAATAATCATCCCAAAAGCAAACCTTGATTTTGTTCCACAACAGAATGAAAAAGCACAGTTACGAGAGAGAATACAAACCTTGATTTTGCCATCTTATCTCTCTCTCTGGCTTTTCTTCGTAAACGAAGATTCAGGTAGGACTCCTCCTGCGCTTTCTGCAAGCGAGCTGATGACTAAAAAGGCCAATCCGAGATAAACAAGTCCGGTTGCAGAAAGCACAGCAGAAGGTCTCCTTGGATGATGTTTCCGGGTTGTGATTCTTTCTGCGGCGTTGTTTCTCTTCAAGACTTGTTCGGCGTGAGTTCTCAAATAAGGCTGTAGCATTGTGGATAGTGCGTCTCCATGCCTCCCGATGTGAGGCCAGGGCGGACCATTGTTGGTGATCAGTTTGGCCAAGCCTGAGACGTTGTTTCAGGGAATCCTTGTATGGTTTTTTTTTTTGTTTTTTGTTTTTTTTTTTGTTTTTTTGTTTTTTTTTTTTTGGAGCGCCCCTCTTACACTGACCCGTGGTGAGTTCACCGTAGAGTACTATTTTGGGGAGGCGATGGTCCTCCATCCTAGAAACATGCCCTGCCCTGCACAGCTGTGTTCTCAACAAGGTGATTTGGAGATCTCTCATTCAAAGAGTTGCCATAAGTCAAAGTCAGTCTGACAGCAGTTAACAACAACAACGGACTTATTGAATACATGGCTCAATAGACATGGAGGCCACTGCTTCTCAATCAGTCTCAAGTGTAGACTGTCCATATTCTCACTGTGTTCACTACAGTTGTCCCTCCGTATCCACAAATTTAAGTATTCAGGGCTTGAAAATAGTCTTTAAAAAATAATCCCAAAAGCAAATCTTGATTTTGCCATCTTGTATAAGAGACATCATTTTACTATGCCATTGCATATAATGGGGCTTGAGTATTCATGGATTTGGGTATCCATGGGGGGCTGGTCCTGGAACCAAACCCCAGCGAATATGGAGGGACAACGGTATGAGGAAACTGTCGAAGACTTGACAGAGCCAGCCCTTAACAAAGCCACCAACACACACACAACACAACCTTGCTCCTTTTCCTGAGAGCTGCTCTTCACCCACAGGATTAACCCCGAGCAGAGGCTTAGACACTCTTCACATTCTGTCAGTCTTTTAAAACAAAACCTGTGCAACAATTTGCTAAATCAACTGGCACAATTCTGCGTTTGTTTTTAAATTAGTCTTTTAAAATCTGACAGTCACACAAGTAAAAGATGCGGTGAGGGAAGCCTTTCCTAAGTGGCTGCTGTTGGATTTGAATTACTGATTTGGTTTTGTAGAAAAAATGCCAGCTGTGGAACAAGGAGTGCAGGTCGGACCACTTCTGCAGGTACTGGAGGGATGTGGAGATTCTATACAGAGGATTCCCCTGGCCTCAAAGTGTAAGTAAAATTAAAATATGTCAATAGTATAGACCTATTTATTGCCACACTTTAGTCTTCTCCTAGAATTACATTGAGGTGGGCATCCTTCAGGTTGGCAGGAACCTAGCTAGTTTTTATTAGAACCACGGCACCAGAAATGTAGCAGAATTCAAGGATCCACAAGTTGGAACAAATATTTGGGAGGACAGAAAGTGATGATAAAAGACAAAAAATATTGACATTAAGATTCCCCATAATTCTGTTTTGGCTCCCATACTTTGCAACTTCTATTGCAGTGTTGCTGGGAGAAGTGATTCAGAAGTTTGAAGTGTCATCTATATCTAGACATGTGGAGGCCTGATAAAATTTAGGGGCTAAGTTGTGTTTTCAGTTTTTCTAAGGGCTTTTCCAGTTGATTTTGGTGGGAAAACAGGGGGCTTGGGGAGTCCCTGAAGAAAATTGTTTTTTAAAAAATTATAATGGTTTGATACTGCTCTGTTTTGTAAGTGGAAGGGAAAGCAGACAAAATAGTGTGTCTATACTCCACTTCCAGTCTTGTGGCCCTTTCCACTGTCACCAGGTAGAAGTCTTTGTTTGTCTGGGTGTATCTATCAAACCAGTGTCTGAATTTTCTAGGTATTTAGATGGTCTAGTTAGATTTAGAGGGGATACAGAAAAAGTGAAGAGTTCACAAAATTTGAACTGACAGACTTTGTAATTTGTAATTGTAAATTGTAATTTACCAAAGTAAAATAGGTGTTTTTTTTAAAGCTAAATAGATAACTATATCTCTCCCCATATGAGCAGTAGGATAATAAAATAACTAGCTCTAAATGCTACCCTAAGTAGACTATGTCTCTAGTTTATTCAGGTCCTTTGTTCAAACAGTACTCCAAGTACTCTTAATCCAGCCTTCTTAGTTGAATTTCCAGTTCCAGAAGCTCTGACCCTTTGTTTTCTTCAGGACTCTGGACTGCTGTTCCTTCCTCTGTTTCTGAATTTCTGTCTCTTTGAGTTCTATATTTTCTCTCTTCCCAACTCCAACCAACAGGGAGGGTAGTTTCTTGTTTCTGCCTACCATCTACTTTTCAGTTTCCTCAGGTAAATTTTATGGCCTGATGCTTTTTTGCTAACTTTTTGATATTTGCTTAACTTTTTACACTTCTGCTTTCTACGTTAAACTTCCTGATTTCAGTGCCTTAACCAAGCTGGCTGAAACTGACTAGTACCGTTGGAAAAAGAATTCAACTGCATTTTACAGTCCAAGAAAAATAAAACTAAATTCAAAATGGAAGTCAGTGTTCTTGTTTCATAGAAATACTCCTTTTTTGGAATAAGTGGAATGGATTTTAAAACAGTATTATCTTCATACTATATATTGTATGTGAAACTGTATTCTCTTAAATCTACAAGGCTAAGAGAATGGCAATTATTCTGTACACTGTAAACCAGGCTTCTCCAGCTTGGTGCCTTCAGATGTCTGGATTTCAGCTGCCTTCATTTCTGACCTCTTTGACTCTTCAAAGGCTGGTTTTGATGGCTCATAGGTGGGGAGTACTCTTGCAGAGGGGAGGACCAACCCTTCTGGTTCTCCATTCTGCTGTTCAGCTGACATCCACCATTGGATCTTGTCCTTCTTTCAGGATGGGGTTGCAGTCCCTCTGTAGGGCTAGGTACAATCTGGGTGTGCTTCTGGATTTTGTGGTGTTTGTGGAGGTGCAGATGGAGTCAGTTATCAAGAGTGCTTTTCATCAGAAAACAGTTTCTCCAGCTGTGATTCTGCCTAAAGAAAGATGTTCCAACCATGGTGACACTGTTAGATTACTGCAGTGCACTTGGTTTGTCTTGGAAGAGGATTTACAAATCAGAAGTGGTACATAATTAGGGGTACAAAGGCATCAAAAACCCCTCAAAATTTTTGGAACCCCTCTGTCATGCATTAGGGTTTTTTTTGTGTGTGTTGTTTTTTGTTTTCCTCCCTTTTCTTGAGGGTCTTCATGGGATGCAACAGCTAGAATGGTTGTAGGAGTTCAGTACTTAGATCACATGATTGATGTTCATGCTATTTATTTGTCTCCAGGCTAAATCCAGTGTGGTTTGTGACCACACAATTTCATATGTATGAGTTTGGCCAAATATTAAGGATGCTGTTAAAACCCATATTTTGGCCTGTAAGCAAGACCTTTCTAGATTAGATTGGATGCTTGGCTGCCACTTTTGCCACTTTGCTTTTCTGTACTTTGCTACTCTCTATCTTCCATTTTATGCCTTTCTCCATTTTAAGATTATTTTAATATTTGTTTTTTAGATTTAGAATTTGAATTAATTTATTACCGTATGGTTGTTTTAATGTTGTTGTTTAACTATTTCTGCTGGATTGTTGTTTAATGTTTTATATGACATATACTGTCCTGATCCTGATGGGAGAGGCGGGATATAAATAATAATAAAAATAATAAATAACAACAACAACAACAGCAACAACTGCTACTACTAGCTGGCAGGTATTAGGGATAGGCCTTCACTATTGGTCCCTTAGCTTTGGAACTCTCTTTTCCTTACATCAGGAATGTGTAATCTGCTGGCTGTGTGGTTCAGCCCCTCATTGGTGCCCTAACTTCTCTTCCTCAGATTTCCAATGATTTAATACAGATAGCTCTTGTAGGGAAAAGATTTAGCTGCCATGACTTTCTAATTTAATATTTTTTAAAATTATCTAAACCTAATAACTGTCATCACATTTTGTGATTCTGAACTCCTTATGCATTATGATTAAGTTCTGTTTCATAGTATTAAAGTGCTTTGCTTTCCTATTGTTTGCAAACGGAGGCATCTATCGAACAGGAAGTCATTATAAAAACCTCCTTCTGTAAAAAGTTTGTAATTACATACTATTATGAAAAGTAAAGCTTTACTCTTGGTAATAAGTCTCTTGTTTTCTCTTACTTCTAGGGGTCCCGTTCCAGTTCTTGTTATGAGTCTTCTCTTTATTGCTTCTGTATTTATGTTGCACATCTGGGGTAAATATACTCGGTCATAGACGTCGCTATTTTCCATTTGCCAGCTTGAAAACTACAACTTGGACCAAAATCTGGTAGAAGAATTTCTTTAGTGTATTCTTCTAGATTGGAACTATTAAAGAAGTTTATTTCATTTGGTTTTCTTGTTGAATGAATTCTTAAACTTTCTGCTAAATAGGATTTTTGGTTCTTTCCTATCAAACATTGTCCAGTTTGCATCTATATGCTCAAATTGGAGGTAGTTTCATTAAAATTGTCTACATAAATGAAACTATGTAGCATTTTTTTGTCCTTTGTAAGCCATGTTTCCATGACAGTTTTAAAGAGGTGCTGGAGTGAATTTATACAAACTTCATATGTGGTTAAAAGAAATTACAATAATGTCTTGATATACAGCTGGTTGAAAAACTAGCAATGTTTTGTCAGGGTTGTTCACATCTTAATTTCTTGGATAATAGAGCATATAATTAATTGTATAATAATTAAAGAAATCTGTCCTGTAATTGGAGTAAGAAGCAGTCTTTTCTTGCTTCTTTCCCCCTGCTGTCCCAACAAATTTTTACCATACCAAGCTCCAGCCTAAAATGGTCAGGCTTCTTTGGTAGTTCTTATATTTCAGGGGTGTCAGTGGCACACTATAGAGGGAGACCTCCTGGTTTGTTTTTTTCAGTATGTATGTGTACACAAATATTTTTCCCAGCAGACCTAAAATGCATTAAATCTGAAGCTTGAGGACTTCTGACATATGAAGAGTGAACAAAGTCCTTAGGAAGGAGAACATGGGGGTAGTGTCATTTGTATGCAGAGTGCGGTCATTCACTGTGCATCCGAACAGTGATACATGCAGCAAAATAGCGTGAGCCCTTTGAGCAAAACAAGTACTCCTCTGGTGCAAAGAAAAAATGCCATCTGAAAACCCTTTATGGCTGTTTTATTAATAAACATGTGAGAACAAAATAAACATTAGAAGACATTCACCCATGCTTCTATATGCCCAACATTCTTCTGGAGCTAAGGCAAAGAGCTCCTCAAAAGCAAGAGAAAACACACAGGCTTGAAACTTAAAACTAGCTCCAATAACCCCTCCCAGTTATATAGCCCCTCAACACTCAGTCTTTCCGAGAAACGAAAGAAGAACTAATTCCAAGTTTCGATTTCTCATTTTCAACCCCCAAAGAACAGAATAACAAGAATAGACAGATTTATGAGCTTCTGATAAACTGGCTGGCGCCTTAGTGAAAAACTTACTCACAATGTCTATTTTCCCTGACAGGTAGATGGTTCTTAATGTAACATGTATGTTTCAGATACAGTATCTATGACTTTATTTTAAGTCATTTAATTTTATTTTAGGCATTTATATTCCACTTCATTTTAAAAAACAGTTTTGTGTTATTTGCCATTGCCTTTCTTGTAAATAGTGTTTTTTCAATTAATTTGCATCTACAAGAAATCCACAAAGGCAAGCCCAGGAAGAACTAGAGGTTAACAAAATATGGCACACAAATGCCATATCAGGGACATAGGATAAAGTGATTTCAGTGTGAACCACAGATATGTTCTTTAGTGATTGCTAAGATGCTGTTTGGTACTATAATAGGGCCCCTATATCCGCTAGGGATTGGTTCTGGGGGGGCCCCGTGGATACCATGGATAACGGCATTGAAAATAATGGGACTTCAGGTTTAAGATATCATAGAATTGCCTTTGAGGACCTAGAAAATGGCTAGAGAGGACACATTTTCTAGGAAGACTCTATGGTAGGTGTGCCCTGTGGGTACCGTGGATAATGGCATTGAAAATAATGGGACTTCAGGTTTAAGATATCATAGAATTGCAGAGTTGGAAGAGACCACGAGGGCCATCCAGACCAACCCCCTGCCATGCAGGAAATCACGATCAAAGCATCCCCGACAGATGGCCATCCAGCCTCTGTTTAAAGACCTCCAAGGAAGGAGACCCCACCACGCTCCGAGGGAGTGCGTTCCACTGCCGAACAGCTCTTACTGTCAAAAAGTTCCTCCTAATGTTGAGGTGGAATCTCTGTTCCTGGAGCTTGCACCCATTGCTCCATGTTCCAGTCTCTGGAGCAGCAGAAAACAAGCCTGCTCCATCCTCAGCGTGACACCCCTTCAAATACTTAAACAGGGCTATCATATAGCCTCTTAACCGTCTTTTTTCCAGGCTAAACATAACCAGCTCCCTAAGTCTCTCCTCATAAGGCATCATTTCCAGACCTTTCACCATTTTAGTTGCCCTTCTCTGGACACGCTCCAATTTGTCAATATCCTTTTTGAATTGTGGTGCCCAGAACTGGACACAGTATTCTAAGTGAGGTCTGACCAAGGCAGAATAGAGTGGCACTATTACTTCCCTTGATCTAGACACTATACTTCTATTGATACAGCCCAAAATCGCATTGGCCTTTTTAGCTGCCGCATCACACTGTTGGCTCATGTTCAACTTGTGGTCTACTAGGACTCCTAGATCCCTTTCGCACGTAGTCTCATTCAGCCAGCTCTCTCCCATCCTATATTTATGCATTTCATTTTTCCGCCCTAAATGCAGTACTTTACATTTCTCCGTATTGAATTTCATTTTGAATTTCATATTGAATTTCATAGAATTGCCTTTGAGGACGAAGACTATACGGTAGGTGTGCTGTTTTGTGTCCCGTGGATAATTGAATCAGTGGATGATGAATAAGTGGATATGGGGGTCCTACACTATAAATAAAATTTCAATAGGTTTTATTTCATTTGGTGCTGGTTAGAGTGCATATTTGTGTTGGTGAAAAGTGTTGGTCTGGCATGAGAGACAAGCAGTTCTGCATGTGAATAAAGTGGATTGCCATTTTCCACCCACTTATTACTGCAGTTCCTTAACCCTGTTAAAAAAAACACTCCAGAAAAATAGTTCTTTGAACCCAACATAGCCACGCCTGGTATCACAAAACTTTTTTGACCTGCTGCATCCATGCTGGTGTATTCTAGTTTCATTCCAGCGGATTGGACTGAATTGTGCCACGAAGCATAATACGTTGAGAGATAAAGAGCTCTCAAATGGTTGCATTTAAATAGGGAAGATCTGCTTCATTAGAGACGGAACCCAAACAAGACTTCTGACTGCTGTATAGTTGGTATGATCAGCCACTATGATTTCCCCCCAATGTGTTGTACTTGCAGAATTGGATTAAAAGTGTTTTTAAAATATTGTGTTGTTCATTTACGAACACGTCACTGACTCATTTCCATAAATCTTTGAAACTACTGTACTGACAAACATGATATTTAAAAAGTACTGTAATGAGAAATGTTCCCAGATCCATTTCAAAGTTCAGGATTCTGCAGCAAAGCATATGTATGCCTTGAACAACATCTCTCCTTGTAAAATCCTATTATTCTATCCAACTCTGATTAATACTCATCTAAAAATGGTTTGGAATTCCCTCATTCATGAAGACCAGGATGGTAAAACAGCAGCAGTGATCTTTTGAACAGTAGCCCCTAAGGCTTTGGAATAAATTCCTGAAAGAGATGGATGAGTGCCTTCTTTTATCTATAAATTAATTAAAATTTTAATTACTTGGGCAAATATTGGATGTTAAGTTAAGTTATAACGCAATACACTGGGACCCTACAAGTTACACAGCTTTTAATTATATTATTCTCATAGTGTTAATAATTTTGTTCCACCCACCTCCCCCCCACACACACATTTGTCCAAGCTTGATTTTGCTCAAGTAGCGGGACCTTTGATACAAGGCCCTGTCAGCTTGTTTTGTGGTAAAGATTCAACCAATCCCCCATCCCTCTTCTCATATTTCCATGGATGGTAGATTTTTTAAAAAGCTGTGCTAGCTTTAAATTAACAACCTGTGATTTCATGATATTCCCACTGAATTTTTCATACCACTGATTTCTTTTAACGTTTAAGATTTCATAGAAATACAGCTCCTGAGCTTTCCAGGGCAGATGGTCATTCTTCACTTCTACAATGAGAATATTTGTCTTCTACTAGACTTTTTCCTGTTGTGCTTAGCTTATTGAATATATGGATGTAAGTTAGGAAAATGAGTGGGTAATTCAGTAAAATTACTTTATTACTCTTTACAGAACTTTGAAAAATTAATGCTGGTTGGTGATTCTATTCAAAAATGTGTAACCTTTTCAAGCTCTTGTTCTTTGCTACCTCCAGAAGTTATATATATATCCCATTGAAAATGGCTTGTTTATAGTATGATTGTTTCAGCCGTTTTTGTTAATATAGCCAAAACAAGAAGAAAATATAGGCAGGAAAAACAAATGGACAAAGAATAGGTAACACTCAGCTTGACAGGTTTAAATGGGGAAAAGATCTAGGGGTCATAAGGGTTGTCTAAACAGTGAAAATACTCCTCATGGAATCCAAGGAGAATCCTACCTGCCTAAATACATTCTTCATTGTTTAGCTGTATTGGGAAAGAGGGGGGCCAAAATGTCAAAAACTGTGAAGGAAAAGCCTTTGTGGCTTGGAGTTTTTTAAAAATAGTGAGGGGAATGCACATTCCTGCTTGTTGGGAGAAGCGATTCAATATGAATCACTTTCCCGTAGGAGAGGAAGTGCAAAGCTGATTGGCTGGGTGAGCACGAGGCAGCGAAGCTTGCTAACAAGGCAAGTGCCTCCTGCCACCATTTTGGATTTTTGCCTTAGCAAGTGAGTGCTAAGGTGAGAAAATGGGGTGGGGTTGGTGTTTTTTCTCCCTGTTAAATTGGAAAATTGCTCTATCACACCTTGGACATCTTTTTAAAAAAAGTTTGGCGGACCTAAAGACTTACTATGAGGCAACATGTTTAACTTGGATAAGGCAATGGATAACTTTAGAAAACAGAAGAGATTTAGATTTAGATAAGGATGGGATGGCATGGATATCTCTGGTATGAAAAAGTCAAAACTAATGCAGAATTTAAAAATCATATTGTTAGAAAATCGTTAATCAGGATTTGGAATAAATATAAAAAGAGGTTATGTATAAATATGCCAGGCTGGTTGTCACCACAAGAAGCTTTCTGTAAAAAATAATTAAGGACAGAGAAATGGTTGAGATATAGAGATATATTGGGGGGAAAAGAGGGAAATTGGATAATTAAAGATAAGCAACAATTAGAAGAGGAGGGAATAAAATTGCCATGGTTGAATTATTATCATTTACGAGAAAGAACTAGAGAAGATCTGAGACAATTTCAATATGAGGGAGAGAAATCAGAATTCGAAAAATTATGTTCAGAGGAAAACCATTTGATTAGTAAAATGTATAAATTACTATTAAGATTCAATACTGAAGAAGAACAGGTAAAACAATGCATGATAGATTGGGCACAGAATTTTGGATATACAATTAGAACGATGGGAAGAAATATGGAAGAGAGGATTGAAATTTACAAGTTCTTATAGTATCAAAGAAAATTTTTACAAAATGATGTTCAAATGGTATTTAACTCCATAGAAATTAGCAAAAAATATACAAAGGAAATTCAAATAAATGTTGGAAATGTCAAAATCAGATAGGAACATTTTACCATATATGGTGGAAATGCAGAAAAGCAAAAAAAAAATTCTGGTTCAAAATTAATAAATGGATAGGAAAAATACTAAAATTTAAATTGGAACAGAAACCTGAATTATATCTATTGAACATGATAAATCTGGAAAATGAGATGGAGAAAAAAATATAGTATTTGCTACTTAGTAACAGCTGTCAGATTGGTCTACGCCAGATTGGTCTACGCAAGGAAAAGGAAAACGAATGATTTGCCAATGTATGCTGAATGGATGGGAAAAGTAATAGAATTTGCATCTGTGGATAAACTTACAAACTTAATGAGAAATAAGTCAAATAAGAAATTCACTAAGAATTGGGAACCTTTTATAAAATTTATAAGGCAACATAATGGGGATATTGGAACTTTAGGGTTTGTATAATAAGGATTATAGTGCTGATAACAAAAGGTGAAAGAAATGTTTTTTATTATTATTAGTGTATAAAGAATGCTTTACTTAGTTAGTTCGTGATAAAAGAGAGGGTGAATAATCTATAATGTATAAAACAATCTGAGAGAAGTGGGAAGTCAACTTTATGTATATAGCCGTTGTTTTGTCTTTTTCTAGTTTTAGTTTTAGTTTAGTTTAGTTATTGTTTTGTTTTTATGTCTGTTATTTTTGTTTCTATGTCTGTGTAATATGTTAGTTTGTCTATTTTAATAATAAAAATAAAATTATTAAAACAAGTTTGGCGGTGGCAAATTGAGGTAAGTACAAATGCAAGTAAATCACTTGCAGCTGCCTGGAATCCTGGAGATCAGTGTTCAAATCCCCACTTATATTTCATTAATTTATATGCCAACTTTTTCATAGAGAAAGAGGACCCAAGGCAGCTCACAAAAGAACATCAATTAAAAGTTGGAAATGACTTGAAGGTGCACAGCAACAGAATAGTATGACACAGAGGCAGGAATGGCTCCCTCCAGAAGGCAAAGATTTTTTTTTTATTCTGTCAGTATTTTTTAGAATTGGAGGTGTTTAAAGAAAGGACTTAAGAGGTTGCCATATTTTAAAAATTGATTTAACTACAGTTTTTAAACTTGATTTTTATAATTTTAACTGTTTTAATTTATTTTTAAATGTTTAATTCTGAAATAACTATGTACAAAGGATGAGGGATATATTAAAATTATTATGTTGCCAAATGCTTTTATGCATATAGATCTCATCACTGACCAACCCTGTCCTTTCACTATGTCTTTTAGCAGGTGGCAACAAAAGCCCTGTGTTATTTTCCCACAACTGGGAGTTACAGTAGATTATTTCCATGTCAGTGCTACATCAGTGCTTGGCTTAACTTAGCTGGTTTCTTCCAACCACCACATCCTTCTAGTCAACCATCCCCAAAGGTGTTGAGATGCAAAAGCAGAGGGGTCTTACAACCTCCTCCCACAAAGATACCATTTATAGTGGAAAGGGAAGTATCCCTTCCCTCTCCCCCATAGATTGCTATTTTTCAGGAACATTTACAATTCTACTTGCTGGTTCCA
This sequence comes from Gambelia wislizenii, assembly GCA_030847615.1. Lineage (NCBI taxonomy): Eukaryota > Metazoa > Chordata > Lepidosauria > Squamata > Crotaphytidae > Gambelia > Gambelia wislizenii. Next base: position 60,888,288 of record JAUMIR010000006.1, read on the forward strand.
TGTGCTGTTGTCATAAACAAAAGTAAGAGCAGACATGATTGATACGTATAAACCTAGGCATCTCGTAATACTAGAATTCAGCATCATCCACTAAAACTGAATGGTAGGAGACTGAACGCATAATAGGGTATGCAGTACATATAGGTGTATCTCAGTTAACAAAGTAGATGTGTTCCTGGACTTTATTTCTTTAACAGAAACTTTGGAACCCGAGGGAGAAATAACATGAAAAGAATAGGGAGAGGCTTCTATAACCACAAAAAAGACAAGCAGCTCAACGTGTTCCAGAAATAATTTTATTCAAAGCTAACATAGATACACATGTGAAATAAGTCAGGTAAGCCTTGCATAAGTAAAAACTTTTTGAATCTTCTTGCATAAGTAAACAAAATCATTTTGAAGAGATCACTTGAAGGCTTCTTTCAAAATGCATCCTGGGATGATTTTTTTCTTCTTTCAGCAAGCTCCACTTTTCTTACTATTTTCATATTGGTGGCAAAACGTATAGATCTATGCTTTTCCAACATGCTGAGGTATGTCCTGAGGTTGCTTGGTTGTCCTGTAGACACTTAAGCTGTGGATTGTTCCACTGGCAGGGGATTGGACAAGATAACCTTTTGGGTCCCTTCCAACTGATTCTGTGAATCAAATCAATGTCCCCAAAACTTAACCCCACGAATGAGAGAACTTCCAAGAGTCCTGGCCCTCACAAGTACTGCTGAAGTCTTGCATGCTGTGACTTCCATGAGTCAATCTGCCTATAATCTGATCCTCTTTTCCTTACTGCCTCCCACTTTACCAGACATTATTATCTTTACACCACCCTCAGTTTAGTCATTCCAAGGAGAATTTGGGCTAGGGCCCATTTAACTGTCTTGTTGACACTCCATTGTATTTGCAGAACTCCCTTCCAGCACCACACTTCAAATGACTTGATTCTCTTCCTGTCACTGTCCAGCTTTCACAACCATATCTAGAAATTGGGAATACTCTGGCATGGATGACTGACTTTGGCACGGAATGATAATTTTACACTTGAGGATTTTACCTAGTTCCTTCACAGCTACCATTCCAAGCCCCAGCCTTCTTGACTATATAGCCTTCTGTTACGGGGCCACAGTTTTGATTTACGACTGAGCCATGGTATAGAAAGTCTGAAATTGTTGATGTCTTCACCACCCATTTTAAAGTTATATCAATCTTCTGGAGTCATTCTTTTTGTTTTCTTAATATTCAGATTAAACCCTACTTTTGCACGTGCTCCTTTATTTTCCCTCAGTAGGGATGGAGCTGCGTTTGCTCACCTCCTGACACAAGCATGAAAAAATGCAACACACAAACACCCCTTGCTCTCTTTCTAACACACCCACTCCCTTTCCCCCATTCACCTGCATGTTCACACACAGATGTTGTGAAAATAATTCTTGTCTTGAAATCACCACAGAAAAGCATCAACAGGGAAGGGGAAAGCTTTCACCAGGGCGTTGGGTGGGAGGGTTTCCCATCTTGCTGGGCTTGTCCAACAGGGAGGCAGCAGCAGCAGCCATCCTGCCATCTCACCCCGTCTACTCTCTCCCTCTTTTCCAAGGAGGCATAAGATCAGCAACCAGGAAGTAGAGCAATGCACACCACATAGTTTGAGAGGAGATATGCAAATAAAACTTTCAGAACCGTCCCATGAGTTGAGAGATGTTTGTCTTGTTTAGTTTTATACTTCACATACATGGATTCAGAAAGACAGGAGGCAAATATAATCAAGCCACTCTCATACTTTAGTCCACAAGTTTATTAATACGCAGGGTGGCTGGGGCAGATTGCTGCTTAGCTGACATACTACTGTAGATATATGCAGTTGGGAGTTGCTGAAAGGGGAGACCAAGCTACTTTTTTGCCGTCCCACACGCAAAGGACACAGATAGAACTCCTCTTTCTCCTCCCTTCCTGTGCTCATTACATGGTGTGGATTTTCAAATAGCCTCCCTCTTTCACACATTGGTGATGGACAATTTACTTTGATTTCACAGGAAGTTTGTCTGATGTCAGTAAGAGATGAATGGGCATAGGGAAGTTGCTAGTTCACAGAGGCTTTGCATGTACATACAAACATGCACACATACACAGAAACAAATACAGAGCCTGGACCTTCCAACCACACCCTCTGCAATTCTATCCCAGCATCTCACAAGACACCATGGCTTGCTGTCCAGATGCATGTGTTTTTAACCAAAAGAGGTGGCCTTTGACTTTCACATGAGGATTCCAGGCTCCTGAGATTTTGCAGAAACTCCCAACTCACCATGGCACTACCGTTTGCAGCAGTGGGATAGCGCACACTTGTGAGGCAAAAGGCTATGCTGGCAACAGCAATGGTGCTGGTGAGGTCTCCCATGTCAGACAGGCTTTTGCTGAGGAGCCAGACTAAATGTGACAAACAGCTTCTGGGCAGCAGCAGTAGTGGAGAGTGACACTGGTGGCAGAGACCACAGAAATGGCACCATAGTTAACACTTTTTAGTACTGTGCAGAAGGAGGTATGGCAGCCCACTATTGAATGTCTTTTACCATGAAAACCCTGTGATGAGACAACCCAAAATGAAACAAGATATAATGCCAGAGGATGAGACTCCCAGGTTGGAAGGCACTCAACAAGCTACTGGAATACAGCAGAGGACAATTAGGAGTAGTGCTGCAAGTGGACTGAAGAGGAAATGACATTCAGCTGTTCATGTGCTCTCACAGGGGACTTTGATGTTTTAACTGTACATTTTAAACTGCTTTTAATCATTTTAACTGTTTTAATTTGTTTTTAAAAGTTGTTGTTTAATTCTATTTTAATGCTGATCCTCTGTTTGTTTTAACTATATTGCATTTTAACTTGGAACCTGCTTTCAGCCCCAGTTTTGGTTGGAAAGGCAGGATATAAAGAAAGGTGGTAGTGATGATGATAATGATGAAGCAACATTTTCAGTCACAAGGGACTTTGATGTTTTTGATCCATTGATATTCAGGTTCTATCTCTGGGTTTTCATGTGTGGCCATTTGACTGCTTGTGTTTCAGGGATCACTAATATCTAATTCTGTGATTTTTCCAAGGGGAGGATGCATGCCACTGTAGAGGTATATTACTAATGGTTAATGATGGAATAACAAGAGAAATAAAAGTAACGAGAGGAACAAGACAAGGTTGCCCACTTTCTCCAATACTGTTTGCAATGGTACTAGAAATTCTAGCAAATGTGATAAGAAATGATAATAGTATAGAAGGAATTGGAGTAGAAACAAAACATAAGATAAGCTTGTTTGCTGATGATACATTGCTAACAATTAAGGATTTGATTAATGGAATAGGAAAAATTAAAGAACATTTAAAAGTATTTGGGGAGATGACAGGCTTACAGGTTAATTGGAACAAATCAGATATGATGTTGTTTAATTATACTAAGGAAGAAGAAAATATATTTGTAAAAGAGAAAAAAATTACAAGTAAGATTAAAAAGTAATATTAAGTATTTAGGAATAAATATTACAAAAGATTTAAAAGAACTAGAAGAGAAAAATATTATGGTACTAAGGAAAGAAATGGAAAAGAAGTTGGAAGAATATAAAAATATTCAACTATCATGGTTTGGAAGAGTAGCTTTAGTTAAAATGAAAATATTACCCAAACTAAATTTTTTGTTTAGAATGTTACCAATAAAAATATCAGAAGTAGAACTGAAAAAATGGCAAAATATGTTGAATAAATATTGTAATGGAGGGAAAAGGACAAGATTAAATAAACTATTTTGGTATATATCACAGAAGGAGGGAGGACTTGGTCTTCCCAAAATAAAAGGATATTATGAAGCTAATCAATTGAGATATGTTATAGAAGGAATTGTAGGACAGGGGGATTTAGAATGGTTAGAGACAGAAACAGGGAGAATAGAAAAGAGAATATGAAACATATTTTTTGATAATTTTACAAAAAAGGAAATTAAAGGAATTGAGAACCCATTTCTGCAAAATATATGGGAAATATGGTATAAATATAAGAGAGGATTTTTGCCTATTGATTCAGTATTAACACCGGTTATAATGGGAAAAAAATTCCCAAATAATTTGAAGGAAAAAATGGGAAAGGAATTAAAGAAAAGAGGACTAGACAAAATAGAGGGATGGATAGGATGGATGAATGAGAAAGGGAGTATAAGAGAGAAATTATGTGGAATGAAAATTTCATGGTTTAATTGTATACAGTTAGAACAATGGATTAAAAACTGGAAAAAGAATCATAAAGAAACAGGAATTTACAAAATTTGAAAATTTGGTGAAAAAAGGTGAAAAGAGGGATGATAATGAAAGTATGAAAGGTATTACAAGTGAATCATATAAAATATTGATAAAAAATAAGGATAAAAAAGACAAAGGGGAATATCTAAGGAGAATATGGGAGGAAGATTTGAAACAAAAAATTGGAGATCATGAATGGGATAAGATATGGAAACAAAGACATCTAAAAATATGTCGATATGGATAAAAGAAAATTACTATAAAATAATATGGAGATGGTATTTGACACCAGCAAGATTGCATAATATAGATAAGAATAACTCTAAATATTGTTGGAGAGGTTGTCAAGAAATAGGTACATATATGCATATGTGGTGGAATTGTAAATTTGTACAGAAGTTTTGGGAAATGGTTTTCATAGAAATAGAGAATATTCTGAATAGAAATATAGAAAGGAAACTGAGCATAGCATTGATGTCAATTTATAATGGAGAGAATGGGAATCAAGCAGAAAAGGATTTAATAATAAATTTATTAACAGCAGCAAGATTAATTATAGCAAGACATTGGAAGATGCAAATAAATGTACAAGTGGAGGAGTGGTATAAAGAAGTTTGGAAGATGGCAATAAATGATAAGTTAACATGTAGACTCAAAGTAAGAAGAGGAAGTTGGAAAGAAAGTGATTTTGATAAAATCTGGAAAGTATTTGTTAAAAAAGTATTATAGACAAAAGATGGGAGGTTACCTCTACGAGAAGAAATGAGATTCTGGAAAGATTAGGTAAGGGATAATGGCTCCGGTGAAGGGGAGCACTGAGGGGGGGGGTAGGGGAATTAATATTTTTGAATAGAATTATTGTAAAGAATCTATGTTAATCTTTGAAATTAGTTAATAGAAAAATTGCGATGTTTATAGTAATTTTATGTGTTATACTAAGTATTGATTGGATAATATAATGTATGATTATAAAATTAATAAAATATATTTAAAAAAAGAGGTATATTACTAGTGGTACTATCACTACTATTGTCTTTTCAGTAGTTTAGCATTTTTGAAAGAGCAGTAAAATGGGTAAGTATATTAAAATTGGTGGGGGCAAGGATATCAATGAAGTAAAATTAAAAATGGATCCTGGAGAGTGAGGAATGAGGATACAGTGAGGCCCAGCTCTGAAGATTACTTTCCTAATATATTAAAAGGGAGAGTAAAATGTGGGTCATTTTGTAAAATCTTCTCTCCTTATTTACTGTATGCTTTTCTCTGTAAGAACTGTTTTTTTTAATAGAGGTATTTCCTGTGGTTATGAGGGTGGGTGGGCAGTCTGGACATATACCCAGTCAACGAAAGTACTCAAGGTGTATGTGGGGGCGGGGGAGAGGGGAGGCAGAGGCAAGTCAAGGAATCAAGGTGCTGTTTGTCCTGCAGTATTGAACCATTTCATTTTCTTTTGCTTCTTGCCAAATTTTTCAGTTCTCAGTTAAGTCTGTACTGGATGCAAGCAAGGAAATGCAGCACTACAAACAGCAATTAAACAAATCAGTTACCTCTGTATGATGGTGAGGAATTAAGCTATTTGATTCCATATCTATATATATATAATTCTCTTGGGTATGTTGCCTTTTCCAGTGTGCTAATTGGCCGCTTAGGAAACATACCCAACCACTCGCTCAGCCAGTCACCACCCACATGCAAATCTATATATTCCAATGTCATACTAGGAGCTACCAAACAATGTGCTACAGTATTGGCTATATTCACTAAGGCTGCAGGCCCTTCCAGTTCACCAATGTCTCACGGCTGTACAATTCCCACTTATGATTTAAGTCTACACAGTAATATCATTTCTGTTACTGCTGTAACGGGACCCAGGTAGTCAACTGGCAGTAGTGGTGGCGGCAGAGCAACAGAACGAGTCACCCTCAGCAATTCTGGGAAAAGTGTGGAACGCTGAGAAGGGGGAGAAGGAATTCAGATCCATCAGCCTACCTTACAGGGTTGTTGTGAGGTCTACCGGGTGTGTTTTGGGGAGTTTCTTAACGGTATATGGTACAGCAGGTCCAGCTAGTTAGTTTTAATCACTCTTAGTTTTAATACTTACATGGATAATTTAACAGAATAACATAAAGGAAGCAGACAGTGGGAGTTGGTAGCATTTGACTGGGAAATCTAGCTGGCTGGCCTATCAGTGGTACTACCTTTCTGCAGTGGTAGGGCACGAAGGGAACTGCTGCTGCCTCCCTGTTGGAAAAGCCCAGCAAGAAGGGAGACCCCTCCCGACACTCTGGTGAAAGTTTTCCCCTTCCTTGTTGATTCTTTTCTGAGATAATTTCAGCACAGGGATTATTTTCAATGTCTGTATGTGGACAGACACTCTGTGATGACCAGGACTCTTGGAGTGCTCTCATTCATAGGATTAGGGTTTGGGGACATTGATGGCCCAGATTTGATTCACAAAATCATAAAGTTGGAAGGGACCCCAAAAGCCATCTAGTTCAATCCCTTGTCAGTGGAACAATCCACAGCTTAATCGTCCCTATACAACATAGCCATGTAACCTCAGCTTAAAACCTCCAGTAAAGGAGAATCCATTACCATGTAATGCAATGCCTTGTTAACCTTGTTGTTCAGGATACAGGCTGAGGAAGACTGTAGTGTATTCATATATATATAATTCTCTTGGGTATGTTGCTTTTCCCAGTGTGCTGATTGGCTGCTCAGGAAACACACTCAGCCCACACCCAACCAATCACCACCCACATGCAAATTTCCTCTCACCTCACAATGCACTCTTGTCACTCAATCTGTGGCCTAGATTGGGGCCCAGTCAACTGGCGGTGGTGATGTGCTGCCTGCAACAGGACCCAGATAGTCAACTGGTGGTGGCGGCAGTGGTGGCAGGGCAACAGAGCAAGTCGCCCTCAGCAATTCTGGGGAAAGTATGGAATGCTGAGAAGGGGGAGGAGGAATATAAATCCACCAGCCTACCTTAAAGGGTTGTTGTGAGGTCTACCGGGCATTTGGGGGGGAGGTTTTTTAATGGCATATGGTATGCAGAGTCCAGCTAGCATTAATAAATTAAATGTAATCACATAGTTTTTCTAAAAATTTTGTTTTATTTGTTTTGTTTTCTAGTCATAGTGAGATCATGATTTCCACTGTTGGGCTGTTTTAAGAATGCAAGAACAGCCATGTTGGATCAAACCAAGGACCAGTCTATTTCAACATGTAGTGGCCATCCAGTTTCCTATGGGAAGGCCCCCAGAAGGAAAAGAATGTAAGTCGATCCTCACTCCCACACTCCCTAAGAACTAAGAGGCATTTACTCCCTAGAACTGACATGTAGTCATCTTGACTAGTAGCCACTGATGTAGCCACCCTTCATGAATTTATCTAATCCTCTTTTAAAGCAATCCAGGTTGGCGGGCATAAGATCCTTTGCCTAAGAGGTAGGAGGGGACACTAGAGTCTTGCCTGCAATGCCAGCATCTCCTTAAGATTTGGGGAAATTATAGCTCAAAAAGGAGGCCTGAGAGAAGAGGATAACTTTGGCAATCTTTCCACCTATGTATACCAGTACTAACTGTAGAGAGCTGTAGAATAAAATAGGTAAAATGTGATATAGTAAACTAGTTAGACTGAATTAGAATAAAATATATCAAGATGTAGTGAAATGGGATAAAATAAAATTAAAAGTTAAAGATTAATAGTAAAATAGAAATTTTATGAGGTCTCTCTCTCTCTCTCTCTCTCTCTCTCTCTCTCTCTGGCTTTTCTTCGTAAACGAAGATTCAGGAAGGACTCATCCCGCATTTTCTACAAGCATGCTGATGACTAAAAAGGCCAATCCAAGATCTTTTTCTTCTTTTTTTTTTTTTGGAATTGGATTTGTCCTTCGAGCCTGTGCAATGGATTTTTCTGGTGGAGCGCAGCGTGCACAGAACTGGCCTCACCCTTTAAACCCAAGGTTCATCTGCTGAGGTAATACCAAAACATATAATAAAAAAATTATAATCTTATAATTAAATAGATGATGATAAAATACAAAAGCAGTATGGGTTTAAGTATGTTCATCAGCTTTGCATGCAACCCCAATGTGTTCAGTAAAATGTGTTCACAATTGCACAGGCCTAACTACAGTATAAACATAGCTAATCTAATGACTACATATGTATCTGTATCCTGAACGAGGTAAGATAACTGTTTGTTACAGTCCCAATATATAGTTCTGTCAAGTAGTGTCTGCAAGTACTAGACTCTTACTCGGGCATATAACTGGCAGTTGAATAGGATATGCGCAATGCCTTCTATTTCAGCTGCTCCATAGACACATATTCTCTCAGTGTATGGCACTTGATGGAATCATCTGTATTTAACCATGGATTCTAGCTGCTCAAATCTCACTCTGATTAGAGCTATCCTATGGTATTAAGTCAAAACCATTTTTAGATATATTTCTGTTTGAAAAGACAATTTGTTTTGGGCCAACAATTTCAATGACCTGGCACCTGCAAGTGTCTCAATGTCAGTTTGGGCATTCACATCCAAGACTCTTTGTTTAAATATTGCTGTGACCAAATTGTCAGCTGAAAATAGATATTGTGTTGAAAAACCGAGTTGTGAAATGATATGAAGAAGCTGTTTAATCCATGAAATGTGTTGAAGTTGAAGTGTGCCCATTTGTTCTTCCAGGCACATTTTTGGCAGTCTATCAGCTCCATTTGAAGAATCTTCCACCAGTTGTTAAAGACTTTGACTACTGCTAGATTGTGAACAGAGTGTATGCTTGTTGCAGCTCTGTGTCATTAACATAGAGATTGAACAGCACTGGGGCTGGGTGTGTACATTCAATGTAAGAGAGCCATAGACTCCAGTATGGACTTTTAGGCGTGTGTTTGTATAGAGGGCCTTTACCAGATGTAAACGTCTAGGTTGCATATTTAACATATTTATTGGAAAGTAAGGTGGGAAGGGTTGGATAGAGAGAAGTCAGGGGTGGAAGCATGATAGTTACCAGTCTCGGAGAGAGAGGTGTGTTCAGCAGAGGGACTCAGGCAGTGTCTGAGGATGGCACAAAGAAAGAGAATGGCTGGTCCAGTCTGTGGCACATGTGGTTAGGGTCTGAGCTAGGATATATCTTATTTCATACTCCGAAGAGCTGTGTTAGTTATGACAGAGCCTGGATGGCTTCCCCACAGGATAATATGGTCAGCTTATATCAGTGTATATGCCTAGTGCATGTTAATATCCTATGTATTTACCCTTCCCTCCTTTTTTCTTTTCTTCTTTTTCCCTCTTTCTTTTTTGTCCCCTCCCCCCATTGGAATCATACTTAAATCCTCTATCTATCTATCTATCTGCTACAAAATATTCTAGAATATTCTACAAAGCTTCAAAGTATTCTAGAGTAACTTGTGAACTGTCAGAATTTATCTTATAAGCTTTACTTTAAAAAGAAAAACCCTAGCCCTGTAATTAAAAAAAAACTTTCAGTATTTAATTGATCACTTTATGACTGCAGAATGTGATGAAGTGCCAGAAACCATAAGGCATTGGAATCTTAGATTATAGATTTGAATGTGTGTTCCATGCAAAATTGACTGCGATTTCTTAATGTTTTGGCTTGCCAATAGCCTGTGATCAGCTAGCTGGCTGGAAGACATCTGGGGAGAGGGGACTTGTCACAAGTCCCAACATGTTAATTGTCACAATTTCCAATTACCTTAATAAAAAGATGCAAATCTGGAGTGGCACTCCAGTTAATAATAAGCTTCTAACATGCCCCTTGGTGCTGCACCAAGTTCTCCAATCTGAGCTTGGAAGCAGAAATTACTATAACTGGAAAAAAGGAGATTCTGTACTATGTTGGTAGCTCCTTCATTCTGATTTTTTTAAAAAAAACGTATACCCAAAATGACACTCTATAAGGAAGCTCATGCTTTTCCAGAGCTTAAAATTACTGTTGAAAAGTAATGCATTACTTGTAGTGTTTTAAAAGTATTCCATCACTGTAGCTTGTTTAAAAGGTTACTCTTTGAATTGCTCATTGTGTTTTTGTTACTTAAAATAAAAACAGGATTGAGAAGGAAATGCTGTAAAACTTGAAATCCTGTATTCCTTATAAAATGCCTTTGAAAATGCCTTTAAAAGACAACTTGGAAAAGAAGCAAGGAAACATTCATCACACTAGTGAAGTAATTTTCATTCCCTTTTGTTATGTTACTTTTGAATGTTAATTTGTTATAGCCATGTTGCTAAAAACTAACTTGTTTTGAATAATTGAACTTTTAACTTGTTATTTCAAGGCTCTTGATTTGATCACCTTGGATTGGCTGTGTGTCTGAACGAAGGAAACATACCGGTAGATAGAAAGATTATCTACCCGTCTGTCACCAATGCACAGAGAGAATACTTTTTCATCCATAGGGCAAAAGATGCAGAACGATCCCCTCTATTTCCCCATATCTTTCCTCCTGTGAGTGAAATAGCAACTTGTGGGAGGATTATTTTGAGCTGAACACTGCCAGGGTGGGAAAAGGTTAAACATGCCCATCTACTGCTTGGGAGTGTAAACCGCCAAGGCCTGTAGTGAGCAGAAGGTAGATCTGGATTTACTGGTAGATCTCTGGGTGATCAAGAATTTCTGATTCCTAGTTGTTTAATAATGGTAATGATTATCCCCCACCCTAAACTATACTATACTACTAAGATAAGATAAAGATGTGGCAGGGTAAGTTGGATAATTAAGTAGAGCTCAGTATTCAAACCAAACTCCTGGCCTTAGAATTCTTTAGTTCTATTGCCCTATTCATGCTAATACTTGAGTTAGGGTCACAAGGTACTCATATTGGACCTGCTTGATGTGCCCATCTCCCCCCACACAGCAGTTCTAACCTTGCAACAATTGTATTAAGGTCTAAGCAGGAGTGCTGTTTGCATTCATGATTAGAGACATGGAACTCCTGTTCAGATCTTACATCTCAATGCAACAAGGTTAGAACTCAGGAGACAGACCAGACTGAGATGCATGGGATGAAGCCAGGACATATGTGGCCTCATGCCTCCTACTCAAGGCTTGGCATATCCTGTTTAGGCTTACTGTCTGAGCAGGGCTATTGTATGTGCCTTTTGCTCCAGATGATGGTTAGTAGATCTTATTTTATTTCATGCCACTTATATACCGCCTTTCTCCCAAGGTGGCTTCCAGAAATAGGTGATCTTAGAATTCTAATGACATACAAAGCAGTTCTCACAAACCTTTTGAATGATAGAGTTGGAAGAAGCCCCATCACCTTCCAAGGCAGTCTATTCCAATCTCAACTATCTCTTATTGTCAATGAGTTCTTCATAAAATTTGGTTTCCATCTCTTTTCTTTCCTTTCCAGATCTTTTATCATCTTGGTCGCCCTTCTCTATACATGTTCCAGCTTTTCAGTTCCTTAAATCCTAGAACTGAACACATCCTTCAGGTGAGATCTAACCAAAATAGGCTAGAATGGTACTATTCCTTTTCCTTGATTGGGAAACTATATTCCTGCTAATTCATTCTAGAATTGCATTTGCTTTTTTGCTGTCATATCACAGTGTTCATTCAAGTTTAGCTTTGGTTCTACTAATACTCCTACTCCTTTTCACACATACTAGCACCAAGCCAAGTAACCTCTATCCTGTATTTTTGCATTTGATTTTTCCTGCCTGAATACAGAAGTTTATTTCTTTTGAAATTCACACAGTAAAGGATCTGGAAACCTAGTCCTGTGTCGAACAGTTGAGGGACCTGGTAAGTTTAGCCTTGAGAAAAGAAGACTTGAAGATGGTGCAAGCTTGTTTTCTGCTGTCCCAGAGGGTAGGATCCCAACCAATGGGTTAAAATTACAAAAAGGGAGATTGCAACTAAACAGTAGGAGGAACTGCCTGGTAATAAGAACTGCATGACGGTGGAATACATTACATCAAAAGGTGGTGGATTCTCCCTTGTTAGAAGTTTTAAAGCTGAGATTGGATGGCCATCTTTCAGGGATGCTTTGCTTGTCAATTCCTGAAAGGGCAGGGTGTTTATAGTTTTAAAATGCATTTTAGTATTTGTAATCTTTTAACTTATACATTCTTTAATTTTTTTTAACTTTTATATTTAGGTTGCTATTTTTACTTTTGTATTGTTTTTAACTTGCATTGTTTTAAACATGTTGTTAGCCATCTGGAGTCCCGTTCTTGGGAGAAAGGCAGAATATAAATGAATAAAATAAATAAATAAGTAATAGATGGCCCTCAGGATCCCTTCCAACTCCATGAATCTTCCAGATGTGGTGGTGGTTTCTACCTTGTCAATGCGGCACTGAGTCCACTCTAGGTTTTAGTCTGAACCTTAAAGGAACTACCATGGGGCTGAGCTCTAGCCTCAAAGTGAACCACATGTCTAGTACTAACTTCACCTGTCTTTAAGTTCATTACTCTATATCTTTTGCTTCCAGGAGCATAGCCAATTAGAATACAGTAGCACCCTGCATCTGCTGATTTGCCACCTGCTAATTCAGTTATCCATGGATGGTGACAGTGGGGGTGAGTGGGTGGGTAAGGGAGGGGAGGAGGAGTAGATCTGCATCCCACCTCCCTTTGACCCAGGATCACCCCCTGGGATTGCTCCTGTGGGGAGAATGGTGACATGGGGGTGAAGGGGGGGGAGGAGTAGATCCCCAGGATTACTCCTGTGGCGGGAATGGCAACAGGGGGCATTTACCATTATCCGCAGATTTCATTATCCATGGGGCCCCCTGGAACCAATCCCCCACGGATACAGGGGTCCTACTGTAGTCTGTTCTGTACTGGCATCTAGCTTGTGTCACCCTTGCTTTGGTATGTATGCATGTGCAATGGTCTGAAACATTCTAATGTGCTGCACATCTGGCACCTTGTCAATCCACCTCTGAAATGGTCTTTGTGTGGTGCCTTTAGTTGGCAATCTATTCTGTAGATATGTTGCAGTCATGATGATGTCACCCCAGAGCTTGCTGGTGAGATGAGCAACTACCACCATGCTTTTTGTCATCCCCAGGAGGGATCTCAGCTTTCTGTGTTCAGAAGTGTGGCTGACACTTCCCCTGTGCAAAATGCCATGTTCTTCTCAGAAAGCTTGTGTGTGATATGAGAGGTACTCGCCACCTCAATCAATTTGAATAGCTTTTGGTGTCCTCTCAAACTTGGTTGTGACCATCACAATGTACTTCTGCAGCATCTCCTGGGCTTGACTTTTCTCTTTCAAAAGGTAGGTAATGCAATACCTTGAAAAATCATCCACAAAAATTAAAGCATATCTGTTTCTGTCAAGTGAGGGCACATTAAATGGACCACATATGTCACTGTGTATGAGATCAAGCATTTTGGTGGTTCTCTTTTCAGTACTTGGCTGAAATGAGGGCCTAATTGCCTTTTATTCAACACAAGTCACACACCTGTTAGTACTCTCATTGTCTTGTGGATTTACCTTGATACCTGTGGTGATGTTCTGTTTCTGTAGTTAAAGAATAGCTTTTGGATCACAATGTCCAAGCGGTCTCTGCCATAGATCAAGGCTGTTCTCATCCATCTGTGCTTGAGCCACATTTGCTTGATGAGCTGAAAGACTTAGTTCGTACATACCATTATTTTCATATGCTTGAGCAAACACAATCTTATTTTTAGTAATTGTACACTGTTCTCCATTAAAAATAATTTCAAATCCTTTTTTTAATCTAAAGCAGACACACTGAGCATGTTGCAGTGTAAATCAGGAATAAACAAGACATTATCTGACACAGTCTGGATAATTTCATCAGGTAGTTTGCAGTAAAGTACAATATCCTGATCCCAGGATCTGCATAAATTCACCATTAGCAATCTGAATCTTTCTTTTAGCATTTCTGTCAACTATATCAAAGCAAGCATCAGAAAATGTGTTGTGATCAGTACAGCTAGAATCTTCTGTTTGTATTCATCAATTGCCAGTGCCTTTCCTTTTAAGAGAAAATTACTTCCTTTGTGAGACCTGTTGCTAAAATCAGCAAGCAAAGGCATCACCTCCTCATGGTTTTACCTTCCCAATCAAATAATAAACATCTTGTACTTTCAAAGAAATCTCTAATCTCTGTTTCCATTGGCTATAATTATCAGTGATCAGCTTTACTGGCTTGCTAGTCAAATTTCTTTCTCTTGATAGGGACATTTTGCTTGGTGAGCAATTTAGAGAAAAAAGTCAGCAGCCCAAAACAAAGAGAGAGGGGGAAAACTACCTCTAGCTAGCATGTACATTTAAAAAAAAGGGAGGGTGGGTGGATGGATGGGGACACAGACTATCAAAATATACAAAAGGAGAAACAGAAGTGCAAACAATCTGTTTAACTGTTCTTGCCTTGCCCGTAACGTATTGGGCAATATGAGAGATTTAGTGGAGAATCCAATGTGCTGGCAGAAGTTAGAAACAGTAACCGGCCCACCTCCACACACCCCGTCTAGCAGAGAAATAAATAAAACCTGGGCTGCTGCCACACTGCAGAAATAATGCAATTTGACACTGCTTTAACTATCATGGCTCCATCCTATTGAATACTAGAGTTTGTAGTTTGTTGTGGCACCAGAGTGCTCTCACAGAGAAGGTTAAATAGCTCACAAAACTACAAATCCCAAAATCCCATAGCACTGAGCCATGGCAGTTAAAGTGGTATTAAACTGAATTACTTCTGCAGTGTCATAGCAGCCTTAGCCTTTTTTATAAGACATCTAAAAGTAGTTTTACTCACAATACTTGTGTATAATCACACAGGTTAATCTTGAGAAAGGTAAGAAAAATAGAGTTCTACATGGTATCAGAAGGTTGCAGCATCTCAGGGAGAGCTGTTATCCACACATGCTGCATGGATGGCAGAGAGAGAGTTTGCGTACGCACGCATATGCAACTCCAGAGAATGAAAAGAATGCCTGCATGACTGAGGAAGAGAGAGGGCATGGAGAAACAAACAAATAGGAATTTACCATAAACATGCTCTGTGCCCAGCTCCTAGAGAGTAACATGCAATCTAACTACCAGTGAGTCCGGCATGCAAAGGTTGCTGAACTCGAATAGTGCACGTGAGAGTGTGTGAAGAATGGAAGCAAGATAAACAGCTTTCTTCTTGGCATCTAGGCTTGGAAAATTCAAATGCTAGCAGACCCAAGTAAAGCTGTTATTTTTCTGGTCCAGACACAAAGCCAGGAATAATACATTAAGCTGTTAAGACTCCTGATTTCTTTCAGTGTTTTTTCCCCCAAATCATCAAATAAGTTCAGTGAGTTAAATATTTTAATTAGGCTATCAAAGATTATGCAATCAACATATAAACTTTCCTCATTTGAACCCCACCCCACCTATGTTATCTCCTGAGACTTGCATTCATTTCTTTCTAGGTAACAAGACATTTTCTACAATTCTGAGGGCCTCTTCATGCATTATTTTTGACAGCAAACCATTTTTTTTGGTGATGTGCAGCGTTGAGAGGGAGTTGGTCAGCACAGAGAACCAATAGTAAGAGGAAGTTCACTCATTTCCCATTTCCACACAAAATTGTTTCCCCCAAGCTGTTTTCCTCCCTAGGCATTCCAGGTGCATGTTTACCCATGCAAAATACATCTGGAGGGAAAAGCAAATGCAACTGGTAGGGAAGATGCAAGGGAAATTGAACAGGTGCAGAAGACTGTTTTGCTGCTAAAAATAACTTTCTGATGCTGCCTTTGTAACAAGGAAGTTGGTCGTCAGAATTGTTCCAATGTGGACTCCGTATAATATGAAGTTTAGCCTTAGATCTGTACAGATTTCATCTGATTACACCAGGTGCTGATGCAGTTGATAATTCAAATGAAAATATGTAGGTCTAAACCCACCTTTGATGAAGAGGTTTTCTAAAACACCAGGCTTCAACTAGTAGGTCCGTATAACTAGACTATGATGTGATTTTAAAATGGTTACATCATTAGTATCAAAACTGTATTTTTGGGGTGGGGTGGGGGAAGTAGTTGTAAAGAAAAAGAATGAAAGACCATGCTAAGAATAATAGAGACATTATCCCCCCCCCCGCCACTTCCTATATCTAGGGTTGTAAAATATTAAACATTGGGGTTTCCTTGAAGATTTGGCTTGAAGGTGTTACTGAGTCTGCAAATGGTGAGAGCATAAAAGATTCTGTCAGTGTAAATGAAAGGCGGGGAAGCCTGTTTTATACTAAGGGCCACTTTAGAAACATTTTATAAACTGAAGCTTCACTGCTAATTTACATGCTTTAGTAACATACATAATTAAGTAGTATAGCAATTAGCATGAGGGGAAATCTAACAAGTCCCTCTCACCAGCTGAGATTTCTAGCCAGCTAGGACAGCCAACAACCTCAGATTTTGCCAATTGTCATTTTCTTCAGAGCTCACTAAATCATGACATTGACTTTATAATCAGGGTGTTTTCTTGATGTTTGGCTGCTCGTTTCAAAGGATTCAAGTCACTTCATCATTTTAAACCTTTTCTAGTGATGAAAGCTGATCCTCAAATTTCAAGCTGAAGGAGATTCCTGCAATGGTTCATATATTTTTTTAAAAGTCCAACTAATTTAATGGTTACCGTATTCTTTTATGCAGTTGAGATATTTAAATCTCCATCAAACAGTAACTGGCATATTAAATCAGCTTCAGAAAAATTACTGGTAACAACAACATTTAATAATGCTTCTCATATTATTGGGTATTATTTTATTTTATTTATAACCTGCCTTTCTCTTAGCATAGAACACAAGGCAGGGTACAACACATAGCAAAACAAAGTACATTATGACCCCTGTATATATGGGGCATACATCCCCAGAATTACTGTGGATACTGGAAACTGTACAATAGCGAACATTATTAAAATAAACCACTTCTGGCCCAATCATACCATAGAGTCATGCTGGAGGACCTAGTGATTCCTAGAGAGAACACCTCTCTAGGCATCTTCTCAATCCTCCAGTGTGACTGTTGTCAGCTTCCAGTGCGCTATACCATAGCGTAGTTCTGGAGGATCTAGAAGATGCCTAGAAAGACCATACTTTTTCAGACGTGGGTAAGTGAATCCATGGGTACTTGTCCTGCAGATAGGGGTTGTACGGAACAGCTAAAAACCTGATGTCAAAAAAAGTTTTTTTTAAAAAAATAAACAAGCTATCCTATGAAACATTACATTTTAAAACTGCATAATGCTATTTTAAAAATAACAGGAATAAAAATGCAATGCACACACCCCATTAAAAGACCTTTCTATACAACCAGCTAATTGCCAAATGCCCATAGAAGGAGAGTAGAGAGGGGACCCAGTCTTTGTCTGGAAGAGAATTCCACAGCCAGGGAACAGCCACCACAAAGGCCTTCTCTTGTGTTCCCAGCAATATGGTGGGACCAAGATAAAGCTCCTCCCTGACTATCTAAAGACTCAGATGGGTTCACATGGGGAGACACAGTCTTTCAGATATCCTGGACTTAAGCTGTTTAGGATTTTATAGGTCATCATTTTGAATCATGCCTGGAAATGAACTGGTAGCCAGTTAAACTATTTCAACAAGAGAATTGTATACTTCTCTGTAACCAGTCCTGGTCAGCAGTCTGGCCACAGCATTTTGTACCTGCTGAAATTTCCAAACAGCTTCCACAGGCAGCCCCATGTAGACTCTGTTATACAATGTAATCAAGGCATGTGTCATTGTGTATTCCTGACCATTGCCAAAATCTGGGCATCCAGGCTCAGGGCTGAGTCTAGGTATACACCCAAGCTGCAGAGCTGAGATTTCAGAACTCAAACCCCATCTGGCTCGTGCTGAATCCCTATTCCCTGATTTACCTTTTTATTTACCTTGGCTGAGAGCTCCTTCATATTGTGTGGATTAGGCATCAGTTTGCTCACTCTTAGCCAGTTCACCACTGACAACAGCATCAAAATAGCTTCCATGGCATTAGATGAAAAGGAGAGATAATGTTGGGTGTCATCAGTGTACTGGTGACAAAGGAGATTTTCAGACGGGGACAAAAAAGCATCCCTGTCTCACAATCTCTCCCGTCCCCATTGCGGCATGGAAACAAAGTTTCATACCTACCTTTTAGCACAATGTTCCCTCCTCCTCCCTGACAGCCCAGGAGTGCATGGAGCTCGAATGGAGCCCCATTCACTTCCTGGAAACGAAATCCTGGCCGTTCTTGCGAGAGGATGATCACACGGGAAACTCAAAAGTAAAAAAGGAAAATACACATCAAAAAGTTAAACAAAGCACCTAAACACACTTTAAAAATTACAGGTAACCTGGGGAGGGTACAAAAAAGTGTGTCACTTACCTCCTTGTCCTGGTCGAACCCTGAAGTGTTCTGTCATGGACCTCCACTGACGCTGGCATCATGCCAGCATAACGGGGCACATTTTCACATGCATGACATTCCTTCATAGAAACAGAACAGGGGATCTATTTATGGCTTAGCCTGGGAATAAAAAGGAGTGCTGTAGGACTGGAAGCAGCATGGGAGCATAGCGAGACATGGACATTGTCGTCTGAAATTCAAGCCCTTTAGTGATCTCTTGACGTTTGTGTAATGACATAGTTAGCCCATCTGATAATCTCCAAAGAACCCCCAAACTCTGGATAACCTCCTACAGTGCTTTCATATATATGTTGAACATCATGGGAAAGAATCAGACCCTGACGGATACCACAGATGGTTTGTCTAGATGGGCAATTTACCCTGGCTTCCCCTGTGGCTCTTGCCTCGGTTTGCCTCCGGACAGTCCTGATGATGTTCAAGGTGAAGCTGGAGTAAGCCCTTTAAAAATGTTTCAAACTAACCCAGGAAAACCCGCATCATGTGGGGAAACCCAGATGGTCTGGCACGGGAACACAGGAGTCCGTACCTGCATCCCAGGCTGTATTGCCAGACACCTCCACTGCTGGTGTTGCTCTGAAGCCAGGAAGGTGGTCCCCAGCATGTGATCAAGGCCCCTTACATGTGACCAACCTTGTTCACATGTTGAGGGCCTCCTTCCTGGCTTTAGAGAGAGAGATGCAGAACAGTAGCAGAGACACCTGCCAATACCAACAGAAGTATACAGTTGTCCCTTCACATTCGCGGCTTTGACTTTCACAGTTTTATGTATTCGTGGAAATTCCTTCCCCCCCTGCTCTCCCCAACACAGCCTCTGAGCATTTAAAGAGGAAAATTTCCTGCACACATAAACACACAGGGAAGATCCCAACAAGCAAGCAGCCCCCACACCAGCCTCTGAGGGTCTAAGGTGAAAGAAAATCACAGCCCCATGCTGTGAGCACGAAAGCAAAGTCCCCCCTTGCCACTCCCCTCTCTGTGTCTTAACAAATTGAATTGCTTCTTTAAAACTCACATTTCGCCCCATGTCTCCTCGTGGCCCAAAGAAAAGCACAGCTGCATGCTTGTCACACCCTCTCTGTGTCTTAACAAACTGAATTGCTTCTTTAAAACTCACATTTCGCCCCATGTCTCCTCGTGGCCCAAAGAAGAGCACAGCTGCATGCTTGTCACACCCTCTCTGTGTCTTAACAAACTGAATTGCTTCTTTAAAACTCACATTTCTCCCCATGTCTCCTCATGGCCCAAAGAAAAGCACAGCTGCATGCTTGCCACCCCATCTCTGTGTCTCAACAAACTGAATTGCTTCTTTAAAACTCACATTTCGAACTTTTCCTACACACATTCACACACAGGGATGGTGTGGGTGGCATCTCCCAGCAAGCAACTGATCCAGCCTCTGAGCATTTAAGGAGGAAAGCTTGTGTGCTCACAGTATGGGACTTTGCTTTTCTGTCGGCCAGCAGGAAGCTTTCCTCCTTAAATGCTCAGAGGCTGGGTTGCTGGGAGATGCCACCCGCACCTTCCCTGTGTGTGAATGTGTGTAGGAAAAGTTCGAAATGTGAGTTTTAAAGAAGCTGAGTTTTAAATTCAGTTTGTTGAGACACAGAGAGAGGGGTGGCAAGCATGCAGCTGTGCTTTTCTTTGGGCCACAAGGAGACATGGGGTGAAATGTGAATTTTAAAGAAGCAATTCAGTTTGTTAAGACACAGAGAGGGGAGTGGAAGGGGGGAACTTTGCGTGCTCACAGCGTGGGGCTGTGATTTTCTTTCCTCCTTAAATGCTCAGAGGCTGGGTCAGTTTCCGTGTGTGTGTTCAGGACGGGCTCCTCATTAAAACCTCAGAGGCTGCTTTTATTTGTGGTTTTTTCACTTTCGCGGGGGTCTTGTTCCTGTAACCCCCGCGAATGTGAAGGGACGACTGTACATGCAGACTTCTGCCTGTTTTGTTGCGGTAATGGGGGGGGGAATCTAGACCAGCTCTGGGGTAGGATACTCCAGCTGGAAGGTGGTGTATTCTGGCCAGTGTAGAAAAGCCCCAGGTATAGAACAGGAATCCTGCATCATCACCTTCAGATTTTTGATTCCTTCAAGAAGGACTTGGGACCAGTTACCTCCAAGTCTCATCCCAAAGATACACCCTAGAAGGATGCCTGAGGCTGCTGCCACATTGCAGAAATAATGCAGTTTAACACTGCTTTAACTATCACAGTTCAATGCTATGGTATCCTGGGATTTGTAGTTTGTTGTGGCACCAGAGTGCCCTGACAGACAAAGCTAAATGATGGTAACTTCATTTCAAAAAATTGTTACCAAAGTCATAGAGAGTAGCCACAAAAGGGAACAGGTTGCCATTTCTTCTGACAACTCTTTCTCCAGTGACTCTTTTGCTTTTTTGGATGAGGACCACTGCTTATGCAAGTACAGTTCTCCTGTGAACTGTCAACTGTGAATAGTTCTTTATGGCAGACTATAAGAGAGGAATTATAGTGTGCTATAACTCACTGGAGAGTCCATATACACTTACATTTGTAATGTACACTAGTTCTGAATGAACTGGTGTGTTACTCTAATAGGGAAAAAATAATAAAAATGCTATATGGAAATTAAAATTGGCTTAACAATGAATGATAGAACCTCCTTTTCTCTGTTCCACCACCTCACAGGTATCTCTGTGGGAACACAGAAGAAAGCCTTCTTGGTGGCTGCTCCCAGGCTGTGGGACACCATTTTTGGCCCCCTCTGTGGCTTCCTTATGGCAGCAGGTAAAGACATTTCAATAGGCCATTGGGAACTGACTATTTATGGGGACAAGGCTTTTAAATAATTTGCTGTACAGTTGCCCCTCCATATCCACGGATTTCGTATCCATGGATTTCGGTATTCACAGCTTAAAATATTCTTTAAAAAATAATAATCCAAAAAGCCAACCTTGATTTTGCTATCTTATATAAGGGACATCATTTTGCTATGCCATTGCATATAATGGGACTTGAGTATTCATGGATTTTGGTATCCACGGGGGATCCTGGAACCAAACCCCAGCGAATATGAAGGGACAACTGTATTTTCCATATCTGTTGCTGTCTAAAGGTATGCTTTTGAATTGCTTTTCATTTCATTAACAGCTTAATCACATTTTAACATTTGTATGTCTTCAGTGATGCAATCAGTTTTAATTATTGTAAGGTGCCTTAAGTCCCAAGTTTTTGTACACTTCCTCCAATATTGCAAAAGGAAAGCATTTATATATTGATGTTTTGGTAATATGCACATTTATGAATCTTTTTGAAGGCAGATAGTAATCAGCTAAATGTTCTTTAATTGGCTTACATCCCTAAGATATATTTCTGTGATGTTTATCACTATTTTCATTACCAATGGCAAACAGGGCATGACTTTGATTGTGGCATTTAAGAAATCTAAAGTTAGTAAGCTAATAGATACAGCAATATTAATGGTAAACTGGGCAATCTCTTTTTAAATATAATTTATATTTGACATGTCTATCTGTACCCTACAGTGTATTTGCTGATGTGAGATCTGAAGTACCTTCCCACTTGACAGATTTCCTATGGAACTGCAATAAAGAGAGTTTCAGAACAGAATTGGAAGCCAATCCTGCTTCATGTCTGGAGCAGCTTAAAACTGCAAACTTGTTAAGCCAAAATTCATGGATCCAAGAAACACTGCAGTATAAATGGCTTGTCAATCACAGATGAAATGTGTATTTATTTCTCTTTCATGCACATACCTTCCAATCTGTTTATTAAGTAGGTGCCCCCAAACTCAGCCAAACACAAGCATCTGGTATTTGATGTCAGGCACAGATGGACTATTAGTACCATGCACCCAGTGCATTTGCCCATCTCCAGCAGTCACTCTCACTATGACCATCACAATAAGGACTTTTTCATGTCTTTTCCAAAGCAAAACAATTTTCCTGTCTTCTCCAAAGCAAATGGATTTTCTAGAAGAGATCCTGGAACTGTTTTTAAGATCATTACAAATTTTGTCTACTTGCAAAATTGTGTGTTTCTTCAAAACGCAGAATACAATGCATTAAAATACAGTCGTTCTTCTACATTTGCAGGTTAAGCATTCATGGATTTGATTATTCTAAATATATTCTCTCTAGGCATTTTCTAGATCCTCCAGCACTATGATATGCTTCTGCTAGAAGTTAACTATAGAGTTGCACTGGAGAACCTAGAGATTCCCAGAGCAAACACTTCTCAAGGCATTTGTAGGTCCTTCAGCATGATTCTGTGGTCAACTTCCAGCAGAAACATGTCATAGAATCATGCTGCAGGACCTACAAATGCTACAGAAGTGTTCTCAGGTAAAAATAAAATAAAATAGCTGGCCTATATTCATGGTTTTTCCACTTTCACAGGGGTCCTCAGCCCCTGCCCCTCCCAAAAGTTGAGGGCTGACTATACTATGATTAATAATAACTATCTGAAGCAGTTAACAATGTGACTACCATGAAGACAATGACAAAATAATAAATGAAATATTACAAAACAGATTAAAACAACAAGCAATATCAAGCAAAGGGAAAATATACAAGACCCTATTTTTTTAAAAAATGTAAAGATGGTATAAAGTCTCCTAACACAACTTCTCCTCTGCACACTAGTTTAAAAGAAAAAGCTGTGAGATATGTTAGGATGTACTGGAGGACTATGAGCAAGATTTTTGAAAGAAAACACAGAACAGGTATATCTACTGATCCAAAACCTGGAGTTAGGGATGAGTAATGAGGTGGCCACATTTGCTGATAATGCCACATTATTGAGGGTGGGAAGAACAAAAAACAGATTATGATACACAGCACTTGGTGATGAGAGAGAGAGGACCATGGAGATGAGGAGGAGGCTGCAGGGAGGAAGAGGTTGCTGTTCATTGCTGCTGACTTGCACCTCTGTTTCATCAATGGGACTCTGCTCTTTGCAAGACTGAGCAGATATGGCTAAGCATCCAGCTTGGTTGCCTTGCCTGTGTGAATCATAGAAGCAGGCCTCTTGTGAGGGTGGGCTTGCCATCACAGTGGTCAACCCCTTTGAGGGAGCCACTTGGTGATACTTGTTCCTCTGCCCTCTGTTAGACAGAGGGGTGGGTTTGCTGCTTGCTTTTAACACCTGCCTGTTGGTATATTGTTTTTGTTTGTCTTTAAGAGCAAAAATTTTGCCTGTCCAGAAAAGGAAGGATGTGTTTTCAACAGAAGGGAGGTGGTGAGCAGATTTGGGGAGCACCCACTGGAGATGTACGAGGGAGAGGGAGACAGGGGGCAGTTACAATACCACGGGACAGGTGAGTGTAACAAATTGTCCCCAACCTGTCTCTGGATAGCCTTGGTGCCAGTTCCCCTGGATTGAAAATAATGCTATTGAATGCCAGGTCAGTGAATGAGAAAACAGCAGCTTTCCAGTATTTAATTCTGGATGAACATGCCAATGTGGCCTGAATCACAAAAACCTGGTTGGATGAGGCACTGAGTATGTGGGTGTTTCTCTGTGCAGCAGCAGACAAGACCTTGGGGCAGGAAGGTGGAGTGGTCTACCAGAATTCCATCCTCCTGACCAGGTGCCCTCTCCTAGTTTTCTGGGTTTGAGTGTGTGTACCTGAAGATGGTTGGCTGGGGCAGATTAGGGAATCTGTTGTGTACCACCAACCCTGCTGCTCAAGAGGCTCTTTTCCAGAGCTAACCAGGGCAGTCTTGTGGTTGGGCTTGGAATCCCCTGGGCTTGTGGTACTGGGATATGTCAACATCCATGCTGAGACTGCTCTGTCTGGAGCAGCTTGGGATTTCATGGCTCCTGTGGCAAAAAATGGCTGTTTCAAGTATAATCAAGTATCAATTATTATCAAGTACTCACACTCCATACCTTGTTTTTTGTGCTGGAGGGAGTGGTGGTGATCTTGGTGTGGAGATATTTTCCATAGTTCTGTTGTCATGGCCAGTTCATGGCTTGGTTGGGTTTAGAGCTAGAAAAAGGAAAAGGTAACCAGATTGGTCTAGGAGTGGAAGCCTATGAAGACAGGTTTGTAATATTTGGGGCTGTTTGTTATTGTTGTAATGTGTCTACAAGATGACTCTGATTTTTGGGTGACCTGATCATAAGTTTTTTGTGGCAAGATTTATTCAGATGAGATTTGCCATTGCCTTTGTTCCAGGCTGAGAGAGTGTGATTTGCCCAAGATCACCTAGTGGCTTCCCAAGGCTGAGTGGGGATTTGAACCCTGGTCTCTGGGGTCATAGTCCAATGTCCAAAACACTGAGTCACACTGGCTTTCTATTTGAACCCTAATCTCCCAGAATTGTAGTCCAAAACTCCAACCACCATACCACACTGCCTCACTTGGAGCTGTTAGCTTAGGAAAAAATGAAAGTAAGGGAAGACATAACTGCTATTTATAAAATTATGCATCCCTCGTAATATTAGGATTCAGGGTCATCCACTGAAATTGAATGATTGGAGACTCAGAACACATAAAGTACACAATACATAGTTAAAATATGGAAATAACTGCCCCAAGGCTCTTATGCTTGCCAACCTGAATGGCTTTAAAAGGGGATTGGATAAATTTATGGAGGGTGGCTACATCAATGGCTACTAGTCAAGATGATTACATGTTAGTTCCAGGGAGCATATGCCTCTGTGTATCAAGTTCTTAGGGAGTCTGTGCATGAGGATGGACTTGTGCTCTTTTCCTTCTGGGGGGGGCCCTTCCCATAGGAAACTGGCTGGCCACTGCATGTTGGAATAAACTGGTCCTTGGTTTGATCCAACATGGCTGTCCTTACATTCTTAAAACTATGCAGTGATGGAAAATCAAAAATGTAGAAAAATATAGTGTATGCAGAAGCATAGTTTTGGGAAGAGTGAGAGACTCTTCCTGGTCAATACAGGGCAGCAAAAGGTGGACTTCTTTCTTCTTTCTGAGAGAAGCCCCATGTATAATAAATGAAAACAGAAGAGATTGTGTAAAAATGGGGAAAAAAAAAGCAGGGGACGAGCATCTCTTTAATTGGGTTCTGTAGAAATGTTGGTTCTCTTACTACTTCTGTTCTAGTTGATCATTACTGTCACTATAACTACAAAGCAAAACAAAATTTTAGAGAAAGACTATGGGGTTATGCATAATATATTAATACACCCTACAGTTTTCCTCTGACCATATCATGCTCAACTCAAAGGATTGTTAGCAACTGAAATGGCTGGGTGTCTGAACTAACCAATAAACCTATGGAGGAAGTATCCAAACTTTTTATATGATTGAAAAATAAGTATCAGGATATTGTATACAACAAAAATATATAATATCAATAAAGGCTTCAAGAGAAATAGTCTATATAATAATTTTAAAGTATATAACTACACATAGTATTCATACAATACTTAATATGTAGAACTCATATGATATACAGTCATCCCTTCACATTCACGGGGGTTAGGTTCCACGGACCCCCGCGAATGTGAAAAATCCACGAATATTGATTGCCCCCCCTCCCCCACCAAAGTGACCACGGGACCTCCGGAGGCCCCATAGTTGCTTTCCCCCACCTCCCCACTCCCTTCCTAGGCCTTCCCGGGGCCTCCGGAGACCCTCCTGAGGCCCCATGGATGCCTCCCCAGCCCTCCCCCTCCCACCCAAGCCCTCAACGGGGCCTCCGGAGAGTCTCTGGAGGCCCCGTGGTCACCTCCCCGGCCCTCTCCCACCCTGCCTCCCTCCCAAGGCCCTCACAGGGCCCCACGGAGGCCTCCCCCTTCCCCCCCAAGGCCTTTGCGGGGCCTCGCAAGGCCCGTGGAGGCCTCCATGGCCCTCCCCCCCAAGGCCTTCACGGGGCCTCGCAAGGCCCCATGGAGGCCTCCGCGGCCCTCCCCCTCCCTCCCAGGGCCTTCACGGGGCCTCCAGAGGGTCTCCGAAGGCCCCGTGGAGGCCTCCCCGGCCCTCCCCGCTCCCTCCCAGGGCCTTCACGGGGCCTCTGGAGGCCCCGTGTCGCGGTTTTGGGAGGGCAGGTGGGCCCTCCCTAAACCGCGAATAATCAAAACCGCAAATGCTGAGTTCACAAATGTGGAGGGGCAACTGTAATCTAAAAACCACAGAGCAGTTATAACAATTGAAAAGTATACAGTATCAGTAATTACATATACAGCATCACAGTAACATTGTATATTCTTCAAACGTTACATACAGAGAGGTAACCACAATGTTTTAGGTATGGTAATATGCAAAAATAGCGTGAGAAATCCTATACAGAATAAAGCAAAAACCTATCACTTCACATCCACTTGGATGATTGAAATGTAAAGGTAATAATCCTGTACTAAGTAAATAAAGATCCTGTTATTTCACAGTTAATAATTCTATATAGAGTGAGCAAAAATCTTATAGCTTAACAGAAATATAGAGATAATAATCCCATACTAAATTTTAAAAATTGTTGTTTTACAAATAATGACCCTGTATTAGGTAAATAGATATCCTGTAGCTTCACATACTACTACTTCAGGAGTCAAATGTAGGGTCGTTTTGGTGTCCCTTCCTCAGTGTGGCTGTGTATGAGAAAATTATTTGTGTGTATTATATTATATAAAATCACATATATATTCAGAAATAAACTAAAGATAAATTAATTAATATAAGTGGGTCTCACCTCAGTATTTTTACCCCTACAACAAGAAGGTTATCTTTTGATTATGTTGAATCCAAAAGGTGTATCTTGGACTCTATAATATGTAAAAATTATACACTGGTCAATAATGTTCTTACATTATTCTTACAAATTGTTAAGCGATAGCACCTGCACATCTACAGCACTTTTATAGTGTGCTAGGCACTTTCCAATGTGTGTTAGCTAATTGCTCCCACAAACCGGGTACTAATTTTATCAACCTACGAAAGGATGGAAAGCAGAGTGAACCTTGGAGACCTCTAGAATTGAACTTGTCCCTTTGTCAGTTAAATAGTCTCAATCAATATAGTATATAGTATAATATATAGTATATATTATTTTTATTATACAGGTCAACCCCCATATCTGCGGGGTTATGTTCCAAGACTTCTCACGGATACCTGAAACTGTGGATAATAGGGAACCCTGTTATTTTCAATGAGACGAACACCAGAAGTTGACCACACAGTCTCATTGGGAGACCTAGAAATGCCTAAAGGGAACATATTTTTTCAGACATGGATAAGCGAAACCATGGATACCAAATCCATGGATATGGGGGTTGACCTGTATTGTAGTTGCATTTAGCTTTACATCATAGAGAAATTGGTGCCTTCAGACCAAATGGTTTTTGCAATTTTTCAAATTAAAACCTTCTTCTCATATCATTGTTTGATCTTATGCCGGTGTTCCATACCTTCCCTATAATCTTTTTTATTTTATTTTTATTTATTTATTTATAACCCGCTTTTCAGCTACAAGGCTATCAGAGTGGCTTACAAATTGTTTTAAGCAATAGCAATTTACACATCTACACTGCATTAAACAGTTTCCAATGTGTGTTAGCTAATTGCCCCCACAAGCTGGGTACTCAATTTACTGACCTACGGAAGGATGGAAGGCTGAGTGAACCTTGGAGCCCGCTGGAATCGAACTTGCAACATGGTGACTTGCAGTACTGGCATTTAACCACTGTGCCACCAGGGCTTCTTGCACTTTCACTAGAGAAAAGCACAAAAACAAACAAAAACAAACTGGACATGCATTGAATAGAAGCTGCAGCTATTTTTATCTTTGTTTCTTCATAACACTTGTAATAATCATTGCACATGGACTGATCCCTCCTTTTTTGCAGTAGGAGCAACTAAATAAGGCAGGCACCTTCTATCCATAGTGGGGTTTTTTTGTTGTTGTTTTTTTGGTGACTTCTTAGCTTAGCAAGAGGCAGCACTCTAGCTTGTTATCTCCCCTGATGATTTGTTGTAAGGTTGCTTCTCTGGCTTATTGGAGTTTACCTATTTCTGTTACAAGTGTAAATGACCAGTCAGCATACACATACATGCTGGCTAATCTTCAAGAACCTAGGATTCTTTAGAATTCTATGTAACTTGTTATTAAGCTTGAATGAATCTTATGTGAACCAGGCTAATAAAGGTCACTTAGGCAACATGATGACCTGGGCCAATAAAAGTCAGTGGAAGCAGGTGTCAATTACTGAGGTCCACCAATCCAGACAAGGGCCCAAGTGTTGCCTGTTTTGGTCTTTTTCAGTAGAATCATTATTTTTTCATTGTTTTTAACATCCAGTGTAAAACTGGTGAATTTCAAAGATAATATGATATACAAAATTCTGTATTGCAAAATACTTAAGATTTTTATTTTTATCTTGCTGCAAGGGAAAGCAGGTCTGGGGCCCAAGTGAGGGAAAGGAAGTCATGGGTGGTGCACAAAGGGACACAGTACCACCCATGATTGGGAGAAAGGGAATGAGTGAGGTAGGCAGTTGGGAAAAACCACAGGTAAAATGCAAAACCCCTGATGACAATGGCAATGCTGGAAACAGACCTGGGGTAATCAATCCACTGTGGCCTCAGCTGCCCAGAGAAGGAGAAGCACCACCATCATTAGTACCTCCACCTCCATGGCTTGGGCAAGTCGCTCTTCCAATCCTTCAGGAACTTTTCTGCCTCCAAGAGCAGTTCTGAATATCTACTGGCTGGACCAAATTGGCCACTGAGGGGTACATGGCATGCCCTCTACAGCTTCTAGGTGTGGGTCAAAGAGTGAAGTTGGAGAGGGTGTGGATGGCAGTGACTGTGTGGTCCACCCTTCTCACAAAGACATGAGGGACCTTGAGGGAACAAGTGTATTTCCAGGGCCTGAAAATTGCTTTTTTCTCTTTGGGCTCAAACTCACTCTCATCAACTCGGATGATGACATAACAATACCACATGGTCAGATCTGGGGGTGTGATGACAACATTGGACTAATTCAGACTGAGGACAGTGCATCCTCCACTCATTCATTCTGAATTGGAAAATGGTTTTGTCCCTGTTTGAATCCATTCTGGAAAATTGCCAGTTTTCTTAATGAATGGGTATTTGCGAAAAGTTTTGGTCCATCCCTTGTAACGTTTAGATGGATGTCTTCAAAACTACACAATATATAAGATGAATAATGTTATTCAGGTAAATGACGGGGAAAATGGCTTGAACATATAATTAATATGTTTTCACCTTTATCTGGAGGGGTTACCATAATGACCAGTCATAACAGCAACATGGTTTTAAAAAGGAGTTTTTAAATGACAGGAAATAATATTCCATGTGTTGGCACCAAATTAGGATTGTTGATCCTATTTTTGTAAGGACAGTAAATTCAATTCTTTTTGACCTTTTTGTTAAGCAAGTTAAAGAGCTGGCTCTTTTTTCTTCTTCTGGGCACTAATTAATTCTTGTGTTAATTTTCACTTTGGGCAAGCAAGTGACAGTGTACTTTGTTAAGCTTTGTAGGTTAAAGGTATATTTAACTGATAGGCATCCAGCTATTCATTTATCTTCTCATTGTCCAGTGCCTTGCACAAAAGACTCAATCACTCTGTGTGATGAACATACACAGATGCTGCTTTGGAGGGCAGTCTCAATCCAGCTTCCATAGCTTTGGGTAGAAACTTCTTGCAATTTTGTCCCCATGTTTCTTTCTTATTTCTCCCTGTACACTTAGAGCTATCAGGAAAGATCAAACTGCATGTCTTGCTGTAGAATCAAGACCCATGATCAGAAAAATCAATGGCCAAATTTTTGTACTATCCTTAAGGACTACATGTATGTGTCTTCATCTTAAAACAACAACAACAACAACAACAAGACTGGGGGATAGAGAAAACCTTCAGAGAGAATATAGAAGCCTAGAAAAAGTAGGGAAGGCTGAGAATTTTATTTTGCTTAATTTTTTAATTTCTTCTTGTTGTGTGCCTTCAAGTTGTTTCTGACTTATGGTGACCCTAAGGTCATAGGGCTTTCTGAGGCTGAGAGTGTGTGACTTGCCCAAGGTCACCTAGTGGGTTTTCATTGCTGAAAGGGGGGTTTGAACCCTGATCTCCAGAGTCGTAGTGCAACACTCAAACCACTATGCCATGCTGGTGAAATATATTAATGATATGGAAAGAACTTGAGATTTTAAAAATGTGAAAGTGAGAGAAAATCAAACCGGCTGATTCATTCATCTAGGGAGAGGGCTGCAAGTGCTTAACTCAGAAAAGTCTGTTTTTCAGTTTCTGTGTATTCAACCATTTTAATGCAATAATTAGAATCAGGTACCTTAATACCTCCTTGAGCAAACTCCACCCCACAACTTTTAGGCAGTTTCCAAATTCCTAGACCATGCTACTGTAGCCATTTACCAGTCAGGAAGGGAGGGTAAGAGGCATCCAGACAACACCTAGTTGTAGTTCTGCAGCTGGGAGATGAGAATTGGCCACATGCTGGCCCATTTAAATAGTGAAAATACCCCTCATGGAATTTGCTGAGAATCCTACCTGTTTAAACTGGATCCAGTGCCAATCCACACTATTCAGAAGGAGGGGGCCCCAAATGGCAAAAACAGGGTAAAACCCTTCACGATTTCCCTGTACTTTTTGAAAAACTGCAAGGGGAGTGCGCATTCCTGCTCATTTGGACTATTGAACAACAAAAAATTTGAAGGGAAACACAAAGCTGATTGACTGGTAGAGAGCAGGGTTGGGGCTTGCCAGGAGGGCAAATGCCCGCTGCTGCCATGTTGGATTTTCGCCTTAGCGATCACTCACTAAGGCGATAAAGCAGGATGAATATTTTCTGTTTTGCTATCCTATAAAGTTGGAAAATCACTCTTTAATTGTAAAGACAACTTTTAAAAACTTTAAAAAAACAAACAAAACTGGCGGCGGTGAAGAACTAACACGAGTAAATGACTCATGGCTGGCATCAGGAATGTGAGGCTTATGGGGGCTTCCGAGGCCAGAAAAACCATTTAGACATGTCACTGCTGCTGCAAGATGCCAATACTATGAGGTACTTTGGATTTTTTTCCCCTCATGTAGATGGGCACAGCCTGGGTGTCTCCTAGCTTCTTTCCAAACTACAAGCTCCATTAATTTCATAGGATGGACTCATGGCAGTTAAAGTGGAACAATAGTCCTATAATTGTGTGAATGGGTTCTGGTCTTCCAGAGACAGCTTAGAATCAAGGGATGCTTCCAGACTACAGATCTGCTCTGTTAAAATGGGCTGCTCAATAGAATCAATTAAAATCCCTTTTATCATGTTACTGCCATGGAACAAACTATCACTGACATGGCGTTGTTGGCCTTTGTGGCTCACTAGTTTATAAGACATATGTCATGTATAAAAAATTACATCTGTGGTCCCTGGAATAAAAATTGCTATGGAATCGTGGCTGTTTGTTTACCCACGTGAGAGAGATAGGCTGCTAAACTCCAGGTGATTTGGGAAGCCAATATTTAAATAGGTTTTATAATTTAAATGAATGGCCTCATCATGTCTCATTGCCATATGAGATTTAAGAATGGAGAGGGCGAAAGGTCACCTATAACTTCCAATTACCATTTTCTTGAAAACTCAAACTGACATATACCAGGCATTGTCACCTGGTGATGTGCCTAACAGCGAGACATGACCATTATCCCCACTATTGAACAAATGTAGGAAAGGGTTGCTGAGCCAATGGTTATATATGAAGAATGTCCCCTCATGACTCTGAAGGCAAGTCACCTGAGGAGATCACTTGCTATTTGGCCCTCAACCCAACTTGTATTATATTTGTGCTGTAGTAGGGATTTCTTTTTCCATCAACCTCCTGATTATAAAAGGGGACTCCAAAATTCACATGTGAACAGCAACTGTTTGTCCTCCTCCAAGTACATTGTGGAGCTGAGCCAGTAGCAGGGAGTCACTTACTTACTGTCCATGCCGGCTGTTGTGTACTGATTAGGAATTGGATAGCAGCTCTGTGAATGTGATGCTGCCCAGCTTCCAGAAGTCAGTCATGTGAGATGGGGCATCAGGAAATGGGAGCTGACAGTTATATCACCGCCACTCTGAGAAGAAATGGCTGTTTAAAAAAAGAAAGGCATCTGTGCAGCATGACTGACTGTCCCTCCACCACCCCACCCCCTGCACTCATCTGCATATGCTGGGATTAAAAGTCACACAGCAATAAAGATGCCACTCTCCAGGCAACACCTATACGTCATGCATGTGATGATAGGTCATGGATTTTCTGCCTCTTACAGTTTTATCCTTCAGCATAGACCAGTCACAAAAAAGGGAAAGGGGCCATGGCAGGCATAACAACGCCCAGGAGCCAAAGCGATTTGCAGAAATCCTTTGCCTCCTGTTCTGCTAAGCAGTTGCTTTACTTCATGTTTTGTGTATGATTACCCACCATATGCATTTCTTCTTTAAACCCCCCCAAACACAACAAAAACCAAACCCACACCTTTCCAGTGCCTGTTGTTCAGTTATTTTGCAAAACTCCATCATTCAAATTGAAGAGTTTTAAAATGGAACATTTTAACTAAAATCCTTACTTCAATATATAACAAATATATACGTATATATATATCCAGTTCCCAATATATTTTTTCCAGTTTGTTTCTCTTTCCTTTCTATCCTTCATATCTAAAGAAAAGATTTAAATTTACCAAATTTAAAATATTCCCAGTTGGGGAGAGGGGAAGACATTTGGGATTTACTCTGGGAAAATGTGGGTGGGGTTGTCTGTTTGCTATGAACCAAAGATTGTTCTGATTTCCTAGGCTATCAGCAAGACTCTTCTCCATTGCAATATGGAGATTTCAGAAATACACTCTGGGTATATCTACACTACATAGTTATATCAGTTTAATACCACTTTAACTGTCATGTTTCCATTCCGTGGAATCCTTTGGTTTGGTGAAGAACTTAGACAAACATTATAACTCTAGTAGAGAATTCTAAGTACTTCAGCAGTCTACAGATCCTAGGATTCCACTGATTGACAGTTAAAGTGGAATGAAACTAATCAAATGCTGCAGTACAGATCCACATTCTCTCTGGAAGCCCTTCACTAATCTATTTTGCGGGTGGCTATACTCTGCAGTGACAGTTCTCAAAGGCATTGTTTTCTTTTCCCTCAGGTATAGGGGACTGCCTACTAATAACCTCTTGCTCAAAGGTCCACAGAAACACTGTGCAGCCTTCTAGTTATATGTAACACCTGGCTTTGAATCAGATTTAAAGGTTAGGTTCAGTGTTTAGCGCAGCCTTTTTCAACCTTTTTACCCTGGTGGAACCCTTGAAACAATTTTTCAGGTCTCAGGGAACCCCTGCCTAAAACTTATTATACCTACAGCTTTTAAAAAATAGTTTATTTTTTTTCAGTCTCAATATCTCACGGAACCCCTAGCAACCTCTTGGGGAACCCTAGGGTTCCAGGGAACCCTGGTTGAGAAACACTGGTTGGTGGTTATGCTCCTTCTTTTATACAGTAGGACCCCCATATCCACTGATTCTTTATCCACTGATTCAGTTATCCACAGGACACAAAACAGCACACCTACCATAGAGTCTTCCTAGAAAATGTGTCCTCTCTTGCCATTTTCTAGGTCCTCCAAGGCAACTCTATGGTATTTTAAACTGGAAGTCCCATTGTTTTCAATGTTGTTTGCTATTATCCACGGTTTTCGGTATCCACGCCTCCCCAGGACCAATCCCCAGCAGATAAGGGGATCCTACTGTACTTGGTTCTGGTCCCTCACTTACTTTGCCAAGATGGCTCTCAATCAATCAATCAATCAATCACAGAGCCAGTAGGTAGCAGTAGGAGTCTCTGGTCATCCTCCAATAACTTCAGACTGCCTTTGGAAGTCTTCCAATACCTGATCGAACCAATAGGGAACATGAAAGCACAATTTGAGCTGGTAAGTTTCTGTTTCATTGTAATTTGGGATTTCAGGGCATGGGGTTATTGAAGGAGCCCTCAGCACTGGTGTTATATTCTCTGTACTTATCTTAATATGCAGTCAGTAGGATCTGCCCTCCTTATTAAGCAGCATTGGCACCTGAATTTGTTGACTTTCAGCTCACTTCCTGATATAAAAAAGTCCTGGGCCTAAAATGGACCAGAGGGGACCTAAAGCGTAGTAAAAAATGCGGCCCTGCCTCCTAAAGGGGATTTGGAGGCATTTGGGATGAAAAACTGTTTGTTTGTTTGTTTGTAGGGGGTGCAGAAAAGGTGTGTGGCCAACCAGTGTCTCCTGGGAGGCAACTGGCTCCCTAACAGTTGCCCATGCCTGTACTGGATGGTGCTGTTGGTTTAGATCAGAATATAGTAGTTAAGGCATTCTAAGTACCAGCAGCATTAGGTACTGACAAAATGTTAATGTCTAGATCAGCAATGGGAAATACAGTACTGTATGTCATCCTCCCTTTTCATGGGACTTGTGGGGCAATATGGTTTTGTTTTGTTTTTTTAAATGTACACGTCTTGTGATTTAGATTACAACCATAAATGCTTAAATGTTACTCTCACAAACTGGTTTCAGTAGAACAGTGTAAGTTATACTTTTACAATATATAAATGATAGTGCTTTGCTATTAGAATTGTTATAGCTGTATTGTGTAAAGCTTAATAGGCCATTTAGATGGGATTTTCTTTTGCCAAGTGATTTGCATTACAATGTGACAGAAGCTGGCATTTGGTGAATTTCCTAGCAAGAGAGGTAGATGGCGCTAGAGGATGTCCAGGTTTTGCACCAGGCATATACTGTACTGACTGCAAATTCTGGAGAGATCCCTGTTCCACCATGTGAATGTCAATATACCAGGCCCTGCTATCCACCTGAGATTACAGATTAATTAGGTCCTGTGGAGTATAGGATGAGGCTACTTGGTATTATATGCTGTCATATGGTACTTTTAGCAGTGGCTAAGTAAGAATGACATTAGAATTTTCCACACCAGAAAATCAGATGAAAAAGCTGCATAGAGTAGTGTGTACATTTCATTAAAAAAATCTCTCTGCATTTCATTTACAAAATGAAGTATGTATATGTATATATATATGTGTGTGTATACTATATATAAAAAAGTTTTAAATTCTAGCAGATATATAAAAAGTTTTATATATAAAACTTTCATTATATAAAAAACGTTTTAAATTCTAGCAGATTCTAGTAAGACAACAAGTGAAAACCACAGTGCAGGAGGAGGTTATATAGAGAGGCATTCAAAGCCAAAAAAAGTACCTCAGAATAGAATAAATACAGCCATATTTATGATTTAACTTTGTTATGACAATAAAAGGTGAGGGTGGGGGCTACGGATGTTGTTCCTTGAAGTCGCTGAAGGAAGGAAGATTATACAAATATGATGGATTTCTTATGGATATTTTGTGGCAAAAGTTTAGGATAGCACCTAGTTTCTGAATGCTGATATGAGGAACAACAATCATTAGCATTTTTGGTATCAGTTTCTACAAATCTACTTCACTTCCCATCCCATTCTACCTGGCACCACAGTATTACTGTATTAGATGCTGTTTCCATATATTCACTTGCAAATGCATTGCAGCAAATACCATCTTAATGCAAAATTTAGTACATAGATCACTTACAGATTCCTTTTGTTTGATACGAAAGAAGAAAAGAAAATGATACTCTGAATCTCTTTCACGTTGAGATCTATTATCACTTTATTAAATTCAAATTTATTGCTGAATTTCTAGCCAAAAAAAAAAAAAAAATAGCTGTTAGCACACTATAAAATAAAGCATAAATTTGACTTCACTGAATCAAAGACATTATTAAAGGGAGAAAAATGACTTAATGGTCTGTCCAGCCTCATAAATCTTATTATTCATATAAAACAAGATGACAAAATTTATGTCCACTAAACCATAGTATTAATGCAGTCACGGTGGCTGGTAGTCAAAACAATTTCTTTAGTAATCTGATGTTTAAAAATTATGAGGGCCTATATAAGGCGATGTCTAGAAGGTAATATTTACAGAGAAATGTTTTGCATAGAATAGAACTTCTGAAAGCCAGATGCCTGGAGACTCTTGCAATTGTATTTTGCTACCATGCTTCATGGATGCCAAGCACACTCTTTTGCTCCAAGGGCTTCTTTCTGCATAATACAGTGATCTACAAAGTCTACATCAGCATGTTTCCTACATTTATTGACCGTGGAGTCTCCACCAAGTGAATAGAATTCACTTGTCCTTTTAAAAGGCAAACTTTTTGGCCTGGAACAGAGGAAGCCAAGCCAATGTTGCCATACTTCCTTCATTCACTTCCATGTTTGTGTATGTCTATCAAGACAAGACATGAAGGGAAGAGCAGCTGCTTGCTCACACAGCTCTTGGAAACATTACTTTTGGGGGGTACATGTCCCAGAATTTCCAAGCCACTTAGGGACCACTGACTACATATTTCTCAGGGCAGGGGGGGATACAAAAATAGTTCTGATGACAAAACTGGTTGTTGTGGCAGTGATGAGAAGACTAAGTGGAGGCTTTGCCATTATCATGGAAGCAAGCACTGAAATGATGTTGCAAAAATGGAGACTTTTGAAGTGGGATATCTTCTTTGAACACATCAAGGAAAATAACAAACATGTAGAAATGCAAGGAGTCAAGGGAGGGGAATCTGACTTCAACATTACTGAAAAACTAAAATGTGGGACCAAATGATTGTGACTGATTTTTCTAGCAGCTTCCCAAATCCTCTAAACAACCACCGTTGGACTCAGAACTGGTGGTTTACATGGAGGATGCTAACTCCACGTTCAGTGGTAAGAGTGCATACTGAGCATGCAGAAGCTCCCAGGTTCAATTCCTGGTATCTCCAGCTAGGAAAGAATCCTGCCTAGAACACTGGAGAGCTGCTGCTAATCAGTGTATGCAGTACTGAGCTAGATGGACCATAGGTCTGGCTCAGTAAAAGGCAGCTCCCTGTGTCCCAATGTGAGACACAAAAAAGGTAAGTAAATTGCTCAGAGGCTGGCTATGCCATGCATGACAACAAATTTTCTTGCTGGATGTGCAAAAGCAACACAGCACTCTCAGAGTAAATGAGGTAATGCAGGGCTCCAACAAAAGAGGACTCTGACCCAGAAATGAGAGCTAGACACCAAAGTAGAAGGGCATTCTTAGAAGAGGATGACAATGAATGATTTTGTGCCAGTTCTACAGTTGAACTGGAACCCACCAATCTATTGGGCATCCTTGCAAAAGGAAACATGAAAAAACTGGTCCCCAACTAAGAGTCAGTTATATTCACAGGAAAGAGAATAGATAGCTTTGAGGTTATATTCAGGGTGGGCAGAACAAAAGGATTGATAGTTTGATATAAGGGAATGAAAACAACCCTCTGGAAGGTTCCTAGCCACGTGAGTGAACATGCAAATGTGTGGTGTCTCAGAGTACTGTATTACTGGATAAGCGGAGATATGCTTGTACAGATATGCGAACTATAGAAATTTTTTTAATTTTTTTTTTTTAAAATAACACCACAACAGAGTCCTGTCCACTGGAAGCCCCACCCCTGGCTTTGCACCGAAGCCAATCCGCGGGCACCACACAGCCTATAATCCAGGTTTCCCCTTGAAATGCAGCTCAAACCATGATTATTTTAGACCTGGATTTTCCTGCAGAAACCCTGATGAAGATATGAATCATTACAAACGTTGAGTGACAACTGCAGTGCAACTACAGGCTTTTTTGCCTGTGTAGACAAGCCATAAGATATACAAAAGTGGGTGCCCAGGATAGTATTCCAGCTAGCTGATCCATCCTGCAGGGGACCAGATTAGGGAGTGAGTGAGAATGAATCCCAAACACTTACCCAGGACTGTGAGAGAGATACAAACAGGAGCAATCCCTGGAGAGTTTCTCTGTGTGTATGTATTTGTGTGGACATGTCACCTGGTGGAAATAGAGCAAGTTGCTTCTGAGCAGAGGGAGAGTGCCTTTTCTTCTCCACTTTAGCCAGCTCAGCCTGCAGGCATACTTGAAATAACCATTCAGGAATTCAAAACTCCATGCCCCCCTTTGGCTGACACCTCCTTCAATTATGTGTGATTTGCTTCTTTTTTTAAAAAAAAGAACAAAAAAATATGCAGGGAAAAAAGGCAGCCTCTGATTTGTGTCACAAAATCTTTCATTTACATTTCTCAGGCGTACTCAAGGAGATGGACAAATTCACCCCCAACATTTATACAACCCCACAAATGCTGCTGATAAAGGGAGAAAAAGCTCTCTGCTCAGCCCTAATTTTTACTGTTTATGGATGCTAGACAATTGCGGGCTGAGCGACCAGGTCCTCCCCCCCCCCATTTCGGACCCACCTGCCTGACTCAATAACAGATACAAGATACATGCACAAAAGTTTATTGATACAAAAGAGAAAACAAGTACAGGTGAAGAAGGTGTTGGAAAAAATGGCCACAGCTTTCTGTTATGGTGATAGATGCTGCGGTTGGACAAGGCATGGGTTAAGTCTACCTGCCGCTAAGCCGACTTAGCGGAACCCATACCGCCTGTCAGCTCTCCTGACTGACATGGCGGAAAATAGGCCACGTGACCCGAAGCACGTGACCGGAAGTGCCAGATCCGACGGCCAGATCGCGAGATCTGCCCCGGGACCTGTTCACGTGCTCTGTTCTACTCCCAAGAGTGGGGTCTCCTAGATATGGGCCTGATGAGGCCTAAACCTGGCCTGCTGTATCCCCCAAACTGGAGACCCCTGTCCCGAAGGATGGGAACTTACCCATGCCTATTGCCCAGCCTAGAAAGCTGTGACAAAGTAACACAGTAGTAACAAAGTAACAAAGAGGTAAATACAGGCTCATCTTACTAATACAGTTTTCCCTCCACATTTGCGAACTCGACATTCGCGGTTTTGATTATTTGCGGTTTTGGGAGGGCCCCCCCAGGCCCCCCAAAAACTGCGACACAGGGCCTCTGGAGGCCCCGTGAAAATGCTGGAAGGGAGCGGGGAGGGCCGGGGAGGCCTCCACAGGGCCTTCGGAGATCTCCGGAGGCCCCATGAAGGCCCTGAGAGGGAGGGGGAGGGCCGCGGAGGCCTTCACGGAGCCTTCCCAGGGAGCGAGGGGGGAGGCCCGGGGAGGCCTTCACGGAGCCTTGGAAGGCCCCGTGAAGGCCTGGGGAGGGAGGGGGAGGGCTGCGGGGGCCTTCACAGAGCCTTGGAAGGCTCCGTGAAGGCCCCAGGGAGGGAGGAGGAGGGCCGCGGAGGCCTCCACAGGGCCTTGGGAGGGTCTCCGGAGGCCCCGTGAAGGTCTTGGGAGGGAGTGGGGAGTCCGCTTGGGCGGGGGAAGGTGGGGCAATCAATATTCGTGGTTTTTTGACATTCGCGGGGGTCCGTGGAACCTAACCCCCGCGAATGTGAAGGG
Organism: Gambelia wislizenii; assembly: GCA_030847615.1. NCBI lineage: Eukaryota > Metazoa > Chordata > Lepidosauria > Squamata > Crotaphytidae > Gambelia > Gambelia wislizenii. The sequence continues at coordinate 60,928,366 of JAUMIR010000006.1, forward strand.
ACAAATGTACAGAGATAAAACCTAACTGAGGGAGGGTGGGTGGGTCTTCAGCTCGAGGCGAGCCAACTGGCAGGGTCCGGCGAGGAGCCGGGATAAATCCCCGGCCGCTGGACCCAAAAAGAGACTGGCTCTGCCCCTCAGCCAATCAGCAGCCCGGAGGCTCGGGCTGCCCCTATTGGCTGAGGTGTGCCCTGCTTGGCCAATCAGAGAAGGGGGGCCCTTCTCTGATTGGTCCGTTTTCGATCCCCTTCCCAGGGCGCAGAAGCGTGCCGGGAAGGGGATGCCCAGAGGCAGGCATGGCTGCGCCCATGCCTGCCGCGTGTCCGATGAGGGCCGGGAAGGACTCCAGCTGCAAAGCGGCTGCGGGGTAAATCCCGGCAGCCTAATAATGGTCAAATCTTCACATAGTGACTGGCAAGATCACAGTGGTTATTGCAAAACTGCAAAGGCAGACCAAAATATAAATATAATATTTGGTTAGGAGTTGATGACCAGATTTTTCATAGTGATGCTATGACCAGCCATATGGAAACATTAAGATCACTGTGTCCTATCAGCCCTTTTTGTGCAAGTGTTAAATGGGTGTCTGACACTTGAGTAGTTGTGTGCCAAGCTGTGGCTTGCAAAGTAGTAACGGTGTGCAGTGAAGCAACACACACAAACAAATAAACAAGGTCTCTGAAGGAATACAGGTTTCTCTGTTTCAGAGATTCACCTGCTGGCAACGCTGATCCTGCCTAAGGGAAAGAAGGCTAGGATGGCTGGGTAAATCCCAGGGAACTAGGACTTGGAAAATTATGCAGGGGGTTCACTAAGCAGTCCTACCTGACAGGGAGACAGGGAGGGAGCCACAAATGAGTGCTCTATAAGCATGATTTAAACCAAAGGGAAGAGAAAACATGTGAAATAGCCCTCATCAAGGCTGTTTCTTACATGTTTGACTTCTTTCATGGTAGGAAACTGCAAGGTAAGTTTCACATATGAGGAATGATCCACCGTAATGGGCACAATTGCTTATGCTATGACAGTACACTTTCAGGATGATGGGGCTGAACTTATTATCTTATATGGACATTATACTTAAGCAGAACATTCCTTATATATGAAGCAGACCATAAGGAAATGGAATAATGTAGATTTGTAACATGTTGCTCTTCTTTCAGGGAGCTCAGATAGAAATGTAAACTAAATTCTGGACCAGGACCTGGCTTGGAGAATGATGGTGAGTGCGATGGGGAAATGGGAATAATGTTAGCCTTGTCTTGTGTGTAATGGATCATGCAGTGCAGTATGCTTGAGTGGGGCAAGGGAGCAAGCTTCATTGAATCATATTTCAGTCCCTCCAGGATTGTGTTAGGAGCAATAGTGAACACAGTGAGAATGCGGACAGTCTATACTTGAGACTGAGTGATAAGCAGTGGGCTCCATGTCTATTGAGCCATGTATTCAATAAGTCCGTTGTTATTGTTGTTGTTGTTGACTGATGTCAGGTTGACTTATGGCAACCCTTTGAATGAGAGACCCCCAACTCACCTTGTCATCAACAGCCTTGCTTAGGTCTTGCAGATTTAGGGCTGTGGCTTCCTTGACTGAGAGCCTGTCGATACGAGGTGGTGGTGGGGAATGGAGTACCTCACAATAATGGCATTTCGCAGCAGCAGCAACTTGTCTTGATGGTGTTTTTTGCCCCAGAAGCACCCATAAGCTTTGCATGCCAGATGGCGGCCACAAGTGATTTACTCACATTAGTACTCCACCATCACTGACCTTTTTTTTTTTTTTTAATTTTCACAGGTCTTAGTCTGCAATATTACATAGAAATTATTACATTCACCATTTTATTCCTTTACAATGTCTTAAACATTCAACCCTTTCAGTCACTTCCCTTACTCCCCTCCATCTACCTCCCATCGCAATCTCCCCACCCACCCCATATCCCCATCACCCTTCTTCCACTTCTTCCTTCCTTTCTTTCTTTACTTCTCTTTCTCCCTTCCTCACCTTTAATTATCTTCCATTTCTTCACACTTCCTCATACCCTCACACATACCTTCTCCTTTCTTTCTATCTTGTCTTACCCCTCTCACATTCTCACCTTCCTTCAGCCAACCTACCACTTCCTTCACTTCATGAACAAAAAACATCACTGAACTAAAAAAAACAACAACACATTGTCTAAGGTGCACTGGAATGATAGAGCAATTTTCCGAGCAAAGGACAGTCAACCCCCTCAACACCCCATTTTATCACCTTAATGAGTGATCGATAAGGCGAAAATTCAACATGGTGGCAGCAGATGTTTGCCCTGTTAGCAAGCCCCTCCCCACTCACCCGGCCAATCAGGTTTGCACATCCACTTGTATGGGAAAGTGATCCAAAGCAAATTGCTTGTCCTAACAAGGAGAAACGTGTACTCCCTCACTGTTTTTTTTTTTTTAAATGGGAAAAGCTGCAAAGGCTTTTCCAGCATTGTTTTTGCCATTTTGGACCCCCCTCCTTCCAAATACTGTGGATTGATGTGGGACCCCATTTAGACAGGTTGTATTCCGGTGAATTCTATGAGGGTTCCCCCACCTACTGTTTAGACAACCCCTGAGTCTATCCATGTACCATGTGTTCTTCTTCTTTTCCTACTGCCTTCCACCCTGCCAAGCATTATTGTTTTTTCTAGTGATTCATTTAATTCTTCAAAGTATAATCCAGCTTTGTGCATGATAGATTCAGTGTACAAGTTAACCAAATAGGATAACATGCAGCCTTGCCTGACCCCTTTGCCAGTTGGAAACCATTCTGTTTCTCTGTACTCTGAACTGTGGCCTCTTGTCCTTAGTACAGGTTATTCATTAGGATAATCAGATGTTGTGGTACACCCATTTCTTTAAGAGTTTTTCATGATTTAAACAAAGGGGTTCCTATTATCTATAAAATGCAGGCTGGTTTTCTTCTAAAATTCTTTGGTATTTTCCATTAGCTAGCATATGTTTGCAATATCATCCTTCATGCCTCTTCCTCTTCTGAAGCCAGCTTGGACATCTGGCATATATGGTAAAAGTATTGTAGAATTTTGAGCATCAGTTTGCTTGCATAGGAGATTAATAAAATGGTCCTGTGGTTACCGCAACCCCTGGTGTCCCTTTTCTTGGAAATTGGAATGTATATGGAGTATTTCCAATCTGTGGGAATTCTTCCCCCTCCCATATTTGTTGACAGATTTTAATTAGAATTTGAGTGGATTCTGTCCAGCTCTATTGGTATGCCACCTGTTCCTGGTTATTTATTTCTCCTAAGTGCTTTTAGTGCAGCTTCCACTTCACTTTCTAAAATTGTGGGATCATCTGCAAATGCTTCTTCCTTGAATGAATCTGTCATATTTTCATCTTTTCAACATAGTTTTTCAGTGTATTGATTCCACTGGCTTTTCATTTCTTCTTGATCATGCAGTATGTTCCTCTGTTGGCCATAGAGCACCCCCACTCTTGTTTCAAATTTCCCTTTGATTTCTTAGATCTTGTGAAAGAGGTCTCTTATTCTACATTTTTGTTGCCATCTTCTATTTCTTTGCATTAATTGTTATAGTAGTCCTCTTTGTTCCTGCACAGAAGTTGATGAACAGTGTGTTCAGGGTTCTGAAACTATTTTTGTCCCCTTTTACTTCTGCTTTTTGTCTCTCTTTAACTGCTTGAAGAGTTTCATCTGTCATCCTGTGAAGCTTTTCTTTTCTTTTCTTTGTTTTGGATATCTTTTTGCATTCTTTCCTCATAATGTCCCTGGATTCAGCCAAAAGTTCTTCTGGCTCCTGATTAATTAACCTTAATAGTGCAAATCTTTTTTTTTTTTTACATTATCTTTAAATTCTACAGGGATGTTCTTCAGATTATATTTAGGCACAATGATTGGCACAATGATTTTCTTTAGCTTTACTCTAATTTTTGATATTAGCACTTATCTGTGCTGCAATCTGTCCTGGTCTTATTTTTGCAGAGAGAATGGAGCTTTTCCATCTTCTCCTTCCAATTAGGTAGTCTTCCTGATTTCTCTATTGACCATCCAATGAGATCCATGCATGCAGTCACATCTTTGGTTGTCTGAATAATGTGTTTGTAATGGACAAACTGTTAGCTTCACAAAATTCCATCAGTCACTCTCCTGCTTCGATTCTTCTTTTTAAAAAACAAAGGGTTTTCTTTCATATAAAATGTCATACAATAGGAATATAGGGGGGAAAAGGAAACATAAAACATAAAATTACAAAAGAATTACTAATAGACACACACCACCAAAAATGAGGAAAAAATGAAATGGTAACTTCTGTTCTTCCTGATAGTTATAAGTGATAGAATGTTTTATTTTCTCTATCACAAAACATCTTTTATTAATCTTTACCAGCCTGCACCACAGGACGAGCACCACCATCCCCACATTGCCGTCGGCAATTGTCTGCTTAAGTCCGTTCAGCAGTTCACCTACCTGGGAAGCATCATCTCCTCAGATGCCAAGATTGACAAAGAGATCGATCACAGATTAGCAAAGGCACATAGCGCATTTGGAAGACTTTACAAAAGAGTCTGGAGTAATAAACACCTGAGGCGAAACACAAAAATCAGTGTGCATAGAGCCATTGTACTGTCTATTCTCCTTTATGGGTCTGAAACATGGGTGAGCTATCGCCACCACTTACAACTCCTCGAACGCTTTCATCAGCGCTGTTTACGCACAATCCTAAATATACACTGGACTGACTATGTGACGAATGTTGCTGTTCTTGAGCAAGCAGGGCTCACCAGCATTGAGGCCATGATATTAAGAACACAGCTGCGCTGGGCAGGGCATGTGTCTAGGATGGAGGACCATCACCTCCCCAAAATAGTACTCTACGGTGAACTCACCACAGGTCAGCGTAAGAGGGGCGCTCCAAAAAAGCGATACAAGGACTCCCTGAAACAACATCTCAGGCTTGGCCAAATTTATCACCAACAATGGTCCGCCCTGGCCTCACATCGGGAGGCATGGAGACACACTATCCACAATGCTGCAGCCTTATTTGAGAACTCACGCCGAACAAGTCTTGAAGAGAAACGGCAACGCAGAAAGAATCACAACCCGGTAACATCACCCGAGGAAACCTTCTGCTGTGCTTTCTGCAATTGGACTTGTCTATCTCGGATTGGCCTTTTTAGTCATCAGCGCGCTTGCAGAAAGCGTGGAATGAGTCCTTCCTGAATCTTTGTTTGCGAAGAAAAGCCAGAGAGATAACTTATTGAATCCTACAAATCTTCAAATCTCACCATTGAAAATTTCCCCTGTTTCTCCCACAAAAAGCTAAGGTAATGGCCATACGTCCATTTTGCAGAAATTAAAGTGTTGTGCAAAGGACTACAGTACTTTGTTTTATCTGTCCCAAATCTTCTTCCAGTCTGATGACTCAGACTTCTAGTATCAGAAAGAGGGATAAAATCTCTCTATTTGCTCCACACCACACATAATTTTAGAAATTTGGACCATGTTGCTCCATTTACTCACTGTTTTTTTCTACCCCCCCCCCAAAAAAACCCTTGTAACTTTGGCTCAGAAGGGAGTTCCATCAAGATTTACTCAAGATTAACTCAAGAAATAATAAAAAAATATAACAACAACAACAACAACACACCATCCATTAAACCTTCTCTCAGCAGCACTGGAGGGAGAGAGAAGACTTTTCTCCTGCTTCTTCCTGCAAGTTTGTGGCTGGAGCGGATTGAATGGTGGCCAGCGAGCCTTTGCCTTGGTTCCTGTCACATGGCTGCTGCATTGTGGGGAGGAGGTGGGCCAAGCAGTCTTCAAGCCTTTGTGGACCCCTTGTGAGGACATCGGGGGGCGGGGCTGAGGTTCTGCAGACCACAGGTTAAAAACCACTGATATACAGTATTCCACTTGATGCACCATAGATTTATACAAGGGTATTACAATACTGCCAGTTTTATTTTCTGTCCTTTTTCTAATAAATCTACCTTTAATGTTGCTTACTTCAGTCCCAGAACTTGGAACACTAGGTTTGAAAATAGATTTGATAATGTTAAGCATTCAAAATTGGTGAATTAATTCATTACCTCCAACACTAATAATACATTGATTTACTTGGATGAACTATTGCTAACCATGTAAAATCTTAAGTCACCAGGACAGATCAGGGAATTTACAAAGAATGGCATGGTGATTATCATTATTGACTCTAGAAACATATTTTGGTATTGGGCCCTTCAAAAGTGCTATTTTTGTCATTTTAGCCTTCCGCTAATCTGGAATTCTGTTTTAATGCTGACTTCTTGTATGTTCAAAACGGCTTCAGAGCAGGATACGGAGTTGAGACTGCTATGGTTGCCTCAGTGGATGATCTCCATCTTAACACTGACAAGGGGAGTGCATCCCTGTTGGTGCTTGTAGACCTCTTAGCAGTGTTCAATACTATTGACCATGGTATCCTTCTGCTGGCGGGGGGTGGGTGGGAATCGGAGGCACTGTGTTGCAATGGTTCTGGTCTTACCTCTCAGGCAGGTTCCAGATGGTGGTGCTTGGGGATAGCTGCTCCTCAAAACAGGAGCTGTTATATGGCATCGCACAAGGTGCCATTCTATCCCCAATGCTTTTTAACATCTACGCAAAACATCTGGGAGAGATAATCTGAAGGCATGGGGCAGGATGCTATCAATATGCTGATGACACCCAAATACAGTTGACTGAAAAAGAAAGTACACCCTCTTTGAATTCTATGGTTTTACATATCAGGACATAATAACAATAATCTGTTCCTTAGCAGGTCTTAAAATTAGGTAAATACAACCTCAGATGAACAACACATGACATATTACATTGTGTCATGATTTATTGAACAAAAATAAAATCAAAATGGAGAAGCCATGTGTGAAAAATGAAGTATACCTTATGATTCAATAGCTTGTAGAACTTTTAGCAGCAATAACTTGAAGTAATCGTTTTCTGTATGATTTCATCACTACATGGTTTGGGTCCAGGTTACCTCCTCTTGTACAATCCCCCCCATGCACTCGGGTCCTCTGGGGGACATTTACTTCAACCACCCAGGACTAGACTTGAAAATGTCACCCGGAGGACCTTTTCATCAGCCACCCCTAGACTTTGGAATGACCTGTCAGAAGAGATTTGACAGCTAAATGTGCTGTCTGAATTTAAAACAGTATTTAAGACCTATCTGTTTCGGCAGGCCTACCCAGTAGATTTTAAATTGGTGTATTTTAAATTTATGTATGGATGATTTGAATGTGTAATGGTTGTTTTAATCTTATGTTTATGTGTTTTAACCTAAATGTTAAATCATTTTATGTGTTTAGTTATATATTGTATTTTAATCTATGTTGTACTTTGGCTTGAGCTCTGGGGAGAGGCGGGTCAGAAATAAATATCATCATCATCATCATAATTTTAATTTTATTGTTTTAATGTAATTTTAATTTGTAAGCCCACTTGGGAGAAAGGCAGGGTATCAATGAAAATGATGATGAGGAAGATGATTTTCTCTCTAGACAGATTACAAAGCATATAATATGATTGTTTTTGGTATTAGTGGACTCAATGCATCTCGAAACTCTCAGATTTGGAAAGCTTGTCCTATAGTATGGGATCTCATCTTACAATTTGTTCAGTTAAGTTTTTTTACTGATCTGTATTTCATTTTTTAAAAAAACCTCTGACTCTCACCAACATGTTCAAATGCTTTGTTTATTAAAGGTTAATAAGGAGTGACATTAATACAGGGATGGGAATAGTGCAGCCCTCCAGATGTTGTTGAACTGCTAGTGCCATCATTCATCACCTTTGGCTATGATGACTAGGGCTGCTGAGAACCGTAGTCCAAGCACATCTGGAAGGCCACATGATTCCCAATCCCTGTGTTAAAGGGCAACACGGAAGGACACTGATTCACTGCAAATGCAGCAAAACATGGCAGTCTACAATAGCAGACAATGAATCAAAGGGGGAGAATTTTTAATCAGAAATATTTTGAGTGCCTGGTGAGCTTATGAACATATTTCCACACAATGAATCACTGTATGCTCTTTGCTTCCCTACTTCCTATAAAAAAAGCATGATATGCAAAGATCTGTGGCAGAGACCATGTTTTGCTCATTTAACACAATGGAAGAAGTTTGTTTGTAAAAAGAGAGACAAATTTTCAAGGGATAGGAGGGCACGGATTTACCTAATTGTATCTTTTGGCTGTAAGTTCCAACCTTAGAAAACCCCTAAAAGTTTGTGATCAACTGAAGGTGGAGGTGAAATGCAGAATGGGAGAAATAGGGAGGGGAAGCTCTGTGTGTGTGTGTGTGTGAGAGAGAGAGAGAGAGAGAGATGCCAACAGAAAAGGAAATGGAGGAGGGTGGTGTGAGGAAAATTTTCCACTTATTTATCCAAGTGACCAGTAATGTGTGAACAATAATAAACATACTAAAGCATTATAAAGTGGTTCAATTTATTTCTTAGTAGATGGGGAGAAAATCAGTTTAGCTAAATGAATCCTTTGGCTCCAAACTAATAGCTCCAATCCTACCAGTCCCCCCCAAAGCATGTAACCCAATGAATCAGATGGTGAGTGGAAAGCCAAAAAGGGGGAAGAGAGAGAGTATGTGTTTGTGTGTCTGTGTGTAGAAATCAAGAGAGGAAGAAAATGGGGAATTAAAAATTAGGAGTTGAGGGAAAAAATGCACTTAACTATCTAAGGACCTACTATTATGAGATTAGCAATAAACATACTAGTGCAGCTCATTCCAATTATTAGGCAATAATATACAACAGAAACCAGAATAAAATCAACGGAGGAGGAAAAATTAAGGGTGTCACAACACAAAACCCAGAAAGGCAGACAGGCCAGTGCATAGGGGAGGGGAGGACACCAGCCTTTCATGTCTAAAGGGGCTGACCTGTACGGGCCATGGCTGTTTGAGACCTAAGTACACAAATAGGTCCTCTATTTAATTTCAGAACAGGACACACCTTCTCCTTCAATTGCTCCCCAATCCCAGCTCTTCACTTGCTTCCCAGCTATTTTTTGCTGGCTTTCAAGAACCTTTTCTATGTCATTATTCAAAATAAGGTTATCAACTAGTTATCTCCAAGCTCTGCTCATTACATTATGGAGTATGCCTGAGGGTGTATGTAGAGGGCTTCCATTAACCAAATTCTTCCTGCCCTTCTTTGCCTTCAGACTGTCACAGAACCTCCCACGAGTAGATTTGGGATGTGTTAGATTTTCAGACGGGGAAATTTTCCCCGGGGAGATTGGGACAGAATTGTTTCTGTCCCCGAAGCAGTGCTGCGTTTCGCACGCCCACTTCCCTCTCCCGATCTTCCATTGTCCTGATGCTGTCCTTGTTTTAGTTCCCTGCCGGTCCCTTCCGTGATATTTTATTAACGAGAGTTCATCGTTAATAAAAAGAACTAGAACAAGGACAGCGTTAGGACGATGGAAGATCGGGAGAGGGAAGTGGGTGTGCGAAATGCAGCGCTGCTTCCGGGACAGAAACAATTCTGTCCCGGTCTCCTCGGGGAATAATTTCCCCATCTGAAAATCTCCTCACACTACACTATTATAGCACTATTATTCCACTTTAACTGGTATGGCTGCCTTCTGTGGAATTCTGGGGTTTGTAGTTTAGGGAAGCCTAAGAGCTCTCTGGCTGAGAATACGAAATGCCCCTCCCTAAACTGCAAATTCCAGAATTCCACAGGAGACAGCCATAGTAGTTAAAGTGGAATAATAGTGCTATAACAGTGTAGTGTAATATTGTCCATGCTAATACAGTTGTCCCTTCATAGTCACTGGGGTTTGGTTCCAGGACCTCCCATGGTTACCAAAATCCATGAATACTCAAGTCCCATTATTGCATAGCAAAATGGTGTCCCTTATATAAGATGGCAAAATCAAGGTTTGCTTTTTGAATTATTATTTTTTAAAGAATATTTTCAAGCCGTGAATACTTAAATCCGTGGATACCAAATCTGTGGATACAGAGTGACTAAAACATGTCCAATTTGCATTTAACAATATGGCTTTTAGGAGAGAATGTTAGGGGGAGATCAGCAAGAAGCAAACAAGAAACCAAGGAGACAGAGGGACAAACCCAGAACCACTAACTAAAATATTAGCTATAAACGGTTATGTGAATAAAATGTCTTAATACCATTTAGGATCAAGGATCAGACTCTTGGATCTGGCACACACCTTTGCAAAAGAAACCTGGTTCCAAAGCTTGGAGGCTGCTACCAATAATATCTGTTGCAGCATTGCCTCCTAGCCCCACACCCGATTCCAAAGAGTGGGAACCTACCTATAAAGAAGAGCCTTAAGAAAATGTCCTGGACATATAGAAAGTTTAGAGTTAGCCTGCACAGTTTGCAACCCATCAAACCCAAGGCAGCTCGTTAGCCATTTCTGATGGCCCAGTCAGAAGTTTGATAAAGGAAATCACTTGGGAGCATAAAAACAGTGAGGCTGTAAATCACCTGGCAGGCCACAACATTCAGCTAGTAAGGCTGTGTGTAGCTTGATGGGTGATCACAGTCGTGCAGGCCCCATTTAGATTCTTCATATACTAACTTTTTTGTAGCTACAGAAAAGAAAGACAGCTAATCAGGTGGTGCATATGCAATATCCTCACAGGAATTGTCAGCATGCCGTACACCTAGACAACCTCCGAAGAATAAGCAGTGGAAATTGCCTGAAAGGTCAGATGGGGGAGCACTAGGATTGTGGACAGGGAATAGAAAAGCAAGAATGAGGCAAAACATTCTTGTTTGCAGGTCCCCAAGTCTCCTACGTGATTGCAGTTTGATCTGTGAAATTCAGGTCACTTGCCAGGTTTGTGTTGCTACATTAAACAGCATTACAGGAGAAAGAACATTACACTGTACAAGGCTTCTTTATAGAAAACAGCTACCAAAACCAACAACAACAAAAGTATGGGAACCAAGAAAGGAACAAAGAGATCACTGAAATATTAAAACCCAACATTTGCAGTTAAAACATTGAAGTGAAAATGAAACTAATTTTTACAAATGAACCAAAGGGATGATGATCTTAAATGTCAGACTCTGCTGAAGGTTTGGTATCATTTGTAATGGGCTCTGCTCCATTTCCTTTAGTACTGGTTTGATGGGGAGTGGCAGTCTTATCAGCTCTATTTGTAGCGGTTCAGTTTGGGAAATCAGGCTAATTTTGCTCTGGACTCTTCCAGAGGACTCTTCCACTACCCATCCACCTTCCTCTAGGTAACAGAATATTGATTTCAAGATTTGTCAGCCTTAATTTAAATACATGGAAAATTTTGCAGACAAGATTTCTCCAGAATTGGATAGGGATCATGTCATATTTCTGGAGGTACATGCACAGTACAGACCTAAGATAAAGTTGTTCAGAATTTTGGAGTGTGTTGTCATCAGTCTATAGATGACACATAACTTTGTTTCTGCTTTCACAGAATCATAGAATCATAGAGTTGGAAGAGACCACAAGGGCCATCCAGTCCAATCCCCTGCCATGCAGAAATACACAATCAAATCATTCCTGATAGATGGCCATCCAGCCTCTGTTTTTAAAAACCTCCGAAGAAGGAGATTCCACCACACTCTGAGGCAGTGTATTCCACTGTTGAACAGCTCTTACTGTCAGGAAGTTCTTCCTAATGTTTAGGTGGAATTTCTTTTCCTGCAGTTTGAACCCATTGCTCCTTGTCCTAGTCTCTGGAGCAGCAGAAAACAAGCTTCCTCCATCCTCAGTATGACATCCCTTCAAATATTTAAACATAGCTATCATGTCACCTCTCAACCTTCTCTTCTCCAGACTAAACATGCCCAGCTCCCTAAGCCCCTCCTCATAGGGCATGGCTTCCAGATCTCCCACCACCCTGGTTGCCCTTCTCAGGACACATTCCAGCTTCTCAATATCCTTCCTGAATTGTGGTGCCCAGAACTGGACACAGTATTCCAGGTGAGGTGTGACCAAAGCAGAATACAGTGGCACTATTACTTCCCTTGATCTAGACACTATACTCCTATTAATGCAGCCTAGAATCGCATTGGCTTTTTTAGCTGCTGCATCACACTGCTGACTCATGTTCAGCTTGTGGTCCACAAAGCCTAGTAAGCCTATAGGGGTGGTGTTGGTACTTGGCTGTAGTAATGGGCTGATGAGGGCTAACAATGGAGCAAGTATTCATTTCCTGGACTAAAAAACCCTAACGTTTCTAAGAATTTAAAACAACAACAAAGCAACAAAAAACACAGGGAAGGACAACATAGCACTGAGATTTGTGCAGTTTTCTTCCAGTATTAACACAGCCCAAAGTGTTCTGAGGAATTATTTTGTGCAGAAATACACATGGTTTTCCCACACAAAAAATTGTGGGTTTGTTGGCTGCACCAGAAACACTGGACTCAGTCAGATGGGAGAATTAATTGTGGAAATTAGCACTTACCTCACTATTACAGCAGTGTTCATTCATCCCCATGATCCATTCACAATATCACTGGCATGGAAAGCTATCCGAGTTTGAAGTTCACATGGAGCACACTCGCAAGAAAAGATGGTGGCTACGAGTGAATTACCTTCCTTACTATTCCCCAAAAGCTCCATTTCCACCCCTTTTTTGCCTTGTTAAATGAGAGATACAGAAGAGCAATCTTCTGCTTAAAAAACTTTTTTTTTTTTTTTTTGCTTTGCTGTTTGAAAATAGTGCTCGATCATGTCTGCGAAAAACAATTGCGGTTCCATCCATTTCATTGCCAGCAAGCCTGCCCCTGTGCATATCCAACCTATCATGTTTTGATTTCCTGGATGTACCCCAATTCAAATTGGTTGTTCAGATGGGCTGGTATGTGTTTTTTCACATATTTTTTTTAAAAAGATCACGAGAAACAGTGAAAGCTGTTATCGCAAACTACTTGGAGTTTTCACCCTCCTCCTTCCAAATATGATGAATCGTGGCAGGAGCTCATCTGGACAAAAGGTATTCTGCCTGCATTCCTTGAGGATTTTTTTCATAATCTAAACAACCCCACTGTTTTGTATCTTACTGGTTCTCGAGCAACCCCACATTTTTTGCTCAGAAAAAGACCACATGCATTTCTGTACATAAATATTCCCCAGGACATTTCAAGATGTGCAAATACAGAGGGAATACTGCATAGAAATATTTGTTTTCTCTTGAAGTAGGGAGAAAACTATGGAAATTTCTCCTTCCATCAAATATTTACATTCCTATAACAAACTGCTTTTAAATTCAAGCCAGATGGAATTACTACTAGTAGATGTGGTTTCTGTGGTAGGGAACAACTTTGATCAGGTTTGGCTGCGATACACTCAAGACCATATCTAGAGATGGACAATCTGGTTGTGATGAGCCATACTTGTCATGGGCCAGGACACAGACTCCAAGGATGAGGAGAACCCTGCAGTTCACCCTGTGGAATGGCAACCTTAGGAGATACAGAGCCAGGACTCACCTGAAGTTGATCCAGCACAGGCATCACTGGAACAGCTGGAACAATCAGAGGAAGAAGCACAGCCCCCCAACCCCAGCGAGCAGAGAAGAGAGTAGAACAAAGACGTTCTATGAGGCTCCTTGCCAAACAGCAGGAGAAACACTCTTTAATCATGGGCGGCTGGCTGCAGCCAATTTAAGAGACAGCTCTGATCCATGTTTCCTGTTGGAAACAATTGTCTGATTTCTGGCTCCGCATTCTACATTCCTGCTCTAGATTCTGAGATCTTGACCATTGGACTGTCTGACGACCTGCTTGACACACAGAAATTCGGACTGGCTTGACTTTTCTCCTGCACGTCTCCCTTGCAAACAGACCATTACAGGCAAGAACACTCTCAAAGACTATTGTTTGATTTACTGCTCCTGCCTTAGCTGCCATTATCTAGGAGAGCTCAGAGTTAATTGCTCCCTCCCTAGCAACGGTCTGTGAGTGTGCCAAAACATGAACCAGGGCAATACCCTGGTAACTTTCTCTTTGGACTACTTCAATTTGTTGAATGTGAGGCTGTTTTTGAAGAGAGCCAATGTGATGTAGTGGTTAAAGTGTTACACTAGCACAGTGAGTGACTCAAGTTCAAATCTGCACTCATGAGCAATCATCATCACAGAGTAATCCTGAGTCAGTTACTTTCTCACAGCATGATCTATCTCACAAAGTTGTTCAGTTCAAATTGTAGATTTTGACTTAGAAAGTTGTACATGGATTGGGCCCTCAGTGCCAGAAGAACATCTCTTCCCAGTTGTGTCTTAAGGGTCATCTAAAGCAGCATTAATACACCCTCAGTTCTCAAGAAAGTGCAACTGGATGGCTCAGTGCAGATGTAATGGTGACAAAGAATACTGTAATTTTCCATCTTGGGAAAAAGGCAGGATATACATCATAATATCAATAAAATATATTTTAAAAATAAAATAAATCCAATAAATAAATAAAACAAAAAAAATTCTCCCAGACCAACCATGGCTAGGCCTCCACATGGGCTCTTAGGCTAAACTCAGGCTAAGTTTCAGAGAGTGACTATAGAAACAATTTTTTGAGAGGAGATTTGATTATGCTCCCCACTTCCGCATCGCTCTCCCAAGGGAAGCTTACTTGGCATCCACATTATTGTCCTTCCACTGCCAGGCCAAGTCTGTCTGTCTGTCTATGTGTCTTCCTTGCTTGCTTGCTTGCTTCCTTTCTTATTCTCCCAGGCATTTAGGTATTTAAAGCTCTTATTTTAAAGCTATTACTGTACTTTGTTCACTGTGGACTTTTTCGGACAAGTAAAACGCAGCGCAAGCAGCCTCGCCACATTGCGAGGCTGCTTGCGCTGCATTTTACTTGTCCGAAAAAGTCCTGTGGCATGGTTTTCAATTCCTGTACCTGGTGATCTGCTTTTGTTTTTGAATTTGTATTGTATTTTACTGTTTTTTGTCTGTTGGGTATGTATGCTGTGCTGTATTTTACTACTCATTGTGGGTTTATTATTATTATTATTATTATTTTTACTGTACTGGTACTGTTTTTAGTTGATTGTGCAAGACACAATTTGTTTATCCCACATTTAATAAATACACCCAATAAATAAATCAATAACCATAGCACAGAACAATAAAAATGGGGCAGGTCTTCTACAACATACCAGTACCACAAATGAAGAAGAATATATCAGTGTTAAGTGTTTTTTTGTTTGTTTTTTTGGAAGCAGAACTTGAAATACTTTGGGTGGCGCTAACTAAAATATTTGGTTCATACAAATGACTCTGGTTGATACACCTTGAACTAAATGAATAAAAAGGTCTTAGAAGATTAAAGTATGGGTAGTATGGGTTAACAATGAGTAAATCTATTTCAAATAAATAAATGTACAATTTATTTAAACAAAATCTCGGTTTGACTCAAGTATTTTTAAAAAAGATTTTCAGCCATGAGACAAGGATTTGAGCAAACCATTGTTATATATTAATGACTAAGCATGTATAGTCTACAACTAAAAAGAAAGAAACCTGTCTCTAAGCTTTAAGGTTACCAATTATATTGAACAAGAATACATGTGATTTCCTCTGATTCTGAATGGGGCTTCAGATCCCCCCCCCTCTCTCTCCCTCACATACACACACTCTCTCACACACACAAGAATGGAGATGTATAGATTCATCCAATGCCTGTGGAAAAGACAAAATATAGACCTTTTCCCAAGTGATCTGGTGTGACTTAGGCCACAAATCCTGTACATTCAGTTAACCACGAGGGTTTCATTCCTGTTTTCCCTCATGGTGCAAAAACACAAGTAATTCAGAGTGGGATTTAGGATGAATAAAAGCATGCAAAAGAAGGTGCTACCTCCATCTCCACAAGAATAGGTTTGAATAGGGACTCCTGCTCAGTAGTGCTCTCTTTGTGTCAACTAAAAAAGCAGCTTTTGAAAATGTCATAATGTGGATCTATCAACCTCTCACACCAGGCAAGAGAAGCTGATGCCAAGCAGAGGCACTCCACAAAAGATCAATTAAGCCTATCAATAAATTAAGCTGTTTTGGAGTGTCCATTATGGTAGCTTGAGTGGGCTTTCACCTACCTTTTCCCTCTCCATATTTTATCATATTCATTTTTTCATTTTAAAAAATTGCACCTTCCTAGGCAAATCTTACTTTTCCAATGTTAAAAAAAATGTTTTGCAGGTGACCCCTGCAGAATAAGGTGACTAAAGTATTTTATGCCAAAAATATTTCATCCAAAATATATGCTCGGTTTTAATGTTTCATTAGCCATCTCCAAGACCATGTTCATGTATATTATGCATATCAGAACTATAAATAGTCTCAATGGGGCTGGCCACTTCATTGGAAACTCCTCCTCCCCCCCCCCTCACATAATAATTTGTATTCTTGGTGTCCAACTGAAGGAGCAAGCATGAAAATGATAACCTCTCTTTTCAAGAATTTATTCCAAATGTGCCATAGATTTAAAAGCATAAAACAAACTGATGGAAGTGCTAGTCTAACCTGGTCAATATATGTGTGACTGGGTTCCAGTTTTGGACAGCACTTGACCATTTTAAATATCATTTGGACATGAGCTCACATTCTGTCACTTTGGTGTGACCTATGTGTAAAAGCATTTGTTGTTCCTATGTGCTTTCAAGTAGACTCCAGTTTATGGCAACCCCTATCCTAAGGTTTTCTTTGCAATATTTATTCAGACAAGATTCAGACATTGCTTTCCTCTAAGGCTGAGATAGTACAACTCATCAAAGGTCATGCAGTGGGTTTCCAAGGCTGAATGGGAATTCAAACACTGGTCTGCTGGAGTCCTAGGGCCCATCTACACGAGGGGAAATCATCCCAAATACCTTGTAGTATTGGTATCTCGCAGCAGCAGCAACATGTCCAAATGGTTTTTCTGGCCTTGGAAGCCTCCAAAAGCCTCGCATTCCTGATGGCAGCCCCAAGTGATTTACTTGTGTTAGTTCTTCACTGCCACCATTTTTAAAAAAGTTGTCCCAAGGTGCACTGGTGTGATAGAGCGATTCTCAAAAGCAAAACAGAAAATATTGATCTTTTTTATTGCCTTAGCTAAGGCGAAAATCTAACATGGCAGCGGGTGCTTGCCCTCCTAGCAAGCCCCGCCCTGCTCTCACCCAGCCAATCAATTTTGTGCTTCCCTTCAAGTTTTTTATTGGTCTATAGTCCAGACGAGCAAAAATACGCACCCACCTCGCAGTTTGTGAAAAAGTATAGGGAAATCTGCGAAGGCTTTTACCCCGTTATTTTTGCTGTTTTGGGCCCTCCTCCTTTCTAATAGTGTGGATTTGTGCTGGATCCTGGTTAGACTGGTAGGATTCCCAGCGAATTCCATGAGGGGTATTTGCACCATTTAGACAGGCCCCTAGTCCAGCACTCAGAAAATTATACCACTACTGGCTCTCCTGTATAAGAGAATACCAAAGGTTTTAATAATAATAAATCATCCTTCTGCAGACACTGCTATAGACTGAGATTAGTTTTGTGAAAATTAACAATGTTTCACAGATAGGAGGAACTAATGCTGTTTTCCTACAATTTCTTCTTGATTCATTTGCCTTGATGTTCCTGTAACCAATGAGGGTTGGGAAGGAGGGCAGGATTTTGCTTAATTCTGTATGAATTAATACTGAAAAATAATGCAAAAATACTGACTTAACTCCAACTGTTAGACCAAACTAATGGAATTTACATAAGTGTTGACTTAATCAAGTTCCCATTGATTCAGTAGATCTGTTCTAGTTGGAACTAGCAATGGATTTATGGCACTGTAAATAATATGTTTTAAATGTAGTCCCCAATAACAATTAGTTGCCAAACAGGGCAAATTGTTTATAATAGTTGTGATGGCTCACCTTTGGCCTTTCCTCTCTAAAGAGGCTTGTCTGGCACCAACACTGTTATTTTCTTTGGCTCAAGGCAAATATCTTTCTTTTTTTACAGGCCATTTAAAGCTTCTGGGAGCTGGGTATGCTAGCCTGGAAAAAAGACGGTTAAGGGGCGATAAGATAGCCCTGTTTAAGTATTTGAAAGGGTGTCACATTGAGGATGGAGCAAGCTTGTTTTCTGCTGCTACAGAGACTAGAACACAGAGCAATGGATGCAAGCTCCAGGAACAGAGATTCCATCTCAACATTAGGAGGAACTTTCTGACAGTAAGAGCTGTTTGGCAGTGGAACACACTCCCTCGAAGCGTGGTAGGGTCTCCTTCCTTGGAGGTCTTTAAACAGAGGCCGGATGGCCATCTGTCAGGGATGCTTTGATCGTGATTCCTGCGTGGCAGGGGGTTGGACTGGACGGCCCTTGTGGTCTCTTCCAACTCTACAATTCTGTGATTCTGAGCTCCATTAAACTCTATGGAGCTTAGATCTGAGTAGATATTTTTGTTGTTGCAGTATTTTAATTACTATTTTAATATTTGTAAACTGTCTGGGGAATGTCACCATTTAAAATATGATATATAAATTCTGGGCAGGTGGAGACCATTATTCAAAAAGCAGGAACAGTTATGAACAACCAGCTGTATTGGTGCAAACAAAAATGTCAAAAATCACAGTTGGACTCCTTCGGTTGGCCAGACTAGATTTTGGAATGCAGCAACAAGTAGCTTTGTCCACATTATTTATAGCCATAGTCCCATGATGATTAGGATCAATGAACTGCAAAGAGATATAGGTACTCCTGGGGAAAATTATGGGTTATAAATGAGGGGAGAGATTACCATCATTCTTTCTAAATTACTCATCAGCCCAAATACACCTTCTAGAGCCATTCCCCCTTATGCTGCCATAGATACAAATAATTTTACCAAGCAATTGATTTTTGAAAAGTGCTGATACTGGACATGAAATGATTACCAAAGTCTCAAGAACATGTTGGCAGTTGTTTCTTGAAAGCTGCTCTATATCTAAGAGGCAGCATATGTGCCGTGCAAAGCAGCAGCTGCCTTGGCAAGGAAAGACTTTAATTGAATATTTAAGGAAATAAACACATGGAACCTGTGTAACTTGATGTCAAATAAGTTATTGTTGCCCACAGCTCTTTATATTCCCTCACTCCCCCCCTTTAAATGGGGAGAAACTTCTTATGTAAATGTTATATTATTAGAGCAAAGGATTAATGTTGGAAGTGAAATAATTCTGTGTAGATTGAACAATGGATAGAAGACATTTTAGATCACAAGAAACCAGATTCTTTTTGCTTAACAGGCCACCCTCCCGTGATCCACCCCACTGCACAAAAAAGAAAAAAAGTCCCCAAATCTATTTATCTATCTATCTATCTATCTATCTATCTATCTATCTTCCATGTTGCCTTTTTCCGGGAGTGGGACACAAGGTGGCTTGCAAAAGAAATAAATTAAATCAAAGAGAAATGTAAGGTACTGCACTTAGAGCGGAAAAAATGAAATGCATAGATATAGGATGGGGGAGACCTGGCTGAATGAGACTATGTGCGAAAGGGATCTAGGAGTCCTAGTAGACCACAAGTTGAACATGAGTCAACAGTGTGACGTGGCAGCTAAAAAGGCCGATGAACTTTTGGGCTGCATCAATAGAAGTATAGTGTCTAGATCAAGAGAAGTAATAGTGCCACTCTATTCTGCCTTGGTCAGGCCTCACCTAGGATATTGTGTCCAGTTCTGGGCACCACAATTCAAAAAGGATATTGACAAATTGGCGCATGTCCAGAGAAGGGCGACTAAAATGGTGAAAGGTCTGGAAACGATGCCTTATGAGGAGAGACTTAGGGAGCTGGGTATGTTTAGCCTGGAAAAAAGACGGTTAAGAGGCGATATGATAGCCCTGTTTAAGTATTTGAAGGGGTGTCACGTTGAGGATGGAGCAGGCTTGTTTTCTGCTGCTCCAGAGGCTGGAACACAGAGCAATGGATGCAAGCTCCAGGAACAGAGATTCCACCTCAACATTAGGAGGAACTTTTTGACAGTAAGAGCTGTTCGGCAGTGGAACACACTCCCTCAGAGCATGGTGGGGTCTCCTTCCTTGGAGGTCTTTAAACAGAGGCTGGATGGCCATCTGTCGGGGATGCTTTGATTATGATTTCCTGCATGGCAGGGGCTTGGACTAGATGGCCCTCGTGGTCTCTTCCAACTCTACAATTCTATGATTCTATGATTCTATGAATGAACAATATTCCATTAATTTTTTTTTAAACAGCTTACCATGTTGTGTTTAGGGCATTCCATGATTACTCAACCTCTGCTACTGAGAAGTTGAATCTGCAAAGGGCCATATCCTTAACAGACACGTTGTTTAGGCAATTTGTTTTTGTTGTGTGCCTTCAAATCATTTCTGACTTATGGCAACCCTAATGCGAATCTATCATGGGGTTTTCTTGGCAAGATTTGTTCAGAGGGCGTTTGCCTTTGCCTTCCTCTGAGGCTGAGAGTGTATGACTTGCCCAAGATCACCCGGTGAGTTTCCATGGCTGAGCAGGGATTCAAATCCTGGTGTTCAGAGTCTGAGTCCAACATTCAAACCACTACACCACTCTGGCTCTATTTAGGAAATATACATTTGGCATATTTACCCACATTGTGGCCATTTCAGCTTCACACTAGCTTTGGAGCTGTATGGCTGTCAGTAGCAAACAAGTGGGCCAGTGTCTATGTGAATAGACCCATGGAATCTGTGAAGCAGACACTGCTGTGTAATTAAAGAAACCATTCCACATTGCAAGTACTGCAACTGCAACCAGTACTATTCATATAAAAGGATATTTATGATAGCAATGCAAACATTGTACACATAAAATATTAAATGTTGTACTCCTTTCATACCTGAATTCTTTCCCTATATTTGAGTCTATCTTACTGTTTCTATCTATCTCTCTTGGAAAAAATAACTTAGATTGCCTCCACAATCTTCTTCAAAGTTGAAAGGGGAGAGCTGATGGAACAAAACTGGATGGGAAAAAATGATGGATGATAGAGGTGGAAGACATAAGAGGGCTCAGAAATAAGGCATGGATACCACTCAGAACTGAGGCTGGAGATCCAGTTTCACTTCCCCCTCCCCAATTTGGGTACTAGGTGGGGGCTCAGCTGATACTGCAGTGGTAAGTTATAATAGTATTTCCATAGGCAAGGTTCCTGAAGCTAGGAATTAGAAGGCATTATGCAGCTAGTGAGACAGCATGATGTAGTGGTTTGAGTGTTAGGCTATGGCTCTGGAGACTAGGGTTTGAATCACTGCTCAGCCATGGAAACCCATTGGGTGATCTAGGGCAAGTCACATTCTCTCAGCCTCAGAGGAATGCAAAGGCAAACCCCATCTGAACAAATTTTGTAACGAAAACTTCATGATAGGTTCTGACTTAGTGTCACCATAAGTCAGAAACAACTTGAAGGCATAAAACAACAAGTGTGACTATTGTGTCTTTTTCTCCTTACATGTCATCTGTGGTATGAAAAAAAAGGCAGAAGTGGTGAAAAAGCAAGGTAGGATTGTCAGTGGTGGTTGAAGTCCTCCCCTGTGCAGTGAATGGGACAGGATGGTGGTGGGGTGAAAGCTTCACTAGAAACAGCTCCAAATATCACTAGATTCACTTCTCCCTTTTTCCTATGCAGGGAAGGGGAAGAAGGAGCAAAAGATTCTTGGTTGGTGTCATCAAATGTACATAATGGAAACCCCACCATCTCAGGTAACTCTTCATAAACTAGGTATGGAATCTCAGTGGGCCAGAAATTCCTCTCTGGTCCTGTCCAAATGGTGAAAATAATCCAAATGGCAATTGCATGGAAGGTGATTGTCTAAACGGACATTCACACCAATACATCTCATTCAGAAGGGGGGGTGGTAGCCAAATCCACCATAAAGCTGGGTGTGGAATCTCAGTGGGCCAGAAGTTCCTCTCTGGTGTGTCCAAACGGTGAAAATAATCCAAATGGCAATTGCATGGAAGGTGATCTGTCTAAACAGACATTCACATCAATACATCTCATTCAGAAGGCGCGCGTGTGTGTGTAGCCAAATCCACCATAGAGCTGGGTGTGGAATCTCAGTAGGCCAGAAGTTCCCCTCTGGTCCTGTCCAAACAGTGAAAATAATCCAAATGGCAATTGCATGGAAGGTGATCTGTCTAAATGGACATTCACATCCTTATGTCTTATTCAGAAGGCGAGTAGTCAAATCCCATTTTTCCTTGTTTTTTTTTCCGGGCTGTGATGCTGTGTTCTAGAAGAATTTATTTCTGAAGTTCTGCCTGCATATGTGGCTGGCATCTTCAGAGAATTGATTGGGTAGAAGTGTGTGGGGGGTTTATTTACTGTGAATCCCTGTTGGGGAGGATATGTAAATTTGTGTATTTGAATGGCTAGTTTCTGGGTGGAAATATGCAAGGAGGATTAGTGTCTGTTTGGCTAATGGTTGGTTAACGGTCCATAAACCAATAATAAACAAATAAACCAATCTATTAAACCTGACCTGTTCCTCCTTCCGCAGGGGTCTTCATTCCATCAGACATAACATGTTGCTTAAGTTATTGAAGCTGTTACTAAGTAACACATGTTCCTACTGAGCATGTGCCACAACAAACCTTATCACCAACCATAAGTTAAAGTAGGCTGGAAAACTGCATTTTAATTTTTGAAAAACAATAAACATTTTACGACTACTACACAACAGAAAAGAGTTGCTAAAAGTTGCAAAATTAAGGGAGAAATCATCTAATGAAGTCCAACCCGTGAAAAATGTATGGATAAAAAATTGACAAAAACCTATCACATTTGCTGGAGCCATGGGTCAACTTAACTCCAATCAAAACAAACCATTTCTTATCCCTTATATCTCAAAATCAGAATAGGTCATCCTGAAATCTCATATATTTTCAAGTTTCAAAACTGTTGCTTTCAAGGTGTAGCTGTAGCACCCCTTGCCTTCCACTGAATTTCTGGGTATAGTGGCAAAATGAGAATCATTTGTCTTGGATTGGGCCACACCTGCAGCCCTATAATTCACAGATGTGGTGTCACCCCTCAAAGGAAGCAAACAAAGCCACTGCAGTCTTTGTAGCTATTAAGATGGTACTATTTGTAACACTGCTTCTAAATTATAAACATGCTGAGCAAAATCAGACTAGCAGGATACTAAAAAATATTAAGTCACTGTATATTAAGTCCTAATATTAAGTCCTAATTACAAATCATGTGTTATAGTATTTACCACAGTTAAGAATCACAACCCAAAAACATCACCCAAGGAGACCTTCTGCTGTGCTTTTTGCAACCGGACTTGTTTATCTCGGATTGGCCTTTTTAGTCATCAGCGCGCTTGCAGAAAGCGCGGGATGAGTCCTTCCTGAATCTTCGTTTGCAAAGAAAAGCCAGAGAGAGAGAGACTTGTAAATATAGCATCCTTCTTTCCTTTAGAAATGGGATTTTTTGCCTTTTCCCTACACTTTCACAGCTTTGATCCTATGTGATCAGCACAAGGGATAGAGTAGGGGATAAGTAGGCCAAGGAGTAACTGCTCTTGCTGTTTCAGAACCAATAGTACTGCCTGCAAGGCATATCTAGCTCTCTAGCAAGAGCATAGGTTCTATCCACTGAATTGTTGCTGTGTGCCTTCAAGTTGTTTCTGACTTATGGCAAATCCTCATGAGGTTTTCATGAAAAGATTTGTTTGGGGAGGTTGCCTTTGCCTCCCTCTGAGGCTGAGAAAGTGTGACTTGTCCTAGGTCACCCAGTGGGTTTCCATGGCTAAGTGAGGATTCCAACCCTGTTCTCCAGAATTGTAGTCAAACCATTTCACCACCCTGGCTCTATCCATTGAGTAGTGATAGTAATTAAATCAGCCTATTCCCCCTTTTCACAAATCACTATCCTTCTGCCTGACCCTGTCTGATGTTCATCATATATATATATATATATATATATATTTGAAGAAGTATTTTGGCTGAAAAATAAAATCAACAATCAAATAATATTTATAACAATAACAGCAGTCTTTAAAAAAGAATAACAGGCACATGATCCATTCTGCCCTCTGTGCTTGAGAGAGAGAGAGAGAGAAAGAATCACAACCCAGAAACATCACCCAAGGAGACCTTCTGCTGTGCTTTCTGCAACCGGACTTGTTTATCTCAGATTGGCCTTTTTGGTCATCAGCGCGCTTGCAGAAAGCACGGGATGAGTCCTTCCTGAATCTTTGTTTGCAAAGAAAAGCCAGAGGGGGCTTGAGAGGGTGTGGATTTGGATTTACCTTCCATGGCTGTGAATGTATTATAGAATTTTAAAGTCAACAGTTTTAAAGTTGACAAGGGCTATTGCCTGCATAAATATATTTTAATTAGTTAATCAACTTTGTTTAATTAATCAACTAATTGGCTGAATGTATCTATATAAATTTGCATATAATTAAAACACTGTCTTTTTTAAAAAACATGTTTTCTTCATTTTTTAAAATTATGCATGCACATGCCACAGCAGGTGCCATCTCTGGAGACCCATTCCCCACGACATGAGAGCAAAAGGGAAATGCCTCCGTGAAGACAGTGCCTTCCGTTAGCAGATTTATAACTATGCATAATTAATATTTGTTAAAAATGTACTGTCCAATTAAGGATTTTAACAGATTAACTGTTTAGTGTAATGTTGCAGTTGTGTGCCTTCAAGTCATTTCTGACTTATGGAAATGCTAAGACAAACCTGTCACTGGATTTTCTTGGCAAGATTTGTTCAGATGAGTTTGCCTTTGCTTTCTTCTGAGGCTGAGAGAGGCCTTGTCTGGATGGGCTGTTTACCCTGTCTTGCCTCCATCTTAGAGCCCTGCAGTCCAGATGATGCAGGGCTTTTGCCCCATTTTGCCCCCGAGCAGTCCTCACGGTTCCTGAGGCAAAGATGTGGCTAAGATATGTGGGGAGATGGGGTAGGGCCAAATAAAACATTTCAGAAAACCTGCTTCTTTTAGAAAAAACAGATTGGGCCCCGTCGGTCCGCAGCAGCCCATACCACCATGCCAGCCCGTTGCTAGAGCTGCTGTCTGCATTGCTCTTTCCAAAGCCAGGAAGCAGGCCCGCAGCATATGACCAAGGCTGGTTACTTGCAGGGGGCCTTGGTCATGTGTCGTGGGCCCCCTTCCTGCTTCAGAGAATGCAACATGGATGGAAGTGGGGGCGGCTGCAGAGATGGGTCAGCATGGCGGTCTGGACTCCATTCCATTTCACTCAAGTAACACAAGAGGAATGGGCCAGTGCAAACAAGGCCAGAGTGTGACTTGCCCAAGGTAAGCCAGTGGGTTTCCATGCCCAAGTGGAGATTCGAACCCTGATCTCCAGAGATGTTGCCCAATGTTCAAATCACTACACCATGCTGGCTCTCTTCTTACAGCCTAGTTTTAACCAAATAATTTATTCTTAATAAAAGGGAAGAGCATCACTATAGTTTGCTGCAGAAAACTCAGAGTCTTCATAGCACCTGGGTTCCTACAATTGGAGCAGAAATGAAGGCAGAGTGACATTTGCTACTTTTTCTCCAGAGTTTTTTTTTAAGTGATTTCTTCCCATTGCATGCATTTAGACCAGTTCTGAGGCTGCTATAAATGTTTTCTCTATTGGGGGCCCAGCCAGGGACTAAGGAAGTTTTGAATTCTGCAGATGAGAAATCTCTGCTGATCCACCCAAGCCACTTGCCTTTCAACATCTCCAGATACTGAAGCACTAGCACTGGGCAAGTGAAGGCATTTTATGGCTTTCCCTGTAGTTTCCTAATCACAATATGATGCCATTAATGGAACTTTAAGATGATTCACAGTTTAACAGATATAAGCTACGAGAGCCAGCGTGAGGTAGTGGTTTGAGTGTTGGACTAGGACTCTAGGAGACCAGGGTTAGAAGGGTTGGTCCCTGCTTAATCATGGAAGTCTTCTGGGTGACCTTGGGCAAATAACATTCTCTCAGCCTAAGAGAAAAGAATGTAACTCATGAACAACCTTGAATCTAACTATTTGTTACTTTGAATCTAAGACCTGAATCCTAGTAGTAATCTCAACTAGAGTAGACCCATTTAATCAATGGAGTTTACATAGTCACTGACTCAACATTCAAATATCGGCGCCATGGCTTTTTCTCTGGTGGGCACTACCAGTAGGATTCAGGATTAGTTTTCACATGGCAGACTGGCCATATCTTGTACTGTTGTTGAAAGCCCAAATTCTGTACAAAGACACGACTAAGCAGAGTCATAGCTTTTACACTGTAGTAACTCTCTTCTTATCTCTTTGTTCACTCAGTGCATCCAGTGGTGTGGGCTATAATCTGCAAAAGTTTATGCTGAAATAAATTGGTTAGCCTTAAAAATGCCACAAGCCTCTTCTTTTCCTCTCCCCCTTCTTATACTGAAACAAACTAGTGAAACAAGTACTGTTTCACTAGTTTCACTATACTGAAACTAGTGAAACTATACTGTTTCACTATACTGAAAACAAACTGTGGAAACAGAGGCTGGATTGCCATCTGTCGGGGATGCTTTGATCGAGATTTCCTGGGTGGCAGGGGGTTGGACTGGATGGCCCTGGATGGCCCTCTTGGTCTCTTCCAACTTTACAATTCTATGATTCTATAATGGCAAACCTCCTCTGAATAAATCTTGCCAAGATAACCTTATGAGAGGGTTACCATAGGTGGGATTGACTTAAAGGCATGTAACAACAACGAGCTGTCAGTCACATATGTCAGAAGGAAGGACAACATTAATATTGTGTGCATCCTCTATTGCAAGAATACACCATAGTCAAGATGCAACATAAATGAATGTACCTTTAATTGTAATTCCCTCAGTCAAAATTTGCTTTCACTGATTTCACTGATTATACAAAACTAACAAAATGAATTTCAACAGGGAGAAATGTAGGATACTACACTTGGGCAGTAAAAATGAAATGCACAGATATAGGATGGGTGACACATGGCTTGAGGGCAGTACCTGCGAAAAGGATCTAGGAGTCTTAGTGGACCACAAGCTGAACATGAGTCAGCAGTATGATGCAGCAGCTAAAAAAGCCAATGCAATTCTAGGCTGCATTAATAGGAATATAATGTCTAGATCAAGGGAAGTAATAGTGCCACTGTATTCTGCTTTGGTCAGAGCTCACCTGGAATACTGTGTCCAGTTCTGGGCACCACAATTCAGGAAGGATATTGAGAAGCTGGAATGTGTCCTGAGAAGGGCAACCAGGATGGTGGGAGGTCTGGAAGCCATGCCCTATGAGGAGCAGTTTAGGGAGCTGGGCATGTTTAGTCTGGAGAAGAGAAGGTTGAGAGGGGACATGATAGCCGTGTTTAAATATTTGAAGGGATGTCATACTGAGGATGGAGGAAGCTTGTTTTCTGCTGCTCCAAAGACTAGGACATGGAGCAATGGATTCAAACTACCGGAAAAGCGATTCCACCTGACAGTAAGAGCTGTTCAGAAGTGGAATACACTGCCTCAGAGTGTGGTGGAGTCTCCTTCTTTGGAGGTTTTTTAACAGAGGCTGGATGGCCATCTGCCGGGAATGCTTTGATTGTGTATTCCTGCATGGCAGAGGGTTGGACTGGATGGCCATTGAGGTCTCTTCTAACTCTATGATTCTATGATTCTATGAAAAGCATTAGTTAAAGTAGTACCTTTCAGGCTATCTGATGTGGGAGAGTAGCAAACACCCCTCCCCCTGTCCCTGGGACTGGTTACATATTTGTGCCTAGTGGCTTCAACTTGTTTTTCTTTTCTGGGAACTCTTTGCAGAGTGGCAGCTGATTGCTCATGGATGAGAGTGGTCCAGGTATTACCACTTTAAATAGCACTGAGTTAAATCAATTAAAGCAGTTAAAAGTTGTGTGACCCTTTTAGACTAGTTAAAGCTTGTTGTGTTGTGGAGCAAAAGGCTGCATAAGTCATAACTGATGGGGCTGAATATTGTATACTTTAGGGTTCTGGTCAGGAGGATGCTTCTGGGAAGGAGAGAAGAGAACATTACTAAAGACATTTTCTCTGTGCCCCTTTCCTATTAAAAGCACAAAAATGGCTTTCAAGACTTCAGCCTACTGCAACTTTAAAAGAGCAGATTTTTCCTAAGCAATTATAAAACCTGAATCATGGGATTTATAACAGGAAAATATCACAGACCTGAAGGCACTTGGTCCCACAGCACTAAAGCAGATATGTGGATTTTTCTTGGATTTTATGGTTAGCAAAGCATAGAATTAGAGGTCTCTTACGATTGATTTTATAGTCAGTTTTTGTCATCTTGCTCCTTGAGGAGATCAATGTTAAAGATGACTGTGGTGAATCCCCAAGGATCATATTATCTACTCTGTTGACTGGTGGCTCTGGAAATGCTGCAGATTCAAATTTATATGAAATCTATTGTTTAGTCAAGTGTTCACTTCTGTTGTGATTTATTTGTAAGACTGCTATTTCAGTACTGATGGAACTCCAAAAAAAATGCTGTTTTGAGGTGAGTAGATAAGGATGGAGAAGTTGGAGGCAGACATCATGGGTTATTTAACTAAACTAACAGGACAATATCAACAGCCTAGCTCTCTCTATACTGGCAATTCTCAAATGCCTTTCAATACAGACTGTGAAGGAATCCACTTGACAATCCTATTTGTGATATTTTAATATGATCAGGGAGGCTAAATCCACTGAAATGCAAATACACATCAGTACTGTAATTAGGATGGTGCAATATGTATTTATTATTAATTTAGTTCTTAAAATATTTATGTCCCACCTTTTAGTTCCTTAGAAGACAGTTTAGTGTATCAATTAAAACAATACAAAATCTATTACAGAGTAATGATTAAACAAAATATGAGCATATGAGCCAGGTATTACCTGTCTAGGGGGCAAAAGAAGCATGGACTATTTGGACAGTATGTATGTATTTATGTATGTATGTTAACATGTATGAAGTTTTCATTTCAGTTTTGAATAATCAAATGTATTTTAAAATAGTAGGTGAAAAGCCATATATAATCTCTCTTATGGGCTTAGTGCGGCCAGAGAGTCAGTCAGGATGACAATGTTTCAAGAGAGTAGCACATACCCATTAACTAGAGATTGCCAGTCAGGGAGATGGGATAACTCCAAAGCAGTGGCAACAAGTGGTTCCTATGTCAATGAGATGGTGAACCCACTCTAGGTTTTAGCCTGAACTTTAAAGGAGCTATCAGAAGTCCTGGACCCTATTCCCCAATGAGGTACAGCATGGACAGACCTTGAAAGTTTGGACTAAGGAGATTTTCAGACTACACTGTTATAGTGTTACTATTCCACTTTAACTGCTCTGGCTTCCTCCTGTGGAATTCTGGGGTTTGTAGTTTAGGGAGGCCGAAGAGCTCTCAGTCTGAGAGCTGTAAATGCCCCTCCCTAAACTGCAAATCCCAGGATTCAAGAGAAGGCAGCCATAGCAAATAAAGTGGAATAGTAACACTATAACACTGTTGTCTGAAAATCTCCTAAGTCCAGTGTGGTGAAGCCACCAGGCAACTCATTCCAAATGAATGAGATGGTGTGGGAGTTGAGATTTGTTGCTGTACATTGTAATTTAATTGTGTTGATAGTGTTATGGTATATTTGAAGACCATTATAGATATTGTTTGGTCATACTGATCATATTATTTGTGTACCAAATTTTTATTCACAAGTCACTTTTCTACCTGGCATAATTTTCTAAGAAAACACAAAAACAAACCAAGGACAGCAGCTGTGATAAAGACCAATACTAAATGCTAATGTGCATCCAATGAATGTTATATAACCATAGTTACTAACAGACTACTGTGTGCTGTGCAGAGATTCCATCAAGTTTCCCCAAAACAAAAGAATGTATCTTGCAGCTTCCCATGGCCACTTCTTGTCAGCCAGCTGAAAAAAACTCTGTCCTTTTTCTCCTACTGTCCTTCTCAGATTCAAACTGTAAACCTGTTTATAGCAGGGAGCAGGGTCACAGCAGGGAGATGTGATCTTCATTCCTAGCCTAAGAAATATCAGCAGAGGGGATTAAGCAAACACCTTTAGCAAAGTAAGCTACAGGAAGCCTTTACTTGACACAATACAAATAAAATGTCCATTGTAAATTAATAATATTCAATACTATCCCAATGTCTTTGTAAAAATATACAGTATATGTTTATATCAAATGTAGTATCACACAATAAAATATGATCCATTAAATAAAGAAAAGTTCATCAGAGTTAGACAAGAAAGGAAGTTTTATATTGATTTGAAGTATCCATAAATCTTGTGAAGAACCAATTGTATTCCAGCGGAATGCTCCATTGTTAGCTTACAATCTATAAACAGAGTACAATTTGTACCTGGAAATTCCCTTTCATTTATCAATTAAGGACTGGAATATAACTTTTGGCATTATCTCATTTGACACTACAGAGCTTGATACAGTACTTTTACTTTGAGATCAAGGTTCACTTTTTCTTTAATTTTAAAAAATTAAAATAATATATAGAAGATCCAACTTTATTCCTCTGGAGTTTTGTCAAATGCTCCAGAGACTGCATCTGCCATTGCTAAGTCTCTGCCAGGTTTTTTCAACTTATTTCCAGATTGTACAGTTGCAATGAAAGGAATAATTTGTGTGTGTTTGCCTGCCTGCCTGCCTGCCTGCCTGTTTGGCAGCCAAGTGCTATTTTGCATTTGATTCCAAAGGCTTATGTTGCATTTCAATTATTGCTAGATTCCATCACATGATTTTTGTACAACTTTAGACTACTTCCTATATTTTTTTTAAAATGGGGAATTTCTAAGGCTATGGAGATGCGATGCTCAGCTTCATATCCAGTATCTCTAACAAATGTACTGAATTAATTTTGATTGCACAGTAGGCAGCTATAGGGAACAAGGTGCAAGAAACCAAAGATAGCTGCAGTTGGAAGAACAAGTTTAATTAAAAAAACACAAACAACCCACACACCTGATGGCTGAAACAAGCAATCAGTTTGTTCATCCATTTTAAAAACTCATATAGTGGGATGATGTCACATTGATTTCAGCACTGTGAATGTAATGGAATCTAAGGAGATTTTCACACCGGGGCTAAAAGCCCCAGTTCTGTCCTGCCACCTCCTCTCCCGTTCCTACAACGGAATGTAGGTAAATGTTCGGACACTTACTTCCATCCCATTGCAGGAATGGTCCTCCTCCCTCCTTGTCCGTCCGGACGTAAATGCAGCCGTCGTAAGGCTGCTTTTACGACCGGCTGGGGGAAATGCCACTCGCAAGAGAACGATTGGGAGGGAAATTCAAATTAACCCCCCCAGCTGTCAAATGAAAGAATTATTTTTTTTAAAAAAAATACAAGTAACCCGAGAAGGGGGGGCAAAGGGTGGTACTTACCTGGATGTCCTGATCGTGGCAGGCCCTGCTTGCCACGGAGCTCCTACCCCCAGGCAGCTCTGTTTAAAAAACTCCAATCAAGGAACGGACTGCCTTGTGATTAAGGACTTTATCAGACTATAACTTTAAAGCATAAAACAGGGACAGGATCCTATTCACACACCCGTGTTCCGTTACAGAAACGGAACTGGGTGCTGAAAAACAACTTCTCCCCGTGAATAAAATATCACGGGAAGAAAACAGAACAGCCACAATGTAGGAATGGAACAGGGTGGATGTCGTCCAAAAGGGAAAACCTTTCCCGACCCTGTTCTGTTCCTACCACGGGATATATAGCCCGTGTGAAAATCTCCTAAATCCAATCCATCCCAGTGTTTTTGTTATTTGGGGTGCGTGATTTATTTTCTTTTCCTAACCATCCCAATATGCAATGCTATTTTTCTTGTAAAAGTACCATACAGCTCCATCTACCCAGCCACGGGGTCATGTGTAATGGTGTGCTTGAGCATACTCTGGCTGCTCTTGAACACTCAGGGATGAAGCAGTGCTGAAACTTAAGTCCTCAAAAGTAGCCAGAATGCATTCAGATGCTCCCACTGCCAATCAGTAGCTGGGGGGACAAAGTTAGCCAGGCAAGCTCTGTTTAAAAAACTCCAATCAAGGAACGGACTGCCTTGTGATTAAGGACTTTATCAGACTATAACTTTAAAGCATAAAAATCCATTTTTATGCCAGCAAAAGAACACTCCCCTCTGCCCTTACCTCCAATCCTGGCAAAGGCAGCTCCAGCAATGAAAAAGGAAGTGAATGGAGCTCCGTTCACTTTCTCCTTCGAAATCCCACGAAATACAGTATTGTGAGACTTCATCACGCGGGAAATTAAAAAACAAAAATAACACTTTTTTTTAAAAAAAGCACATTTTAAAACTTACTAATAACCCAGAGAGGGTCATAAAAAGTTCCTCACTTACCTGGATTTTGCGATCTCACATGGAAGTGTTCGCGCTGGACCAACCAGTGACAGGTTAAGTACAGGAAAAAAAGGATGTGAGGTTTCACACGCTGGCTATGCTGGCAAAAAAATGGCAGGGGGGAACAATCGACAGCTTAAGCCGTCAATTAAAAAGTACGGGTTTAGGCAAGGACATAACTGTGAAAAGGCGACATTGTTCGATATGTGTGCCCTTTCACAGTTATGCGGCTTTGTTATGACAATGTGTTTAATGCTTCTGATAAAGTCTGTTGTATGTTTGACTGTCAAATAGTTTTTACCATCAGGAATTTCTTCCTAAAGTTTAGTTGGAATCTTCTTTCTTGTAATCTGAATTCATTGGTTTGAGCCCTATCTCTGTAACAGCAGAAAACAAGCTTGCTCCTTCACAGCCCTTCAGACATTCAAATATGACCATACTGCTCAATGTTCTCTGCTTCAGGCTAAGCATGCACAACTCCCTCAATCCTTCTTTCTTTGGTTTGGTTCCTAGACCCTTTATCATCTTAGTTACCTGCCTCTGGACATGTTCCAGCTTATCAATGTCCTTCTTAAACTACAGTATCCAGAACTGGACACAAGTGAGGGTTGACAAAAGCAGAACCGAGGTATTGCATAACTTGATCTGAACAATATAGATCTGTGGATGCAACCTAGAATTCCATTGCTCATTTTTTGCCACCCAATCACATTGTTGCCTCAAGTTAAGTCTGTGGCCTACAGAGACATTTAGGTCACTTTAACATTATTGCTGTCAAATCAAATGTTACCCATTCTATATTTGCACATCTAATTTTTCCTTCCAAAATGCAATGCCTTACATTTAGCCCTGTTGAAATGTATTCTCTTTTGGTCTAATTCTCCACTTTGTTAAATCCTGCTTCTGTCATCTGTGGTATAAGCTAGGAGCCAGCATGGAGTAGTGATCTGAGGACTAGAACTGGGAAATCAGGGTTCAAATCCCTGCTCAGCCATAGAAATCCACTGAACAACCCTAGAATCATAGAATTGTAGAGTTGGAAGAGACCACAAGGGCCATCCAGTCCAACCCCCTGCTATGCAGGAAGTCACGATCAAAGCATCCCTGACAGATGGCCATCCAGCCTCTGTTTAAAGACCTCCAAGGAAGGAGACCCTACCACACTTTGAGGGAGTGCGTTCCACTGTCGAACAGCTCTTACTGTCAGAAAGGTCCTCCTAATGTTGAGGTGGAATCTCTGTTCCTGGAGCTTGCATCCATTGTTCTGTGTTCTAGTCTCTGGAGCAGCAGAAAACAAGCTTGCTCCATCCTCAATGTGACACCCCTTCAAATACTTAAACAGGGCTATCATATCACCCCTAACAGTCTTTTTTCCAGGCTAAACATACCCAGCTCTCTAAGTCTTTCCTCATAAGGCATTGTTTCCAGACCTTTCACCATTTTAGTTGCCCTCCTCTGGACACGCTCCAATTTGTCAATATCCTTTTTTAATTGTGGTGCCCAGAACTGGACACAGTATTCTAATGAGGCCTGACCAAGACAGAATAGAGTGGCACTATTACTTCCCTTCTAGACACTATACTTTTATCGATGCAGCCCAAAATCGCATTGGCTTTTTAGCTGCCGCATCACACTGTTAAGTCATGTTCAACTTGTGGCCTGCTAGAACTCCTAGATCCCTTTCGCACATAGTCTTGTTCAGCCAGGTCTCCCCCATCCTATATCTATGCTTTTTGTTTTTCTGCCCTAAGTGCAGTACCTTACATTTCTCCTGAGCAAGTCAAACTCTCTCATCCAGAGGAAGGCAAGAGGAAAGCATTGGCAAATCTCCTTTGAATAAATATTGTCAAGGAAACCCCATGATAGGGTTGCCATAAGTCAGACTTGGCAGCACATAAAACAAGACAATAAACTACTACTCCCAGTTTGGTATTACCTGTAAATCCTTTCATCTAAGTCATTTATAAAGATGCTGAAGAACACTGGGCCACAGTAGCAGTCTAGCCCATTACAAATCCACCTAACAGCAGCATCGTGTAGCTCAGAGCTTATCTACAAAAATATTATGGGGGAACCTTGCTAAAAAAACCCTTAAAGACCATTGGTGTAGGCCAAAAACCTTAAAAAGTATTGATGTATGCCTAAGTAGTTCTTGGGGTGCCTTGAAGTTCATAGGATACCTGGGATTTATCTGCAATTATATGTATATGTGTGTGTGTGTGTGTAGGGATTTCCTGTGTTCTGCTGGCTGTTGCTACGAGCTCTCTGCCTGCTTTTTATGGACAGCATTTACATTAGAAGCTGTCCCCCAGTTTGTGTGATATATAGTGATGTACTCTCATGGGCTAGGACCTTTCCTTGTGGCATTAGAAATATCAACTATTGCTCAGTTAAAAGGGAGTATTGGAGTGTTTCATCATAAACTTCACACCTAAGGCAATCCTGCAGTGGGTTTTCTAGGAAATCCCTGGATTTGCAGTGTTGGCAGAAATATCCTCACCAGGCAGCAATCCTGCAGGTTCATCAAATGTTTTCTTTTTGTGTGAAGCAGGTGAAGTGAGTGATCTTATTATGGCAAAGCTCTGGACTCCATACACTTTCAACAACTTGCTTCTGTTTGGGAACCTCTGTCTTGTTTGCTTTAAGACAAAATGAGAGGCTCTCAGCAAATGAATAACAAGAAGCAGGTTGACTGACATGAATATGCTCCAGAGCAGCCACACAAACACAGGATCTGCTCTGCTTCCAAGGCTGAGGTCTTAGTTGGACTGCTTACCAGTAGCACCTGAGCATGGATCCACACTGCTTGCTGGTTTTTCAGCTCTCAGAATAGACCTGCTTATATTGCCAGACATGTTTGAATAGCAGGCAAACATGTACAGGTTTTTCAAACAGGTCTGACTTAGTTGCTGCATAACAAGTAAGAATTAAAGTCCTATGAATCACTACAGCATGCAAAGTGCAAAAACTCAAGCAGTCCTGAAAACAGTAACACTGAACCACAGCACCTCTTGCATACTATGCCAGGGTGATCTGAAACAATATACTGTTCCCCTCCACATTCACAGCTTTAACATTTGCGGTTTTGATTATTCGCGGTTTTTGGGAGCCCCCCTCCCAAAAGTGGCAACGGGGCTTTAGAAGCCCCATCGCCGCTTTTGGGAGGATGGGTGGGGGGTGGAGAGGGGCAGCGACAGGGCTTCAGAAGCCCCCCATCGCTGCTTGTGGGAGGGGGGTGGTGGAGAGGAGCAGCGACAGGGGCCTCAGAAGCCCCCATGGCTGCTTCTGGAAGGGTGGGGGGGGGTTCCGGGAGGGCGTGGCATGACCTATTTTTTATTTGCGTTTTTTTCACATTTGCGGGGGTCTTGCAACCCTAACCCCTGCGAATGTGGAGGGACAACTGTAGTTGTAATCCTGCTGGTGAAATATTCCAGTGAAATTGTAAATTATATTTGCATATGCCTTTTCTTGGTTGTAATGGGTGGAGGAATCCAGCATCTCCATCCACAATGAATCCTTGCCTAGAACACCTCATAACACCCCCCCGCAATGTCTTAATTTGGCAGGGACAGTCCTGATTAATCTTCTTTCATCCCACTTTTTCAAGATCTCAGGGCTTTCTCGCATGAACGTCTTCCCCTGCTACAATCCTGCTATTGTATTCAATCAGGATTGCTCTCTTTTCTTGTGCACCTTTGGAACCATTCCAGGATTACAGAGTCCATTTGACCTAACACCTTATTGCACACAACATTTGGAATTGCCCACCCACTACCTTCTCCAAGCCCTTTTCATTGTTTGACACACACACAGATGATACTCCAGAATATCAATGAAAACAGTCTTAGGTTTTCCATGTTTTTTTTCCAGGTTGTGACGCTGTGTTCTGGAAGAGTTTATTTCTGACTTTTCGCCTGCTTCTGTGGCTGGCATCTTCAGAGAATGGTTGGGTAGAAGTGGGGGAGGGGTATATACTGTGAGTCCTTGTTGGAGAGGATATGTAAATTTGTGTATTTGAATGGCATTTCTGGGTGGAGATATGCAAGGAGGATTAGTGTCTGTTTGGCTAATGGTCCATTGTCTGCTGGAAATCCCCCTGTCCCTGGGTGAAGTTCATTTGCATGCGTTGAGTTTTGATTTTGGTGTTTTTTGGAACCGGTGGCCAAACTTTGTTTACTTTTAGGGTTTCTTCTTTCCTGTTTAAATTGTCCAGGTGTTTGTGGATTTCAATAGCTTCTCTGTGCATTCTGACATAATAGTTGTTGGCCTGGTCCAGAATTTCTGTGTTTTTAAATAACATTTTGTGTCCAGGTTGATTTATAAAGTGTTCTGCTACTGCTGATTTTTTTGGCTGGCCCAGTCTGCAGTGTCTCTCATGTTCCTTGATTCATGTTCGCACACTGCGTTTAGTGGTCCCTATGTAAACTTGTCCACAGTTGCATGCTATTTAAAAACTTAACTTCCCACACTTAAAAACTTCCCAGACTTAACTAATCACTTGCAGAGAAAAGTCTGCAGCTACTGATCTATTTCTCTGACCTATCCCTGGCTATCATGTAGTAGTGATTACTATGTCTGAAGAAAGAGGAGGAGGGTTAATGAAATAAATATTCTATTAAAACTGTACGACTCCTTTGCCTTTTACATTTCCAGGCATGTGTGTGTGTGTGAGAGAGAGTGTGTGTGTATGAGTGGGAGAAAAAGAGAGAGAACGAGGACAGAGAGGCTCTGGAACAGGGCTGGAAAAGGCGGTGGGAGTGAGCAAAAGTTTGGCTTCTCTGACAATCTCTGGAGGTGGGTCAGGGAGTGGTCATTTGGCA
Organism: Gambelia wislizenii; assembly: GCA_030847615.1. Lineage (NCBI taxonomy): Eukaryota > Metazoa > Chordata > Lepidosauria > Squamata > Crotaphytidae > Gambelia > Gambelia wislizenii. Next base: position 60,965,570 of record JAUMIR010000006.1, read on the forward strand.
ATGGATTTTTTTCCTATAGAGAAAAAAGTTTAAATCTTTCTCACAGTTACTTTGCCAATTGAAAGGAAATCAAATGAAATGCCCACCCCTTCTCCTCCCCTGATCACTACACTTCTCCACCCAAAGCACACCCACTGACAGCCCCCTGATCACTTTAAATCAGTGTAAACGTGTAATTGAACTTTTGCACAGGAAATCATAACACAACAGAAGCAGGAAAAGAGGTCATTAATGGGTTTTGTGTGTGTTAGTAAAAAGAAATGCTTTTAAAATGGTCTATCACAGGAGAACAACAGAAGAGGGAAGGCATCATGAGATAAGCCCCAGCCAAAGTTGCTACTATCATGATGCAATTGCTATTTACCTGCCTCGTGTGATAATACTCTCAGTTTCTCTCCCCTCTCCCCTCTTTCTCTCTTTGTCCTCAGCTTACTTCAGTTGCTGCAAGTTGAGTTCAAAATGCAAAAGTAGTTAAATAGTTTGTACTCTAGTCAGCAGTGGGGAGAGGAGGGACCCTTCTCAGTAGACCCTGGCAAAAGCAAACTGCTGCATCCTCTCTTAGCTTGTATGTTCTTTCTCATTAATAACTTTTGTCACCTTGAACAGAGTCTGATGTCGCTTGGCCACAATGGGTCCTGTTTTTCACTGGTGAAATGGCAAATGGTATGACCACTATGTCTTCTAGATGCCCCCACATGACCAATTAATAGCTGGGGGAGGGCAAGGGGTCACTAGGCAATATCTGGCTGCAGTGCTGGTTTAAGGAATTTTGGGGGCCCTTGCAGTGCTTTATTTTGGAGCCCCCATATGTTTATCTCAGGTCAATGTAACCTAAACTATTCACAGTACCAGATGTTCAGATTACAGTAGGACCCCCGTATCCACGGATTCATTATCCACGGGCCACAAAACAGCACACCTACCATAGAGTCTTCCTAGAAAATGTGTCTTCCCTAGCCATTTTCTAGGCAACTCTATGGTATTTTAAACCAGAAGTCCCATTGTTTTCAATGGTGTTCACTATTATCCATAGTTTTCAGAATCCATGCCTGGATAGAACCAATCCCCAGTGGATAAGGGGGGTGGGCTACTGTATTACATAATTTGCCACCAATAATTTAGTTTAAAAACTATATTATAGGCACTAATAAAATATTTTTTGTTAATTAGCAATTAATGTAATGGTGTAGATTTCCTCAAAAAAAGAAAAAAGAAAGTAGACTACAAGCTAAACATGAGTTAGCAGTGTGATGCAGCTGCAACAAATGCCAATGCAATTCTAGGCTGAATTAATAGGAATATAATGTCTAGATCAAGGGAAGTAACAGTGCCACTGTATTCTGCTTTGGTCAGACCTCACCTGGAATACTGTGTCCAGTTCTGGGCACCACAATTCAGGAAGGTTATTGAGAAGCTGGAATGTGTCCAGAGGAGGGCAATCAAAATGGTGGGAGGTCTGGAAGCCATGCCCTATGAGGAGCAACTTAGAGAACTGGGTATGTTTAGTCTGGAGAAGAGAAGGTTGAGAGGTGACATGAGAGCCATGTCTACATGGGACTTCCCTTGAAGACAATTTGAGTGCTGCAGCTAGCACAAAATGCAGCAGCTAGATCACAGACAGGAAGAGCTTATAAAAACATATCACATTGGTTCTAAAGGGCTGGCTGCCAATATGTTTCCTGTCTGAATTCAAAGTGCTCATACTGACATTTAAAGCCCAAAACTTTATGGGACCCCAGTATTTGATGGAGATTTGTTGGCAGGGCCCTCCTCTGCATCAGTGGAAGCACTATACTGTGTGAAGACATGGCAGAGGCCTTCTCAGCTTTGGCACCCTGGTTATGGAATGTCTTCCCCATGAAGCCTTTTTTGGCACCAAAGTTGGCTGCACTCCAGCACCAAGTTAAAACATGGCATTTTATAAAAGCCTTTTGGGACCTAATGACTTCATCCAATATGCATAAATATATTGTTTTATATTGTTTAACTTTTAAATTCAATTGTTTCATATGTTTTTAGAATGCTTATATTATTTTTATTTTCTTGCATTTTAAATTCTAAAAATAGTTTCAGCCAGAGATTGGGGTGAGATAAAAATATTTTAAACAGTAAAGAATAATAATTATAACAACAATAACAATGTACAATGTCTCCATGTCTGTGGCAGAGATAACTCATTGGGACATCATAGCAGATGCCTCAGAAATTTGACAGAGTGTCTGGTTGTCATTCAGGTTCCAGTGCCAGCTTCAAGCAAAATAGCGGGGTGGGAGGGGGGAGGGGACTGCAGTAACACATCGCTGCACTGTGGAAGACATGTCGAAATTTAAGAGTGTTTTTTGTTGTCACCCATGTTCTAGTAGCCAGCTCCAGTTTGGAATTACAAATAGGGAGACTGATAGAATCCTTGGACAGGAAGGCAGCTGACACCCTCCTTTGGGAAATAATTTTAAGAGGGATAGAAAACAGAAGAGGGCTTGCTGAGGCACACATCTTTGAGGAAATCATGTTACAGGAGGAAAAGTGAGCTTCTTAGAGGACAGACCTAGTTCTCTTAATGTTAGACACTCAGGAGATTATCAGACAGGAATGCAAAAAGCGTTTCTGTCCCACAATCTCCAATCCTGCCCCTGTTGTGGCACAATAACCCTCCCCACCACACCTTCTCTCCCATGGAAGACGTAGCCCAGGAATGAATGGAGCTTTAACAGAGCTCATTTCACTTCCTGGACTAAAATCCCTCCCATTCTTGCAAGAAGACGTGAGCGAAGGAAATTCATAGAATCATAGAATTGTAGAATTGGAAGAGACCACGAGGGCCATCCAGTCCAACACCCTGCCACACAGGAAATCTCGATCAAAGCATCCCCGACAGATAGCAATCCAGCCTCTGTTTAAAGACCTCCAAGGAAGGAGATCCCAGCACGCTCTGAGGGAGTGTGTTCCACTACCAAACAGCTCTTACTGTCAAAAAGTTCCTCCTAATGTTCAGGTGGAATCTCTGTTCCTGGAGCTTGCATCCATTGCTCTGTGTTCCAGTTTCTGGAGCAGCAGACAACAAGCCTGCTCCATCCTCAATGTGACACCCCTTCAAATACTTAAGCAGGGCTATCATATCGCCTCTTAACCATCTTTTTTCCAGGCTAAACATACCCAGCTCCTTAAGTCTCTCCTAATAAGGCATGGTTTCAAAAAGAAAAAGAAAAAGAAACATAGAAAGACTACACCAAGCACCTAAACACAATTTAAAAGTCCCAAGTAACCCAGGGAGGGTCATAAAAAAAGCAAAACTTACCTGGATGTCCTGATCTCACCCGGAAGTGTTAGCCTGGACTGGCCATTCTCGCTGCATTCATGAGAGTTAAATGGCCTGGGTTTTCACACGCCAGCAATGCTGGCACCAAAATGGAACTGGGGGAATCTGTTGATGGCTTCAGCCACCAATAAGAAGAAACACTAGCATAACACCAGCGGAATGCAAAAGGATGTTGTAGTCTGATATTGGTGTCCTTTTGCATTCTGCTGGCGTTCTGCTGGTGCCACATTAGCCATGTCTGATAATCTCCTCAGTTTCTAATTTTTCCTCACCTGATGGTTTTTTGTTTTTTGTTTTTTTGTTTTCTTTCTGCATGAGTTTGTAACTTGAAAAAAAAGTTTGCATGAAAGGTCACGTGCAACTTTTGTATAGATTTTCCTTAGTACAAGCATTTTGAGATGCATGGTTTGTCTATTATACACATTGGACTTTATCACATGAGGCTGAAATTGCACAATTAGGACTGGATAGTAGCATGAATGGGTTCCTGTTATCACATGACATCGTTGTTCTCCCGCGGTCTGTGTGTGCTCCACCAGTTAATTACATGTAACTTTTCACTGACGGGCAAAACCCATGAATAGCCCTCAATATCATTATTTTTGCAGGATTGACAAGTGTGTGAAATTATGTCCTGCTGTAATTGTGCAATTACAGTATGAATGGGTGGTCCTCTTTTCCCTTTCCTAACAAGTACACATAATTAAACTTCCAGGGGGGATGTGAAGAGGACCAACAGAATGCTGTTTTAATGACCTATCACCTTTGCTTGGTACATTTTTATGTTTGTTTAAGTATTACTTGTGAATTTCTTCTGTTATGTATTTGTTTTTGGTATTTTAAAATGGATTTGTGCCTTCTTGCGAGAATAGCCGAAATCTCGCTCATGTAAAATCATGGAAGTAAGATAATTTTTTTCTTAAAGGCACACACATGGGCCAACACAAAGTGTTAATACTGTATCATTAGAAGGAAATGCAAAGAGAAGTGTTACTATAGCACAAGCTAAAATCCCATTTTTAAACCACTAGTGGTGGTCCTGTGATAATTTCATGGTGGTAGTATCGTTATGATTACAGCAATGTGCAATAATTACTGTGATCATGCCATTATATTTCTGCTTTCCTCAATAGTGGAATTATAGCAGTTTTAGACACTCGTCTGATAAAGTGCCATGACAACACTTGTTCCACTTTTTGTGTTAAATGTAGGGTATATGATTATGATTAATATGTGGAAAAACATTGCATTTGGAATAGAAATCCAGTTTCTATATTTTCCATGAGTACGGCTCTTGCTTTAGAAAAACTCTTTAGCACATAACCCTATGCATATTTATTCAGAAGTTTAACTGCATTAAATGGAACTACCTCGTTTGTGCATACATATAGGTTTGCTGTTTTAATTCTACTTTTGGTGGTTACCATTCCTTATACATACCATTTCTTATGGCTTTTCTACATTCTGGGGTAGAGGCAGCATTAGTTAATCCTAGAACTAAAGGTTCACATCTGGAAGCCATGTGCTCTTTTTTAGAGTAGAAGTCATATACCTTTAACATCTACTATGTCTTAGTTGTATTTTGCAGCTACCCAGTGAAACCTGACTCTGCATGATGAGCTTCTGTCCAACTGGGAATAATACATAAAGTATCCAACAATTCCTGTTTTAGCACCCATTCTTGTCCCACTTTCATTGAGCAGAACAGAGAAGGGATCTTCTGGTTCCCCAGAATTCTATGAAAGGTAATTCACTTGTGAGGGTATGTCATCTTTTTTGCACTCTTCCTTTCACCAACCCTCTTGTTTGTTCTGATGCCAGGAACTTGTGACTGAAAACAGCTGTGGAGCAAGTGGAAAATAACACTAAGAATAGCTCCAGGCCCCAAGCACAATGCATATAGATTTTTACTATGAGGACTGTAAGACCAGTGAAGGTGATGACTAGCCTGGTATTTTCTATTCAGTTGAGCCCTGCCATATTTAGAAGGAGTTTAGTAGTCCGGGCAGCTCCATCACAATATTCACGTAAATACTAACAAGGCACTTGGCAGCTCACTAGACCATCTAGAAAGCACTTTTCCAGCTATTGTAAATGGACATGGAATATTCATAAATGGATGCTGAGGAAATCATCACAGAGGGATTACCACATTCCACAGGGAACAAAGAATACACAGCTGCTGTATAAGAAAGACATCTCTCCAACTCGTTGTTTCCAATCCAAGCATTATTTCCAAAATGCATTTAAAAGCTCTTAGGCTTGGCTATTTTAAAGGGTGGGGTCCAAGATAAGAGTAATTCTAGGTAATTTGTATATTCAATTGCAGACAAAAGGAAAAAAAAAACCAATTACAGGTGTCCCTTCATATTTGCTGGGGTTTGGTTCCACAACCCCCAGTGGATACCAAAATCTGTGAATACTCAAGTCCAATTATATGCAGTGGCACAGCAAAATGGTGTCCCTTATGTACGGCGGCAAAAATCAAGGTTTGCTTTTTGGATTATTATTTTTTTAAGAATATTTTCAAGCCCTGAATACTTAAATCTGTGGATACCAAATCCATGGATATGGAGGGATAACTGTACAGTAATGAAAACAGCTTTTATGGATTTATATTATCTTGGATATTATTTTCCAAAATATTATAAATAAAATAATTGATCCACAAATCTGTCAAGTAAAGTCTGTTATTGTTAACAGAGTATTTTCTAATGCAGTTTGATTTTCTAAGAATAATACAGATTGATATTGTAATGAGGAAGAAATGTCAAATGAAAGTACTTCCTATAAATCTTTACTTGCATTCCTGACTTCAGACATCTAACTCCCACACTTTTCAGGCTACTAATCCTCTCTGAGTATTAGAAGAACCAAAGCACACTTCTCCTCTCTTGCTCCCCACTAAGTAGTGTGACACCATACAAGTGCTGTGTTCAAAGGTCTAAAAAAATGTGGAAACCAGAGATTTGTACAATCTCTCTCTCTCTCTCTCTCTTTTAAATATAGCAATCATGCATATGAACCTTTTGTCTGGAGTGCTTGCCTCAATTGTCACATTATATTCAGAACCAGAGTTGACATATGCCATTTTTGGAGAGCAAACAATGCCCTGCCAGAGACCACTGCTGGTGCTTGTCCTGTGCCCCTGTTATTATTTTGATGATCAGAAACCCAAGCAGCACCAAATGGCTGGATTTAATTACAATTCTACTTTCCTAAAGGTTCGGTTGTCTGGCTCCCAAGAAAGAGCCACTGTAAACAGGCAGAAGCACAAAGAGGATGAGAAAATAGTGTTGCTCTGTTTCATTTGTCCAGCGTTGGTGGCTCACACATATACCTTGTGTTCAGTTGGTGACCACCATTCTGAAGTGCTGAAAGATTCATTTCTGTTTAGTTCTAGAGTCTCATGGGACTTCTTTCTAGCCCTAATATCCACAATTACACACCATGGGACTTGCCCCCTGCATCTCTTGAGTGTCCATGACTGTCAGTCTGGTACTTATGTAGGAAGGACAGACCGACTACAACATGAGGAGAGTAAGACAAACTTGGGGAACCCTTGCTACAATGAGGGCATCGTGAGTAGAATGCCAACAGCAAATGTAACATGTGCACCAGTTGTCAGATATCAGTAGATACTGCACATAAGAGGATAAGTGGTAAAACTGTGTCAAAAAATAAATCTAAATGTAAGGATATGTCAGCAATTTTTTCAAGAGGAATGGTATCAGCCAAACTTTCACATATGCCATTTTCAATATATACCAGTATATAAAAAAAGCACTTATAGTATTATTTTGCATGTGTATACACCGGGACAACACAGTTGGTGGTTCATAGTTCTCTGTCAGACTTTGGTCTGCTTACCACTTCTAAAACATTAAGACGTATTAGGACTGTTATTAAACAGCCTCATGGACTGCAGTCAAAATGCCACACTAGTCCAATAAATGTTTCCTGGCATTTGATTTTCAAAAATGCCCGAATATTAACTATTCTGAAAAATTATTGGAGTTATGCCAAGAGGGCAAGTTCTAGGTAATCTGTGAACTACCAAAAAGCAAAAATTACTGATGGATTTACTGTAACTATATATTTCAGCTGTCTTCAAAATCCAGTTTAATGCAGGAAGCAAGATCTAAATATCTGGAAACAAATGGTATGTAATATAACATAATGGTATAATAATAGCTATGTATTATGTTACTGGCAAGCCAATGCATTTTTTTTTTTAAATAGAAGATGACTACCTTTTGGACTAGGAGAAAATCAGTAAGGGATATAAATTTCACTACAGGTTTTAATAAAGCCTGAAAAAGGAAGTATCTAGGAGAGTATGAGTATAGACATTTTGAAAGGCAAATTCAAACCCTCTAGCAATGGTTTGAGGAGAGCCAGCATGGTGTAGTGGTTTGAATGTTGAACTAGGGCTCTGGGAGACTATAAATATGATAAATAATAATAATCACATTGACTGGCAATTGACAACTGCCAGTTAAAACAAAATAGTAACAGCAAATTATTATATGGACTAAATGGCTGGTTTGCAGTGAAGGAGCTAGGAAGCAACTGCACTCAATACAGAAGGCTTAAATAAATTAGTTTACTGTTGCTGAGATCCAGCACTGCCCAATATGCAGAATATATTGATATACCTTACAGAGTTGTAATGAATACTGAGGTAATATATGTCTTTACAATATGAAGGTTAGTAAAGATTGCTTTGTTGTTGTTGTTATGTACCTGCAAGTCCAACTTGTTTACACTGTGGGGGTGGGGGAATCCAATTGAAATTCAGACTACTTTGGCCCAAAGCTGCACTGAAGCTGTGCTGGATGAAATTTGGACTAGTCTGGCCTTGATTTGAGTGCCACACTTTGGCCAAAGCCTGAATCTGATTCATCTATGGCTCCTTCCTATTGAATCTTTGGATTTGTAGTTTTAAAAGGGCTTTAGCCTTCTCTGCCAATGAGTACTGGTGCCTCAACAAACTACAAATACCAGGATTCCATAGGAAGCAGCCATGGCAAATAATCCAGTTTCAAACTGGATTATTTATGTAGTGTGGAGGCACAACAGATTTTAACTCTGGTGTACTCGCTTGCTCTGAGTTCAGAAGGAGCAGCCGCATAGAGGGCTCTGCTTTCCTGGTGTCCTGAAGTCAGAATGAGTTTTCTAAAATCCAGATTTAGGTGGTATACCCTGAGTATGCTGCAGATAGGACCATATGTCATGTGGCATTATCTCACCAGATTCAGGGATAAAGCTGCATGCTGTGTGGCATTACTGAGCCAGATTTCATATATATATATATATATATATATATATATATATATCACACACATACTTTCCAAAAAGAAGAAGCCATGTTTACATCTCAGCCTACCCTCCAGTTTTCTACAGATGCATGGATGACTGGAAGATATTGTACTTTTAAAAATTTATTTGCTTATTATTATCTGTATATGATTAAGAACACAATTCTAGGCACATCTTTCTACAATAAATCTCACTGAACCAGATGCTTCCTACCTGACTTCCAATGAACAGAAGAATCAAGTACCCACATCTTTAAGAAGAGCTCAGTCTTATTTTGACCAGCTGCCATGGGGAAGGGAAAAACTACAGTATGTCACCTGTATCCACAGGGGATACATTCTAACACACACACACACACAGGTAGATACCTGAAATCATGGATAATAGTGAATCCTATTGTTATAATTACAGCTGCAGTTTGGAACACAGGTGACCCATTTAGCGTGTCAGTCACCATAGGCACAACCAAAGAACACACAGCTCCCATTGAAATTAATTTAGCCACCCCATCTGACACAAATTACCACATCTAAATCACAGACTGGAAGGCAAAATCATGGACAGTAAAAAGGAAGGATCTTTTAATACACAGTCCTCCTAATTGGTTTGTTTTGTTACACAAAGACCTGTGTAATACAAATAGGGACACATTGTGGCTTAAATCCATAGGCATCCTTACTGTAAACATAACACATGAATCAGGCAGCTACCTTCTTACTTTTGGCCACTGGCTACTAGTAATGATAAGTTTTGTTTCCCTAATTAAAGATGCAGAAACCCTGCTTCATGCAGAATATTACATTGTAGGCTCACACATAGTCAAGATAGATGTGAGAGAGACCATGCTAATACAACCAACAATGTCTTTAAAGGAGCTTAGAGTAACTTTATAGAGCTTAAATACCTCTGCTAAATTTGCAGAAAGTACACCCTATCTAAAAGCCAGGTAGGCTGGCAAAAATGGTTACGATTATGGTCTGGAACAAACCGACCATCCAGAGTAAAACGTGACTGGAAGGATTGGATTTCCCCCATAGGCTCTGGAATGTCTTTCATTGACGTAGCTAATGTAGAGGTACTGATGAATAAATTATCTCATGTAACAACTGACATGGCAAAGATGGGCAAACCCATAAGGCAATCCTCTAAAAATCTGTCTGGTGTACAAGATTCTATCACCTTTCTGTTACTAGATTAGGAATTGCTAATGGAAAGAAATTCTCTCCTACTTGCGAGCAATATGATATATCAGCAAAGAAACATCTCATGAGTTCTCACATGTACTCAAATTCATAAGATTAATATAATGACAATTAGAGATATAATTTGACATGCTTATGATGGTTACATTCCAAAAGAGATACGAGAATTATTTAGATCTAAATTGACTAAAGAAGAAATTGCACTGGAAGCCTGGTGGAAGGTTTTAAATGTTACTACATTCTTCATTGCCGCAGTCACTGCAAAAACCATACTCCCCATTCACTCCCATCATTCCCTTAGGTTTACAAACTATTTCAGGGGAAATCCTATACTCTAAAAACAGAAATCATTGGGCAACAGTATCTGGTCCCACTTGGCAAACTGTTAATATACAGGGGTGCAAACAAATTGGGTTTGGGTTTCATCTGTGAGAGCCAATCTCTTGAAGCCTATCATCCTTGCCTCACACCTAGACATGATGTAGATGGACAATGTGCATCTGAAATAACCCATGAAAATGAGTCAGCTATAGTTCATACTGGGAAAGGATGGGTGTTTATTAGGACAGCCTGTCACACTATTACTCTAAATAGTGTGCAAACACAACCCATGGTGCCTACAATAAATCACTGCTTTTGTAATGTTACCACTATCAAGAGTTGTGATTTTTACTATACTGTTCCAATATGGACTAGACAAGAAATTGCTTTATCACCACATACAGTTCAGTGATCCTGGCATTTTGGGGATTGCATTTTGATCCCTTACATCAACTTCTCACCAATCCAGGTCTTAAGGCGCAGCTGCTTAAGATAAAAGCTGCTGGAGACAAATCAGCTTTAATAGTAACTCACAAGGGTAAGGAGATTGCCTCTTTATCCAAAGAGATTGCATCCATAGGACAACATTCTTGGTCAGAGTTCCTTTTCAGATGGTCCCCGATGCCACTAGAGCTTTCAATGTCATGCTACATCCCATAATTGTAATTTTAGTTTTCCAAATCCTCTTAGTAGTCTGTTTAACAGGCTTAGCCTTTTGGGTTCACTACCAGATATTAAGACTTGAGACTGTCAGTGAATTAGTAAAGCTAGGCAAAACCAGGCTTTTGTAGATTTTTTTTTTTAAAATTGAGTATATTCTTTAACTGTATTTGGGGAGGGCAGTGGACCCCCAGGACCCCCCTTTTTGGGAGCCCTCTAAATCGGGAGCTCCAATCTCTCCAGAGTCAAGACCAGTCTAATAGCCCAGGCTGAAGAAGACAGGGGGGAAAAAACCCAAGCACAACCAGGGGGAACCCACTGGGTGCCTTTATATGGCTTATCTCCTGTGGGCATATGTAACTACTCCTGACTCTGGAGTACTGGAATCCTCAGAATGGAGGTGCCACTCTTTTCCTGGAGTCCCCTCTATCTCCCTGGACTCTCCCTGTTATAGCGAACCTTGTGGCAACCCCACTCCTGAGCACCTGAATGGGATGGGATGGCAAGAGCCACATTACTTTCTTGTAAAGTTTCTTTTGTTGTTTACAGAAGTTCAGTTTTGTTTCTGTAACTCTAATGCCCATAAGGCTTTGCTCTGTGGCCCCCAGCTTAGGCTGGAGCTGCCCCAAGAATAATTTTATCTAAATTCCTCCCATAACCAGGAACCCCAAACTGAACAGATTCCTTGGCACCCCAGTTTCCATCACAATGGAATTTTCCAGCTTTTGGTTTTATGAAGCTGCCATCCTAAACTGCAGACGAACAACAGGCACATGTTCAGCTGCTGCCACTCTTTTCAGATACAGGGGTAGGGGGAGCCGGTCTCCCTCCAAACACCCCATGAATTCCTGTGTCATTGCAAGCACAATTGGACTTTTTCATTCAACTATTGTCTCCGGAACTCTATTCAGACTTTTTGCCTCTAACAATACCAATTGAACTGTTTCCAGACCCAGTTTGGACTATTGGCTGCAAGCTACCATGTGAACTGTTATTGCTAGGGTGCTTTGGACTTTAAAACCTGCTATTATTTCAGTTACTATGGGGAGGGGGGGGAGATGAAAGCCTTTCTCCTCTTCCACCACAGCAACTTTGCAAAACTTACAAATGTAATGTATACCATGTCACATATGTACTGCTGTTTGCAATTGCCAAAGCCATTTCGTGTTGCTGTTTTGTTGTATGTACTATTTCATTGCACTGTGTTTACAAACTGTCGTTTTGCTGTATAAGGTTTACAGTGTGTGCATGTGTTTTGCAAAATGATTTCAATTGCTACGATTTATGTATGTATGTCCTCCACTATTCCCCTCTCCCCTCCCCTCTCTCTGTCTCCTGTTTGTATATAGTTTTGGCTAAGTAGTTCTGCCTGCATTCTTGCAAATGGCGCCTCTTAGGGAGTTAAGTATTTCTTTTTGAAAAATAATTCATTTTAGCGAAAATCTACCTCCACTTTTAATAGGTGCCACAGGAATATGGCAACCTCATCCCAAATCTTCCTTCCTAATGTGTGCTCCCTTCTAAAAATGTCTTGTTATGGTCACTCAGTTGTTCAAAAATGAAATCCATGCTATGCACAAATTCGATTTTTTTTGGGGGGGGGTTACCTGGCCTTACACTGCCTGCTTCTAATAGTTCATAATTCAGTATGTTGGACACTTCACGATCTCTAAGGTACACCAGGGCTCACCACCAATAGGGTCATTAGGACCTACAAAGATGTTGTGGAAATTCCCCCCCAAACACACCCAGAACAAGGTTAATGTGAAACCCCTTAACCAGAGCTGTTAAGGTAGAATGTGCTAATCTTCCCTGGATGCACCTGGCAGTGAGTCATATTCCAAAGACAAACAATGACCGGAACACCTATTATCTCTACTCATCCCTGCAAATATATTTCCTTGCACCTCTCCTCTCCACAATACAGAGGCTGCTATAAACCCATCAACCTTAATGTCTTAACAATTAGCGGCAATCAAGCCAGAGTTTCCTTTGTTTAATTATGGGAAACCTATCTAAGCATTGTTTTATCCTCAACACACCCCTTAAGGGTACAGTATTGGGTATAAATATTACCCTTGATAATAGCCTTTTGTGCTACAGTTGGATACCATCACTCTGCCGGACTGCTGTACCACCGTCAGATTTAAGTCCGAGTCTTTCCCTGCTGCACAAACCTCTGCTTGTCAGGATTGGTAAATAAAACCCATAAGTTTCTGAATCTATTCCTCTATCCCAATATTTCTGCCTTGACTCTTTGTTAGCCTTGTATACGTGTCTTGTGACTGTGAGTGCATGTGTGACTGTTTCTGTGACTATTTTCCAATATTTTTTTTTTAAAAATTCATTTTGGCTTGGAGTCTTGTCAGTGAGTACTGGTATACACAGGTGCAAAGATCCGGTAAATTACCCGCCCTCTCACATCCATACCTTTGAGCTAATTAAAATCCCCCAATTTAATATCATAATTTTGGTGTCATAAGTTGGTCCCCACAGACCCCAGCAATTTGAGTAACACTATATTTTGGCTATAATTGAGCATACCACAGAATAGCACTGGAGGATCAAGAAAGACACACAAACACTTCTATTTGTGAGCCTCCCTAGGTCTTCTAGTGCTATTCTGTGGCATGCTTGGGGTGGAAGCATACCATAGAATTGTACTGGAGGACCTAGAAAGGCCCATGAACACTTCTGGGGGGCGGGGTATATTTTGGAGTGTGGGTAAGTGAAACCATGGATATCAAGTCCATGGATAAGGGAGTCAAATTGTAATGGCTCCCTGGTTGGCTTGCAACAAAAACAACTAACACATTTTCCAGTCCTCTCTCCAAGAGAAGATTAACCACAACTCTTATTTTAGCTTGCTACAGGAGAGAAAGGAATTCCTAGCTGCTGGCTTGCAACAATTATAACAGGGTATATCTTCTGACTGACTCTGACTACTGTTAATGCTGGCTCCAACACATGAAAGTCAGAGCCTTGGAAGGAATCAGTGGCTACAATATTGAAGTATAAGGTTCCTCGTGTTCTCTTGCCACATGTGCTTGGTGCATTGTTCCTGCCCTTGTGCTACTGCTTACTCAGCCCAGAAAGCTCTAGAGTCTGCAATGAGTATGCAGTGCCTGAGCAACACAGAGAAAGTCATCGCTGCCATGGTTAGGGCTGTAGAAGGCATTGCAAGTCACAGAAAGCACAGCTGTGGGCCCTTGAAGCCTTGGAAAATGCCTTACAGTCCTGCGCTGTAATGCTGAGTCTCACCAACAAACAAATGAGGAGGCATGATTGAGGAACAGGTTAAAGCCCAGAAACAGCCCATGCTTGACTGCAGTTCCCATAATCCTCTAGCAAGCACGGCAGTGCTGGATGGGGAGGATTTAGAGAGTTGTAGAGCAAATGTAAGATGCAGGACCAAGGCAGAAATCAGGGTCAAAGAATAACCAAGGACACAGGAACATACCATACCCTCAAAAGACCATGTTTTTCAAGCAAAGCTTTGTTGGAACAGAAAGCCTTCTCTGTGCAGTAGGACTGAATAGTTAAGGTGGGTGGCCAGAATCAATCCAGGGCCTTAACTCACTTCACAGAGAAGCTGCCACCTATAGTTTGGTGATTCAGAGCACAGGACAGCTGCACAGACATCCCGCAGCATTTGACACATAGTTTTTTTTTGTTTTGTTTTGTTCATCCACAGGGGCTTTTCAGCTTCTCCCTTCCTCCCTACAGGCCCTTCTGCCTGTCAAAAGCTGTTGCTTTAAGTTTGGGGACCCTGCTGGCAGCCTGCTAAGTAAAAGAGCCTGGAAGGCATTCCACCCCACTAATCTGTGATATTGTATTGATGTTGCCTTAAAAGGCTTCAGACTCAGTCTTGCCCCATGGAAAGGCAATCATCTAGGGCTTGCAGTTCTAGCTAAAATGTGTGAAAAAGCCAAGTTGTTGCTTCGTGGGGTCATGGGTGCCTGGTCATGTATACAGAATGGGTCTCAGTGATATAATCTAACCTCACAATAGGAATCATTGTTCATCAGTCAAGAATCCTGTATGGACACACCTGGCCAAAGACTTACATGTCCCTAAGATGTTGCCCAAATAATGTTAAGTACAATGAGGCCTCCTTCTTAGCATGTAACATTGGCATTACTAGATCTGGGTAGAGGAAACTGCTCTATTAAGATTAGTTTTCATTCTGACCAAGTTACTTTTCTTTTCGTTTGCAATTTCAGCTCATGCTCCCATTGGCTCTCACTCACTCATCTCCTTGCTGAAATGATTTTTCAAACCTTGGAGCTTTGAGCTTTGCCAGAGAGACTCATCAGTTTCTTTTATGTCCCCAAGTACCACTTTCTACTAAAGCAAAGGCCTGGAATGCACCCATTAGAAGTTAGAAGCCTTGCTTATGGCTGGTTTGCAATTGGCAGATATATAGGTTTCTCTACATCTCATTGTTATCTTCAGGGCTGAATCCACACCATCAAAAGTAATACAGCTCCAGCGTGCACTGTCCTGCCCCAGTTTGATGCAATTAACATGACACTCACATGTTTAAATCCAAACTCAAATTGGTCTGGAAAGCCACACATTTCCTCTACTCAAAGTCATAGCAGCTGCATTATGTTTCTTCCTTGCATGTGTACACAAATCGACCAATAGCCTTTCTTGTTTTTCTGTCATTCCTACCGTCCACCTGCACTACCCTTGGATGGCTTCCTCACCAGATTCCCTCACCTGGGAGAATTAAATACTTCCTCATTCAGTTGACACGCTGGAGTTATAATCCTACAAATACAGTTTAAAAACATAAAACCAATTGAAAGCACTAATAAAGACATCAGGAAAAGCATGGGGAAGCAGGACCCACCAGTTAAAACCTTCCAGTAAACCCCAGCGTAACAGCCAAAACCCTGCCTGAGTAAAATAATCTTTGCCTGCCAGTAGAAAAAGTGGGACAGTTGGGGAGTGCGAGAAAGGTCTGGAAACCATGCCTTATGAGGAGAGACTTAGGGAGCTAGGTAGGTTTAGCCTGGAAAAAAGATGGTTAAGAGGCGATATGATAGCCCTGTTTAAGTATTTGAAGGGGTGTCACGTTGAAGCTTGTTTTCTGCTGCTCCAGAGATTGGAACATGGAGCAATGGATGCAAGCTCCAGGAACAGAGATTCCACCTCAACATTAGGAGGAACATTTTGACAGTAAGAGCTGTTCGGCAGTGGAACGCACTCCCTTGGAGCATGGTGGGGTCTCCTTCCTTGGAGGTCTTTAAACAGAGGCTGGATGGCCATCTGTCGGGGATGCTTTGATTGTGATTCACTGGGGTTTGGTTCCAGGACCCCCCATGGATACCAAAATCTGTGGATGCTCAAGACCCTTTATATACAATGACATAGTAAAATGGTGTCCCTATATAAAATGTCAAAATCAAGGTTTGCTTTTTGGAATTTTTTGCCCCTGGAATATTTTCAAGCCATGGATCACTGAATACATGGATACAGAATCTGTGTATATGGATGACCAATGGTAATTCTTTGTTTATTCAGCAACAAGAATTCATACAGTAATTCCCACAGTGATTGTTGCATACTTTTTATAATTACCGTATTATTGTTTGATAAATAAGCCAGTTCCCTGTATATTGTTAGTACAAATATGCTATGGCATACTATTCCCAAGGTTACAAAGATTTCTTCTGTATGTAAATCTTGGGCCACATAAAAGCTTGGACATAATATTGTTGTTTGAATATACCATTTCTATCACAGTTGTCCAATGGATATGCCATGCTTATCTCTGACCACTTCCAGTTATCAAGCAGTTTCCTGGGATGCAAATTGCCTAACTAACAGGGACTGGGGGTATTTTCAACATTAAAAGAGGAGAGAGAAGAGATACATACAGCCCTACTCTTGTTCAACCAATCACAGTGAAAACATTTGGGGGGCAATAATGCTATAGTTCAGAAAAGGAAGAAGCACTAGGAATCATATTGCAAACATATGCTGGCTAATGGAGTGCACCAAAGAATTTCAGGAGAAAATAAACCTATATTTTTTTAGATTATAGCAAAGCTTTTGATTGTGTAGATCATGAAAAACTATGGCTCCCTCTTAAAGAAATGGGTGTACCACAAGATTTGTTTATCCTAATGTAGAACCTGTACTGAGGATAAGAGGCTATTATTAGGACAGAAATGGAGAAACAAAATTGTTTCCAATTGGCAAAGGGGCCAGGCAAAGTTGCATCTTATCACCTTAACTGTTAGACTTGTACACTGAACGTATCATACAGATTAGACTTGGAGGAAGGAGGCATGAAAATTAGAGGAATGAACATTAACAAGCTAAGATACGCAGATGACACCATACAGTTACCAGAAAATAGCAAGAAGCTGGAATGACTACTGAAGAAAGTTAAGGAAGAAAATACAATGTTTAGAAATGAACATTATGAAAACAAAAATAATCACCATGGATGATTTAGATAACTTTGAAATGGACAGCAAAGACATTGAGATAGTCAAAGATTTCCTATACCATGGCTCAGTAATCAGTCAAAATGTAGACTGTTATTACCTGAAGAGGTGGGGGTCTGTAGGACCTCACCCGTGATGCCAAAATCTCAGTTATAATTAGGGGAATTATTAGCTCAAATGGATGGCTGCAAGAGGTTGGGTAACATTTGGGACATTGTGTATACCAGTACTCACCGCAGAGAGTTCCAGGTTAAAGTAAAATAAATGGTTTTTATTAGAAAACAACACAGAACGTACTCACACATGCAACACATTCTCACAAGAGCCACAGAAGGCTAACAAAGAGTTTAAGGCAGAAATGTTGGATAGAGGAATAGATTCAGGAGATGGGACTATAGTTACTCATCTTGAAGCGAAGAGAGGAACTCAGATGAAGATCTGAGGGTGGCAATGCAGTCTGATCCTGGGGCACTCTGACAGGGTGTTGTCTGTTTGCTATTGCTTGAGGACTAATATATTTATATTGTGTTTCATGTCCTGGAGGGGCGTTTGTGCTTAGAACAAAGCGTAGATGGGTTTTCCACCATTTAATCAAAGGAAACCAAAATTCCTCTAGTTGTCTTAGATGGCTGGGTGATAGGAATTGATGGGTTTATGACAACCTCGCATTGTAGGACAGGGAGGGGTGATGAGGGAATCTTCCTAGGGATAAGGGTTGTTTTAGTCACTTGTATGTTTGTGATGTGTAATACATTGCTAAGGGTGCCCAAGAGGGGATTAGCACATACCACCTTAATGATGTTGTTTACTAGGGGCTTCACTTAATCTTGGGTGTGTCTGCTGAGATTTTTCCACAACACCTTCCTAGGTCCTTGTGACATCTGTTTAACCTCACCTTTTGGTCTACGCCGATCTACTAGACCCCTTGAAATGTTTAATACTGAGAATTATGAGATATTATAGGGAGGGGGTGCAAGGCAGTCAAGAAATCAGAAGAAGGCTAGGACTAGGAAGGGCAGCTATGAAAGAAATAGATAAGATCCCGAAGTGTACAGATATATCATTGAATACCAAAGTCAGGATTGCCCATGCCACTGTATATCTGATTGCTATGTATGGCTGTGAAAGCTGGACAGTGGGGGGAAAAACTGATAAGAAGGGAAGACTTTTGTTTGAAATATGGTGCTGGGGGAGAGTTCTGCAGATACACTGGACTGCTAAAAAGACAAATAAATGGGTCCTAGAGCAAATCAAGCCTAAACTTGTGAAAGCCAAGAAGACTAAGGTGAGTCTGTTATTCTTTGGACATATTATGAGAAGATATGACTCACTAGACAATAATGCTTAGCAATGTAGAAGGCAGCAGGAAAAGAGGAAGACCACACTACAGGTGGATAGACCCAATCAAGGAAGCCATGGCCCTGAGCTTGCAAGTCCTGAGCAGGGCTGTTGATGACAGGCTGGCTTGGAGGTCTCTCACTCATAGGGTCACCATAAGTCAAAGTTGACTTGATGGCAGTTAACAACAACAGCAGCAGCAGCTATAATGTCTTATAGCTACTCACCATGTCCAGTTCACAGAGTTCTATGAGGCGTTAGAACCACACTTTAATTGCGTAAGTTACATTCTGAGGTGAGAGTACTAGAGACTTATGGATTTACCCCTCTAACATGTGTTTATTTTAAAAGGCACATTCTGAATACATGATCAGGCAAGAACCCAGATGTGTTGCTAGAGCACCTTCCCCCCCACCTCTAGACTTCTTCATTGGCTGCATTCCAGCTGCTCAAAAATATTAGATATTTTTCATAGGTAAGTGAAATTCATTGCCAGATTCTTTCCATCGGTTCTGTGAAGAGATTTTTCTGGGGACTGGGAAACACTTCATTGTGGGCCAAACTACATGTGCAGAAGAATGGGTTTATTTTGTCTTTTCATGCTACAAATTAAAAGTAGGCTTTCCAGAAAATTTACCTGACTGGTCTCCAGTGTCATTAGGTGCTATTAAGAACATCATCTTCCCATTATAATTATTAGGCACAGATTTCTTATCCCCAGAATTTTTAAAATAAATATTATCCAGCCAATTATTATCCATTTCACATGCTAAGTGTAATTTGCCAACATTATGCAAAGTGCCTTTATAAGAAGCCAATTGACTGAATAGAAGAGGAAGTTATTTTTGCCTATAACAATCAGGATTTAGGCAGGGTAGTCACTGCAGATCTGTGGTAGCTTGTGGGGTGGTGAATCTGCTTTGGAATTTAGTCTGAATTTTAACGCAACTATCTAAGGTTTTGACCTTAGTCCCTGAAACAGATTCAGCACCCTAGATAGCTCTTTTACAGTTTAAACTAAAACCTGGAGTGGATTCAGTGCCTCATTGACATGGAAGCCATCAGTCATCACTGCTACAGATTATTGCTTTGTTTTAAGCCAATATTTTTAAAAAACAGGAGTTGCTCTCTTTACCATATATATTGATTTGAAGGCTTCATTTGATTTGAGCTCCATATCAGGAATATGGAGATAATTGTTCTTCAATACATGATAGACACCTTTTAAAATCAAAAGCCAGTAGAACTGACTGATGGTGTGGCTCTGCTACAACAGATGGACACTGTGCACTATGCATAGGCAAGAAGTGAAATAAGGCTGTATTCTAACACTTATTCTCTTTAATGTGTATGTTAGTGACACTCTTGAGTTCTTAATATAGTCAGGGCTCTTCCAAATTGATCCAAAGAAGCATGAGTTCTCACAAAATAGTTTCTTGGCTTTTCCTAGGTTTTTACCAGTTGTAGTTGCTCTCTATCTGCTTGTTCCGTTGCTTTCTATCTGCTTGTTCCATTCTATTTTTTTGGTGGTGGGGAGGGGGGGTATTTGTAGCAATGTCTTGGAGCTGCATTAGGGCTCTTTCCAAAGGCTTTTAAAAACTGAGATGTGGTTTGCTGATGTGGTGTTATGGTTTGAGGGGCAAATATTTTCCTCTCTGGTTTTTTTTTTTTAACAACTATAGTGGAAAAGTGCCATTTCACTGATGTACTACAGCATTATAACTAAAAAAATTAAGGAAATATATTCAGGGGTAGCCGTGTTGGCCAAGCAGCAAAATGCAAATAAATAAATAAATCCACAAAATAGCAATACAGTTGTCCTTTCATATTCGCTGGGGTTTGGTTCCAGGACCTCCCCCGCCATGGATACCAAAATCCGTTAACTTCCATTATATGCAATGGCATAGCAAAATGGTGTTCCTGATATACGATGGCAAAATTAAGGTTTGCTTTTTGGATTATTGTTTTTAAAGAATGTTTTCAAGCTGTGAATACTTAAATCCATGGATACCAAATCCGTGGATACGGAGGGACAACTGTACCTTTATTGGCCAACCAAAGTGCACATACATCCTGCAAGCTTTCCAAGCTCCACTGTCTTCTTCATCAGTCAAAGATGTTAAAAATTAGACAGAAGAGGAAAAGTGACTATGTTAAAGTCACAGGCCTACATTTTGTCTCAGATGTTACATCTGTTGTCAGTTAAGATGGTCTAGAGGGATCTCAATAAAGGCAGGGACCACTCCCCTTCTTAGCCATGTGGTGACTAGGTACAAAGGGCAATAAAATATGTAATAAAATTTCAACTCAATTAGCAACAAAAAAGTAACATCCCTTGAGATCCAGGCTATCTCTGTCCTATAGAAGAGAAGGGAAAATATTGTTCCAAAATGTCTTGGAAGTAAAAAAGAAACCCACTTGAGGGTGGGAACAGTATTTTGCAGCTGGTGCAAGGAACTGCTGGACGTCGCTGGACATTGATTTTTTTTAAAAGACCCTGAGAATTAGAGCTACAAATACTGCAACCTCCTGGCACCTTTCCCCATCTGGAGGAGCTGTCCGTCTATCTAATTCTTTCTTTCCATTCTCTGCAGATGCTGCTGCATTCTATCTCAGGACATCATCACACCAGCCTTGTGGCAATACATTATTAAAGGAAATGGGAACATACTAGTTGCGAAATGTTTATTATCACACCTCTCTTCAGTTCCATGACTGTGTTCCTTTGGCAATTCCCTGGTGCAATAGATCCCCCTTCACTTCAGCCACATGGCATGAGGGGGCCTGATATTCCTCCTCTCCCTCTCTCCCCTCTTCCCCTTGCTATTCCAAAGCAGGGCCCCTTATGCCATGCGACTGTGGTCATCCCGGGACTGAAGCTAAGGGACCTAATGTACCAGGGACAGCACCAGAATAATAGTGATGTTGGCAAATATCAGTGGGGATTTCCTGTCAATTGAAAGGGGCACGACAGTAAAAACTAGAATGTGAAGTATCAACAGGATAGCCATGACGTTGCCTGATAAGTACAGGTCAAGTTTATTACTTAATGTTGCTTGAGCAGCCTCATGTGACAAAATACTCAGACAAATGTATGGGAGAAGATTGCTGAAGACATTTTCTGAATCGAAAAGAATACTTCATGGTAAATTATAATAACACTACAATAATGGTGCTTTCAAAATGACATAGGAGATTTTCAGACCGCGTTTCAGCGTGCCTAGTGCAGGAGGAGCTTTCGGGAGAGGGACGGTGGTCTTGTGCGGCAGGGGGGAGTTTTCGGACGCCGTTGTCCCTCTCCCGAAACCATCCGTGTCACTTCCGTGAAGCTTCGGAAGCCGCAGAGCCATATTTTAATCACGGGCAACCTCCGTTATTAAAATATGGCTCTGCGGCTTCCGAAGCTTCATGGAAGTGACACGGATGGTTTCGGGAGAGGGACAACGGCGTCCGAAAACGCCCCTCTGCCACGCAAAACCACCATCCCTCTCCCAAAAGTTCCTCCCGCGCTAGGCACGCTGAAACGCGGTCTGAAAATCTCCATAGACCGCATAAATGTATTTGGCTATATAGTTAACTGAACAAGTTTTTGTTTTTGAATAACAGGGCACAGTTTTTCAACCATCAGCAGTGTGGCTAACCCAATGAGAAAGTTTAGTGGAAAAAGCTTTATACTTTGTTAATTTAAAAAAAATGTATAAATGTATTATGCAAAGTAATTTTTCATAACTTTCTATCTTCATCACTTGAATTGTTCTGAACGAAAACGTTAGCTCAGTTATTTTATGAGAATCAAATCTGATTTGATTCCAATTTAAATTGATTGGAAAAGTCATGTAGTCCAAATTCTTAGACAATTTTTTTTCTGTTCCAGGCTGTGTTTTGAATATCTTTCTGTGATTGGAAGCTGGTCTTCCTTCCATTTTTACATTGGCTTGGCGTAGGATGTTTAATTATTGGCTGTGGTTGAATTTAGCCCCTTCTGGTCTGCTTCCTTTATTTCTGACTCATATGAGAGCAGTTGGATTTGAATCAAGGTTCTGCTTTTATAGCCTTTCACTATAACTGCTACAAAATCTTGGTTTCGCTAAAGAGAGAGATCTATTAAGGCAACATCTTTTTTTACTGATAATGAACAACAGAATAATTTGTCTGCTTTGACAAAAATATACCTCTGATATGACTGCTTCTGATATGATCCTCCTTATATAGCAGAATCTTATCTGCAAGATGTAACAATTCTAAAATACAAAAGACTTTTTACTGGATACCATTGAATATGCTACCATCATTACTTAAGGAGCATTTCAACAGAACTTAATACAAAATTGTGCATCAGCATGTGGAGGTGGCCATATTTAAATGCTGGTTTATATATTTCTAGTTTGTTATTTTACAGAGATTGGCAGAAAGAGTTAATCACTACAATATTAATATCTCTTCCAGGGCATTATTCTCATTTTGATTTATCTTTCCCCCTCATTAGTTAACACAGTCTGATGCCAGTAAAGTCTGTAAGATTTTTAACAGCTGGTCTTTCGATAAGGTGCATTATGGTGCTTTGGATTTTGTTATAATTTTTAATTTGAGAAATTTGTTGTATGTGTGTATATTACTTGCAGTGATGGGTGCCTGATGTGAATACATTTCTAACTGTATATCTCAATAAGATATTGCTTTTAAAAATTTCTTTCAGCTTTGAATATTTTTGTGAAATTGTGGTGGATATAGTGCAATCTTCTTGTACTAACCTTACATACAAGATAAATGTACTGTCATGTTAAATGAATGTCTGTGTCCTTTCTCTCTCTGTACAATAATTTCTCCAGAAGTGTGCAGTTTTCCAAGTTCCCGTGGAAACTTCAGTTAAAGCCCAGGGGGAAATACCATGAGGAATCTCAAGAAGAGATTCATCGCTTAGGATTTTATCAGACCAGGCAAATATGGTGTCATAAGGATGCCTAATGATCGTGAAAGGGTCTGCATACGAGATGACGTTGTCCTTTTGCGATCATGTGTAAGGAATAAGGCGTACTTTTTCATTGATGGGCCAAGCCATCAATAGATCTCCTGTTCCACTTTTGTGCCAGCATTGCTGTCATTTGAAACTTCATGCCATTGTGCTCTCGTGAATGCAGTGTGAATGACAGAATACTTCTGGGTGAGATCAGGACAAACAGGTAGGGGATGCTCTCTTTTTTTACCTTCCCAGTTTACTTGGGACTTAAAGTGTGTTCCTGTGCTTGTGTCTACATTTTATGGCTTTATCTCTCTATATAATTCTCTTGGGTATATTGCCATTTCCAGTGTGCTGATTGGCTGCTTAGGGACATGACCAACCAATCACAGGTCTGTTGGGCATCCAATCAGCACACTGGGGGCGGGAACATGTAGATTTCAAACATGGCTGCCGGAGAGGGAGAGTGCGTACCATGGGGATAGATGTGGTGTGTGCTGGAGTGCAGGGGGTTGGGGGGCAAGGGGCAGAACGAGCAGGGGGGGCAGAATGAGTGGAGGGTGGTGGTAGGGAGGCAGAACAAGCAGAAGGGGGTGGCAGGGGGCAAAACAAATGGGGTGGGGTGGCATGGGGGCAGAACAAGTGGAGGGGGGTGGCAGGGGGGAGAACAAGCGGAGGGGGGGTGGCAGGGTGGCAGACCAAATGGAGGGGGATGGCAGGGGGGCAGAACAAGCTGGCAGGGGGCAGAACAAGCCAAGGGGGGGTGGCAGGGGGCAGAACAAGCAGAGGGGGGTGGCAGGGGCAGAGTTTTTTAATGGTGTATGGTATGCCAGGTCAAGATAGTTTTACTTTAATTTTTTAATTTCCTACACTAGCATCTTCTTGCAAGAATTGGTGAGATCTCAACCCCGGAAGTAAATGGAGCTCCAGTTGTGCTCCATTTATGCTGGGGATGTCTCCTTGATGTTCCTAAAGGTAGGTCTGGTATGGGGGGGGGGTTCTTTGCCAGCATAAAAACACCACAATTTATGCTGGCAAAAGAACATTAATGGGGGGTGGTCTGATAAAATCCTAAGACAGGGCAGTATAATGCCCTCCCACTGGTCTGTCTTCTTGTCAGTCAGAGCCCCTAACCAGACCACCCTGTTTCTCTTATCACACTTTCACACAGCCAGCTATAGCTTGAGATCTCTCCTCTGGTCCCTTTCCTGTACTCCATCTTCCTCCTGTGGCTTCTCTCTATGTCCCCTGTATACTGCCAATATTAATCTCCATTCAAAAAACCATCAGAGTCCAAGGCAGTGTATCTGGAGGATGTCTTTGAATAATGCTACTGACCAATCCTATGTTGCTGCTTTTCAGTATTTTTCTTGCATTAGGATGGATTATTACTTTATAATTAAATAAATAAATGCTACCATTCATTGTTGGCAGGAGAAGCCATATTTGTTTTTCATCTTATATAACACATAATTGACAAAATAGCCTCAAAAATAAAGTAGTTTGATGTTAACTCTCAGCCTCACTGATTAAAACTGGTCTTCTCAATTAATGATCTAATTTTTACTCGATACATCTACCAGTCAAACTCATAAAGCTTCCAAGCTTTGGGGTCTGATGCACCCTTGTGTTTAGCCTATACTTGTGTATATCTGATTATAAGATAAATGCAAAAGAGCTTTTTCAGTTGGTGGTGATTCCACACAGTTGCATCTGAGGGAGAGATGAGATGGTAGGGCCTCCTCCATTGGCCTGGTTGTGCCAACTACCATTTGAGCTCTCCCCTCTCAGAATTGCTCATGCAGTACCAGTGACACCTGGATAACAATGGTACCCTATCCCTTTTCTCTTTTGTATTATGGATATTAGACTGTGAACTGCCTTGAGTGCATTTGCAGTTCCTTCATAAATTCAATGAATGAATGAAATATAAATGACAGCATTTATTCTTGGTTTTACTGAGTTAGGAGGCATCAGAAACATTGCAGAAGCTATGCATGCTCAAGCTCTTTGGGAAAGATTTGGTCCAGTTCAGGAAAAGTGTCTAACCAGCCTTACTACTAGGATTTGTACTGAAAGGAGGGTTAATATAAATCTTATGACAAATACCTGCTTTGTTAACAATGTATATGCTCTGTAAAGCTCTATTAGCAAAACATAATTATATTGACTGAAAAATGAGGATTGCATTATTAACTCAGGCCTCTCCTTTTTGAGTAGAAAGTAGTAGAAGGGTTTGGTATGTGAAATAATAACAATTTTGTTAGGTATTTTCAATACTAATCACACTCAGTATTTATACAGCTTCCTTCCTTCCTTCCTTCCTTTATTTATTTTATTTACTTAATTTATATTATGCCTTTCTCTCAATGGAAGAACCTAAGTTGGCTCACAAAAAACATAAAAAATCAATACAATTTAAAACAATTAAAATTACCCTCGTTAAAAACAATTTAAAAATATTTAAACATAACAAAAATTTAAAAAATAAAAGCAAAAGGGAAAAAACACACCCCAATAAAAAGCCTCTGTGGGCAAAGTTAAACATTAAAAGCTTGCTTACACATAAAGGTTTTTGCCTGCTGGAGAAAGGAAAGCAGGAAGGGGGCCAGCCTAGCCTCGCACAGAAGGGAGTTCCGGAGGGTGGGAGCAGCCACTGAGAAGGCTGTCTCTCATGTCCTCACCAAGTGAGACTGTGATGATGTCGGGACCAAGAGAAAGCCTTCTCATGATCTTTAAGTTCTGGCAGGTTTGTATGGGGAGATATGGTCTTTCAGATAGTCTGGACCAAGCCGTATAGGGCTTTATAGGTCATGACCAGCACTTTGAATTGTGCCCGGAAATGAACCAGTAGCCAGTGAAGCTGTTTTAACAAGGGAGTTATATGATCCCTATAACTGGCCCTGATCAGCATTCTGGCTGCAGCATTCTGGACCCATTGAAGTTTCTGAGCATTTTCCAAAGGCATGTGTCACCAGGCTTGTCTATACAAGGCAAAAAAGTGGATTGGTCCACAGTAATGCAAATTTGTAGCAGCTTTCATTTGTCTCCACATTTTTTTCAAGATTGCAGGTATGCGAAGGTGTCTGTGTTTGATATTCAAACAGGCATGCCTGCGAATCAAGATGGTGGGTGTGAGTGAATTACCCATGTTTTTATTCTCACTAGTTGCTGCTGCCGAACAGTATTTTTTAAAAAAGCAAATCCAAGATGTGGAAGTGCAACCTTCCGCTTAAATAATCAGAAAAAAAGGCTGTTCCATCACCTCAATGTATGATTGCTATGGCGAAAATCCAACATAGTGGTTTCAGATGCTGCCTTGCCAGCAAGCTCTGCCCCCACGCACATCTGACCAATCAGCTTTCCACCTCCTCTCTTATTTGGAAAGCACAGCCA
Source organism: Gambelia wislizenii (assembly GCA_030847615.1). Lineage (NCBI taxonomy): Eukaryota > Metazoa > Chordata > Lepidosauria > Squamata > Crotaphytidae > Gambelia > Gambelia wislizenii. The sequence goes on from JAUMIR010000006.1 coordinate 60,992,546, forward strand.
AGTGAATCGGTAGTCCCAATGAGCAGGAATGTGCATTTCCATTGCAGTTTTTTAAAAAACTTTCGGAAAAGCTCCTAAGGTTTTCCCCACAGAGTATATGGCATTTTTGGGCCCCCTCCTTCTGAATACAGTGAAATGATGCAGGATCCCATTGGGACAAAAGGTATTCTTTACGAATTCTATGAGGAGTATTTTTACTGTTTAGACAAGCCCACCATAGCCAGATATGACATCTCAAGGAATGGGTGCAAAACCTGGGCATCAAGGCTCAGACATGTTCCCTGATCTCCCTTTTGACTGACCAGGAAGAGCACCTCTGTCTTATCTGGATTAAGTTTCAATTTGTTTGCCCTCATCCAGTCCATTACTGACAACAGACATTGGTTCAGTACCAAGACAACTTCTTTAGAATCAGATGGAAAGGAGAGAATGAGTTGGATGTTCCACATATATTTATTTAATCATCTTTACAACTGCCTGTACAGATAGCCTACTTTTATTATTCATTATGGGGGTTTATGGTTACCCAGGGGGAGACATGGATTTACAATTCTAAATCTTAATGTAATTTTGATAATTGTGAAATTATCCAGCAGCTGGCAGAATCTGTTCTGAGATGTTAGAATCTGGTAGTGGTTTAGAACTTGCAATGACTTTGGGTAGTGGTGTCACTGGGGTGGTGCATGGGGGTATAGGCTGCACTAGGTGACACCCTTAGACACCTTGAAGTGACACCCAAATGCCACCCTGAGGCAAGCATGAACCTCAGTGGCAACTTTCTCTTCCCGATGGGCCAGCCACTGTTGGTCAAACTTCTGCATGGTGGCAGCATCTTTTCTTCCTCAGACAGAAACAAAATGGAGGAGATGGGAATGGCAGCTATGTCCATGCAGGCTCTTTGCTGGCTTTTTTGGGTCTTTTAAAAATCATTACTTCAGTCCTCCCCCACTGCTGCTTTTCCACTTCAGAGTCACGTGTTTGCTTCCCTCCCTCTACCTTGCAGACTGGGTTGCCTCTCCCTCCCTCCCTCCCTCCCTGGCTAGAGATGGTAGAATCTACCCCAGCAAGGGCCAGAGGTTGGGTGCTGGCCTGTGACATGGGGGGGGGAGCACTTGACACTGAAGCAAAAATGGGCAGTGGTTTGTCTCTTTCTCACTTTCTGGCTGGGGCTGGGCCGAAGTAAAAATATATAAAAAAGAGTCCCATAAAGTCACTTATACGCTGATAATTCAGTCTATGAGCAGTCATTGACAACATTAACATCTTCAAATCTATCTGTCCTTTTACAATTACTGTATTACAATTATTACCATTTTACGGCATCTTTAATTTGTTGCGTCTTTTTGTCAGCAGAAGTGAGACATTTTTTAAATCCTTGGTGGGCAACTGTGGATCTAAGTAAGAGGTGGGCCACTGTGGCAGGTCTGGAGATCAGTTTTCTCTTGGGGCTTTTGGTGGTAGGCAACAGCAATGTTTCCGCAGTAAACAATGCAATGAAAATTGACCTGGAAAAGAATGGGATTCTGCTACAGCTGATCCTACTGTAGCTGTTTGTGTCTGCCTAGAACAGGAAAGGTAATGCATGAACAGCAAAACAGAGAGAAAAGGGGAAAGCAGATAAGCTTCCCCTCGCCAATTCTCAGCATGTTAAAAAAGCATAGATCTGTAAGTTTCACCACCAAAATAGGATTCATAAGAAAAATGGAGGCTAGTGAATGAAAATGTCATCCCTGGATGCATTTTGGAATAAACTTTGCAGTAGTCTAGGAGGGTCAAAATGTTTTTGTTGACTTCTGCAAGGCTTACCTGACCTGGTTGTTTCATTTCCCATGGGCATATTGTTAGTCTAGATTAAAATTTTGCTGAAACAGGTTGAATTACTCTCTCTCTCTCTCTCTGTGTGTGTGGTAAAGCAACCATTCCTTAGGTCTTGTCTAGACTGGCCAGAACATGCCACCTTCTGGGCAGTGTATCCTGGCCCTGGAGCTGGCCTTGATTCCTCCTGTTACTGTCACGAAATGGGTTGGAGTTCTCACCTGCACATTGGCTTGTTCTGGCATTGCTGCTGTTGCCCTCTCTGAAGCTGGGAAGAAGGTTCTCAGGATGTGATCCAGGCAAGGTATAAGTAAAGATGATTATGATAAGGGTGTTCCTCAAGCAGAGATACTGTGACATTAAAAACAGCCCACTCCCTCATGCTTTCATAATGTGCTTTTATTACTGGAGACATTCATTAAAGAATTCTTATCCAGTAATCTTAATGCATATGCAGATTGGTATGAAGTGTTGTCCCTTAAAATAAGGGTGAGCAACCTCTTAAGTCTACAGGCCATATTTATTTTTAGAGAAGTCCTTAAGGGCCATGTTTGAGTGGTAGGTGAAGTCAAAAGCTAAAGGGCTGTGGCCAGAAACACCAGCCTTGTGTTTGTCTGTGTAAATACATTTAGGTTGTGCATATGATATTGTAATTTAAAGGTGTAATTTTATTTTTGCTATTTATTTATGTCAGTACTGTTGCCATTATATCAGTGATATATGGAATATGGGAATTACAATTTATGAGTAAAATCGGTACAAAAACATTACTAAGGATTCTGTATGGTCTGGTATGGGAGGAGGTAAGTGGGGGAAATTACTGTGAGTTACTGCATTGGGTGACACCAACCCACTGGCTTTGTGCAAATGAGAATTCCTAGATGATGTCCTGGAAATGCACCTTCACATTCCCTTATGGCCATGAAAAAAATAATTAGAAATGGGAAGTATTTTTGGTAGCTTTACCAAGTTTGCTATGCCTTGAAAGACAACATATAGAAGTGATGGGAAATTTATTCAGAGGTGCACATTGTTACCTGCCCTGACACCCCCTGCCCCATATCCATAATAATTGGCAATATTTCATAATTTGGTCAACTGTGGCCTTCTAAGAAGTATGGCCAGTAAACTGCAGACTCCCAAAAAACAGAAATCCAAAGACTAGTGCTGAGACTCAGTCAGGTATGCACTAATGAGGGGCCATCCCAAATTCCAAAGAGAAATAATCTGCAAGGGAGCTTCTTTCCTGAACATCTGGGTAATCCAATCATACCTAGCTGAGATACTCAAGTTTGTAAATAACTATCTTACCTCTACCTTCCCCCAAACAAAGAGTGTTGCTTCCTCCATTTAATTACAAAGTATCAGCACATTAAGGATTGTTAGCATATCCAGAGTGTCCATTGTTTTACCTTGAGAACCTCCAAGAAGCATTGTCTTTTACTCTAAATCCCATCCCCTGAAGGGAATTATTGGATATAAAAAATCCTTCAAAACCCCACCCAAGTGCAGAAAGTTCATCTTCCTCTTGACTCCACATCAGACTGTGTAGCCGCTCCCACTTCTGATCCCCACTCGGCTGGTTTTCTCCACTAATGCAACTCCTCTGATCACTGCAGTATCACCTGAAAAAAAAAACCCTTACTCTATTCCTGAATGCTTGAAGCCTAAGTGTATGTATGAATGGTGTTATTATTTCTTGAATAAAGATCAATTAATTCTACTATCTAGCTTAATGTCTCCTCTTGAGTACTGGTATACATAGGTTAAAAGGTCCTATTTTGTTGCCCTCTTTTTGTATTGCCAAGTCAAGTATATTAATTCTCCAAATTAATATCAATATTCAGAGGGCCCTTAAGACCCCCAAACATTTAGGGTAACAACATCACTGCTGATTATAAGAAAAAGGCCTGTAAAACTAGGTATATGATAGGGACCAATGTGGCATGAGGATTTGACAAATTTCTTGTCATTGTTTCTGCACTTGGTTAGGTGTCTTGCCTTCATTCAGTCTTATAACTATAGAGTATCACTGCAATGATTCGACTGGCAGATAATGGCCTGATGTTATATTACATACAGATGAAATGAAGTATGTAGACATCAGAGTGGTAATTGATGAAAATTGCAAGCACTTTTCATGCATTAATTGTTCCTTTTAAGAATAAACAAGTGCTAGAATAAAAGAGATTAAATTTGCTTCTAACACAAACACAGAATAAATGTCTAAGGTTTTTTTACAAAGTAAACATTCTTGGCCAAACTGTAGATTGGCTTAGTATGAAGACTATCCAGTCACCACTTGTTAATGGTAAAGCACAGAGGAGGATATGCAACCTCCAGTGTTGAATCCCTCTGCTCTTGCTCCCCTCAGCTCAGTTGTGGCATCACAGAGGGTCAGCCAGCCTGTGGCATGGCAATAATAGTTGCTATGACAACATAAGAAGGGAGATGGGAATATAAGAGAGAGGGGAAGAAAGGGCACCCAGCACTAAGCCCAAGGCTCCTGCTGATGGGGAAAACACTCAGTGTTGTAAAGAAACAGTGGAGAGGTGATGATAAAGACAGGAATGGCTCAGAGAAATTGTCTTGTCATTCTGAGTAGAGCTTTCATGTAGGGCAGAAAATCCAGTGAGCAAATAGTTATCTTTCCTGAAGAAAGAATAACTCCAGGGGGTGGGTGGTGTGATAGTGGGATGTGTAAAGCAACCCTAAGACTTTCCATGCTTTTAGGTTAAAAGCCCTTTAAATGTTACTCTTGCCATGTGGGAGCTGCTTCTCAATGATATGCATGGGAACAACCACAGAAACATTTCTTATGAATTTACTGCTGCTCTCACAAATTCTATTACTGGTAGTTCTGTGGTTAGTTTTTCCCATGTTGCTAGGTCATTAGCCTAGCTGTGTGGGAGCTCATAGAGGATAACTCTGAAAGAGCCCTAGAAAAGAAACTAGAGAATGGTTGACAATTGTGACTAGGAATTGTGAGCTGGGAGTTAGGAGGTTCCCAGTAGAAATCCGTTTCAAGCACTGAAGTCAATTTGTATGTTTTTGACAAGTACTTATTCTATAAGATTCAGCCATAACCACTCTGCAATGTGTAGATAAAAATGGTAGCCAGTCAATCTGCTATAATGTATTGCATGGTAAGCTGGCTTTGAAGACTCCTCAGAAACTTCAGTTGTTCCAAAATAAAGGTTCTAGAAAGGAGAAGCAGTGTGGTGTAGTGGTTTGGACATTGGACTACAACTCTGGAGAACAGGGTTTGAATCTCACTTGACTATGGAAACCCACTGGGTGACCTTGGACAAGTCACGCTCAGCCTCAAAGGAAGGCAAAGGCAAACCCCCTCTGAACAAAACTTGCCAAGAAAACCCCATGATAGATTTGCTTTAGGGTCACAAAGTAAGTTGAAAATGACTTGAAGGCAAACACCACAGAAGGTTGACCTGAACACATCACGACATTCTTATACAGCTTCATTGACAACTGAACTGTTCCCAAGTATGACTTAAAGTTTTAGTTACAACCTCGGAAGTGTACAGTATGTATTAAAAGACCAACTGACTTCTACACAAACTTTCTGAAGTACTGAGATCACCTTCAACCACTCTTCTCTCAGTGCTCCTGCCTTCAAAGTCAAAGCAAGTGGTAGTTGGGAAAGGACCTTTTCAGTAAAGGAACTGTAGAATTCTTTCCCAAGAGAAGCATAGGGCTGTTAAAACTTTTCTTTTTGGCATTAGGCAAAATCCCTAGCCTTCAGACCTTCTTCTGGCTTTGGTATTAGTTGCTCTTCACTCACATATGTGTATTTCTGTCCAGAGTTCTTGAATGGCACTGTGGCAAGATGCTTCTTCCTCAGCCCCCCTCCACATCATTACACTAGATTCTTAAGCAACATTAAAAGCCAGAGTTTTATGGTCTAGAAGAAGAGGGAACATGGCCTTAAAAGGGAACTTGGCCTCAAGCCAAGCAGTGAACAGTAGGAAAAGAAGGGTAGAACAAGGGAGATGTGCACAATTACAGCTTTGTCCGCAAGGGGCTTCCAGTTTTGAAAAACAATAGAATCAAAACTCAACACTTACAAAGGAATTCCACCCAGGGACAGGAGGATTTCCAGCAGATAATGACCCATCAACCAACCATTAGCCAAACAGACACTAAACAGCCTTGCATTTCTATACTCAGAAACTAACCATTCGATTACACAAATTTACATATACTCCCTAACAGGGGTTCACAATATATAAACTCCACACACACTCCTACCCAGCCATTCTCTGAACAAGCCAGTCACAGATGCAGGCATCAGAAAGAAACTATTCCAGAACACGGCCTCACAGCCCAGAAAAAAAAACAAGGAAAATCTATGGCTGCCTTACTGTTTATTTTATTTAGTTATTTATACCCCGCTCTTCAGCCACAAGGCTATCAGAGCGGCTTACAAATTGTTTTAAGCAATAGCTATTTATACATCTACACTGCATTAAACAGTTTCCAATGTGTGTTAGCTAATTGCCCCCACAAGCTGGGTACTCAATTTACCGACCTACGAAAGGATGGAAGGCTGAGTGAACCTTGGAGCCCGCTGGAATCGAACTTGCAATGTGGTGGCTTGCAGTACTGGCATTTAACCACTGCGCCACCAGGGCTTAGACAGTGAGGTGATTCTTCAGACAGCAGATGCTGGGGGTGGAGGGGGCAACGCTGGTGGCTGCTCTTCAGTTGTACTTCAGGATCCTCCCAGTGATTTAGCCCTGTTTGGAGGACAGTACTATGTATACCAGTGCTTCCTGAGCTCTCTGGTGTGAGGAACCAGCAATTTTCCCCTATGTGCCAATGACTAATACCATATTTTGCGCTTTGGCTATTGTTGTTTCTTTCTTGAAACTCAATGGGGACTGGCTACCAACGGTTCATGGCCTAGCCCTAGCTCAAGGGCCATCACACTGAGTATCACTGATGTGTGCCACACAACCTGTTCTGGGGCCTTTTAATGAGCTGCTATCTGGGGTATGCTACAGGATGCTTATCCCATCACCAGTGTTAAAGTAGGATTCAACTGCCCAATGAGTCATCCTCAGGTAGCAAAATATTTTGGGCTAGCTCTGCTGTCAATGATTACATAAGCCATGATTTATGAAGCTCTCATAGCCTGTTGCATCTGAAAACATGATTTGAAGTTTCCATTACTATATTTTTCCATGAAATAGTTTCAGTTTTTATGAATGCATAGTTTCATAATAGTAACAAATTACAAGTCATGGTTAAAAATTGGAATAATTGCAATCCTAAATTCAAAACAGTAATAAAATCTTCTTTTTTTTTAGTTGACTGTTCCAAGGAAGCATGTGTGCATGATTTTTCATGTGTAGTAGCATTAGTATGTTAGCCTTTGGTGACCTCATGTTTTCTTAAAATTTAATGTAAAAGAAGTATGCTATTGAGTTCTTGTGTGTTAAAATATTTACAAGTAATTCAGTCAAAACAATTTCCAACTAAAAGACTGAATTTTAAAAATCTAATATTTAAATCACATATACTATACAATTCTTTACAAACCTGTTTAGTGTGTCCCTTTGTTCTCAATGTGCCTGACTCTCAATTACAGGTGTATGAGATTGCAGCATAAGTACATTTTATGGATATTTTTCTTATAAAATATCTGAGTACAACTACTTGGGAGCTACTGAGGGGGAAACAGTAAAAATATATATAAAACATGCAAAATTAACATGACAGACTTTGAAAAGTGTTGTTAAATCAAATAAACATGTTGAATTAGATCTCCAGTGATATGGGAGTGGGGAGAGGACATGGTCACTATGAAATGAACTTTAGAAAAAATGCCTTCATTGCGTCTAGCTATGCAGTCAAGGCTATTCATATCTTTTGAGATTTCTACCACGAGCCACTTCTCAGAAATTTTCCTGCAGCCCATTTTCTCCTCCAACCTCAGCCAACTAACTCCAAAAATTAGTGAGTCTTTAGGGTCTCACAGTTTCTTCCTGGAATGTTGCCTGCAAACTTCTCAAAGGAAATTTGCCACTTTACCTCCTGACTCCCAAAGAGTTTCCTCAGAATTTTTCTCTAGGGCTAGCTTCTATAGGCTTAACCCCTTACAAACACATTTTCAAGCTTCTTGATTGTATATGATGCCTAAATAAAGTGTGTTATCTCCACTTACTTCACCCCAGCATCTCAAAAAAAAGGGGGGGGCGCTAAAAATGCCTAGTAATGATGTACAAATCTACTAAGCTGGAAAGGAGAGCATCAGCTTTCTCAGACAGCTTCCAAAGACCCAGTTCAGTTTGTGAGGGTGAGATTGCCTCTGCTGCTGCTATCTTGTCTGCATGGTAGTGAAGTTTTGTCTGGTGCATGAACTGGCCTTCTTCCTTCCCTACTGCATAGAGGGTGAGGACAAACAGGCAATAATTACTATTCCTTGCTAACACCATAAATTGCTTACCCATATACATACGCAGGCAACTAGGAGTGTCAGTAGTTGTTATCCTTTGCTCATTTGCCCTCTCAGCATCAGAGGGTGCTGCTTCTAGCGACCTTCTCCACTTGTTCCCCACCTTTGCCTTTCCAGATGCTGTTGGACTTCAAGTATCCCCAGTCTCAGAATAGCCAATGTTTAGGAAAGTTCATTTGGCCTGTAGTCAAAATAATTGCATAGTGTCAACTCCTTTCCCCTCATGTCCACAGAAAATGGATTTTCAAACGGAACCTTTTCAAATAGTTCATCATACAGAATGGGAGATCTGCTATTCAAAGTAGAGAGGAATGCCACTATTATACACAACACAACTAAACTCACAGTCTGCATCTAGGCCAATGGGATACAGCACACCGAGGAGGTAAATATTCACCAATTTTGTTCTCACATGCAAGAACCAATAATTTCACAAGTTTTCTCCCCACCAGGCACAATTATAAGAGTTCTGCATTTAATGATTTTCTACTTTTTGCTAATTTTTTTGGCAAGAAAATGGTTTTTGCAAACCCCTCCCCCATTTTAAAAAACAATACTGTAGTTTTTTTAAAGAAAAATGTTTTCAGCTTTGCTTTTTTATCACCCACAAGAATTTGTGCTATTCTTGCACAAATGATTTTTTTTTTTTTTTACTAAACAGGGGGTGATCATTTCTTGTTGAAGAGGAGAAAAAAATGTGGAAATTCCTTATATCCCTAGCACATGCATGTATGCACACCCCACCCACCCAAGCTATAATCTTGATGGGAGGCCAGCTATATTACATATTTCTGCTAAATAGGCACAATTCAGAGAGCCATGTAACTAGTAGCACATATCCAAAGATGTCTGAGGGCTTACAGTTCTCAAATAACAATCATCCATGTCCTTTCGCAGTCATTTTTAAATTGAGGGAATTTCAAGGGGAGGCTTTTATAGGGACATGGCTAAAACCATTGCTTGGATCTTGGCCTAAATTTTAACATCCATTGCCTTCATAAACATTCATTGCCTTATAAACGAACGTGAAATTTGCAGTACATGAGAACATTTATTATTTGTGAAAACAGCGTGTGAATTGCAAAAAGCCTTTAGTATTCTGAATCTACAACAGATCTAATTGACGTTTTAGCTTGATGTGAGTGAAAGAATGTCTCTATGTAATACTGGATATCACTAAAAAGATATAAAAGTACTTCTGACCAGAACCTTTTCTAAACAAACACACACAAGAGAACTCTTACAGTTGCTCCTTTTTATGTCCACAAAAAATACTGTGATGAATACTCAGCTGTCAGAAACTTGTTTGTGGTTATGTTCCTTGTTATAACATGATTCTTATAAATGGATTGCATTTTAAATCATTTGTATTTCCTCTTGTTACTGTCCCTTCAAGCAATTTTAATTTGTGAATGAAGGCATGTAAACTGTAGCACTGTCAGGGCTTATTAGCTTCACGGCATGTACTGAGAAGCAAGTTAGTGTCTAGAAATGCAGCAGGTTTATACATTCATTTATTTATTTTTAAATTCTAATTAGAGGAAGGAAAAGGGTGTCAAGAGTCTTTAGTGATTCACATTTTAACAGCCAGATTTATAATTTATTAATTTCCATCTTATAAAATTTTCATTATTCTTTCCACAGGAGTCCAGGAGGGACTCAAATTTATTTATTGTTTCTAGGTAGGGCATCATTAAATATTTGTAATCTCCTAAAGTTGGTTGAGAGGTGGGATTATTATTTTCCACATGAATTTCCAGTACATTGAATGGGAAAGGCATCAAAATGTTGACCAAGCAAACTAAACTGGGATGAATATAAGGCAGTGATAGTTCTGTACAGTCTTAGAAAAAATGGTGTCCATATTTCAGTTGTCCCTACCATATTGTGCAATGTCATGTTCTCTAATATTCAACATAACACACACTGATGTGCTAAACTGTAAAGACACAACTTGCTCTTTGTTTTTTTCTTTATAAAGAGAATTCATCTTATGTTCTATAGGCAATATGGTTTCAGGGCTATACTGAAGCAATGTAAAAGCTGTGCAAATTGTGACATTGCTTGATTCCCCCCCCCTTTTTTTTGGGAGTGTTGTGTGATGGGTCCTTTATTTGGCGTTTCATAATTTTGCCTACAGATATCAAAGGGGATTAGTTCCACTCTACCCAACTCTCATTTTCTCATTCCATTCAAGAGACACAGAGAATAAAAATACTGTAGTTGAATCAAACATTGGGGCAGGCTTGCTATTAGAGCCACAACTAAACTGTGGTAGTAAAATTAATGAATTTGTAGTGAAATGAATGTGTTGTTATGAAATTAGTCACAAACTTTTGTATGGGAGCTTTGTCTCTCTCTATTGGTGCATGGAGCCTCCTTGAACATCCCCCTTCTGTTCAGTATGTGTATGGTGATATTTGAAGTATCAGGAGCAGAATGGTGTTCTATGGTGTGGGACAGTTGGATTTCGTGGGGCTGCCTGGAAAATACTTGCGCTAATGACAGTTAGAAGAGGAAATGTAATGAATGGTTCAGAATTCGAGTCCCAAAATATGTTTCTATACAGAGCTCCATGTATTTGTTTATTAACAACATTTTTATACTGCCTATTAACTAAGTTTGCACAGCAATGTACAAAAAAATAAAATAATAAAACAGAAGATTAAAAAATGAATAAAACTGGCAACAATGATTATGTTTGCAGCCTCTTTTAACAAGCAAGCCCACAAGGCTTTTGTGTTAGCCTAGCTGGCCTTGTGGGAACAGTAAAAGGTAATGTTTTTCACTTTGAGGCAGAAGCTAGGAGGAGCAGATGGAGCCTGCACTAGTCCTCAGACACTAGGGACTATGGAGATTATCGGACATGGCAAAAACCACTTCAGAAGATCACAACGAGAACAGGATTGGGGGATAGTATCAGACAACATTGTTTTTCAATGCCTTGGGGGTGTAGCAGGGACGTAGCATGGGCATGAGTAAGGCATCCCTTTTTATTGGTGGCTGGTTCCCCATCAATAAAAAAGGGAAGCCTCATCCATGGCAGCACTATGCCCCGGGAACAGATGAGGACACAGGCATCTGATAATGTTGCCCTTTCTGTTCCCATGGCATTCCTCTGATGCAGTTTCAGATGCGGCTTTTTGCTGTGTTTCCCCACATCTGATAATTTCCTGTATCACACTAGGCTGCTAAGATGCCACAATTGCATTTGTGTGGAAAATGCGAACGTACCGTTTTGAGGACAGTCATTTTCACACAACTCTTCAAAAGTGTCATGGTGCTGCTATAGTTCCGGGCTCTGTCTTCTGCATGCTGGCTTCCATAACCCTACCTTACAGCCCTATGCCCTTCCTAACATGCCTTTCAGTCTGCATTTTCTTATTTTTTTTATTTTCAATGCAATTGATCGAGTTTAAAAGGGGCGGAGGGCAGAAAAGAAAAGAAATCAGAAAAAAATCCCACACCAGCTTCCTTGGGAATAGCGAGAATGAGGGGGAAGAGGGGGGAAAGGTTCATGGACATTCACACCATGTGACTGCCTCCATATCAAAACTGCAGCAGGAGGAACTTATCACACGTGAATCCATAGTGGTAAAGCAGTGCAATTGGGAGGCATTGACTATGAAGCTGCTACAGACAGGCATGATGTTGTGTGATAAGGTACAGCCACAGGCGCTACCGTCCTGCTGTAATTCTGCTTTGGTAGCCCCACATGATAAAGTCCTGACATAATCTTGGACCTATTCGGCTGAGTTGTATGTTCCCAGAATATCAGCTGTTGCTCTGTGTATCATGAAATTCAATAAATAATGGGCCCTTTCACCCTACATAGAGTGCTATGATTCCACTTTAACTGTCATGGTTCCAGCCAGTGATGTAGACTCAAGTTGATTGACTCAGACTTGAGTTCAACTCAAATCACTTCAGTGACTTGACTTGGGCTTGCCTCTGCCATAAACGAAGCACTGACTCGACTTGACTTGAGACATATATTTTCAGCTACCAGTTTGCTGGCTTTGGAGGAGGAGGAGCCTTCTAAACCATTTCCTAGCAGTACGCAAGACTTGCCCTGAGAGCATGGGAAGTGATTCTAGGAGAGGAACACAGCAAACAGGTTGGCAACAGGCTTGAGGCAGAAGGATTGTCTAAAGCTTTTCCTAAACACAGGGAAGACTCACCCCCTGAGCATGGGAAACATTTCTCACAGGCTGCCAAGCAGACCTCAATCCAGCCTCTAGCCTCTAGCCCAACCTCTAGTTCAGTTTTACCATTTGGTCTCATATCCCTTCTGCTTCTTCCCCAATTCAAATGAAATAATTGCATGCTTTTGCACCCTCCCCAGCCCCCTCAGTGCCCATTGTTAGTTGAAGATATCTATGGGTAGTGCTGTTTCCAGTATTCAAAAGTGCCCAGGGTCTGAAAAGAACTAAATGGGTATGTACAAATCTTATTTAGATGTTAAATAAGCATATGTATTATACATGCAGGGTAACAAGCTAGTCCTGCATCCATGTCTCATTGCTTTCCACATGCAAAAATGATGTGACTCAAAAAGAGAGCCCAGGAAGCTCCCACACAGAACACAGTAGATGTAAGCATCTGGTTCACATGGGGAGCCTTCACAGATGTAATTGAAAAGGATATTGACAAATTGGAGCATGTCCAGAGGAGGGCGACTAAAATGGTGAAAGGTCTGGAAACCATGCCTTATGAGGAGAGACTTAGGGAGCTGGGTATGTTTAGCCTGGAAAAAAGACGGTTAAGAGGCGGTATGATAGCCCTGTTTAAGTATTTGAAGGGGTGTCATGTTGAGGATGGAGCAAGCTTGTTTTCTGCTGCTCCAGAGGCTAGAACACAGAACAATGGGTGCAAGCTCCAGGAACAGAGATTCCACCTCAACAGTAGGAGGAACTTTTTGACAGTAAGAGCTGTTCGGCAGTGGAATGCACTCCCTCGGAGTGTGGTGGGGTCTCCTTCCTTGGAGGTCTTTAAACAGAGGCTGGATGGCCATCTGTCGGGGATGCTTTGATTATGATTTCCTGCATGGCAGGGGGTTGGACTGGATGGCCCTCGTGGTCTCTTCCAACTCTGCAATTCTGTGATTCTATGAGTCCTCTCTTCAGACAAATTGCCTTTCTGTGAAGAAAGCCATGGTAATAAGGGAAGCTAAGCCAGTGTACCAACCCACTCAAATGTGTGGAGCACACATTCTTACTGAATGCTGAACTGGGACTATAGTCAACACTAAGCTCCAGGGGTTCCTGTATGAAACAGATTACTTTGGTTGCCTTGGTAGATGAGGTGCACAGGGAACTAAACAGGGGAAGTGTGACCCTGTTGGTCATGCTGGACCTCTCAGTAGCTTTCGATACCATTGATCATGTGTCGCCTCTCTGGTATGGGGTGTGGGGGCATTCTTTCACAGTGACTCCAGGTTTTCTTGGAGGGGTGGCTCAGTAGATGATGCCAAAGGATGCCTGTTTGATACCCTGACTACGAGCCTGTGGTGTCACTCCGACCTCATTTCTGTCCCCCAAGTTGTTTAATATTTATATGAAACCTCTGGGAGAGGTTATCTGGAATGTTGGGGTTCATTCCCCAACATCTCCCCTTTCTGTCCAATTCCAAGAAAGCTGTTTCTTTACTAAGCCAGTGTCTGCTGTCAGTAATGGACTGGATGAGGATGAACAAATTGAAACGTAATCCAGACAAGACAGAGGTGCTCTTGGTCAGTTGAAAGTCAGATCAGGGAATAGGGATTAAGCTTGTGTTGGATGGGGTTACACTCTCCCTGAAGCCTCGGTTCTCAGATTCTCAGTTTGGGTGCACTCTGGGACTCAGATCTGAGTGTGGATACCAGGCTTTGGCTGTAGCCAGGAGTTCATTTGCACAGTTAAAACCAGCACACCAGTTGCATCTTGAGAAGTTAGATCTTGCTATGGTAACCTTATCACACAAGACGGTTCTCTCGCTAAAATAGTGTTGTTTCTAAAAATGCTATGCAATCACTATACTCTCTTTCCTATCACACCTTTCTGGGATTATAGTGTTTGTTTGCACTAAAACCTTTTTGCACACAGGACTGCCCACCCACTATCTCCTCCAAAACATTTCCCCACCCCTTTTTCTAGTTTGGCACACCCCCCCCCCCCAGAAATGTAAATGAAATATAAATGAAAACAGTCTTCATTTAAAAAGGCCTTTTTTTTTCCTGGTGAGGGTTTCCTGATTGGGACAGATCAGACTTATAATTGCTGGCAGATGAAAGTGAGTAGCCAGTCTGATTTATCCTGATGCTGGCTTTCATCTACTGGAATCTACCAATGATTAGTTAAGTCTGGCTAGAAGAAACAGCAGGCAAGAGGCTGAGAGTAAATTAAAGAAAGGAGATTATCAGATGGGCACCAAATCAAGTGTCCCCATCTTGCCTTCTAATTCCCGCCCCCCTCCTGTCCCTGTAACAGATTTAAAAAAATTCAGACACTTATCTTGATAGCGGAATAAAAAGTTCTCCCCTCCTCTCTGGCAGTCGATGTGTGAATGGAGCTCTCAGAGAGCTCCATTCACTTCCTGTAAAGCAAATCCCGGCCGTTCTCACGACAGAACAATCATGCAGGAAATTCAGAGTTTAAAGCAAGAATACACACACAAACGTCAAACCAAGAACATTTTTTTTTAAAAAAAGTAAACAGGGGAGGGTACAAAAAAAGGCTGTCACTTACCTGGATGTCCTGATCACCACCTGAAGTGTTCGGCACAGACCTTCCAGGAACTTACAGTGAGGCCGGCATCACATGGGAAATTTAAAAATATAAACAAAACTTAACCTCAAAAAATAAAGCAAAGCACAAAAACACTCTTTAAAAACCCCAAGTAAACAGGGGAAGGTACAAAAAAGGCTGTGACTTACCTGGCTGTCCTGATTGCCATCAGAAGTGTTTGGCACAGATCTCCCAGATCGCACCACAGGAACGGGGCACCGTTTTGCTCACTTATGATTCCATTTCAGAAATGGAACAGGTGATCTATTTTTATTTTATTTTATTTTATTTTATTTATACCCTGCACTTCAGCCACAAGGCAATTTACACATCTACACTGCATTAAGCAATTTCCAATGTGTGTTAGTTAATTGCCCCCACAAGCCGGGCCATCATCAACAACAAAATGGAATGGAATGGAAGCAGCATGGGAGCATACTGGGACAGGGACATTGTCATCTGAAAAGGAAGCCCTTTCTTGCTCCTGTGGCATCCTTGTCCTGGGGTATGAAGGATGTCTGATAATCTCCAAAAGCTTTAAAAAATGATAATAAATCACTCTTTTCAAATTACACTTTCAGGCATGTGTGAATGTATATGTGTGTGCATGCATGTATGTGAGACAGAATGAGAGAGAGAGCATCAGAAACAAATTTGGAAAAGGAGGCAGGGTGAGGGGTAGTGAGCAACATTTTGGCTTCTCTGACAAGCCACAATGGTGTGTGTGTGTGTGGTGTCAGGACCATGTTCCAGCCATGGTCCTTCCATGCTTGCTTGATATGCTTGGGGCTGATGTTTGGTAATAGAAGGTGATGCTATATCATTGGATGGGGTGCTGAGAAATAAAGATTGTGTATATTTGCAGCCTGGGATAATGTGCAGCTGTGTGAGGTGGAATTAAGTTGTGAGTAGCCTAAAGTTGTTCTTGTGGGGAGTGTGGTATGGGGGATAAAGAAGGGATAGTGCTGGGAAGATGGAATGTTTTAGGATGTAAGCTTTTGTAATGGTTGAAATAAGTGGGCTTAAATACACTGTGTAACTAGACAAACCTTCAGTCCTGACAATATTTATGTGCTATGTTCAACTCTGCTTGCTTAATAAAGTTATTCTTAATCTATGGAGAGCTTGTGTTGGCTAAAGTGGAATTAGCCAGAACATTACAATGGGTCATTTGGATTTTTTCAGTAAAAATGTTTAAAAGTTTCTCAATTACTTTGCCAATTGCAAGGAAATCAAATTGAAATGTCTACCCCTTCGCCTATGTTCCTCTGATCACTGGAGGTGGACTGAAGTTTTCCCATCCAAAGCACTCCCACTGATTACTCCCAGCCACCCAAAACTGGCATAAAAGCACAATTTAACTTTTGCACTGGACATCATAACACAACAGAAGAGGTAAAGGAGATCATTAACAGAGTTTTTGTGTTAATAAAAGGAAAGCTTTCTAAATGATCTCCCATGGGAGAACAATAGAAGAGCAATGGCATTGTGCAACAAGGCTGAGGCAAAAGCAGGGCTAATGTGTTGCCATGACACTATAATGTCATGGTGCAATAAGGTTCTTAATATGGTTACCATATGTGTGTCTTGTTCATAGGTGTTAGGTTTAATTGATAAGGTTAATAAAAGGCGGGAAAGACTTTTCAGTTTTTCACACCCAGTTTTATTATGGGTTCTGGTTCATGTAGTTTTCACCTTCTTTCTTGGGACTGGCATGACTCACCAAGTTGTCTGAGTAATAAACAAGCTCTGTATCACTATAGAAGTCAGTGTCATTAATGTATATCTTCATATCATCCATTTGTATGTAATTAGTTGATAAATTACAATTATATAATAATTATATTATAATTATAAAATTACAATTATGTGACGAATGTTGTTGTCCTTGAGCAAGCAGGGATCACCAGCATTGAGGCCATGATATTGAGAACACAGCTGCACTGGGCAGAGCATGTTTCTAGGATGGAGGACCATCGCCTCCCAAAAATAGTACTCTACGGTGAACTCGCCACGGGTCAACGTAAGAGGGGCACTCCGAAAAAGTGATACAAGAACTCCCTGAAACAACATCTCAGGTTTGGCCAAATTGATCACCAACAATGGTCCGCCCTGGCCTCACATCAGGAGGCATGGAGACGCACTATCCACAATGCTGCAGCTTTATTTGAGAACTCACGCTGAACAAGTCTTGAAGAGAAAGGACAACGCAGAAAGAATCACAACCCGGAAACATCACCCGAGGAGACCTTCTGCTGTGCTTTCTGCAACTGGACTTGTTTATCTCAGATTGGCCTTTTCAGTCATCAGCGCACTTGCAGAAAGCACGGGATGAGTCCTTCCTGAATCTTTGTTTGCGAAGAAAAGCCAGAGAGAGAGAGTTTATCAATTTATTAGTTATGTATGTTAATTAGTTACCTGTCTCATCATGTAGATGATTTACAAATTGTCAGTTAAAAAACTCCAGTATAAAATATCATACAACAGTGGTTCTTAACCTGTCCGGGGACCCCTAAGGGGCTGCAGTGTCCTCACAGGGTGTCCCTGAAGACTTGAAGGCTGCTGGGCCTACCTCCTGCCTATAGTGGAGTGGCCACATGACAGGAGCCAAGTCAAAGGCTGACTGGTTGGCTTGGCAATTGCCATTCACTCTACTCCAGCCACAAACTTGCAAGAAGAAGCACGATCAAACTCTTCCCCCTCCAGTGCTTCTGAGGGAAGGTTTAATGGATAGTGTATTATTATTATTATTATTATTATTATTATTAAAATATTGAGTTAAGTCCTGGAGGACTGTGGCAACAAAAGCTATTTAAAGGGGGTCCCTGGTAAAGAAAAGGTTAAGAGCCACTGTCATAAAAATTACAACACTAGCGAAGAGATTGATATATCAGAGCTACAACAGTCTATATGGTTAAATGTAAAATTCCTGAACACTGTCAAAGGAGATACCAAAGTAACATTAATAAAAAACTTTAAAAAGAAATGTAACTTTTTGCAAAATGCTAGATGGGTAAAATAGTCAATAGCATTGAAAAAAGTATAAAACCCTCACTGAACAAAGTCTACAGTAGCTGTGAAGTGGGCTCTCTAAGGATAGCCATACAAAAGAGCAGGCCCAACCCTGAAAAAAAATCTTTCTGCCACTGCCTGCTGTGCTTGATATGGATGGAGCACTCAGAGAAGGCCTTGGTTTGCACTCTTAAGGCACTTTGCACTGTTAGGTATTTATAGGAAAATATATTACTATAGGGAGGGCTGAACAGACTTCAGCATTTTGAAAGCTGCTGTATGTTTTTCAGTAGCATTAAAAGATTCAGCTACATTAGACAAGTGCAAAAGGAAGCATTTCATTCTTTAAGTACAGTACATAGAAATTTGTTTTCCTTATCAGGACTGAATGAAGCTGACTATCACTCCACGTAAGAGATAAAGAAACTTAAGGATCAGAGCAGAGGTATATTTGAAAGACCGACAATGAAACAAATTTGAATATAGTAAATGTAGCTGGACTGATATTTTTTGTTAAAGAATGAGAATAAAGCATTAAGAATTCTGGAAGACAGTAAACAAAACAGAGACAAGTAAGGTAACTCTCCAAAGCTTTCTACGGAGCTCCTCAGCTGGTAAGGAAGCAGCAGCAGCAGCTCCAAAAATAGGTGATGGGCCAGTGGGCCTGATGTGGTGTCAGTCCGGCTGGACCATGTGGACAACGACAACTGTTGCACCAGATTCAGCCTGGTGTGTGTGGCTGCCATCGTAGTCAATCCAGGGCCAGTTCAGAGCATAATACTCTGGACTGGCCCTGGATATAAGCAACCAGTGTAGATGTGTCCTATGTTTCTTGGTGGCAGCCATCTTAGCTAGTTTCAGGATAATAGGGACAGCCAGCCATGGAGAGGTATTTTAGGAAATACTGGGTTAATTTAAACTGACCTGGGGAAAGGGAATAAAAAGTCCTTGTAAGTGCCATGACATAGGTGGGAATACTTCAGAATGGAAAAAAGTAATGCAGATCTCAAAAATAAAAAATAGAAATAGAAAGGGTATGTACAAAGCCAGAAATTTTCTGTTTTTTTCTAGTACGTCTGGATGTGTCCAGTGACTCAAAGACCAGAGAAAAGTGTTCAGAAAACAATGTTATTGGACTCAACATCTGTCTTAAAAAGCACTGTCAAACATGCTCTGTTATTTAAAGGCACATTTTAATTATGAAATGTAACTGATGGGGGTACAGTGTCTACCTTTCTGCAGCTTTCTGAAGTGCTTTACTGATCATGGTGGAAGTTTCAACAATAAGGTCCAGACTATATGACAGGCGCCCTTCTCTCAGTCCCACCACCTTCCCAGGCACAGTCAACGGGGTTACAGAATAGGGGCTGCGCAATGGCTCCCCTTAGCCTCTGGACCTGCCTTCCCAGAGAGGCCAGAACAACTCGCTTCTTGCTGTCCATCTATTGGCAGGCAAAGATCTTGTTATGCAAAAAGGCTTTAAGAACAGAAGGTTTTTAAAGAGCAAGTTTTTAAGAGAGTGCTTTTTAAATAAAAAATTGAACTGTTTTAATTGCTTTTCACCTTTTTAAAGTGTCTGTTTTAAATTGTTTTAATATTGTGTTTAATTCTATTTTCACATTCACCTTTGCATGTTTTTAGCTGTATTGGTTTACGCACAATCGTAAATATACACTGGACTGACTATGTGACGAATGTTGCTGTCCTTGAGCAAGCAGGGAGCACCAGCATTGAGGCCATGATATTGAGAACACAGCTGCGCTGGGCAGGGCATGTGTCTAGGATGGAGGACCATCACCTCCCCAAAATAGTACTCTACGGTGAACTTGCCACAGGTCAGCGTAAGAGGGGCGCTCCAAAAAAGCGATACAAGGACTCCCTGAAACAACATCTCAGGCTTGGCCAAATTGATCACCAACAATGGTCCGCCCTGGCCTCACATCGGGAGGCATGGAGACACACTATCTACAATGCTGCAGCCTTATTTGAAAACTCACGCCGAACAAGTCTTGAAGAGAAATGGCAACGCAGAAAGAATCACAACCCGGTAACATCACCCGAGGAAACCTTCTGCTGTGCTTTCTGCAACCGGACCTGTCTATCTCGGATTGGCCTTTTTAGTCATCAGCGTGCTTGCAGAAAACGCAGGATGTGTCCTTCCTGAATCTTTGTTTGCAAAGAAAAGCCAGAGAGAGAGACTTGTTTTAAATTGTAAGCCACCTTGAGTCCCAATTTTGGGGAAAGGACTAGATATAAATAAAAACAACAATAACAAAAACAGCAACAACAGCCAGGCCCATCTTTAGTTCCAATAATGTTGGGGGTATCTCGTTATACTTCATAGAAACTAAGAACAAATAACTTCGACACACTATGCTGTTATAACAATTTGATACCATTTGAATGGCCATGGTTTTGTCGTATGGAATATTGGGATTTGTAGTTCATGGGGTATTTAGAATTCTCTGCAGGAGAATTCCAATGCCTCATGAAATTCAAAGTCCCAGGATACCAAGCGATGCAACCATGGCAGTTAAAGTGGTATCAAACTGCAGTAACCGTGCCGTGTGAAAGGGGTCAACGGACATCCCTGATAGGTATAACATTTTTCCCAGGAACAAGAATAGTGTTTGATCCATATTTAGGTCTGCAATTGGACTTGTGCACACAGACTTCCTTTCTCTCTTTGGCGGTCCCTCCATCCCACAGAAAATGATACCAAGGAGATTGTCAGATGCACCCTCCCCGCCAGGGAGGTCAGGAGGAGGATGCCATTGTACCACTACAGGCTGGCAATGTGTCTGTCAATGAAAAGTGGCACCCTTTTCATCCCTCCAACACAGAGGAAGCATGGACGAAGGACGGGAGGAGGACGGGGTGTGCGGTATTGACCATCGGAAGTGGGACAGTGGCGTCCTCCTTCTGACCTCCCTGGGGTGTTTTTAAGAGAACCTGATAAAGTCCTGAGAAGGTAGGGCAAACCTTGGTAAAGAGGGATGACATTCCCCCCTCCCCAAGTCAGGTAAAAGTACCTTGCACAATCATAGCCCTACCAATATAGACAAGTAGCACAGCTGTGGCTTGTGCATAGAAAACCATATTTTTTTCATGACAGAAAGTGTTGCTATGAGTAGGTCATATAAAGAAATGCACACAGAAACAGCTCTCTGAATCCCAGTCCTTGCTAGTCACTGTTGCAAATAGGAAAAGATGGAGGATAATTGAGCTTGCTCAGAGTTACAAGCTTAGGAATCTGATGTGATATAATAATATTCCCAGAGTTAGTAGAGTTTACTTTAAATGTATTTGCTGTGTTAACAACATGGTATGACCTGGTCCATTTGTATGTAGTAAACCATGATAACTTGACCACACTGTGTGATTTGTTGTCTTAATCCAGGTTAAGGTATATAGAAATCCTAAATTTTAATTTACCAACTGAAGTCTTGCCCCCAGAGGATATCTATATGGAGGCCCACAAATACAGAGGCTGGATAGAAAGGAATTTGTCCGTGGTGTGCTAAGTGCAGATAAGATGCCTAAGCATTTTGCTGAGGTGCAGCTAGACCATTACATAGAATTGCAACCAATATAAACTCATTTTCATATATCTTCAGATGAGTATAAAAATTATGTAACCATCTTCACTGATTTCTTCCTCCAAGGAACTTAAAAAGGTTTCATACACAGGATTTTACCCAGTGTAGCACAATAAAATACATATATACCTATATGTAGGAGATTATTAGACAGGAATGCAAAACTGTGTTGGAGGGAAGCAAAAAGCGTTCCTGTCCCACAATCTCCACTCTCACCCTTGTCCCGAAACAATCATCCTCTCCACCACACTTACCTTATCTCACCTCCAAAACTCAGCCCAGGCATGAACGGAGCTCTAACAGAGCTCCATTCACTTCCTGGAGTGAAATCCTGCCCATTTCCATGAGAAGATGCGAGCATGGGAAAATCAAATATAAAAAGAAAAACAAGACAATAAAAGTGACACCAAGCACAAAAACACACTTTAAAATTTACAAGTAACCCAGGCAGGGTACAAAAAGAGGGTAGCTTACCTGGATGTCCCGATCTCACCCAGAAGTGTTCTGGCAGGACCACCCATTGATGCTGGAATCTCACCAGCAAATCAGGGCACTTTGCCACACACAGGCAAATCAGGAACAGAAACGGAAAGGAAGATCAATTGCGGGCTTCTCCTCGTCAATAAAAAAGAATAGCCTTGGAATGGCACTTGAATGCTTAGGAGATGAGGGGGGATGACATCATCTGATAAGTAAGCCCTTTTGCGATCTCCTGGTGTTGTTATAATGCCATTTTTGACACATCTGATAATCTCCATAGAAACAATAAAATGGTAAAGTTGGCTTGACTGAGAGATAGTAAGTCACTAAAGGCCAAGTAGGCACTTAAATCAATTTTTCCTAGTCTAAATCTGATTGCACTCAGTGGAAGTTCTTCATATTGCAATACCCACCCCCCAATCTTGGCAGTACTGCTCCTATCCCATGCTATATTCCTAGAAACATGCATTGGATTTAGCTGAAATCCAAGCAGAACTGGGCCCCTTTGAATTGGTTTGGATGCAGACTGGCTCAGAACTAATTTGAGCAGATTTGGGCTGTTTTTCAAAGTGCCATAGTACAGCGAAATTTGGAGGCCTGTACAGATCCTTAGTATTTACAGGTTTTTTCCTCAAATGCAATCCTTGATCAACATGTTTCTAATGCTGAATATTAGTGCATCACACACATTCTAATGTAGGGAATATCTCTGCAATATTTGCTACACAGATGTTTTGATTTTTAATCTTTTTTGTGAGTGGGTTGTGTATCCAGTTTGAAGCAATTTTCAAATATCCTTGTCAAATACATTGCAGCATTGCTTAAAACACATAACATAATATAATCTTTACTGGGAGCTTAGTCCATCACACTATAAGTATAATAGAAGTATTTGGTAACCCTGCCTGCCTGGCTCACTCACCATTATCCAAATTGTCATGGAATTTTCATACAGTGAAAAACACAGAATTTGTTCCATACTAGTCCAACATGCTCTGGTGCCTAGAAATGTCTGCTGTCTAATGATCCAAACTTGAGATGTGCCTTACTGAGCTGTCAGTTGCTAATAGCTATTTATCACAGCTGTCCCTGTGAGACTATATACACCTGGAAGCAGTCTTCTACCTGCGTATACCTAGTGTTGCTGGATAAGGAAAGCCATGTGTGAATGAATGCTGCATAAATGGATCCCTCCTTGAGCCAACAACTTGGATTGTACATCTATTGCCCAAAAAAGCAGACATTCTACCAATTGGGAGCAGGAATGGAGGGCTGGATTCAACGCCCTTCCTTCTTCTCTGGGGAAGTGCTGGTTAGAGGGTTTAAATTTTTTATAATGATCCCTTTAGGCAGCCTTGGATTCTTAGACCTTTGAGCTGAAATGGGTATTCAGACACATAGACTTTGGCTTTTAACTCTGAACCCTTAATACAAAAGCTATTCAGCTTCAAAAAATGAGATAAGAGTAGTCTCAGGTACTATCTCTCACCCCTGAGTCTCCCTGCCAGATTTTGTAATTTTTTACAATCATATTTTCCTATCTTTAAGAAATGTCTTTCTCTCCCCAGTTGTTGTGTGAAAGACTCACGCAAACAGCAGGGGAAACTGATTGACTACACAAGGGAGAAAGGGAGACGGATGAGACACAAAGTGCTGTCAGATGCACATAGTAAACAAACTGGAAAACAATAAGTGGGAAAACATGGCTTTTCTTTAATCTCTTACAGCCACAGCAATCCTATGTATTACTAGTCACAGAAGTGGGAAAGAAATTGAACTCAGAAATATGGTGTTTTCTTTTGTTTTCAAGGTTGATAGTGCCCCAGTAAAAGTTCTTCCTTGTAGAAATACTACATTTCCCAGGGCTTGTCTAGACAAGAAGATATAATGTGGATTGCTCTGCATTAATGCCCAATCACAGCAGTGTTCATTTATCGCCACACTTTTTTGGAAAGATCGCTGGTATGCAAAATTAGCTGTGTTTGAAGTTCACATGGAGGCATGCCTGTGTACAAAGATGGTGAATTACTCACGTTATTGTTCTCCAAAAGTTGCTGCTGAAGCACAGTGGGGGGTTTTCTACATTAAATCCAAGTTGCGGAAGTGTGATCTTCCACTTAAAGAAGCTGTTTTGTCACCCTACCACTCCAAAAATGCACTTGATTGCTCCGCAAAACTAAAAAATGGCAGTTCCAGCCACTTTGTGGCCAGCAAGCCTGCCCCCCTGCACACATCTGACCAATCACCTTTTGACCTCCACAAATGCACTCCACTGCGAATTGGTTGTCCAAAGAGGTGGGAATGCACATTTCCACATATTTAAAAAAAAAATTCAGGAAAAGTCACAAATGCTTTTCTTGTGTAGTTTTTGTGGTTTTTGGCCCTCCTCCTTCCGAATATAGCAAATCACTGCAGGACCTCATTAGGACAAAAAGTATTCTCCCTTGCTTCCATGAGGAGTTTTTCTCACCATCTAGACAACGCTTTAGTTGTTGTTTGAAATCTCGCAAAATAGTACTATTGTTTGAAATCTTGCATTTACTCAAAGTGATAACCCCTCAACAAAAGCTAGCAGCCATCACACTGGGACTGTTTAATGTGACTAACATTTTGCTAAAGCCACTACATCTTCTTTGCCACTATTTTGGGTGACATCTGTGTCTAAACAATATTTTGGAGCCTAACTTCCATTCTTGCTCTCCAAAAAAACTGTAAATTTGATAATCCTACCAAACTATAAAATGTAATATTTTATGCCCTGGAATGAGAAGTGCATTATGAGACCCATCATTTTATTGGGGGATTAACATTATGTGCATGTATGTCCTTGGTGGCCTAAAATCACCAGATCCCATCTGATCTTAGAAGCTAAGCAGGACCAGACTTGTTTAGTACTTGGATGGGAAATTGCAAACGAATGCCCGGTGCTGTAGTCAAAACCACCTCTGAGTATTCCTTGCCTAAGAAAACCATATGAAATTAATGGGGTCACCACAAGCTGACAGGTAACTTGAAGGCACATGCACATGTCCTTGGCAGCAAAGAACCATGCTGGTTTCAACTAGCTAAAAGAACATCTGAACCCAAAATAGTTGGATACTATAACTGAAAAACTATGATATACTTTGTTGCCTTTTTGCCATAATGCCTAAATGTATGTGATCGCTTTTGGCTAAGAGCAACGAAGATCTGGTAGCATATACTCCAACATTTTACAAATGAAAACTAGGACAAATGTGGCTGAGCAACATCAGAATGTAGTCAAGACGTGAAAAGTCATTCATGAGAAAAACATAAGGACAGACTGCAGCAGTTTGATTTTGCTTAAGTCTACAAGGAATGATGAATCATAGTATTGTAGAGTTGGAAGAGACCAAAAGGGCCATCCAGGCCAACCCCCTGCCACGCAGGAATCACTATCAAAGCATCCCTGACAGATGGTCATGCAGCCTCTGTTTAAAGACCTCCAAGGAAGGAGACCCCACCATGCTCCGAGGGAGTGTGGTCTACTGCTGAACAGCTCTTACTGTCAGAAAGTTCCTCCTAATGTTGAGGTGGAATCTCTGTTCCTGGAGCTTGCATTCATTGCTCCGTGTTCTAGTCTCTGGAGCAGCTGAAAACAAGCTTGCTCCATCCTTAATGTGACATCCCTTCAAATACTTAAACAGGGCTATCGTATTGCCCCTTTAACGATCTTTTTTCCAGGCTAAACTTACCCAGCTCCCTAAGTCTTTCCTCATAAGGCATGGTTTCCAGATCTTTCACCATTTTAGTCACCCTTCTCTGGACACGCTCCATTTGTCAATATCCTTTTTGAATTGTGGTGCCCAGAACTGGACACAGTATTCTAGGTGAGGCCTGACCAAGGCAGAATAGAGTGGCACTATTACTTCCCTTGATCTAAACACTATACTTCTATTGATGCAGCCCAAAATCGCATTGGCCTTTTTAACTGCCGCATCACACTGTTGACTCATGTTCAACTTGTGGTCTACTAGGACTCCTAGATCCCTTTTGCACATAGTCTCGTTCAGCCAGGTCTCCCCCATCCTATATCTATGCATTTCATTTTTCCGCCCTAAGTGCAGCACCTTACATTTCTCCATGTTGATTTTCATTTTGTTAGCTTTGGCCCAGCTCTCCAGTCTATCCAGGTCATTTTGAATTTTGATCCTGTCCTCTAGGATATTAGCTACTCCCCCTAATTTGGTGTCATCTGCAAATTTGATAAGTATGCCCCTAATTCCCTCATCCAAGTCATTGATAAAGATGTTGAATAGCTCTGGGCCCAGGACAGAACCCTGTGGCACCCCACTGGTCACATCTTTCCAAGATGAAGAGCAGCCACTGCTGAGCACCCTTTGGGTACAGCCAGTCAACCAATTACAAATCCATTTAACAGTTAACTTGTCTAGCCCACATTTTACAAGCTTGTTTGCAAGAATGTCATGGGGAACCTTGTCAAAGGCCTTACTGAAATCAGGGTATGCGATATCCACAGTGTTCCCTTCATCTACTAAGCTGGTAATTTTATCAAAAAAAGAGCTCAGATTCGTCAGGCATGACTTGTTTCTCTAAAACTATGTTGACTTTTTGTGATTATGGCATTACCTTCTAAATGTTCACAGACTCTCTGTTTAATGATCTGCTCTAGAATCTTCCCTGGTATTGATGTCAGACTAACTGGATGATAATTGTTGGGATCCTCTTTTTTCCCTTTTTGAAGATGGGGACAACGTTTGCCCTCCTCCAGTCTGCTGGGACTTCTCCTGTTCTCCAGGAGTTCTCAAAGATTATTGCCAATGGCTCTGAGATTATGTTTGCCAGCTCTTTTAATACCCTTGGATGTAGTTCATCTGGTCCTAGAGATTTAAATTCATTTAGATTAACAAGGTATTCCTATACTACCTCTTTACTTATTCTGTGCTGGATTTCCCTCTGTTCCATTATTCTCAGATTGCTCACCCTTTTCCTTTTCTGAAAACACTGGGGCAAAGAAGGTGTTGAGTAATTCTGCCTTTTCTCTATCCCCTGTTAGCATTTTGCCATCTTCTCCACATAGTGGCCCTATCATTTCCTTTTTCCTCCTTTTGCTGTGGACATACCCCCAAAAATCCTTTTTATTGTTCTTAACCTCTGTAGCAAGCCTGAGCTCATTCTGCACTTTAGCTTTTCTGAATTTACTCCAACACGTGTTCGCTATCTGTTTGAATTCTTCTTTGGTGATTTCTCCCCTTTTCCATTTCCTATACATGTTCCATTTAAAGCTCAGCTCTGTTGAAAGTTCTTTAGTCATCCATCCTGGTTTCTTGAGACACCTCCCATTTTTCTTCCTCACTGGTACTGTTTGAAATTGTGCCTTCAGTATCTCCCTTTTGAGAAAGTCCCATCTGTCTTGAAGTCCCTTTTCTTTTAGTATTCCTGACCATGGGATCACCCACAGTATTTCCCTGAGTTTATTGAAATCAGCTCTCCTAAAAGCTAGAATGTGTGCCTGACTATGCCTGGCTTCTCCTTTCCATTGTATAACAAACTCCAGGAGAACATGATCACTCTCACCTAAGGATCCCACCCCTTGACCATTAACCAGGTCATCCATGTTAGTTAGGATCAAATCTAAAATAGCTGACCCCCTTGTTGCATCTTCTACCTTTGGGACCATGAAATTGTCTTCCAGGCAAGTAAGGAATTTGCTAGACCTTGAAGTTTTGGTTGAGTTAGATTTCCAGCAAATATCAGGATAGTTGAAGTCACCCATCACTACTACATCTCTCCTTTCTGGGTGTGTGGTCATCTGTTGTAGAAATTCTAGAACAGATTCTGTCCCTTCCAGTTCTCTCTCTCCTGCTGAGTTAACTGAGTGCAAACTAGTTTTGCACTTTGAAATCAGTTTGCAGCAACTGAAATAAGCTGGGGAGGAAGGGGGAAAGTGAGAGGAAGAGAGAGAAACAGGGACATTTTAAAAGCAGCTGGAAAAGTTGGACAGCAAATGATTAATTGGGACTGTCCTTGCCAAAGCAGGACAGTTTTAGAGTATGGGGCTGCTTTCTAAAAGTAACAGAATTTTGAAAGAGCAGGGTTTAATACACCTGAATGGCAGAGACTATAATCGGTATATTCAGTAGTAAGACAAGAAAATACACTGTGATTGCATATGGAGCCCTGACACATACAACCCTAGAAACACACTTATGTAGCCATTGAGTGTTTCTGGTAACATATGGTAAAGGATCATGAGATAGTTTTGCTGAATATCCCAAAATATATTTATCTTTACTGAGATACACTTGCCCCAATATGTATTGAAATCTGTGTCTAAACCTGGGGTGGGCAACTGTGGCCCTCCAGATGCTTTGGCCCTGCAACTCCCATGTGCCCTAGCCAACTTAGCCAATGATAAGGGATTATAGAAGTTGTAGTCCAAAGCTATCTGGACAGCCACATTTAACCACCCCTGGCCTGAACTGTCCTTCCCTGTTAGAAGATATTTGGTAAGGAACATATTGAAGACCAGGAACACTGCACTCAGACTTGGGACTCAGCCCTTCAGGACAATGTCACATAGACCAAATCTCTAATACTTTTGTGAGGATGCTTCAAGGACCATCTTTTTGAGTCAGGAAACCAGCCTGTAAAACCTCTGTAATTGGAAGTGTTTGTCCCCCCACCCTAGCACTTCAAAGCTTTAATGTACTACACAGTACAGCTATTAAAAACATTTTCTGGGCTAGTAACACATATCTCATTCTGTTTTCTCCTGTTTGATTTTTTAAAAAACAAAAAACAAAAACAAGCCTCTTTCTTTCTGTCAAATCTAGGAACGAATTTAGGAATGTTCTTATAAAAATGAAACCAAATGAATTTCTCAAGTATCTTTAGGAACATACTGTACATGGATATATACCAAGTTGACCTAAATTAATCTATAGTAAAATACCTATCACATTGCTGGAAAAAAGTGACCAAACTGCCTAAACATTCTTTTAGTTAGGAAGATTTCCTGGTTTTTAATTCTGCAATTGGAAACTGTTAGCTTACTAGTATTTCCCCAACAGACTTTTCAATGGTGCTTTTTAAATAACAGCCTTTTAGGGAAACACTAGTGACATTGCTTCCAGCAAGTCTAAGA
The DNA here is from genome assembly GCA_030847615.1 of Gambelia wislizenii. NCBI lineage: Eukaryota > Metazoa > Chordata > Lepidosauria > Squamata > Crotaphytidae > Gambelia > Gambelia wislizenii. The sequence goes on from JAUMIR010000006.1 coordinate 61,021,823, forward strand.
ATCCCACCCCCCTTCTTTGGAAGATGTGACAAATGATCAGCTCCTGAGTATCTGACCCAAAGGTCTCAGTTTAATTCAGGTGCCCCAAGCCTTTGTTTAAATTAGTTAAGAGAGGCTTGTTGCATATAATTTTCTTTGGCTACTTTGGCTGAGATCTCTTGGATATTCTTTGTGGGATTTGCATGCTGTGTCACAAATTGCTTTAAAAAGTCCCCTAAAATTCAAAATGGGTTTATCATGTGGTGTGGGGGACTATTAGTACTGTGCTGAAGTCTATCTTCCAATTTCTTGAAAGTTTTCTTCCCACACTATTGCTGGTAGGGCAGAGAGGTAGGTCACCAGAAGATCCAAAGAGATCAGCAGATGAGGGACAAATGGTAGATGTTGCACGTTACTAAATGTGATGCACCAGGATACACACATGCTGAATCAACACGCATGTAGCAGCAACATGGTTTATTGATCAAGGCTATGCATACGGTTACATTCCAAAGCCAGTTCTAACTGGCCTCAGTACAGAGCAGACAGATAAAACCACCATCGAGTTTCCATTCTCTGGGCAGCCTGGGAACCATTAGGGAGGGAAGGGAGGCAAAAGGAAGATACATTCCAGTGACCTTGGCTGCCAGGCAGGAAGGATTCTAGCATTTAAGGTGGGCTGGCCTGACTCCAGGAGTTAAGGTGTTCTGGGAATGTTCCCAAGAGAACCAACTCATGCTAGGCCTACTCTGGATTATTGCAAATCCCAGCATCCAGAGTAGGGCATGACACTAAATTGCCTTCCTTGTAAAGCAAAGTCTAAGTGGGCCCTCAGTATCTGCTGGGGTGTTCATCTGGGATTCCCACCCCCCATGAATACCAAAAGCCATGGATGCTCAAGTCCCATTATATACAATGGTGCAGTAAAATGATAGTCCATATATAAAATAGCAACAGCAAGATTTACTTTCTGGATTTTTTTTTTTTTTGAGCCATGGTTGGCTGAATATGTGGATGCAGAACCCATGGATATGGAGGGCTGGCTGTATAACGTAATATGTAACAATTAACTAAGCTAAACAATAGTGTCTTATGCAAGGGAAAGCTGAGCAAGTGCAACATCATTAATTTTTTTTATTTTTATTTTTTTTTTAAAATATAAAACACTGCCCATGAAAACCTGGGCACTTTTTAAATGACAAAAGAACAATACCCACTCTCCCAGGCAAAAGTACTGGAAAGCAATTTTAAATGGGAAAAAATATATCAGTTAAGTACCCCTAAAAAAATAACTTTTAAAAATAAAAAATGAGCTTTTTTTAAAAAAAATAAGTCATTATTAACCCCCCCCCCATATAGACAAATCAGATTGATTACTTGAAAGTAAACACTGGCAAACATTTCTAAACATTGAAAACACACTCCTGTTATTGTGGCTATTCACTCTCATTCCTTTCTCAGGCAAGGAGAAACAACACAATTCAAAATATTGTATTCCCTTAAATGCCTTTATTCACAAGTGAGAAAGACTGGATTACTCAGGAGTAAGCACTGGCAGCACACTCTAGGCATCTCAGATACACTGCAGCTGTTTCTCCTAGCATGGAAACAGGAGAAATAACTTGAAAACACCATAAGAATACCTATTTCAGAAAAGAGGCAGTCTGGCAAGGAATAACGGACTGTCTGGAGACCCTTTACCCCATCTTCCCAGGAGAAGTCCTGGGGAAACTGCAACCGCCATACATTGTCCTTCCAACGCACCCTTTCACTGCCACCTTTCCAAACCTAAGTGGATTTTTTAAATAAAAGGATTGCTGACCAAAACTAAGAATGAGTTGTTGGAGCACCAAAAATAGCCCCTTTTTCATAGGCCCTTTTCAGATCAGAAAGAAAGAAAATAAGACATATCACCATGAAAGAATAAAGTAAGCTCAAACATCTGAATCTAACTGCAGTCATACGTCAATACTAAGGAATAACTTGAGTATGATTGAATTCCGTGCATCTGTTCTTTGTATGATAAATCTACATTTAGTCCAATAACCCATATAGCAGAATTTCATAGTAGAGTTTCTTCTCCTGTGCTAGATTTTTTTTACTGCAAATTGTTTTTGAAAACAAAAAGAATGGTGTTTTTGATTTTTTCTTTTGTTTAAAGAAAAAGAAAAAAGAAAAATTGGTGGGGCAACTAAGAGACTGTGTCTGAGAAATGCAATTCTAAAATCCTCTTGGGCCTGTGGGAGTAATTACATAGTTCTTTGGATCCAGATGACCACAACCACTAGTACCATAACAACTGTAGGATAATGATGATTCCATATAGCCTAGAACAAAGCAGAAGCATATAAGTGGTCACTTTCCTTCCCAGATAACTGAAGGTGGTCCTGTTTGTCATAGCTGAAGAGGAAGGCAGTGGATTCTGCCTTTACAGTCAGTTAACCTTTTCATTTGAGAGACACAGCAAATAATTGTTATAAGAACCTGTTTCCTGCTACTCACTATTTTTTCATTAATAGAATAGTTTACAGTTTTGTTGCACAGATAGCTGAGATGTTACCATGTTATTTCAATATGTAATTCCCTTGTCTTTTTTTAATTTTACGAATTAAGATTTTTGTGGGTAGGTAGATCTCCCATTTATGTTATAAAATGACTTGAATTTGGGGGAATCAAGATAAATATTTTCCAAATATACATATTTAATTCCTTCCATATTCACAGCTATGACTGATGCTGGATACAGATTGGGAAAAAGTCAGGGAAGTAGAGGTGCCACAATACAACATTTTTTGTGTGTTGTCACTAAAGGCTTAGAGGACAAGTAATCAAGGAGATAGCAACTTCATTCTCTCGAACAGCAGAACAGCAGTAACAGTCAACCAATCAACCAACAACACTCTTGACTCCTCTTAGATAGAACTAAATCCAGGACTAGACACTAATGAAGATACTATTCATGCATTTGTCTTGGACATTCTTCAGCTAATATGACCCACTATCTTCTCTGGCTGAACAGGTTTCTAATGGGTGTCAAACCATTGATCCAAGATACTAGTCATAAAAACTGAAGTATGCCTAGAACATGCTAAACAATGGCTCTATTCTAATTCTTTCAAATCTCTGATGAAAATAAAAAGCTATAATCTCCTTAGAGTGCATAGGAGAATGGGACAAGATGCCTTAGATAGGTAGATGAGAAAGGAAATAACAGTCCTTCCAGGATTTTAATTGTTTAGATTCTGTATAGAGAGAATGACAGCACAAAAGTTAGGATCCAGTGAAAAGAAGCAACAAAATCCAACATACCACAGTCTATTCACAACCAAGCAGTTTCTGTTTGAAATACAGAGAAAGTCATTCTTTGCTTAATACCTGTGTCAGATGCCATATTTCCAGCTGTGAGATATTTTGATTTTCTGTCAGGTACAGCTTACAGATACTCAGGGTTTCCCCCCCCCCTCACATTTTTGTATTTTCACAAAGAGTCTGCAGATCTTCTTCTTCTTCTTCTTCTTTTTAAAAAGGAACTTTTAAAATAGATGTGTAGAGAGAGTCCCTGTCCTAGTGGGATTGAGGCACTCCTGCCAAGGAAAAGGGATAAACTTTGCTGTGAGACAGTGCCTCCAGGAGAGTCACATGGCCATTGGAGATACATTATCTGCCCCAGATAGTGTTTCTCTCTGGGTCAGCTGTCCTGTAGATCACTGAACCCTGTGAAGCAACATGAGTAGGGAAGGGGCAGAGGTGAGGGTAATCCTCTTGGGACCCTGCCCATCTTACAGGTGTCAAGACCATTGGAATGCCTCTGCACTGCTTCTAATGACTTTGTGTGCTGAGGCATACTGGGAGACAGAGAGAGGATCAAGACAGCTATTTCATGCTGGGACTGCTGCTGAGGTTGCATTTCAGCTAGGTTACTTGAGGCTGTGTGAAATATCAACTCTTTTCCCATAGACTCTTAGTGCTCATGTACCAAATCCACTGCAGTGCTCACTGAACCATCCTGTCATTGCTCATGATGTTAAAGCAGGAGGGAGACATGTGCTGTCCAGTGGTACTGACAGCTGTTCGTCAGTGTGTTAACAGTAGCCATTTTAATGCTTCTTTTTTTCATGCGGTGCATGCTGAATTTACAGTTATTATGCAAGCATATATTCCAAATGTAGCTGTCTGGCTCATGGAATGTCAGATTTTATTTTGTTGCTTTCTATTTGCTAGTTAGTATTTATTCACCATGGCACTACCTTTCTGCAGTGGTGGGATTGCATGCTCCTGTGAGGCAAGAGGCTACGCTGATGGTAGCAGTGCTGCTAGTAGGGTCTCTCAAGTCAGACAGACTTTGTTGAGGAGACAAAATAAATGTGTGAAACAGCAGTGGTGGAGGGCACTGGAAGAGGCTCTCTCAGAGACAATGGCAGTGGCACCATAGGTAACACTTGTTAGTACTGTGCAGAAGGAGGCACGGTAAACTTCCTTTGAATGTCTTTTACTATGAGAACCTTATGATGAGACAACCTACAATGAACCAAGAAATAGTGTCAGAAGTTGAGACTCCCAGGTTGGAAAGCTCTGGCTTTTCTTCGCAAACGAAGATTCAGGAAGGACTCATCCTGCGCTTTCTGCAAGCGCGCTGATGACTAAAAAGGCCAGTCCGAAATAAACAAGTCTGGTTGCAGAAAGCACAGCAGAAGGTCTCCTTGGGTGATGTTTCTGGGTTGTGATTCTTTCTGCATTTCTGTCGTTTCTCTTCAAGACTTGTTTGACATGAGTTTTCAAATAAGGCTGCAGCATTGTGGATAGTGCGTCTCCATGCCTCCCGATGTGAGGCCAGGGTGGACCATTGTTGGTGATCAATTTGGCCAAGCCTGAGATCTTGTTTCAGGGAGTCCTTGTATCGTTTTTTTTGAGTGCCCCTCTTACGCTGACCCATGGCGAGTTCACCGTAGAGTACTATTTTGGGGAGGCGATGGTCCTTCATCCTAGAAACATGCCCTGCCCAGCGCAGCTGTGTTCTCAATATCATGGCCTCAATGCTTGTGATCCCTGCTTGCTCAAGGACAGCAACATTCGTCACATAGTCAGTCCAGTGTATATTTAGGATTGTGTGTATACAGCACTGATGAAAGCGTTCAAGGAGTCGTAGGTGGTGGCGATAGGTGACCCATGTTTCAGATCCATAAAGGAGAATAGACAGTACAATGGCTCTATACACACTGATTTTTCTGCTTCACCTCAGGTGTTTATTACTCCAGACTCTTTTGTGAAGTCTTCCAAATGCGCTATATGCCTTTGCTAGTCTGTGATCGATCTCTTTGTCAATCTTGGCATCTGAGGAGATGATGCTTCCCAGGTAGGTGAACTGCTGAACGGACTTGAGCACAGATTTGCCGACGGCAATGTGGGGATGGTGGTGTTCATCCTGTGGTGCAGGCTGGTAAAGAACTTCTGTTTTCTTCAGGTTGACTTCCAGCCCAAACAGTTCTGCAGCTGTTGCGAAGCAGGATACTAGGGTACAACAGAGGACAACTACAAGTAGTGCTATGGCTAATGAGGCAACTGGACTCAAGCCAAACAGATTTCAACTGTTGATGTGTTCAGAGGTGAAAGAAAAATCTGAAGCTGCATGATACCTATTATAGGAACATGCAGTGTGAGAAGCATGGGGAAACTGTACATAGTAAATCAAGATGTGGAATGTATAAACATTGCAACAATTGGTGTGAGCAAGCTAAAGTAAACAGGAATGTGACATTTTGAGTCAGATAATTACATAGTATTTTACTCAGGAAATGAAAATCTAAGAAGAAATAGGGTGGCATTTATAGTGAGGAGAGATGTAACAAAAGTAGTCGGGATATAATGCAAAGTTTGACTGAATAATATCAATAAGACTTCATGGAAAATAGTTCAGTCCACTCATAAACCAAGTTTATGCTCCAACTACAGAGGCAGAAGAAAAAGAAATTGAAAGATTCTATGCTGGAGTCCAGGCGGAAATTGATCACACACCAAAACAGGACTTGTTAATCATTTTTGCTTTTTTTCCTTAAAAAATATTTATATTAAAAAGTGATCCCAGTTGGAGGTGTGGCCAACCATCCATAATGGCTGCTGCATAGTTGGTTAACAGGGGAGAATCTCTACATATTTCTCAAAATTGGCATTTTTAACAGGATCCGATCCGCTGGGATCTCTAGGTCCCCTGAATGTTGGGGTGTGACTGCCCACTAGTCCATCGAGGACTTTTACCCATACCAAACCTGGCATTAACCTGTGACAGTGGGCCATCAGAATCCATTATGGTGCACAGCCCCAACAAGCCAGAAAAAGGAGGGAAAAGTGGCATCAGTTCCTCACAGGAGCATTCTTTTCTGGAGCTCTTAGAGCAACTAAGGGAAAATCTGGTCTGAAATTTACAAAAAAATTGGACAGCAGCGCTGGATCCCATCAATAACTAAAGACGGATCTCTTTTGGCAGGCCTTTCCTGATTAGATCCCGGCCTCAGGAACTGCATCTCTGGCCTTCCGGTTTCCGCTCGGTGAGGCAACGGGCGTTCGGAGAGTAACTGTGACCGAGCGCCTTACTACTGTGAAGGGTTTACCTCGCTTGAAGATCCTGAGGACTCTCAATTCGAGAAGAAGAGAGAGCAAGGTGGGCTTGTAGTGTGCCCCTGGGAGTCCGGCGTCCCCTCGGAGGGGCTTTGGGGCAGAGGCTACAGAAAAACCTCGAAGGAGCTGTGAGAAGCGGGGCGAAGAGCCATTCCCACTTCACAGTAGAAGACTCGTGAGGAGTCAGTAGCTGGTCAGAGCGGACATAACATGAAATACTGAAATAAGAAGAAAACAGGAGAGAATCTTTGGAAACGACAAGTGGATTTGTTACCTCTGCAACCTGATTCTACAGCAGAAATGAGAGAAGGTAGCCAAAACAAATATTTTTTTTTCTTCCTCCCAATGGACAGAACCCTCACTTACTGAGTTTTTTGTTTATCGTCATTTTCCCGCCCCACCCTTTGGAGAAGAAACAATCCGTGTTGAGTGGAAATGCCGAGGGATTAGAGCTGTGGGGCTTGGTCTTTGAAAGTAAAGGAAATAAGGAAACAAGGGGAGGCTAAGCATTTATAACCATTTATAAGCATTCACAAAGAAGAGAACTTTTTTTTTGTTCCTATTTCACTAGAACTAATACTAAGACTACAGCTCTAGGATTACGAGACTACAAGATTAAGACACCGTGGAAAATTATTGCTTCTTTTACTGCAGTGGAATTAAAGAAGGACATATATGAAAGAAAGAAGGAGGGAGTATTCTAATAGTAAGAGGACTGCCAATCTCACTGGCAAACTGATCTTCCTCTAACGCTTACAAACTTTTTCTTTTGGCTCCTGGCTTAGTAGGTGTGAAGGTTTAATAGATTATATTATATCATTATATTGTGTACTGTATGTATTGTATATACAGTGGTAAAATAAGCAACAGCAATTTTGGTGGCTTTGGAATTAGGAAAGCTTCTATTGTTTATATACACTGTTTAACCACTATTATTAGTTTATATATATTGTTTAATCACCATTATAATAACAATTAAATAAGGAATAAGCTGTTGCTATATCAAACAGAGGAATGAGAAGAGATATTTAGGGGGACTAAGATGGACTTTAGTATTTAAAGTGGAAGTCATAAGACACTTAGCAGAGAGAAGGCAAAGAAACCCAATAAAAGAAGAGGTGAAGAAAGCTAGATCTAAACTGGAAAGATTAGTTATAGACAAGAAAGATAAGAAAAATGTGAAGGGGAAGTAAAAGTAGCAATTTGGGTTCTGTTATAGAGAAGTAATTTGTACTTTGTTATAGAGAAGTAATTTGGGCTACGTTATAGAGAAGAAGAAAACATTATTCATTTCATTAAGGAGATCAATATTTTGGGCTATATAGAATCTGGAAATTTATGAATTTATGAATGGGGTATTTGGATATTGAGATTGATTTATGAAGAGTAAATTATTTGGAACTCTTTGATGATGTAGCTTGATAAAATATAATACACTTGGGGTTATATATATAGATATATAAACAACCAACTCTTAAAATATACAAATATATCAGTAGTTATACAGACAGTGGGATATACATCTACCTATATATACACATATTTATATTGATACTTATAATTTCTACCCAGAAGAATATTTGTAGAAATACATTTACACACTTACATTTTTACATATCTATGTGCCTATACATATCTAATTTGATATTAGTTGCTTGCCACAGACTGTAATACTTGCGTTTGGGGTCTTGGGTAAAGGAAATTAAAGAGCAATACTAAAATAAAGAGAACAATATTAGAATATAGATTAACATTGAGACAACCTAATTACATTAAACAACAAAGATGGCATCAGGAATCAAAAAGACAGTAACACAAACACAAATGCAAATATTAACAAGAAGAGGATCTATAGAAGCAATGAAACTATCAGAACTGCACACCCTAATAATTGACGACTTAAAATCAGAACTTAAAAACTTTAAACAAGAGATAAGGGCAGAACTTAAAGATCTTAGGAAAGAAATTAAGATGGATAACAAGAAGGAAACAGATCAACTGGGGAAAAATTGATAAGATCTGTAAAGATATAGATGAAATGAAAGGCGAAATTTCTAAAATAAAAGGAAGTGCTAAAGAGTATGAGGAGAAGATAAAAAATATTACTAAAAAATTAGAAATGGATGAAATACAACTGCTGAATCAAGAACTAAATTTCAGGGAAAGGAGCATCAAATTAAGAGGAATTTCAGAGAGATTAAATGAAAATTTGGTAGAAAGATTGATTACACATTTAGCCAAAATTATTGGCTATACAGAGGGAAATTTGAAAAAGGAATTGGACCGAATCTTTAGGGTTAACTCTTCAGTGGCTAAAGATAAAAAATTGCCTAGAGACATTGTATTATCTTTTACTAGGACAAGAACAAGAGATATGATTATCCAACAAAGCTACAAAGATAAATTGTTCATAAATGGAGATGAAGCAAAAATATTCAAAGACATACCACCACAAATACTAAAAAAAGACAAGATTATAATTTCATCACTCAATTACTTTTCAAAAATGGAATTTATTACAAATGGGAAAGAATAGAAGGAATATCCTTTACTTATAAACAAAAAAGATATAAAATTAACTCAATCCCTAAAGCGAAAGACTTTTGTAAAAGGTTTGAAAGAGATTTGGAAAAGGGGAAAACCAGGAAAAAACAATTTGAGGTGAAAATAACTAAGCCACAGTCGGAAGAAATAATAGAACAGGATAAAAGACAAGATCAGGGCAAGAAATATTCAGAAGTCGGTTCGGAAGAAACAGAAGAACAAGAAAAAAGCGACCAAGAGGAAGAGGATTCAGAAGGAGAGGAAGGAAAGGAAGGGAAAGAAGGAGAAGAGGAAGAAGAAGAAGAAGAAGAAGAAGAAGAAAGGGAACAAGGAGTGAAGAGTCATAGCAATTTAGAAAAAGAAGATGAACCTTAAGATTATAACCTGGAATGTGAAAGGATTGAATTCTGTGTATAAAAGAAGACAAGTTTTGCACCATCTCGAAAGATTAAAAGCGGATATCATTTGTATCCAAGAAAAGAGAGTAAAAGAAAAAGATATCAGACTCCTAAGAAATGTAAAATTGGGTAACTTGTTCTATTCTGCATCAGGTGACAAGAAGAAGAGAGGAGTGGCGCTCTACATAAACAAAAGCCTCAAAGTGAAAGAACTATTTAAGGACGATAATGGACAACTAATAGGAGTAGAAATTGGTGATTTGGACAAGAATTTGGTTGTCATAGGAATTTATGCTCCAAATAATAATCAAGAAGCCTTTTATAGGGAATTATATAAAAGAACAGAAATTTATGATAATGAAAATTTGTTGATACTTGGTGATTTCAATGGAGTTATTAATCCTGATAAGGACAGAACAACTAATAAAATGTCAAAATTCAAAGGAAAATTACCTAAGAGCTTTTTTGAATTGAAAACTGAACTTAATCTAGAAGATCTCTGGACGGTGATGAAGGGAGAAGAAAAGGGATTTACCTTTTTCTCAGATAGATTTAAGACCATGTCCAGGATCAATTTGATCTTAGCCTCGAAAAGCATTATTCGATTCATATCAGAGATGGAGATTCTAACAAAATATGTCTCAGACCATAATCCCCTACAAATTAGAATGGGAGCAGTTAAAAAATCTTTCTGTTGGAGACTAAATGAAAATTTACTACGTGATGAGTCCTTCTTGAAATCATTGAAACAGAAACTAGGATTCTATTTCAAAGAGAATATGACAAAAGAGTCCCAAACTAGAATGGTGTGGGATGCCCATAAGGCAGTAATTTGTGGAATACTAATTAAAAGAGGCGCGGAAGTTAAGAGAGCCAAATCAGAAAGATATAACTTTTTAACCAAACAATTAGTGTCTAAAGAAAGAATATTGAGAGAACAGCCAAATAATGTAGAAACTATTCGACAAATCAAAATGATACAAAAACAGCTGAATTTGGAAGATTTAAACCAGATAGAGGAAAGAATAAAAAGAATGAGACAGAAGAATTTTGAATATGGACAGAAATCTGGAAGATGGCTCTCATACAAACTAAAGAAAGAAATAGAAAAGAAGCTAATTTTACAAGTAACAAACAAGGGTAAAACAACTACAAATCAAGAGGAAATAATGAATGCTTTCTATGATTATTACAAAAAATTATTTAAAGAAGAAAGACAAGATGAAGAAGCTGAGAAGTATATGAGAAGATATTTAGATCAACATAACTTACCAAAATTGACTAAAGAACAAAAGAAAAAATTGGATGACCCTATCACAATAGCAGAAATATCGACAACTGTAAGAAGATTAAAACCAAACAAAGCCCCAGGTCCAGATGGATTTACTTCATTATATTACAAATTGCTAGAAGATGAAATAATATTACCTCTCCATAGAACGTTTAAAGAAGTTGAAGAAAAAGGAATACCAGACTCATGGACAATGGCATATGTCACATTAATCCCCAAAGAAGGTAAAGATAATAAGGTTGTCTCCAACTATAGACCCATCTCACTGCTCAACCAAGATTATAAAATTTACACAGCAGTTATAGCCGAAAGATTAAAAAATATTATAGCAGAGATAGTACATGACGATCAAAATGGGTTTATTCCGGGTAGACAGATTAAAAACAACACGAGAATTATATTGGATATCATTGAATATTTTGAAAAAAAAACAATTAAAAAAATTGGCAATGCTTTTTGTCGACGCGGAAAAAGCTTTTGACAATGTAAGATGGGATTGTTTATTAGAAGTGATCAAAAGAATGGAAGGAGGAGATAACTTTTACAAAAGGATTGAAAATATATATAAAAGACAGACAGCAAACTTAATCATAAACAGAGAGAAGTCAGAGCTAATAGAAGTAACCAAGGGCACAAGACAAGGATGCCCTTTGTCGCCGTTACTTTTCATATTGGTACTGGAAGTTTTGAATAGGAAAATAAGAGGGGATAAAGATTTACCTGGAATTAGAATTAGAGGACACAGCTTTAAACTGCGTGCATTCGCAGATGATCTAGTAATATTTTTTAGAAAACCCGATAGATAAAATAGAGAACTTGTTTGAAACCATCACAGAATTTGGAAAGCGTACTGGATTCAAAATCAATAGCAAAAAATCAATAATATTAACATAAAATATGAATGAAAATGAAGAGAACTTAATTGCTGGAAAATCGGGCTGTAACATTGGAAAAAAAGTGAAGTGTCTAGGTATCTGGATAACAAAAAGGAATATAGACATCTTTGAAAACAATTACAAAAAAACCTGGATAGAGTTTAAAGCGGACAAGATGGGTCAAATTAGATTTAACGATTTCAGGAAAAATAGCAGCTTGTAAGATGTCCATACTTCCCAAAATGTTATTTTTGTTCCAAAATGCACCAGTAGTTATAAAAGATAAATACTGGACAGAATGGGGGAAAGACTTGAAGAATTTCATTTGGGGTGACAAAAAAGCTAGGATTAAATGGAAATACCTTACTGATTCAGTAAAAAGAGGAGGATGGGGTATGCCAGACCTCAAATTGTATTATTGCACAGCCTCTCTTACGTGGATACAGGAATGGGTGAAACTTGAAAATGAAAAATTGTTAGCCATTGAAGGCTATGATAACCGCTTTGGATGGCATGCCTATTTATGCTATGGTAAAGAAAAAGTGAATAGAGATTTTCAAAATCACTTCATAAGGAGAGCATTATTACAAGTTTGGAAAAAAGTTAAAAAGCTTTTCTATTTCAATTTACCATACTGGACCTCCCCTCAGGAGACTTTTCAAAATAAGTGGAAAACCACTAAAGATTGGTTGCAATATAAAGACTTGCTGAAAGAAAACAGAGAGGGAGAAACAATTTTGAAATCTATAGAAGAGCTAGAAGAAAAAGGTAAAATCAACTGGTTTACCTACCTCCAATTAAAAATGAGGTTTTTGGAGGATATGAAAACAGATAAGATTGAAAGGGAAGAAAACGACTTAGATAAATTGCTATGGGGAGGAAAAGAAAAAGGAAAAATTGCTAAATTATATAATCTATTATTAAGTAGGAGTTTAGAAACTGATAACATCAAAGATTACATGATATCGTGGGCTAACAATTTTGGATACCCGTTGGACCTAGAAGCATGGAAAAGAGCTAGATATAGAACGTATAGGTTTACTAATTGTCAGAACTTGAAAGAAAACTACCAAAAAGTAGCCCATAGATGGTATTTTCCCCCAGTTAGACTTAACAAGATCAACAATTCTATCAACAACAGCTGTTGGAAATGTGGAGCGAATGTGGGTACTTTATTACACGTGTGGTGGAGCTGTAAAATAGTTAAGAAATTCTGGGGTAAAATACATAAGATACTGGAAGAAATTTTTCAACTTCATTTTGAACCAAAGCCAGAAATATTTCTGTTAAACATGATTGGTGGAATAGGAAAGGAAATGGTGGGGAAAAATTGGAAAATTATATTGTATTTAATTACTGCAGCTAGATTGACAGTAGCACAGGTGTGGAAAACCAACAAAGCTCTCACGGTGCAAGAATGGATCAAGAAAACTCAAGAGTTTCTAGAAATGGAGATACTGACATCAAGAATTCACAACCTCCCTAAGAAGAATTCATTGGAGAAATGGTCCTCGGTTTTAAGATTTTGGGAAACAAGAGGGCTATATTACGATGAAGAAAACTTGTTAATGGGATAAATAATAATAAGGGAAGGATAAAGGGATAAAGCTCAGATGGTAAAAAGTCAGAGAAATTGTTGTGATCCAACATTTATTTAGAATTATATGAAGTTGTTAGAACATTAGTATGACCAACATGTCGATTCCAAATGTATTATAATACAGGAAGCCAAAACTGTATTCGGTTTTTTATTTTGTATTTGTTGAAGCGTTGATCAATGAGAATGTTGGAATAAGATCATAGATATTACAGACTAATCATAATTTAAAGTAAAAATGTAACATACTGTAGAATTATGTATTGAAAGTATGGGAACTGAATAAAATATAATAATAATAATAATAATAATAATAATAATAATAAAGGAACTGCATCTCCTGGCCTCTTTTAGTCTTGCTGGGTATTGATTTTTGTATTTGTTTATTTATGTGATTTTAGTTTAGGTGGTTTTTAATTTGATACTAATTTAATATCTTTTTATGGGGGAGGGTGGGGTGGGTGGAGCTTAGGGATTTTAGCCAGTATTGTTGTATTTTTATCTGTTGTAAGCCACCCCGATTGTTTTTAACAGAGGGGCGGGGTAAAAATAAATGTTATATTATTATTATTATTTGCTCACGGCCATAATGAAGAGGGTCAGAGACACTGAAGAAGCAACTACTGAAGCAGTACATAACAGTGAATGCAATAATGCCAGTATTCGTAAGCTTGAAAATCAAAATAAGTTCCTCCTAAACAAGATGGAAGACCTGGAGAACCTCAGGGGGATCACAGAAAAGGTGCAAAAGGGGAACCTAGCAGCACGGATTAACAGCCACTGCCCAGAAGTGGCACTTGACAGTTCCAATACTGAGAGAGTACATTGGGTCCCACCCACTATCTCAGCCTCTGTGAAGCTGCCCAAAAATGTTCTGAAATGCTTTGCCCAATACTCTACTCCCCCTCAATTCTTGGCAAACTTCAATCATTTAAACACCTCTCTTTCAATGACAGACGAATCACAGTTTTTCAAGACCTACCACAGGAAGTATTATGGAAATGATGGGCCTTCAAACCCCTGACCTCCCTCCTAGCCAAGGAAAAAATAGAATATCATTAGTGATTCCTGTTCAAGCTGATTCTTAACAAGAACAGAAGAACCATGGTGGTAACCTCCACAACCCAGCTACTGGAGGTACTAGAAGCTCTTGATATCCCAGTGCCTCGAGATGTAGCTGATGTGATGAAGAAATCTGACAACCTACACTCAACAGAGGATTACAACAAGCACACCTCAGAATGGTCTCTTGTACAGACCAAGAGAGGAAAAAGAGCAGCCCTTCCATCCAGAAATCTCCCTAAACTGGGTCTTACCAGATGTAGAATGGAAAATTCCAGCCTGGCTTCCCAGGATTCAAACAAGCATCTGCCATCTTCTTCAACAAAAGACAGCTTGGCAGCAATGACTGCACCAGAGATAGGAGAGACTTCTAACACTCTCATTGAAACTAAAGGCCATTGCAGATGATTGGGTGATTATATTGGAATATCATTTGAAAGGCATTGGAGTATTATTAGATATTTTAAAAGAATACAGAAATTTAGCTGGATTTAAAATTAACAAGGACAAAATGAAGTTATTGACAAAAAATATGAGAAAAGAGGATCAAATATCTGACTGCGAAATCTAGTTTTAGGATTGAGAAAAAGGTAAAATATTTAGGTATCAATGTGACAAGTAAGAATTCTATGCTATTTCAGAATAATTATGTGGAGATTTAGAATTAAATTAAACAAGATCTTCAATGATGGAGTAAATTTAAGTTATAATTGTTAGAAAGAATTTCTGTGATAAAAATGAATGTCTTGCCAAACATTTTATTTTTGTTTCAAACAATACCAATTTTGCCATATTTAAACAATGGCAAAAAGATATGTCAAAGTTTATATGGCAAGGGAAGAAACCTAGACTTAGATTTAAACTTTTACAAGATGCTAAACAAAGATTAGATTGGGATTACCGGACCTGAAACTTTATTTTTAAGCATGTTGCCTAGTTTGCTTAAAGGAATGGATTGTTCTGGATAAAAAAGAAGTTATTGGAGTTGGGGGGACGTGATCTGAGATTTGAGTGGCATGGATTTTTATGGTATGATAAAGTGAAGGCTAATGCTGACTTTAGCAATCATTATGTGAGATGTTCTGTGTCAAAGATCTGGAATAGATTTAAATTAAGATTATGTCATATGATGGCTTTATTACTCTCAACACAAGAAACTCTTCATAGAAGGGAAACTGTTAATATGTCCTACCTCCATTCCCCCCAGTATCTCATAATTGGAAATTTGTGCACTTTGGGGGGTCAGGTTGTCTGGGGCAAACCAAAGATCAGTTGGATGTCACAATGACCTGGGATGTGTCTAGAAATATAATGGAAAAAAAGCCCCCATCATGGGTTTATGCTAACAACCTAGTTGTTAAGGAGGTATGTGCTAATCCTTTCTTCCAGCTCTTGGCATCTCAGCAATGATTCTGTTAAGTCATTAAGTGACCATTCCAGGTGAGATTTATCAAAACCAGGCAGAGAGCCAATAATATTTGATTGGTTGTGGATTTGATTGTTTTAAATTCAGATTGAACTGATCAGCCAGCTGTTATTTCTCTAGATGCTGAGAATCATAGAGTTGGAAGAGATCACAAGGGTCATCCAGTTCAACCCCCAGCCATGCAGGAATACACAATCAAATCATTCCTGACAAATGGCCATCCAGCCTCTGTTTAAAAACATCCAAAGAAGGAAACTTCACCACACTCTGAGGCAGAGCTTTCCACTGTCAAACAGCTCTTACTGTTAGGAAGTTCCTCCTAATATTTAGGTGGAATCTCTTTTCTTGTAGTTTGAGTCCATTGCTCCATGTCCTAGTCTCTAGAGCAGCAGAAACCAAGCTTGCTCCATCCTCAATATAACCCTGTGGTACCCTACCAGTCACTTCTCTCCAGGATAAAGAAGAGCCGTTGGTGACTACCCTTTGGGTTCAGTTGGTCCACCAATTGCAAATCCAGCTAACAGTCGCATTGTCTAGCCCACAGGTTACTAACTTTTTTTTGCAAGAATACAATATTTGCCCTCTTCCAGTCTGCTGTGGCTTCTCCTGTTTTCCAGGAATTCTCAAAGATTATTGATTATTCTCAAAGCTTATTTCCTGCTTCACTTCTCCCCTTGCCCCCTAAGTCTGCAGGGAAACTGGCCAGCCACTTGTACAGAGCACTATTTTATATCTCCCCAAAGATGAGCACTATTGCTATAAGCTGCTGTGGTGGAATTGTTGTTTATAACATAGCACTAATGCTCTACAGGTTTTTCTAAATAAAATTATGAGGAGACATTAGGGAGAATGAAGACTTTATAAAAATTTCAACAGAACAGGAAGCACATTGGAGGGCAAAATGGGGGAAGTTACAGAGGGAATGGAGAAAGATTGAAAGCAGGACACCAACAACAGGTTCAAATGGTGTCAACTTTTTATTGTTAAGAAGACATTTGGACAGGCAGGTGAGAAGAAGTAACATTACATGGAATAACATCATGTGACACAAATTGCCAGTCTGGGTGAGCCCAGGATATTAACTTGGAGAACAAATTAAGATTATTTTATTTTAGAGGTAATTTGGGAGTGACTAATATGATAATTAATTAATTGAAAAGTAATTACATTTATTTGCTGCAGGAAATGGCAGGAAATTATTTTGGAGTGAATTAATTGAAGAGAAGTTAATTTTGGAGTGATCAGGTCATGTAATGCAGATTAGCTAGAGAATATGTTTGGAATTATTGGGATGGAAAGTTAGTTGACTTTCCTAATGAAATTTAAATTTCACTACAGTTTTCTCTTCATATTCGCTGAGTTTTGGTTCCAGGACTCCCGTGGATACCAAAATCTGTGAATGCTCAAGTCCCATTATATGCAATGGCATAGCAAAATGGTGTCCCTTATACAAGATGGCAAAATCAAGGTTTGCTTTTTGGATTATTCTTTTTTAAAGAATATTTTCAAGCTGTGAATACTTAAATCCGTGGATACCAAATCTGTGGACACGAAGGGACAACTGTATTTCTAAACCTGTATACAGACATGCAAATGGTGCAGATTTGTGTCTATGGGTCTGTGCCTTATATATTTTTAACGTACCTAGCAGAACTCACAGATATATCTTCAAGTCATTAATCTACCCAATGAGTAATACCCAGTGCAATGACTAGAAAGTCAGCATCTTACCACTTACATTAATATCATTAATCAATACCAGAGACTTTATATGCAATGAAAGGGCAAATGTTTCAGAAATAGTATACACCTGGCACCTTCAATGTTGCCTAGTTTTAAAAAGCTGCTTAAGAGTCTGAGAACTCACTCACTTACCTTCATCCACTGTTTCGATACATTACAGTGAAGTGAGTGCCACATAGCAAGAATTACAAAACTCAAAGTAGGAAAACAGCTGAGATTTGATTAGTCTTTTGGATTTCAAAGGCCCCTGGAGCTATCCACAAATCTAGACTTTGGTGAGGTAGATACATTAGTACTCTCAACAGCTGGGGGAAAATCACAAATGTTTCCATTTATACTTTGCCAGTTAACTTTCCTAATTGTATTTTACACACAAAGCATTATGAAAGCTCCATAATTGAGACAGACATACACATTTTAAAAAACTGTAGTAAGGAAATTAAGTTTTGCCTGCCTTAACATAATCATTTGCCATAGCCTTAGAACATATGTGTCTGTGCTACTGTGCCAAAGTATCCCATGCCAGCCCTTTAAAATTATTGTAGTTGCAAAATGCAAAATGCTGAGGACATAATTCCCAGCAGAGGTATTAGCAGCTTCAGGGGATGGTTTTGATCAGGGTAATGGTGGTGGGGGAGAGTTAACCTCACTTCCTTGAACACCACTGCCCCAGTCTATTTGTGAGTGTGTGTAAAAGCACAGCTGTTTTAAAGTTTTTTAAAATGGGAGATCTTATGA
This sequence comes from Gambelia wislizenii, assembly GCA_030847615.1. Lineage (NCBI taxonomy): Eukaryota > Metazoa > Chordata > Lepidosauria > Squamata > Crotaphytidae > Gambelia > Gambelia wislizenii. Next base: position 61,040,088 of record JAUMIR010000006.1, read on the forward strand.
TGGAATTCTTCCATCACATATAGTTTAGCCCAAATGATGTTTTGAAATAGGCTGAAGGGGTTTTTGAAACTGTTTTGTTTATGAAAGGAAGTTCTTTCTGTTTGGAAGGGAAGTACTTATTCCATGCCTGTTACCTGTTGAAGGATCATTACTTTTTTGTTTTAATTCAAAGATTTATATCCCACTATTGGCTACAGGAGTGCCAGCTGGCTTATAACAGAGATGACAACCATGACAATATAACAACGCAATGCAAAATAACTGAGATTTAAAACCAGACCAAAATTTGTAACAGCAGGATACAAAGTTAAAACAATCCAAAAGCTTGGTGAAATCATTTGAAAAAGATCATTCTGCTATAGCAAGATTGGAGGATGTGCACAGCATCAGAAGGATCACAGACTCACCAGCACTGGCCCCAAAGCTCAGAAGTGCTTTTTGAGGCAGGGCATTCCATGATCTTGGCACATTCCATGATCTTAGCTATTGAGAAGGATCTGTCCCTTTATCCAAGGCACAACGAGTTGTGCTTCTAAAGGTAAAAGGGCATGCAGCAGGACCTGTGGTGGGGTTATGAAAGGCAGGCAAATTAATGCGGCCAGGGTGATGGTGGTGCTATGTGTGTTTCAGCCTCAGGTCCAGGACATGGACTGAAACACACACTATTAACTGTTCAACCTGCTAAGGAGGCTAGAAATGATGCAAAGAAAAGAGGTCCAGTATGTAACCCCTCTGCAGACAGCTTTTCCTACCATGATGTGCAGGGCCAGGAAACCTACCAGGTGGCTCATTTGTGTATCCCTCTAATATCCCATTATTAAACCAGTTCCATCTCCCCTAAAGATATGGGCATCCTGTGAAGAGCATGCTCATCAACAATAACAATTCTCTGAGAGGTCATTTAACAGATGGAATGAGGTAGCTGTAAAAACAGAGGAGAAGCAAAGGTTCAGAGTAGGTTTTGGGATCAAAACTCAGATGCCTCATGAGAGTCATTCAAGCATAGATACATGAAACTAGTCCAGGTACTTCTGGGTCATATGCTCTGAGGACTGCTGCTGAAGAAAAGCAAAAAGTAAGAAAGTGGAAAAGAATAAACACCTGCACCTAGACTCTTAAAGAGCTGTCCAGTTGGATGACTGTACCATCCAACTTTGAGTACAGGGTTAAGCAAAAAACATCTCCCCCCACACTTCATACAAGTCCCTGTCTAGATACTCAAAGAACACTATCCTTAACTAATGAACCAAAAATATTAAGGGTAGTGTCTGGCCCTGACAACTGCTGAATAACCCTAGAATGTTAAAGAGCTTTTAACATGTTTGAGGACAAATTTTCTACAGAACTAGAAGTCCAAGCTTTTATTGTTGATTTAGAGTTATTTATACCCCACTCTTCAGTGACAAAGGCTCTCAAAGTGGCTTGCAAATTGTTAATTTGATGGTTCCCTGACTCTAGGTTTACAATCCAAATAAGAACACAAAAGAAAAAGAGAATGGTAGTGGGGAGGGCTTTTGCATCATTTATGGATATGCAAAGAACTAGTTGAGAGTTTCACTGTTAGAGGGACAAGACTACACACAATTCTGATACCGTTTGCTTGCGTGGTGAATATCATCAAATCCTCACAAATCAATGAGCAAGAGAAATACAGGATATTATCTATTATTTTACCCTGAAAATAGAGATCCCAGGGAAAGATTTCTGAGCTATTTTCTAAATCAGTGAGATCACATACTTGATATTGTTACACTGGCACCACTAAGGCTAGTGTCACCCCTCTCCCAACAATGTCACCTTGTGTGGTTCCTTCACACTCCCCTAGTGCTGCCACTGCATTGTTAAACTTTGTATTTTTTTTTAAAGTTGTTAACCTTCATGTGTATAGCACAATTGGACCTTACTGCTAGGAAAATTATGGGGCAATTTTTTGGGCAGGGGGGGAATTGAGTAAACCTGGAGTTTAGTTTGTTGAAATCTGTTACGCGAATCACTGGTGTCCACACAAGATCTTAGTTTCAATGGGGAATTAGAAAGCAGCTCAAATGGCATAGCAAGAGGTTGCACAACTTTACAGGATCTTTAAACCCTGTGTATAGGGGTGTAGCGAAGAAAACAGATAGGAGTAGGGTGTACAAACAATGGATGAAACTTTATTGAACAGAAAGGAAGCATTTACACATCATGGACATTCGTTTTATCAAGCAAACAAGACTATCAGAGAAAGGCAAGTAGTAGTTAGACGGGAATAGTTAAGGCTATAGGGTATACTATACCTGCTTTTGTAACTATTCTACTGTTATTCAGGAGTATAATTAGAAATATAGCCTTATTTATGTCTTAGAAGTAAAGACTGTTCAGTCATCAGGGTTGATAAGTGAAGCAATAAAATTACAACAATAAATTGATATCAGAAATGGAATAACTGTAGCGGTTTAGCTGTATGGCCAAGACTGAGAAATGGCTTTATATTAACTTTATAATAAGTTTGTGCTAACCATAGTTGCTAAATGGAAGTCCTGGTACAGAAGTGCTCTACCTTGGTACCAGATGCCAAAGAAGAATGATGCCAGGCCACTCCAGCCACGCCATGCTTCTGAAATGCACAGGGGCATCTGTCTCTCTCACTGCACAAAATTAGATGAACTTTATTGTGATCATTGAAGGCACTTGTGATGTTGACCCACAAAGTTTTCTTTGGAAGCTACAATTTTTATAGCCATGTTGTTGTTTTTAAAAACATGCTGAGATAGTTCTGAATAAAATATACAGCATTTGTCATGAAATTTACTGTCAAGTATGATTACAATTGGTACAGTAGTTTTTAATGTAACATTTTGCTTCAAGTTTTGATAATTAAATGGAATGACCTATAAAAGGGGTGGGGACATTAGGCAATTTGGGAGTTACTGGCATCCATGGGGTAACAAGGTAGCTGATCTTCTCTATTCACATGATCCAATATGAATCAGGTGTTCAGAATTCATATCAGCAAATCCAATCTCTGTGGGTGAGATCACTGAGTTGCTCTGTGTGCTTCAAGCTGCCTTTTGAAAGAAGGGGCCATATCACAGGGTTCATATAATTAGAGTGTGTGCATACACTGTTGCTTTCTGAGCAGCTGTCTCTGCTGGGTGAGAGTTTTGGGAGGTGTCCGAGCGAAACGAGATCTGCCACTTGGCAGTGAACATGAGCCCATTCCCTCATATGTCACTGTCAGGGTTACACAACTAGTTCAAGAGAAAGGCTTCTAGAAAGGCAAGCCCTTGAAACCTCCATGTATCTATTAACAAGGCATAGATTCAATGCAAATCAGAAGATAGAGATACAAGGGATCATCACCTGAGATATCACATGATGAACCTCACCAAGATGTACTTATGTGCCAGCAAAAGGACAAAATAGATTAAATTCTAGAACACTAAAAATTAACTTTGTTATTTCCCTAGTTATGCATTGATAGAAGTACTCACACTGTTAAGTAATCAGACTTTATTATTAGTTAGCCCAAAGGCCATCAGATTAATAGGATAAAAATAATTATGCTCATACAATTACATCATCAAACTACAATACAAAATATTTAACCAGCATTGGTCATTTTACATATCAATAATAGTATAGAGCCATTGTACTGTCTGTTCTCCTGTACGGGTCTGAAACATGGGTCACTAACACTTAACGACTCCTTGAACGCTTTCATCAGCGCTGTATATGCACAATCCTAAATATACACTGGACTGACTATATGACAAGTGTTTCTGTCCTTGAGCAATCAGGGATCACCAGCATTGAGGCCATGATATTGAGAACACAGCTGCGCTGGGCTGGGCACATTTCTAGGATGGAGGACCATTGCCTCCCCAAAATAGTACTCTACGGTGAACTCGCCATGGGTCAGCGTAAGAGGGGTACTCCAAAAAAGCGATACAAGGATTCCCTGAAACAACATCTCAGGCTTGGACAAATTGATCACCAACAATGGTCTGCCCTGACTTCACATCAGGAGGCATGGAGATGCACTATCCACAATGCTGCAGCCTTATTTGAGAACTCACACCGAACAAGTCTTGAAGAGAAACAACAACACAGAAAGAATCACAACCCGGAAACATCACCCAAGGAGACCGTCTGCTGTGCTTTCTGCAACCACCCTTGTTTATATCGGATTGGTCTTTTCAGTCATCAGCGTGCTTTTAGAAAGCGTGGAATGAGTCCTTCCTGAATCTTCGTTTGCAAAGAAAAGCCAGAGAGAGGGGGATAGAATAGAAAGAGGGACCCAAATTTTGTCACCCCCTCCCTTTCCTCTCCAATTTCACTGGGCTAAATCATGTTGGTAGTCTATCACATGGTGTTCAGCCTATTGCTTTTTAATTAACTGAATTGCCATTAGGAAACTGGCTGAATCAAATCTGACTCTGTAGGTCTAGCTTGTCATCAGTTCACTCCAGTTACTCGCCCACCCCCAACAACTGTGCTATACATTTCTGTCTTGGAACTATGTGTTCCAAGGTTTCCACAGCTGTGTGTCCGTAATAGCATTCCTCCAAAGGAATCCTTCTGAATCTCCCTAATCTAACTGCAGAGAGGCACTATTATATAACATTTTATAATGTAACATCAATCTAAATTCTATGGCAAGAAAAGGTGGGTTCCATGACCTGTACAAATTATAGAAATGGGTGTGATTTCTCTTTTTATGCATGATGCTACAGTATGATATTTTTGCATAATTTATTCTGTTTCTGTTAGAATGGGGAGGGTAAGGGAGCAGCAGCATATTCAAGCCCTATCTCTCACTGAAAATCTTAACATCACCCTTGGCTTCAGAGAGTCCAGTTGGAATTAGCAATGTGCCTTTAAGTATATTTTACAGGAAAATTATTTTTTGTGAAAACTGTGGTACCCAAGATAAAAAAGATTATGCATTTAATCACATTTTTAGTGGCTTAACTATACTACTGTGGAATCACCTACTCACTTTTGAATTTAGTTTTGCAGCAGGTTTGGATCTGGTAACCTTACATGATCTCCCTGAAGAATATCTACAGCAACATGAAGAGCCAGTCATTTGTAGCTGTCAGGCACTGGTACATGGAGCATATGGTCAATGGTGAGCTAACAATGATCATGTCCATAATATCAAATTCCTTTAATAATAACAATATTGCATAATATCACAATCAGTATATATTAAAACTAGTTATTGTGAATAAGCTGCTTTTTCCATCTTCTTCAGTTTCTTGAGTCTTTTAAGTTTCTTCCACTCCAGTTCCAAATTAATTTGCAACTTTTTGTTTAAAAGTCTTCATGAAAATGTTAATATACTTCTGTGTGCATTCCTCTTGTCTGGTATCTTTGTTCCTGCTCCCATGCAGCTGAACATTTGTAGAGGAAGACTAGGGAGTGGACAAACTACATTAATTTTAAATTCATTCTTTCTTCTGTCTCTTGCACAATCACTTCGGCCAAACAGAAATACTATACTTCATTGATTCATGCTAACACATGGTACCTGCAGCGTCTCTTTTCTACCTTTAATTATCTTTTAAAGCTCTCCCCTCCACCTCTCCCTCCATCATTCTCTGCTGATGATTTTGCAACTTTTTTCAATGCTAAACTGAAACTACCGTATCCATTCTGATTTTGTTGCTCCTGATCCTTCCTCATTAACAACATATCAAACAGCATGTCTGTTTCTTCTATGCTCTCTTCTTCCCCCACCCCCCTGTCTTGTTAGATGAACTATCCAAACTGTTGAAGGCTTCAAATCCTTCTACCTGCTCTCTTGATCCGGTTCCTTCTCATTTCTTAATTACTTGTTGCTTCTGCCATTCTCCCTTTTTTTCTTCATATCATTAATCTGTCCCTTTTTACATGTTCATTTCCTTCTGAGTTTAAACATGCTACTGTTTCTTGAATTCTTAAGAAGTCTTCACTTGACACATCTACTCTTTCTAATTATTGCCCTGTTTCACTGCTGCCTTTCCTCTCAAAAGTTTTGGAGAATGCTGTTTATGTACATTACCTTGACTTTCTCTCTCATATTACTGTAGTGGATCTCTTTCAATCTGGATTCCATTTTTTGCACTCTATGGAGACAGCTCTTACAAAAATCACAGATGATCTCCTTCAGGCTAAGTCAAAAGGCCTGTATTCAGTCCTTATTCTTCTCAATCTCTCTGCAACCTTTGACACAGTTGATCATGCTCTTCCGTTGGACTCACTTCATGACCTAGCATTTACTGATTCAGTCCTCAACTGGTTCATATTTTATCTCTCAGTTTGGTCAATTAATGTGGTAACTGAAGGTCATATCTTTTTCTTTTCCTCTTTCTGTTGGGCTGCCACAGGGCTCTGTTTTGAGCTCTTTATTGTTTTCTCTTTATACTTTATCTTTAGCTAATCTTATCAGTTCATATGGTTTTCAAGATCATCTTTATGCTGATGGTACTCAGCTGTATTTCTCCTCTCCAGAATTTTCTTCTGACATTATATTACAGCATGTCTTTCCGCTATGTCAGCATGGATGCTTCATCATTGCCTAAAACTTAATATGGCAAAGGCTGAACTACTTATTTTTCCTCCAAACCCTTCTTTATGACATACATTCTTATTCTCCATCACTGTTAAGAATGTTCCCATTTATCCTGTGAAGGAAGCAAGGAGTCTTGGCTTTATTTTTGACTCTTCTTTGTCTTTTGTCCCTCATCGAGGCTGTAGCAAAGTCATGTTGCTGTTTTCTTTTTAACATAGCCAGAATCAGACTTTTTCTTTCTGCTTCCTCTGCCCTAGTTCATGCCTTAGTAATTTCCCACTTTCATTATTGTAATCTCCTTCTGATTGGTCTTCCATTATTTCACCTTGGTCCTCTGGTTTCCATTCAACATTCTGCTGCTAAGATTATCTTTTTGGCCCATTGTTTTGATCATGTTATCCTGCTTTTGATATCTCTTCATTGGTTACCCATTCCTTCTAGGATTCCAAATAAGCTTCTTGTTTTAACTTTCAAAGCCCTACACAATCTAGCTCCTCCCTATCTTTCAGCCCTAATTTCCTTTTACCGGCCAGCTTGAGATCTTGGAACTCTAGGCTTCTGACCCAAGTGTTACTTCTTCCCTGGCTCGGCTTTGTCCTTTCACATTCCCTGCATTCACTCCCTGAACATTTGTGGACTGCTCCTTCTCTCAGTGTTTCTAAATCTCAATTGAAAACTTTTCTGTTTTCCAGAATCTTTGGAATGTTAGTTTGATACTGTTTTATAATCTTGTATATTTTGATTACATGTGTTGGTCAGTTTGTTTTATATTATATTTGTTTGTTTTATATTTGATTGCATGTATTGGTCCATTTGTTTTATTTTTATATTTATTTGCTGTTTCATACTATATATTTGTTTGTAATTCTCTGGATAATTTGTTTTGCAGTTGTAGTTTTATGTTTATTATTCCTTCCTTCCCTCTATGTGTGTTTATATATACACTTATTTTAGATTATACATCTTTGGCAGGACCCAATGTTGTTTTTGTTGTTTTTTGCATGTTTTACTGTAATGCACCATGTAAATAGATGGCGCTATATAAATAAATATTAATATAATAATAATTTTGCTTAATGCATTTATATTCTTAATATAAATCAATAATTTCATTTCCACATATACATTTTTGGGTACACTTTCCCTAATGTACACATCTTCTACACATTTCTCTGATTAGAAAACATTACATTTTTTTTAAAAAAAACTGCAAATACCCAATGATCTCGTTTGGATTACATCCAGCTTTGGGGAAGTGTGATTGGGTAGGTTCATATTAAAATACAAATATAAGATATTTTAACTCATCTCCCATTTAAATATATCATTTTAAAACATGTTTTGCATGTCTCGGTAGAACTGACTGTTCTTGGATGGCATGTTACCTTGATAATTATAAGCAATGTAAACAGTAGTTCACATTTTTAATAAACAAGGAAGTTTGGACCATCAGATAACAAGTCACACATGCTGACTTAACAAAGACATTGAGGATCACAAACAGATATTTTATACTCTGTGCCCTTGGTAAGCTTCCTAGCTCTATCACAATCTCAGTATGGAAGCAAGTACCTATATACTTTATTTATTTAATTTATATCCTACCTTTCTTTCAGTACAGGACCCAAGGTAGATTGCACCATTCATTCCTGTTTATACCACCATTCATTCATGCTTCCAGGGGAGAAAAAAATAGTATAAAACAATTAAAATGCAAACACAAACAGTTGGCAACAAACTAAAAGGCCACAAGATCACATAAGCAAAATTAAACAGCAAGATTAAAATTCTATCTAAAAAGCTTAGGAATTTTTAAAAAATCCCTTTGACTGACAAAAACTATGGAATGAAGTGCATTGCAGCTAAATTTAACTGGGAAGAACTTTTCCACAATTGAGGACTTTTTCAAATGCGGGGGGGGGGGACCTGAGGAGGTCAGGAGAAGAATGAGGCTGTTGCATTTACAGCGCCCCATTTCAGACAGCCCTGTCCTCCTCCTGACCTCCTCCCAACCTTCCCCCTGCTGCAGGCACTGCTTTTTATTGATGGAAAACCTCCATGAATAAAAAGTGGCACCCACAGCGCAGGGGAAGATCAGGAGGAGATTGGGAGGAGGAAGGAGGAGGATGGGGCTGTCTGAAATGGGGCTGTGTAAGCATGACAGCCCCATTCTTCTACTGACCTCCTCGGGGGCTTTTTCCCCTGTCTGAAAATGTCCTGAGTGATACCATTGCTAGGAAGCCCTCTCTTGGATCATTTTCTGCTCCTTCTCAAATGGAAGTGGATACTTGCAAGATCTTAATGTGTGGATACACAGGTTGTCCTTCAAATACCCTGGTCCTAAGTCATGAAGGGGTTTAAACATCTCAAGCACCACTTTGAACTAAGCCCAGAAACTCTACAAGCTCAAAAATCCATCCTAGCCTATGATTGAGCTTGGTTAGTGGTACCCAAACTTCAGTTTCCATACATTACAGCCAGCATAGCCAATGGGCTCTGAGAGTTCAGTCCAGCAATATCTGAGTGCCCAAGCCAGGGAATGACTGTGCTAGGTGAATGCTCCTCTTACATTAAATACCTTGGAGGAGAATATTTCAATGGTACCACTTATCAACATTAAGAAAAACATATTCACCAATATCCTGCCATTAAATCATGTACTGCATTCACAGTACTAAATGATAAACATCAAGACTACAATGCTTGGAATATCTGGGACTCCAGAAGATGGCACTTTATCAAGGGACTCACTTTCCTGGCTCTCCAGAGGCCCTCAAGGAAGCATCTCCTGTGAGTAAAGTAAGGAATTTGCATGTCTTGAAAAGTGTAGAGGTTCTCCCTCAGGTAATAGAGGCAGGGCAGCTGCTGCTAGATCAATTTTCAGAAGTTTAATTGGTCTGGCAAGGATTTCTAATTTTCACTGAAAGATTTTGCAGAATGTTCCTCAGTCTGGAATTTCCCATCTCTCAAACCTTTAAGAAAAACTAGCAACATATGCACCATATATTAAAGTCCAGTGTCTGTCTTCTCGTGTATCTTTTAATACCTTCCATAAATATTGTTTTGGTGGATGGTTCACATGCCTGTGTACCAATCACTCAAGGTCTTTGTCACTCAAAGATTTGCAGGTGAATGTATGAAATATTTCCACTGGAGAGCATCAATTCAAAAGTTGATTTTGTGTTGTTTTTACTCTCTGATGCATATTTTCTGCATGCAAACTTTCACTTGGTGGTCACCAAGGGATGAAAACACATGTCAACTCTTCCTTATGCAGACCCAGTGAAGAAAACATGTGTCTATAGCATTTCAGTTGAAGATGGCATCTTGTCAACATTTTGTGACATACATATGTAATCCTCACACAGTGAATTTGCTGCCTCTTTCACATGGCATTTTTATGGAAATGCAGGTGTGTGGCCAAATCAAATTATCATAACCATTAAAAATGATATGATAGGGAACTAGAGATTACTGTAGCACATACTAGTTCACAATACTGTATTTGGGATGATGTGAATGTATGTTCCTGGGAGAGGGCATTTTCAGAAAAGGAGCAGTAAGCAGGAAGAGATAGTTCTTTCCCTGCTGACTGCTTTGTTCTTTGCAATGAACAGCTGTTTTGACAGTGCTGGACTTTCCCAGTTCAGCTATAAGAGTAGAAATTAGTCTACTAGAAGGTGAGGGTTGTGATGGGGAAAGTGGTGAATGAGAAAACAATTAAGACCACTCACTGCTTCTCCCCTGAGCCCTCACTTCCACTTTCACATTATTCAGCAAAAACTGGGCTGAAGATCCATACATCTAGGGAAGAAACCATATGTCAGTAATAGAACCCTTCATTTGCATTCAGTATATCACAGCTTCAATTCTGGTATTGTCAATTTTTAAAAGATCAAGAAGCAAGTGAAGGGGAAAGCCTTAGATCCTGGAGAGTTATTGCTAGTCAGAGTATACAATGCTGAGCTAAATAGACAACTATTCTGACTGGTTGTTTGACACTTCATATACTGCTAAAGTATCATACAGTATAATCTTTCATCTTGACATGGTAAATTTTTATTTATCCACATGGGGATAAATAAGGGGGCTCTTACACAACCCTCTCTCAACATAGTAAAATCACATGAGAGCTCCACTGGATGGCATTGGGAATGCAAGCTCTAATTGGTACAGTTAAATAGCAGAAAACACTCGTCTCTTCCCATGAAGGGCATACAGAATTAGGCTTCCATGCATGTGCAACCAATACAATGACTGATGTACATATTCTCCCATATTTGCATTGCGCTATTCCTTTAACTCCGCTAAACTAGCTGATAGGGAATGTGTCTCGCTAATGAAGGTCATAAGTGGTCATGCAAACTGAGGTCATGGCTTTAGAGAATTAATTGGTAGAGTGGATATCATTTTAAGATTACTTAAGTTTTGGTTTGGCCAGGTAACCAGACGTGACCTAGTCTGATGTTTCCTTCAATCCCTCTCTGTTGAGGGATGGATAGTATGCACATTTCAAGCAACAATGTAATCAAATTGTTAGTAAACTGAACAATTCTAAGACAGTGTGAGAATAGCCAGTAAAAACAACTACTACTTGTTATGTGCCTTCAAGTCATTTCCTACTATCACGGGGTTTTCTGAGGGTGGGAGTGTGCAATTTGCCAAAAGTCACCCAGTGGGTTTTCATGGCTGAGCAGAGATTCGAATCCTGGTCTCCAAAGTCATAGTCCAACACTCAAACTACCGTACTACTCCATGCTGGCTCACTGCTGCTACTAGGATGTGCTAAATCAGATTCCAAACTAGTCTTGTTACTGGTGGTGCAGAAGTGAGGAGTGACAGTTTGAATGAAGTGAAGACACATTTTTAGGCTGGCATAGGTGATGGGTGCAGTACTGGAGTTGCAGGCCTGTAGCACACATGCCCCTGATCTGCTATCACCCTGGGAGTACCCTGTTTCAGGACATTTGAAGATCTTATGGTGGATTACAATAAAATGACGGAAACATAATTTAGATCTAAATTCACAGAACTTTTGGGCATATGTTGGATGTGCCCCACCACTAGCACAGCTATTCTCAGCCAGTGGAAGTTTACTTTCACCCTATCCAAGCACCTTCCAGCCAACAATTGCACCAGAAGTCAGGGCAAACTGAAGGTGAGATCTAACTACTGAAGGAGAGGATCCTACACAGACATGATGCCCAGAATGCCCATTTTGCAGGTAGAGAGTCATTACTCCCCTCCGTTCCCCACATGTATTTAGGAAAATGGGACTTAAGAGAGCTTATATCAGGTCTGGACAATTTGTGATCCACCTCAGCTGTTTACTCCTCTCTGCCTACACACTTGTTTTTTGTCATCCCAAGCATGAATGAAAACAATTGGTTTATCACTGAGCACTTAGTAAGCAATCATGAGTGACGGACAATGTTTGGCTGGAGAGATCACAAATTCCACAGGCCTTTTCAAAAATCTATGGAGTATTTAAACCTACTACTAACCAAAATTGCAATATCTTATCCAGATCACCGGTCTGAAATATACCCTTGTGTTGTTTTGGGCATTCCAGAAGTCCAGATTTAAAAGCTTTATGGGAAAGAGATCTCTGGTGTGAAAGGAGAACAGCACTGCTGTATGTGTGGAAACAATTGCATCTTCCCAATATGTTGTGATTTGACTGCTGGGGAAATGGATTTCCACTTCTCTCCTGTTGCAACTTTATTTTCCACCTTCTAACCAGACTGCCGGATGCTCTGGAAAATAAAACAATTACTTTTTTGTGGTCTCTGTGGCTCACACATATAGGTCATTCTGTGCCTGTGCAGAGATCTTCAGAAACTTTTAGAGCTGCATTTTGGTGGTAACTGCACCTCCTCACCCTCATGGATATAAGTCGTGTGCTCCCACTGAAGCCCAGTTCTTTTTAATCCGCCATTGCAGTAAGATCATTAGGATTTGGGCATTGTCTGCACTGTCAGTTCTTCTCCTCCTGGAGCCTATGGCCACAAACAGCTTGTTCAAGAAGTGTCTAGCCTGCAGGGCAAAGATCCCACATTCTGATTGTCACGTATACTGTCTCCTCTGCCTATGCAAGGACAACATGGTTGACTTATGCCTATATTGCCAGACCTTTATTCAGCATATGAGGTGTAATGGAGCTTAAAGCTCTTTGCAGGGAAGGAGCTCTCCCAACTACAGCCTTTGCAGCTCTTAATCAGCTGCTTCATATGGCCTTTGTGGCTGTCTGCTCCTGCCCATCTTCAGCAATGGAGCATCAGCCAGATAGCCCATTGAACAAGACTCTTTTTTCTGCAGCTCAGGCTTCCTCAGCAGAAAAGTTGGTGCACTTGGTCTGACACTCCGAGAAACCTCTACGCCTGTTTCCAGGGTAAAGAAGCCTAGAGACATTTCTCTCACTTCAGGGATATCTCTAAAGAAACAACTGCAGAAAGAAAAACATCCTTCTTCTATGGCTACAGTGGAACCTAAGGGGGGAAAAAAAAGGGTAAAGACCAGCAACCAATCATCACCCTCCCAAAACTCAGTTACATTGGAACCTTCAGCCCCACCCAGGAGCCACACTCCTCCTCCTTTCAGAACCTAACATCTCCAGTGTCTGACCAGAAGATTGGCTGCTGGTCTAACATCATTCCCCGAGGTCTGTCCTAGAGAGAATTGCTATGGAGATGGATATTAATTCTTCCAATGATGTCCAAATTATGGCATCCTACTCAGAAGGTGAGGTTCTAGGCAAATCTTCTCAACAGTGGGGTCTCCTTCCTTGGAGGTCTTTAAACAGAGGCTGGATGGCCATCGGTCGGAGATGCTTTGATCGTGATTTCCTGCATGGCAGGGGGTTGGACTGGATGGCCCTTGTGGTCTCTTCCAACTCTACAATTCTATGATTCTATGATTCTATGATAATGTTATGACTATTAGGCTGCTCATGTGGATCATTAACAAAGAACACTCCCACTCCCTGCCTCAGTTGGTTGGTTGTTCCCATACCTCTGAGGCCAAGGGGTTGTCAAAATAGTGAAAAAACTCCCTCACAGAATGCAAGAAGACTCCTACCTGTACTAAAGGCATACTGTGTAATTTTGCCATATTGTGAAGGGGGGGGGCAACAAGGTCAAAAAACCTTGCCAGAAAAGCCTTCATTGATTTTCCCTTCTTTAAAAAAAAAAAAAAAAAAACAATGAGAGGGTGCGCATTTCTGCTCATTAGAACAAGTGGGTTGATTTGCTTTGTTTGGCCAAATGAGAGAAAGTACAAACCTGATTGGCTGGATGAGCATAGGGGGTGGGGCTTGCTAGCAAGGCAAGCACCTACTGCCATCATGTTAGATTTTGCCTTAGTGGGCAAGTGCTAAGGTGAGGAAATGGAGTGTTGGGTTTTTGGTTGGTGTTTTTGTTTTTGTTTGTTTTTGCTTTTGTATTAAAAGTGAAAAATTGCTCAATTGCACCTTGGACATCATTTAAAAAAAAAAGGTTGGCAGTGGCAAATTCAGGTAAGTGCAAATGTGACTTAGGAGATTTTCAGACAGGCAAAAATCGCCCCTTGCCGCGCGAGCAGCCTCCCGAAACTGCTGCGCGGCAAGGGTCTTTTTCGGACGACGCTGTGCCTCTAGCGAAGCCGTCCGTGTCACTTCCGTGAAGCTTGGGACGGCTCCGCGCCATATTTCAATCACGGGCAGCTTCCGTGCTTGAAATATGGCGCGGAGCCATCCGAAGCTTCACGGAAGTGACACGGATGGCTTCGCTAGAGGCACAGCGTCGTCCGAAAAAGACCCTTGCCGCGCAGCAGTTTCGGGAGGCTGCTCGCGCGGCAAGGGGCGATTTTTGCCTGTCTGAAAATCTCCTAAATCATTTGTGGCTACCATGTTTCCTAGCGGGCATGCAGAGCTTAAGGGGGCAGAAAAAAACATTAGTACATGTCGCAGCTGCTGCAAAATATCATTAGTGTGAGGCATTCCTTTTTTTATGGGCTCGTTTAGACAACCCCAAGGTGTCCTACAGTCATGGTCTCTAGGCCACAGTCTCCCTTGCATTTGAGGCTCCCTCCACTTTCTGGTTGATGAAGGAAATCCTGTGGAAGTAGTGTATCTTAGTTTGAGTAAGGCCTTTGATAAGGTCCCCCATGATATTCTTGCAAACAAGCTAGTAAAATGTGGGCTAGACAATGCTACTGTTAGATGGATTTGTAATTGGTTGACCGGCCGAACCCAAAGGGTGCTCAGCAATGGCTCCTCTTCGTCTTGGAAAGATGTGACCAGTGGGGTGCCACAAGGTTCTGTCCTGGGCCCAGTGCTATTCAACATCTTTATCAATGACTTGGATGAGGGAACAGAGGGCATGCTTACCAAATTTGCAGATGACACCAAATTAGGAGGGGTAGCAAATACCCCAGAGGAAAGACACAGAATTCAAAATGACCTAAACAGATTAGAAAGCTGGGCCCAAACTAACAAAATATATTCCAACAGGGAGAAATGTAGAGTACTGCACTTAGGCAGGAAAAAACCTGAAATGCACAGATATAGAATGGGTGACACCTGGCTTGATAGCAGTGCATGAGAAAGGGATCTAGGAGTCTTAGTGGACCACAGGCTGAACCCGAGTCAGCAGTGTGATGCAGCAGCCAGAAAAGCCAATGCAATTCTAGGTTGCATCAATAGGAAGATCGAGAGTCTAGATTAAGGGAAGTTATAGTGGCACTCTATTCTGCTTTGGTCAGACCTCCCCTGGAATACAGTGTCCAGTTCTGGGCACCACAATTCAGGAAGGATATGGACAAGCTGGAGCATGTCCAGAAGAGGGTGACCAAAATGGTGAAAGGTCTGGAAGCTGGCATTTGTACCCTATGAGGAGTGGCTTAGGCACCTGGGTATGTATAGGTTGGAGAAGAGAACGTTAAGAGGTGACATGATAACCATGTTTAAATATTTTAAGGGATGTCATATTGAGAATGATGGAGCAAGCTTGTTTTCTACTGCTCCACAGACTAGGACATGGAGCAATGGATTCAAACTAAAGGTAAAGAGATTCTACCTAAATATTACAAAGAACTTCCCAACTTGAAGAGCTGTTCAACAGTGGAATATGCTGCCTCATACTGTGGTGGAGTCTCCTTCTTTGGAGGTTTTTAAACAGAGACTGGATGGCCATCTGTTAGGCATACTTTGATTGTGTGTTTCTACATGGCAGGGGTTGGACTGATGGCCTTTATGGTTTCTTCCAACTCTATGATTCTATGATACTCCATGAGCACCCACACCCTCTCCTTCCCTAGCTGGGGAATCTACTACTTGACTTCTAAACCAGCTGATCCCGATTGTTCCAACAGTAGTACAGCATTCCTCATCTTGACACTGATGTGAGCAGGAAATACCACTTCTCCTCAGCACCTCATTATACTTTCTCCACCTTAACCTCCTAGAGGAGTCATTTGGGACACCTCTCCTCCTCTATGGAGGAGTTGGGTCATTCAGCTATAGAGGATCTTTCCATTTCCCCTCTTGACCCTGTTACAAACCAGGCTTGTTCCATTGCCAATGTTGTGGCCTAGAAATAAACCTATGAAGAACAGAGTGTAATCTGGCGTAGTCTATGGAGAACAGAATACTGTATATAGATTAAGCTATGATACAGGAAGCTATATGTGTATATGTGTGTGTGTGTGTATCAGTGAGAACCTGGCAACACTTAAGTCTGGGAAAAATGCCAACTAGAATGTAAATAAGGTAAGGGGTGAGAATGCCTGTGCTTCTAACAATACTGCGGGAGCAGATGTGACCTATAATAATCTCCTACCAGAAAAATGTGAACAGATGTTACTGAGAATAACCCTCCTTGTATGTGCACTAGTTAACACAATTAGGATGGAAGGCAGTCAGAGATTTCTAGTATATTGTGCTCTTTAGATATCAGATTCCTAGTGTACCACAGGTTGGGTTATAGTTAATTACAGTCGTTCCTTCACATTCGCGGAGGTTAGGGGTGGAAGACCCCCACGAATGTGAAAAAACAGTGAATAATAATAGTCCTCCCCCCATCCGCAACAACCCCCCCATTGCCACTCGCTCCCCCCGCCCTTTCCAAAGTGGTGACGGGGGCTTCAGGAGCCCCCGTTGCCACTCGCACCCAACCCTCGCCCTTTCCAAAAGGGTGACAGGGGCTTCAGGAGTCCCTGTCACCACTTGCTCCCACCCCCACCCTTTTCAAAGCCCTCGCTGCCTTGGGAACGGATGGGGATGGAGAGCAGGAGAGAGGGAGGCTTTCCACCCCTCTTCCCAAGACAGCGATGGGCTTCATGAGAAACCCTTCACTGCCTTGGGAAGGGACAGTGTGGAGGGGGGGGCAGGCAGCTTTCGGCGAATAATCGAAACCGTGAATGTGAAAGTCGCGAATGTGGAGGGGCAACTGTATCTTTATTTTGATTGGATAATTATAAGCAAGGTACAGTGAACACCTTTGTTTTGATTTATTTTGATTGGATAACTGATAGTCTGGGTGAGGCTAGGGAGAGACTAAAAGGAGTCAGATAGAGCCGACCAATTTGACTGCCTTTTACCAAGTCTTTACCAATGAAGAAGGCTGTCTCTGACAGCTGGGCTGTTCCTGACAAGTGATAAACTATCCAGGTATGCTGAAACATTCTGAGAGATAGGCTAAATGACAGACCATGCTGATGGGATAGAAGAAATCTTTCCTCTCATCTAGATCATCTAGATAAGGTTGAAATAGATTTATGTCTCATTCTGGACTTTATCAGACGCAGCAAATATGGCATCATAAGGACACCTAATGATTGTGAAAGTGCGTGTGTACCAGATGACGTCACTCTTTTGGGATCATGTCCAGTCCAAAACCCATCCTATTTTATTGATGGCCCAAGCTGTCAATTGATCCCCCGTGGCACTTTTGTGCCGGCATTGCCAGCGTTTGTATCCATGCACAATTGTACTCATGTGAATGCAGTGTCAACAGCTGGTCTGGCTAGAACACTTCTGGGTGAGATTGCAACATCCAGGTAGGTGACACTCTTTTTATGACCCTCCCTGGTTTACTTGGAAGTTTTTAAGTGTGTTTGTGTTATTTTTGGTTTTTTTAAAATTTCCCGAACTAAGTATTCTCGCGAGAATCCACAGGATTTCAGACAAAGACGTGAATGGAGCTCAGTTCACTCCTCGTTCATTGCCAGGGAAGCCTTTTGCTGGGATGCAAGGTAGAATCATAGAATTGCAGAGTTGGAAGAGACCACGAGGGCCATCCTGTCCAACCCCCTGCCACACAGGAAATCTCGATCAAAGCATCCCCGACAGATGGCAATCCAGCCTCTGTTTACAGACCTCCAAGGAAGGAGACCCCACCACGCTCCAAGGGAGTGTGTTCCACTGCCGAACAGCTCTGACTGTCAAAAAGCTCCTCCTAATATTGAGGTGGAATCTCTGTTCCTGGAGCTTGCATCCATTGCTCCATGTTCCAGTCTCTGGAGCAGCAGAAAACAAGCCTGCTCCATCCTCAACGTGACACCCCTTCAAATACTTAAACAGGGCTATCATATCACCACTTAACTGTCTTTTTTCCAGGCTAAACATACCCAGCTCCCTAAGTCTCTCCTCATAAGGCATCATTTCCAGACCTTTCACCATTTTAGTCGCCCTTCTTTGGACACGCTCCAGTTTGTCCATATCCTTTTGGAATTGTGGTGCCCAGAACTGGACACAGTATTCTACGTGAGGTCTGGCCAAGGCAGAATAGAGCGGCACTATTGCTTCCCTTGATCTGGACACTATACTTCTATTGATGCAGCCCAAAATCGCATTGGCCTTTTTAGCTGCCGCATCACACTGTTGACTCATGTTAAATTGTGGTCTAGTAGGACTCCTAGATCCCTTTCACATGTAGTCTCATTCAGGCAGGCCTCCCCCATCCTATATCTATGCATTTCATTTTTCCGCCCTAAGTGCAGTACCTTACATTTCTCCGTATTGAATTTCATTTTGTTAGCTTTGGCCCAGCTCTCCAGTCTATCCAGGTCATTTTGAATTTTGATCCTGTCCTCTAGGGTATTAGCTACTCCTCCTAATTTGGTGACATCTGCAAATTGGATAAGTATGCCCCTAATTCCCTCATCCAAGTCATTGATAAAGATGTTGAATAGGTAAGTGGGCATTCAGGTGGCCAGAAAGTGACAGTGGAACACCAAACAGAATTAGCTGACAAGTGGAAAAGCTGCCAATTCCTTAATCTAAAGAGATAGGGGTGGGGAACCATGCTTGTTTCAACTCTGTTGTGGGGGATCAAAACCCTGTTGGATGATGAGGGCACCTTTTTGGAGCAGGTCTCCATAATGGCTAAGGCCCTGCCTAGACCATCAGACCTCTTTAATTGGCCTGTACCTCAAAACATTCCTCCAGCAGCTATTACCATGCTTCCAGCATTGTAGAAGGTGGCACAGCATTGTAGAAGGTGGCACATTATTTCTGGCAGACCCTGGCTTCAGTTCCTTCCACTTCATAGAGAATTGTAAATCTCTACCATGTGCAGCCAAATTCAGTTATCATTGAAGTGGCACAATCCCAGTCTACCAAAAAGGCCCATTCTTCTCTGGCATAAGGAAGGATATAAAATCAACACCATGGCCCACAAGATGCCAAAGCAGCTCTGTTGCTTAGAATATCAGTTACCAAGCGTACATGGTTACCTACCAGCAATTCCTCTGGGAACAGGTTGCCTCCCTTATTGATCACTTGTCAGAGGATGATAAGAAGGTGGTTTGGGTCTCCCAGTCTGAAGCACATAATTTAGCTCAATAGATTACAACAGGAAAATACATGGCAGATTGTCGTGCAAAGGCCATAGCTAATGCCATAGCTCTTCATAGGCATGTATGGCTCTGTTCCACTGGTTTGAACCAAGCTGTGAAGTCCATGATTGAGAATCTCCCTTTCAATGAACAAGAATAGTTCCACTCCTCGATGGATAAGAAACTGGAACACAAACCTGAGTATGAGGTTGATGGTTAAAAAGTATGGTTTCTTGTCACAACTTTCCCAAAAATTCAAGTCAAAGTTGTATTGTTTCAAGCCATTCCCACCTAAGTGAATTTCTTATCAACACTCATCAACACGTCAAAATGCCTTCTCAGGGCTCTTCCTCTTTCCATATTCCTATGTCCAGTCAAAGCACTTCTCCTCCACCAAGAAACCTCCACATGATTCCAAGTGACATTTTTGACCTGCTGAATAGCTACCAACTCTCCTCTGTTTCACAATAGGCTAGTGCCATTTTTCCACAGATGGGAAGCTACAGCTATGGATGCATGGGTCCTCTGTATAATTCAACAAAGGTATTCCATAGAGTTCTGCAAACTGCCCCAGTGGGAAACTTTCAACAAACATGACTTTTGGAACCCCTCTGCCAGAAGATTGCAACACTCCTACAGAAAAGAATGATAGAGCAGATTGATCCATCTTGCCCCTTAGTTTCTATTCAAGGTACTTCACCATCCCCAAATGGCACAGAGGGTTGTATCTGATTTTGAATCTCAGGCAATTCAATTTCTTCAGTCCTCACAAGTGATCCATGATGTTTACCATGTTGAATATCCTCCCCTCTTCTGCAAAGGGAGGTGCTTCACCCAGAGAGTCTTACAGGATGCATACTTCTATATCAGCATCCACCCTTCCAGCAGGCATATCCTCTGCATCTGTGTTGACCTGGAACATTATTAGTTTTACATTCTTCCCTTCAGCCTGGCAACAGTCTCAAACATTTACATAATTTTGTAAGAGCTTCTGTACCAACACCTTCAGGGTAAACACTCAGTTCTCAAGTAGGGATGCTCTGGACCTCACAGAGATCTTCCCCTATGAACTGGATATGTTGGGATGGATCCAGCAAGGACATTTTCTAATTTATTGTGAAGCCCAGGTCCCAAAAAAAGCATACCACAAGG
The DNA here is from genome assembly GCA_030847615.1 of Gambelia wislizenii. Lineage (NCBI taxonomy): Eukaryota > Metazoa > Chordata > Lepidosauria > Squamata > Crotaphytidae > Gambelia > Gambelia wislizenii. The sequence continues at coordinate 61,060,591 of JAUMIR010000006.1, forward strand.
TGGACATTTTTCAGGGCTTGGTAGAAAGATGGAGAGACTATCAACCAGTAATTTAAATATAGGAAGACAGAGTCTCTTACTCCTACTTGAGGACTGGGTGTTCACGTTGAAGGTGTTGGTACAGAAGCTCTTACAAAATTGATGCACCAAGGCCAGATCATCCTGGGCCTCATGGCCATGACTACAATGGTCACCCCCTTCACCTGTCCCTGGATGAGACCACTACAAAAGTGGTTCCTGGACCACCTTGATCCAGAAGTACACAATCCTCATAGTACCTCACTTGGTCCTTTGCACCATTGGCTGGTGGACTGATCTTTCCAATACCATAAGAAGGATGTCCTCTGCTTTACCCCATGGAATGGCTTCTCACCACAGACATGCCCATGATGGGTTGGGGTGCCCATACCCTGGATCTCATAGTCACAGGACATTGGTCCAGTGCATAAAAGTTGTTTTATATCAATGCCCTTGAACTGTTCACCATGTGGAAAGCCCTGTACACATTCCAAAAATTGTTCTGTCATAAGGCTATTCAGATAGCCATGGTAGCCTTCTACCTCAAGAAGGAAGAAGGAATGCAATTCTGGACTCTCCTTCAGCTCATCCTCTGTATCTAGGACTGGTGCATCTGCAGAAGTATATTCCTGTTAGTGGTACACTTGCCAGATGTAGACAATGTCCTTACAGATGATCTCGAAGGGCACCCTCCTCCTCCCATGAGTGGAAGATGGGCTCAACCCTCTTTAGATGTTTCTTCTATTGCTGGGGCACACCTGGAATAGACCGCTTCACATTTCCAACAAATGCTCAGTGTGCTCGATTCTATAGCAAGGGCTGTCAAACCAGGGGCTCTCTAAGAGACTTTTTCTTCACCCACATGGGATGAACCTCTGCTTTATGCTTTTCTTTCCATTCCTCTCCTCACTAGAATCATCACAAAGTTATAGGAGGACAAAGCAACATCATTCTCATCACCATGTGGTGGCCCCACCAGCTGTGGTTCTTTAGCCTCCTCAAGCTACCCAGTGGCAACTTTCACCATTTTCCATAATGGCAAGATACTCTACCTGAACTTGGCCATCCTCAGGCTGACCATTTCATGAGTCCACTCTCTTTGGAGCTTTTGGATAACATCAAGGAAGTAATGTCTGCTGCCCACAAGCAGCCAACAAAATGCTCCTATGCATCCGAATGGGCCTTCTTCATCTTTTTCCTGAAAAATGAAACTGTTGCTCCATCTAACTCGTCCCTCAAGCATGTCCTTCACTTCCTTATGTCTCTACGAGCTAAAATCTCTCATACTCTTCCTTGAGGGTCTATCTGGCAGCCATCTCTGCTCACTCTAAGCCACAGGATGACCCTTCTTCTTGAGTGCACCCAAACATAAAGAATTTTTTTGAAGGGCTATATGCACCTCCATCCACCTAATTGAGGGCTGCTGCCCTTGTGGAGCTTCTTGTTAGTCCTCTCTGAGCTTATGGGGCACCCCTTAGAACCTATGGCATCCTGTGATTTCCACCTACTGTCCTTGAAGATAGCCTTTCTTGTTGACATAATCTCTGCTCATAGAGCCAGTGAGCTAGCTGCTTTAAGGGTAGATTTCTCTTATTTATGCTTTCATAGGGACAAGGCAGTCTCCTCTATGGATATCTCTTTGCTCCTGAAGGTGGTTTCCACCTTTGATCTCAATCACCCTCTGGTTCTTTTGACTTTCAAGCAATCCCCTTCTACTGACTTGGTACATGTCCTCCATACCCTCAATGTTAGAAGGGCATTCCTATTCTATGTTGCGCAAACAAAACAGTTCTGGAAAACTCCTTGTCTGTTTATTGCCTACAACACACATAAGAATAGAAAGGCAATCTCATTTCAGCGTCTCTCCCACTGGGTGGTGATTGCTGCCATCTTCCCTATTCCTTTGCTGGGAAACCACTTCTGCAAGGGTTAAAGCTCATTCAACTTGAGCAATGGCCACCTCGTTGGCATATCTTAGAGGGATTCCTCTCCTGGAACTCTGCTGTGAAGCTACATGATTACAGCTACCTGCATTCCTGTCTCATTACAGACTGGATGCTTGGTCCTGATCTGATGCAGCTTTTTGTAGGGTAGTTTTATCATCGGTCGCTGGTCCTGGCATGACCTTCCATCCTCAGTGAATTAACTTGCTAATCTACCATATGTGTGAGTTACAGAGACCATGAAGAAGACCACAAAGAAGAACTGTAGTTCTTTGAGTGGTCATCTGTGCACTCACACAACCTGTCCTCCTCCCCTCTTCATGCCATCCCTTTACTCCAGGCCTCCTGCTGGTAGACTTGGAACTGGGTTTTGGTGGTGGAACACATGGCTTATATCTTTGTGGGTGAGGGGGTGGGATTACTATTACATGCCCTGACACCACTTCCCTTCCAATAACTCATTAATTGGCAATATTTCATTATTTGGCTTATATTGACACTTCATGTGGGTAGCAGCAGATCAGGACAGCCCAAATATACGGACTAGTGGAAGTTTGCTCAAAACCTAAGAAGTCATCTTGGAAATTTCCCCAAAACAGACACACCCAGGAAGTAATTATGCGGAGTCCCCTGAAACTGTAGTTAGGGTGGAATGTGCTAATTCTCCTGGATGCACCTAGAAGTGAGTCATATGCTAAAACAATCAAGTGACCAGAACACCTATTACTCTGCAAATGGTTTTCCTTCACACCTCTCCTACACACAAAATGGACGTTGCCTGAAAGCCATCAGTCTTAATGTTTCAAACATTGACAGCTATCAACATAACTAGAGCTTCCATTGTTTCATTCTGGGAAGCTCACTCAAACATTGTCCTCCACTTGAAACCCCCCTTAAGGGTAAGTGTTGAATATAAATATTACCCCAAAACACAACCAAAGTGCACACAGTTTTCATACATGTTGTCACTCTGCCTGTTTTCTGTGTGACTTCAGCATCCAGACATTATTGTCCATTATCCCAAAATCTATTCCTCTATCCAAATACTTCCTCATACTTTTTTATTAGCCTTGTGTGATTGCTTGAAGTATGAGTGTATGTGTGAGTGGTTCCGTGATTATTTTTCAATAAAAACCATTTTTATTTTATTTCCTGGCTTGGAGTCTTGTCAGTGAGTACTGGTATACACAGGTCCCAAGGTCCCATAGTTACCCAACCTCTCATTGACAAATTTGAGCTAATTAAAATTCCCTGTATATCTTTTCCAAGTTGTTGCCTGCTGCTGTTTCTGTGAATAATTGTATATTGACAACTAGTGCAGTGTTGTGGCTAAGAGATACAAGAATTCACATGAACTCTGCCATTTTCTTTTAGGCCTGCTATGTGCATCTAAAATATCTAGGATAATGATAACTGACTTACCTTAAAGGGATGTTGTTAAGTGTTGAATGCTTTGAACACCTGAGAGCATTATGCAAGTGCTGAGTATTATTAAAAAGTAAAATACCTGCTGCCTAAATTAATTGGCTATACCATTTTAGTAACTGATTCTTATCCTAACCAATTAATTTGAAGTGATGCTCAGTCATATGCATATTATTTTCAAAGATTTGCCTGCTGAAGTCAACAAAACCCATACCAAGTAAGCATGCGTAAATAGGACTACAGTGCAAATGATGCAGCTTGAGTATCATTACATTAAAATAGGACATAGGACAAAGCATGATTCTTTTTCCAAGTAGCCACAAGAGGTTACCCTTAAAAGGTATACAGCTACTAAGTAGAAATGCAATTTAAACTGAGATAAAGCAGAAGCTTAGACCACTCTTATCCATGGGATTTCCTCCAGCTTCATCTATTGCATTGTCAAAACTCAAACAGACGGAGCAGAAGGAGTGCATTCAGTTCTGAAACTGAAGCCAGAACAACAACAAAAAGATCCAGGCAATCTGGTCTGTTCCTTGGAAGGAGAATTTACATATAGTGTAATTGTCAGCCTCACTTAAAGGAAAATGATTATTGCTTTCTTTTAAAGAAAAAGAAAAATGGAAATACAGTCATTGATCATCCAAACTTTTACAGTAAAGATTTAATTTTTTAATTAATATTTTGGGAGAGGGCAGAGAGAGACAAAACAGATTCAGATTTCCGACATAAAAATGTGGCTTATATGTTTTCAAAATGGAAATATGTTGGATTAGGATACTTGGGATTTATTTTGATGGAAAAAAGTGATTTTTTGCCACAATAATGTTCCATACTTAAATAAAATAATAACTGCATATAATTATATGATACCTTTGTTGCAGCTACATGTGCAATAGGGTGAAGGAATCCAATTCAGAAATGGAAGATACTACCATGTCAGAGTGCAGTTGAAAAGCACAATTTTCTTGAATGTTCTCCCATGTTAATCCTGCACAGGAATGGTCAGTGGCTTCCATGTACGGAGTGTGGTTCTTTTGTTCTAGGATTGTATTTCAGACTCTAAAGGAGCTATCCCAAGTGCCAAACTATTTCCCCAAATAGATTCAACATCTTGTATAGCTCTTTTAAATTCTACAGTGAAATCCCGAGTGGTATCACCGCATTGCTGATGTTATCTTCTTCCTCATCATTCTATCCCACTTTTCTCCTCAAAATTGGGACTCAAGGCAGCTTAAAATTTTAAATAACAATACAGCCAAAAACATACATAAAATTATTGAATTGAAATGGAATTAAGCTATGGATAATAGTACTAAAATAATTTAAATCTACACTTAAAAAGATAAAATACAATTAAAAGATAAAAAGCAATTAAAACTATTCAGATTTAAAACAGTACACCACCTTCAGTCCATTCTTTTAAAACTTTCTATTTTAAAAGCCTGTCAGAATAAAAAGGTCTTTTCCTGCCCATGGAAGGACCACAGCGGTGGGAGCCATTCTGGCTTCCCAGGGAGGGAAGTTCTAGAGTCTAGGGGCAGCCACTGACAAGACCCCCTCTTGTGTCCTCTAGCCACCTCTGATCCTGCAAACAGAAGGGCAGCCGAACAGGGAACAAGTTTGTATCCCAACTGTTTCCCATCTCAGAACTCTGTCACCTCATTTCCCTACGCCATATAGATTCAAGCTGGACAGTAACAGGCATGCTTCTCAAAATGTAAACTAGATTTCACAGGGAGGCACTTCAAGTCACTGCAATGTGGGAAGTGCTGTGCTACAGGCATTGTTCTCTTCCTGTTTAGCAAAGTGAATGATTGTTGTTATGATCAGGGGCGAGCAAGGAATTCACTTTTCTGAGGTTTTTTTTTTTTAATGGATAGAACCAATTCGCACTTCCTAGAACCAGCAGAAATGAGCACTGTTTGATGTCAGAATCTATACATTTCTAAGATTGTAAATATTATATGAAAGAAAAAAATGTGTTTGACAACACGATCCTTTGAAAGATGTTCAGAAATTTGAAAAACATTCAAAGAAAACTGCACAGAATTTCAAAATGCGCACATACAAATGTTAGTCTTGTACATAGTAGACCAACTGAATGCAATAGGATGTTATTTATATGACCAACGATACCTACAGCATATGAACCTGCCTGTGTTTTGAGATCTTGGGAAGCCTGTCTCTTGATCCCACCACACTTGCAGGTATACCTGGGGGGGAACACAGGACAGGGCCTTCTCCATGGTTGTTCCCAGATTCCAGAACTCTGTTCTTAGAGAGGTTAATCTGGTATTTCCTTGCTGTCTTTTCGGAGGCGGGTGAAGACCTATTTATTCCAGCAGCCCTTTGACAACTGCATTTTTAAAAAAGGAAACAGGAATCATATAATATGCTGGATTTTTATTTATGTTGTTGTTTACACAAGTTTATGCTTTATCTGGTTTTAATTTTCTGCTAGTTTAATTGCTTTTTAACTGGGAAAAGGGCAAAATGATGATGATGATGATGATGATGATGATTCATAATAGTGTGTCTGTCTAAATAGAACTAGCATTGAATCTAGCCCAAACTTTACACTTTTGAAATATGCACACAAAATACATGTATTTTTGTGTGGGACATAAAGCTCATATGAAACTGGGACAAGCCAAGTTTTATCATGCAAAAACAGGATCCTTATTGAAACTGAGCTGGACAGATTCACCCATCTGTACTTATGATTTGCTTAACTTGGACACACTCTTTTTCACAAGCTGTTTCTTCCCATTGGGTTCCTGTCTCAGGGACTTTGGAATACTTTAGGCTGTTATTTTCTGATTGTTCTACCTTGGATCAAAGATAGGCAGAGCCTGGAACAATCCTCCAAATCTAATGGTTTGAGGAAACAACTGGGCAGAACCTTGATTTTTGAAGGAAAAACATTGACAGCCTGGATCTCCAACTACATTTTATAATAGTAAATGCAATCAGGGGGGGGGCACTTAAAATTATATAGGGGTAACAAATTATGCAGAGATTAGATCTTCCTCCCCCAGCACCATAGTCCAACACACACACACCCCACACACACCATTACTATTTTTTAAAGCATGGCCAGTCTGGCCCTCACAATCCAGCACTATTGGTGACCTGACTGAATGCAGTTTTCTCAGCTGGCTCAATAAAATACTAGTTGGTTGGCAGCCCTGGAAGGCTATAGCCCTGCATGCTCCTGTTTCCCTCGCCTCTTAATTAGTCTGTCTCTCTCTTTGAGGAGAATGAACGCTACCATCTGGACTTGCTATCTATATTTTGTTTTACTTTGAGCAGGACAGAGCAGTCCACAAATTTGTGAAATAACATCCTTCTCAGAAAATCAGAACATTATAGCTAGTGAATCAATCTAAAGATGTGATTGTAAAGCTACAGCCATCCCTACTTAAGGTTGTTACTCCCACCTTGTCCTATATCTTCTACAGAAAACATGAAACAAAGACATTTACCAGGTGAAGTATTTCTTGACACTTCATCTCCATGCCAGGAAAAACTCCATCTGCTATATTTCTGCATACCAGACAGCTGTTAAAACTTACTTTAAAAAAGAAAAAGAAAAAAAAAAGAGTGTCAGTCCTGAATGCTCATGGACTCACTGACGTGATGTGCTACCCTGCAGTCTTCCCCATAGACCACTAAAAGAAAATGGCAATTTAGTTCAATTCAGGTTGTGAAACTGACATTGTGATTTTAATATATCAGCATTATCTTGAGAGTCAAATTTATAATTCACTGTTTTTGTGAGCTTTTACACCACACGCGCACACATACTAATGTAGATGAGATGTAGATTTGCCAGATTCTTAACAAGCATCTGTAGTTACATCTTTAATTGCAAAACTGATCTACAGACATTAGCAAGTTGTAATGTTTCTCTTTTTCTTATGGAGACCTAATTTCTGCATTTCAAACTACTGTTAGTCATAAGAACAAATCATATTCTTGTTTTCAGATGGCAACCGTAATGTCTAAAACAACCAGCACTCAGTTCAGTTAAATCTGTCCTCTTTCATACTCCTGCTACAAATACTATTGCCATTGGTGTGTTACTGGCATGACTGGGTAGCTTCTAAGAGCCTGAAGCAGAAAGATCTGTCAAGTCAAGGAAGCAGAACAGAAGATCCCACACAAGAAGAAGATAAGCATAGTGGCATAAATGATTAATTATGAATGATCTGCTCCGCTGTATAGAACACTTTAACCACAAGTGCTGGTTTGATCTGCAATATTTTCACATTTCAAGATCTGAAAACGAATGGTTAACAATCATTTGAGTCAACTGAATATATCAGAAATTTTCATGTTCATTGGCTATATTTTTGGTTCCCTCTTATGCTACTTGCTTTATCTGTGTATATGAATAATTGAATTATAGCAACCCTAAATGTCTTCAAAAATCCTAAACATCTTCAAAAGCTTAATCTTTATTTGAATCCCTAGACGCTGCTGTTCATAAAGGCCATGTGCATTGGTGATCGTCATCACTTTTTTAGAAGTTTGCAGCCAAGATCACCTTGGTGTATGGTGAACTACATATGCAGTTTCATTTGACATGGGAAGTTTTGCTTCTGTAGTTTCCTGAACCAGGGAGCAGTTGTTTTTGCTGCTTGTTGTACTGCAGCAGTAGCAGCTTTTAACCAGTTCCATTTGGGAATAATAAACTCAAAGTGATTAATCGTTCTCGACTTTAGGAGAGCTGATTTCAATAAACTCAGGGAAATACTGGGGGTGATCCCATGGTCAGGAATACTAAAAGAGAAGGGACCTCAAGATGGATGGGACTTTCTCAAAAGGGAGATACTGAAGGCAAAATTTCAAACAGTACCATTGAGGAAGAAAAATGGGAGGTGTCTCAAGAAACCAGGATGGATGACTAAAGAAATTTCAACGGAGTTAAGTTTTAAACAGAACATGTATACAAAATGGAAAAAGGGGGAAATCACCAAAGAAGAATTCAAACAGCGAACACGTGTAGGAGTAAAGTCAGAAAAGCTAAAGTGCAGAATGAGCTCAGGCTTGCTAGAAAGGTTAAGAACAATAAAAAGGTTTTTTGGGGGTATGTCCGCAGCAAAAGGAGGAAGAAGGAAATGGTAGGGCCACTACATGGAGAAGATGGCAAAATGCTAACAGGGGAAAGAGAAAAGGCAGAATTACTCAACACCTTCTTTGCCTTAGTGTTTTCAGAAAAGGAAAAGGGTGACCAATCTGAGGATAAAATAACAGAGGACAAAATAGGGGAAATCCAGCACAGAATAAGCAAAGAGGTAGTACAGGAATATCTTCTTACACTAAATGAATTTAAATCTCCAGGACCAGATGAACTACATCCAAGAGTATTAAAAGAGCTGGCAAATGTAATCTCAGAGCCATTGGCAATAATCTTTGAGAATTCCCATGACATTCTTGCAAACAAGCTTGTAAAATGTGGGCTAGACAAGTTAACTGTTCAATGGATTTGTAATTGGTTGACCGGCCGAACCCGAAGGGTGCTCAGCAGTGGCTCCTCTTCGTCTTGGAAAGATGTGACCAGTGGGGTGCCACAAGGTTCAGTCCTGGGCCCAGTGCTATTCAACATCTTTCTCAATGACTTGGATGACGGAATTAGGGCCATACTTATCCAATTTGCAGATGACACCAAATTAGGAGGAGTAGCTAATACCCTAGAGAACAGGATCAAAATTCAAAATGACATGGATAGACTGGAGAGCTGGGCCAAAGCTATCAAAATGAAATTCAATACGGAGAAATGTAAGGTACTGCACTTAGGGCGAAAAAAAATGAAATGCATAGATATAGATGGGGGAGACCTGGCTGAATGAGACTATGTGTGAAAGGGATCTAGGAGTCCTAGTAGACCACAAGTTGAACATGAGTCAACAGTGTGATGCGGCAGCTAAAAAGGCCAATGCGATTTTGGGCTGCATCAATAGAAGTATAGTGTCCAGATCAAGGGAAGTAATAGTGCCGCTCTATTCTGCCTTGATCAGACCTCACCTAGAATATTGTGTCCAGTTCTGGGCACCACAATTCAAAAAGGATATGGAGAAATTGGAGCGTGTCCAAAGAAGGATGACTAAAATGGTGAAACGATGCCTTATGATAAGAGACTTAGGGAGCTGGGTATGTTTAGCCTGGAAAAAAGACAGTTAAGAGGCGATATGATAGCCCTGTTTAAGTATTTGAAGGGGTGTCACGTTGAGGATGGAGCAAGCTTGTTTTCTGCTGCTCCAGAGACTGGAACACAGAGCAATGGATGCAACCTCCAGGAACAGAGATGCCACCTCAACATTAGGAGGAACTTTTTGACAGTAAGAGCTGTTCGGCTGTGGAACGCACTCCCTCGGAGCGTGGTGGGGTCTCCTTCCTTGGAGGTCTTTAAACAGAGGCTGGATGGCCATCTGTCGGGGATGCTTTGATCATGATTTCCTGCATGGCAGGGGGTTGGACTGGATGGCCCTCGTGGTCTCTTCCAACTCTGCAATTCTATGATTCTATGATTCTGTAATCAAAGGGGTGCAATTTTAATTGGTGAAGATGCCAGTTAAAGATACCCTTGTTCATTTTATTATACCCTGGAATATACCGAGTGGAACCCTTAAAAGATAAAAAAAAATCCTTTCCCCCTCCTCCTAGTATAGAATTATAAATTATCATACACTGTGTTCAGTATCTCAGATAAGATTTGCACTAATGTTTTGCTAATGTGCCCATCTTACTGAAACTGGACTGATCAACTAATCTATTAAAGGAGGTAATTATTACTTGTCCATAATATTTTATTAACTGGTTGACAGCTCTGTTTAATCACACAGCATTTCTCCTAAGGGCTCAGTTTAGAACTAGAGAACAGGCTTGATTTTATGCCAGTGCTAATTCCACAGGCCTCCACCTGCCAGAGACTTCAGCATCTTGTGCCATTACTGTTAGTGACCTTTTGGGTGCAGGGTGGCTACTTATGAAGTACTAATTGTACTACTAGTGGATGCAAATGGGCCCAATTAAAGCATGAAAAGAATGCCAGATTTCATTGCAGCTAGATGAGACTACTTTATATATTCACTATTGAGTACCAGCACAGAAATGATTCCTGAGAGGGGAGGGAATGCTTTGGATAAATTGAAACACGATGACATTCTCTAGGGAGAAGGAATAAATTCCTTGACATTCAAGGGAGCAGAGGGAACTGTATCAGGTACCTCTGATGTAAGATAAAAGGAGGGGGCAATTGAAAGTGATCTTTGATGACTTGTGACTCAGTATCATAGTAGCGCAGGGTGGTTGACTGTTATATGTATTCCTTGGAGAGGGAAATGAGTAGTGTAGTGCCGCAAAGAATGTGCGCAGTTAAGAGGCAGGAGAGACAACTCTGAGTTGCCAAATGTCACACTGGGGTATAGAATGATGGTGGGGGCATGCCAGTCCTTCCTGGTGCCAGGTAGGAAGGAAGGTGGGCAAAGGTAGTTTTGGTCCTGACTATTATTTCAAAGATAAACAAAGCATTCCAAGAACTTTTGTCCATCTAATTGTTTAAGGTTGCAAGGAACTCTCCTGAAAAGCGCCCCCCCCACACCTAAAAAAAAATAATGTTCACTGGATTTATTGTATAGACATGATTGCTTAAAATAAATGAACCAGTTCTCTGTCCCTCTTGTTTTATCACATACAGAACAAGCCCTTGTATTAATCTTCATAGTTAAGGGAGAACTACAGCACGGGGGGCATGCTGTTTATAGACATTTTGGAATGCTACTTTTAAAAAAGAATTTATTTCTTATAATTTAAAAAAAATCTAATCCATTATTTAAACAGCCAAGTGTTAGAAACTTACGTTATTTTTAGTGACTTTCACGTTACTGCTTTTTTAAGATACAAAAATTGCCCCAATCCCATCATTTTAGATCTGATCCTAACCAACAGAGGTGATCTGGTTAATGGGGTGGAAGTGCTGGGATCCTTAGGGTGGAGTGACCATGTTCTCCTGGAGTCTGTTATAGAGAGGAAAGGGGAAGCCAAGCATAGTCAGACATGCCTTCTAGAAGCTGTTTTCTGAAAGCTTAGAGAGAATTGCTAGGGCTGATCCCATGATCAGGAATTCCAAAAGAGAAGGGAGTACATGATGGATGGGAGTTTTTAAAAAGTGAGATATTGAAGGCACAATTTCAAACAGTTCCAATGAGGAAGAAAAATGGGAGGTGCCTAAAGAAACCAGTATAGATGTCTAAAGAACTTTCAACTGAGCTAAGACTTAAAAGGACATGTACAAGAAATGGAAAAAAGGAGAAATCACCAAAGAAGAATTCAAACAAAGAGCCAGCTCATGTAGGGGGGAAGTCAGAAAAGCCAAATCTCAGCTGGAGCTCAGGCTTGCTAGACAGGTTAAAAACAATAAAAAGGGCTTTTTTGATATGTCCGTAGCAAAAGAAAGAACAAGGAAGTTGTTGGACTGATGCAGGGAGAAGGTGGAGAAATGCTAACAGGGGACAGAGAAAAGACAGAGCTGCTCAACACCTTCTTTGCCTTTGTCTTCTCTCAAAAGGAGAATAGTGCTCATACTGGAGAAAATGAAGCAGATGATGCAGTAGGGGAAATGCAGCATAGAATAGGTAAAGAGGTTGTTCAGGAATACCTGGTCACTATAAATGAATTCAGGTCTCCAGGTCCAAATGAACTACATCCAAGGGTACTAAAAGAACTGGCAGAAGTAATCTCAGAACCACTGTCAATAATCTTTGAGAATTCCTGGAAAACAGGAGAGGTCCCAGCAGACTGGAGGAGGGCAAAAATTCTTCCCAGCTTTAAAAAAAAAAAGGGGGGGAGGAGAAGACCTAAATAATTATCTCCCAATCAGCCTGACATCAATACTAGGAAAGATTCTGGAGCAGATCATTAAACAGACAGTCTGTAAGCACTTAGAAAGGAATGCGGTGATCACTAAAAGTCAACATGGGGTTTTGAAAAACAAGTCTTGCCAGACTAATCTTATCTCTTCTTTTGATAGAAGTACATACTTGGTAGATGAAGGGAATGCTATGGATCTAGTGTATCTTGATTTCAGTAAGGGCTTTGACAAAGTCTTCTATGATATTCTTGCAAAAAAAGTTAGTAACATGTGGGCTAGACAATGCAACTGTTAGATGGATTTGTAATTTGTTAATGGGCTGAATCCAAAGGGTAGTCACCAATGGCTCCTCTTCATCCTGGAGAGAAGTGACTAGCAGGGTGCCACAGGGTTCTGTCCTGGGCCCAGTGCTAGTCAACATCTTTATCAATGACTTGGATGAGGGAATAGGGGGCATTCTTATCAAGTTTGCAGATGATACCAAATTAGGAGGGGCAGCTAATACCCCACAGGATAGGATCAGAATTCAAAATGACCTGAACAGATTAGAAAGCTGGGTCAAAATAACAAAATGAATTTCAACAGGAAGAAATGTAGGATGCTACACTTGGGCAGTAAAAATGAAATGCAGAGATATAGGATGGGTGACACTTGGCTTGAGGGCAGTACATGCAAAAGAGATCTCGGAGTCTTAGTGGACCACAAACTGAAGATGAGTCAGCAGTGTGATGTCGCAGCTAAAAAGGCCAATGCAATTCTAGGCTGCATCAATAGTAGTATAGTGTCTAGATGGAGGAAAATAAAAGTGCCACTGTATTCAGACCTCACCTGGAATACTGTGTCCAGTTTGTGGTACCACAATTCAGGAAGGATATGAAGAAGCTGGAATGTATCCAGAGGAGGACAACCAAAATGGTGAGAGGTCTGGAAGCCATGCCCTATGAGGAGTGGCTTAGAGAACTGGGTATGTTGAGGCTGGAGAACAGAAGGTTAAGAGGGGATACGATAGCCATGTTTAAATGTTTGAAGGGATGCCATACTGAAGATAGGGCAAGCTTGTTTTCTGCAGCTCCAGAGACAAGGACATGGAGCAATGGACTCAACCTGCAGGAAAAGAGATTCCACCTAAAGATTAGGAAGAACTTTCTGACAGTAAGAGCTGGTAGGAAGTTGAATACACTTTCTTGGAGTATGGTGGAATCTCCTTCTTTGAAGATTTTTAAGCAGAGGCTGGATGGCCATCTGTCGGGAATGCTTTGATTGTTTATTCTTGCATGGCAGGGGGTTGGACTGGATGGCCCTTGTGGTCTCTTCCAACTCTATGATTCTATGATTCCCAAGATCAGCACTGAACAGTAGTGAGTAAATGACACTTGTTAGGCTGAAAAGTAATATTACCATTTCTTTACATTTTTAAAAGAGAAAGTAGCATGACTATGTTTCTATTACCTCCCCCTCCCCACCAAAGTATCACGTTACAGGTAAGGTTGTTACCTGCAAAGCATTACCTTCAGGTTCTGGTCTCAGGGCTACTGTTATGCAGAGTGGATTATATTCCCCCACTATTATGCAGAGTGAGGCTGTTCCCTCAGGCTGTTGATACAGGCTTTCATGAAAAGGCAACACATTATTAATAATAATTTTATCCCATGCAATACTAAGTTGGGATCAACTGTGAGGCCTGACAAGGGACCCATCATAATGGCAAAAAACTCCTCATGGAGTGCATGGAGAACCCTACCTGTCTAAATGGCAAGCCATATTGTTCCATAGTATTGTGAAGGAAGGGGGCCCAAAATGTAAAAAATTATGTCTTTGTGACTTTTCACGGAGTTATTTAAAAACTGCAGGGAAAATGCATATCCCCCCTTATTGGGACAAGTGATTTGCTATGAATCACTGTCCCATATGAGAGGAAGTGCAAAGCTGATTGGCTGGACAAGTGGAGGAGTGGGGCTTTCTAGCAGGGCAAGTGCCTGGTGGTGCCATGTTTGATTTTCACCTTAGTGAGCAAGTACTAAGGTGAGAGAATGGGCGGTGGGGTTGTTTCTTTACTTTTTTATTGCAAATGCAAAATATCGCTCCAGCACACAGCGCAAATAGGTTCATTTAAAAAAAAGTTTGGTGGCAGCAGATTAAGGTAGGTAAAAGTGAAAATAATTCACTTGCAGCCACCACAGGCATGCAAAGCTTTTGGGGGCAACCCCCCCCCCCCACAAAAACACATTAGGACAAGTTGCAGCTGCTATGAAATGCCTTTATTGTGGGGCACTCTGTTTTTGGGGGCTCATATAGACGAGCCCTCAGCTAAGTATAAAACTATTTCTTGCCATTGGACAGCTATGTAAAGGTTGTCTGTGATGCTGGGCATGTATTCCTAGCTGAAACTATCCACTAGGCACACAACATCTCAGGGACCTGCCATAAGGGCAAAGTTCTGACTGACAACAAGGGCTGAGAAACAGTGTAGCTAGAGCATTGCATATAACTAAAAATACCAGCACAAACATAATGCTATTTAAGTTATTCTTCTATACCAGTTTCAGACTCTGCTTTCCTGAGAAACTGGCAGTCACAAAGGAGATATGCTATCTTTATATGGAACACTGTCAATGGTTTTGAGAACTATTGAAGAGCAAAGCAGAGGCTAGGAAGTAGACAGAAACAACATAAGAAAGACTCCTAAAATAGAAAAAGAGATGTGCTTGTTTTTATATAAAAACACCCCCTAAATTTCTCAAATGGCTGATTTGATGCATGACGAAAATAACACCCATTAAGGGCAATCAAGTATTCACATGCAGTTGTGTCCTTTGTAGCAAAATGGTGTTTATGTACACCCTGCACCATTGTCCTTACAAAAAGAAAAGACGTTTATTATTTCAATTCATTTGAAAAATGAATCTATATATATAATTCTTTTCGGTGTGTTGCCGTTCCCAGTATGCTGATTGGCTGCTTAGGAAACTTCCCAAACAATCAAAGCTCTCCGTTGGCTGGCCAATCAGCACACTTGGGGAAGAAACATGTGGAAAGCTTCAAGCCCTTTATAAACTTGGCGGCAGCAGAAGGGCTCTTGCGTCATGGTGCATGTGGTGTGTGTGTGTAGGATGGTATATAGCGTGGTATGTGTGTGTACACGCAGTTGCATGGCAGCAGCACTGGCAGGGCTCTCACATCTTGGTGTGTATAGTGTGTGTGTAGTGTGGTGTGTGTGTGTGCATGGTTGCATGGTAGCACCAGAGGGGCTCTCGTGTCCTGGTGCACATTTTGTATGTTTGTGTGTGTGTAGTGTGGTGTGTATGTGTATGCGCGGTTGCATGGCAGCAGCAGAGAGGCTTTCGCATATTAGTGTGCATGGAATATATGTATGTGTGTGTAGTGTGGTTCATGTATATGTAGCATGGGGTGTGTATGTGCAGTTGTATGGAGGCGGCAGAGGGGTTCTTGTGTCTGGTGCACATGGTGTGTGTGTAGTGTGGGGTGTGTGCATGTGTGTAACATGGTGTAGTGTGGTGCGTGTGTGTATGCAGCTGCATGGTGGCGGCAGAGTGGCTCTCACATCTTAGCATGCATGGTGTGTGTAGCATGGTGTGTTGTCCTGGGCAGCCAGGCTGAAGACTCAGAGGACTCAGGAGATGAGGGGGCTGAGCCAGCTCCAGCAGAGCTGGCTGAGCCAGAACCTAGCCCTGTCATGCCAACTACAGCAGAGCCCATGTCTCAGCAGCCAAGCCTTCCCCCAGCACAGGGTCCAGGCCTGGGAGACATAGAAGAGCAGGTACTTACCTTCAGTCAGAGAAGATCAGAAAGGACATGTCTTCAGCAATCCCGGAGATTAAATGAGAAATACTCAGCAATCACCAAGCAGCTGTGATTAGGAGCTGGGCCAACATAAACAGCTGTGAGATGTTGAGCTTCTTCGTCAGAGCTTATCTGCGTTCCCTGGTGAAAGCATCTGACTCTGACTATTTTGTTGCCTGAAACCTTGCCTCCTAGACTTTGGAACTCTTGACCTTGGACTGGACTTGCTGACCTGCTTGCTGGCATGATTGACCCTGGACTGGACTCACTGATGTGCTCTCTGAACTCTTGGATCTTTGGCTTGCCCCTGGTTTCTGCTATTAGACTGGTACTGTGCTTCTGCATTGCTTCTGTGTTGTTGCAAAGCTCTGCTTCTTGTGTGTCTCCATCTTATCATCCATCCAGTTGGCTGCTTTCCCGGACATGTGTAGTGTGGTGTGTGTAGCATGATGTGTGTACACACGATTACATAGCGGAGGAGTTCTTGCATCCTGGGGCGTGTGGGGTGTGTGTAGTGTGGGGTGTGTGTGTACGTGTGGATGCATGGCAATGGTGGAGGGGCTCTTGCATCCTGGCAAGCATGGTCTCTCTCTGTGTGTAGTGTGGTGTGTGTGTAACGTGATGTGTGTGTGTTTGCACAGTTGCATGATGGCAGTGGAGGGGCTCTCCTATCCTGGCGCATGTGGTGTGTGTGTGTGTAGCATTTTGTGTGTGTTTGTACAGTTGCATGGCAACGACAGAGGGGCTCTTGCATCCTGGCACATGTGGCGTATGTGCATGTAGCATTGTGATTGTGTGTGTAGTGTGGTGTGTGTGTTTGCATGGTTGCATGGTGGCGGAGGTGCCCTCATATCCTGGCGCTCACATCATGTGTGTGTGTACACATGATTGCATGTGGAGGTGGAGGGGCTCTTGCATCCTGCTGCATGTGGTGCATGTGTGTGTCTAGCATTGTGTGTGTGTGTGTGTGTGTGTGGTTGCCTGCCGCTGGCGGCGGCAGGGCTCTCAATATGAAACTCGCTGTACTGAGTGTAACATATGCCATTATAGTTGATTTGAAAGGTTATATATTACTGCATCAAATGACCATACTCTTGACATGTTTCCTAAGCGGCCAATCAGCAGAGTGGGAACGGAAACATACTGAAGCATTTTATATATACAGATTACGGTGTTTGTTATACCGGGTACAGCTAGTGATTTATATATTCCTATCCAAGCTTAAGGTGATCAGTGCTTTCCTACAACTTCTAAATTTTCTTTGTTACTCAGGTGTACTCTTCTTCCTGAGACTGGTTTTAGCTACAGTAGTCCTGGATTTGTTTTATTTATTGTTGTGTGTTTTTACTCCCAGAGAGACACTATTTTCAATTTTCTGTCTCTAGGCACCTTCAAATGGGAAAAAAAAAACACCCCTGTTTGGAGGCTGTAGTATTAATTTTCATAGTAAAAAAATATATCCAAACAATGTTTCTATTGTCCTCCTCAAACAATAGAACCACCTTAGAAAAACAATACCCAAGGTGTTTTTTTTAAAAAAAAATCTTTGAAAAAGTTCTAATGCAAATCCCAAAAGTTGCTATAAACAACCCTGAAAAAACATGGAATGAATGGACGCAGCAGCAACAACACAGAAAAAGCCAGAAAAAGCCAAGAAGTTATATTGTGAGAAATCATGTTTTGTTGGACCAATCTGGAAGACTACTTGGTGCCAATGTAACTTAGCCAGCTTTGGCTACATGTGTTAGTATGCCCTACTACCTTTTCTCTATAATATCTCATAATTGGAAATATTGGACACTTGGAAGGGGTAAAGTTGACTGGGGTGATCAAAAAAAAAAAAGGTCAGGTGGAGGTCAGAGGGACCTGGGGAGGTGTCTTAGAAAAAATTTAGCAAGCAAGCCCAAACTAGGATTGAGCAGACACCCCAGTAAACAAAACCATTAAAGAGGCATGTGCTAACCCCTTCTTGGACACCTCAGCAATGAGTCACCTAACCTAAACAATCAAGTGAACTTTCCAACCCCCTCCTGTCCTGTGATACAAGGTTGTCATAAACTCATCAATTTCTATCTCCCAACAATGGAGAGCAATCAGTTAAGTTTCGGTTTCTTTTGTTTATTCATAGAATCATAGAATCATAGAATTGTAGAGTTGGAAGAGACCACAAGGGCCATCCAGTCCAACCCCCTGCCACGCAAGAAATCATGATCAAAGCATCCCTGACAGATGGCCATCCAGCCTCGGTTTAAAGACCTCCAAGGACAGAGACCCCACCACACTTCCACTGCTGAACAGCTCATCAAAGGAACGAAAATTAAAGGACACAAAGTCAAACTCAAAGCCTTTGCTGATGATTTGGTTGTCATTTTGGAAGATCCTATTAAACAACTAGAAGAATTAAAGAAAATACTGAAAGAATTTGCTGCTTTATCTGGATTCAAAGTAAACATTGAGAAGACCACAATGTTGACGAAGAACATCTTAAAAAAAGGAAGAAGATATTATAAGTGAAAGATCTAGGTTTAAAATAGAGGAAAAAAATTTAAATATTTTGGAATCTGGTTGACAAAAAGGAACGCAGATTTATTTGACAATAATTATAAGAAAGTATGGAGAGAAATTAAGAGAGACATGATAAAATGGTCCAAACTACATCTTTCTTTATTAGGAAGAATAGCTTCCATAAAAATGAGTGTACTACCTAAGTTTATGTTCCTTTTCAAAAATATACCCAGGAAGAAATATATTCAGGAAGGACTCATCCTGCGCTTTCTGCAAGCGCACTGATGACTGAAAAGGCCAATCCAAGATAAACAACTCTGGTTGCAGAAAGCACAGCAGAGGGTCTCCTTGGGTGATGTTTTTGGGTTGTGATTCTTTCTGCGTTGTCGTTTCTCTTCAAGACTTGTTCGTCGTGAGTTCTCAAATAAGGCTGCACTATTGTGGATAGTGTGTCTCCATGCCTCCTGATGTGAGGCCAGGGCAGACCATTGTTGGTGATCAATTTGGCTGAGCCTGAGATGTTGATTCAGGGAATCCTTGTATTGCTTTTTTAAAACCATCTAAGCTTTGTCCTACTACCCCTTCAGGATATGAAGCAGGGTATAAATATTAGTCCCCCAACAACAGAAAGGTGTGCCACTATGTACAAGCCTGGCCACTCTCTTTCTCAGCGCCCCCGCCCCAAATTGGACCTTCCAGAGGCTCCCTCAGCCTCCTGTCTAAGTACTTCAAAACTTCTATAACTATCACCCTATTTTTCTGAATCTCTCCCTCTATGCAGTTGGTCTGTTTTTAATCCCTCCCCAATCTTACACACATTTGCATCTCCTCCCCGATTTGTATATAGCTCAAAATAAAATGAGATATCAGTAGCCTTGCTACCCTACTTGGCTTTTACTCTGGCTTTTACCAGATTCTGGTTATGCCAACTGCTGTGTATTTACACCATTAGGTAGATTTTCACCTTTTAAAAAAAGAACATCTTTGCCCTGGATTAAGCAGAGATATGAGGCAAATGTCATTATTGTTTGCCCAATTGCTTTATGAAAAATGAGCCAGCTCCCACCTTTTGGTAGTTTTAAACAATGATTGACGTAACATCTGTGATTAACATAAGTGATTGATGCTAGAAACAGAGAGTGACACACCCATATGGAAAAGGAACTTCCTTTGAAATATTTTTTTCTCTTTCCCCTCATGGAGAAGATTCCTGCACATAGAAAACCACTAGAAATGCAGATTTATAGTGTGGCTGCAAGTGGGCAATAGTTTAACTACTCTGAAACAAAATACATTAGCAAAACAATAGTTTTATATTCTAATTTAAGATCTGTTTTATGCCCAGGAACTTATTTTCCCCCCACGAGTTTGTAAACATTTAAAAATTTATCCTGCTGATAGAACTATAGTTTTTCATTTTTATGCCCATATATAGGATGGGGTGGGTATTCTGGCTGAAAGGAGAGTCTTGTTTTTGTTTTTGTTTTTCCAGTCCATAAAATAGCCCAGTATTTTATTCTCATATTCAACTAGTTGGGGGGGAAGAGATAGTAATTATGCCATTCAATGACAACTAGTGGCAAATCAGCTCCAGGTTTTAGCTCAGATGCTAAGGCAGCTATCCAAGGTGCTGAACCATACTCCCCAAACAGCACTTTGGATAGCTCCTTTAATATTCGCCATAACACCAAGAGCAGATTCATCATCCCTTGACATGGAAGCCA
Source organism: Gambelia wislizenii (assembly GCA_030847615.1). Classification (NCBI taxonomy): domain Eukaryota; kingdom Metazoa; phylum Chordata; class Lepidosauria; order Squamata; family Crotaphytidae; genus Gambelia; species Gambelia wislizenii. Next base: position 61,080,885 of record JAUMIR010000006.1, read on the forward strand.
CCAGCTATTCTGATACAAATATGTAGTATAGTTCAGTGTTATCAATTCTTCTGCTGCACTGGATTGAGGGGTTTGGAGTTGGGGGTGGGAGTGTCTGTCAGGCTCATCCCTGAATTCTGGGATTTGGAGTGGAATTCATGGAGGATCCTGACATGAGGCGGTTTCCCCCTGGCTGGGCCTCTGGAATTTTGGAGGGAGGCCAGCCTGCCTTGTTGGCCTGGGAACCCTCCTTCCTCAGAGAGGCTCAAGGTCAGGGTGTCCAGGTGCAAGCCGCCTCCTTGCACTCCCTGAATGCTTTTCTCACGCTGGGAGGATTTATCTGGGGGGTTGCTGTGGCTGTATTCAGTTTCGGCTTTGTTCTATGTTCCTGACACATGAATCCATGTCAATAAAGCAATTTATTGATTGTATGTGAGCGTGTGTGCTTGGTACATCACGGTAAGCCAAAACTCTATTTTAAGCCCTATTCCTTTTGAGTGGTTCTACCCGCGATGTCAGAAGATGTGGAGGCTGGAACTCAGACGGAGAAAGACCTGGATGCAAACGGCGACCAGGGAGCCGGTGCCTCGGAGCAGGGGGCCGGCACGGCGGGGGAGGTTGCAGTAGCTTCTGAAGGAGACATGAGCCGGTCCCACCGGAGGGCTGGGAGATTTACTCACCCGTTCGACCCCTTGGAGCTGGGAGCCAAGCAAGCCCTGGGGAGGGGCAGCATGCCACTCTTCGGCACTCCAGTTCAAGAAGTCCTGGGTGCCAGCTGGCCCTGGCCAAGCGACCGCAGCTGGGAGGAACGTCGGTCCTGTCGGTGGGACAGGCCCCTGGGTGAGGGGTACCGAGAGCCAAGAGTAAGGTTTTCCCTGGCAGAAGTGGGAACCGATGTCCAGCAGTTGAAGCAGCAAATGGGGGAGATGCAGACAAGCCTCCTAGAGCTCCTGCAAAGGTTGCCACTGGCTCCACCCACCCCTGGAGAGGCCCAGCCTCCCCAAGCTCAACCAGCTGAGGTCCCTAGCCTGCCGGCTCCTGGGCCGCCCCCCCCCCCGGAGAGGCTGGACCGGTCGAGCCCCAGGAAAGACCCCGGGGTCTGAAGCACTGAGATTTAAAGGCGACCTTCGATGGAGATGCGGCGAAGCTTCCATATTTCCTGACCCAAGTGGTGGGGTTTATGTCCCAGTGGGATGAGGAGTTCCAGACGGAGGCTGAGAAGGTGCAGTATGTGTCCAAGCAGCTAGAGGGAGAGGTGGCACAGTGGTTGGTGGGGCTTTATGATATGGGAGCCCCAGAACTGGGAAACTTCCAGGAGTTCCTGCTGGCCTTGCAGGCCCAATTTGAAGACCCCCTGAGAGTGAGAAGGGCCCGAGCGGATCTCAGGCAACTGAAGCAAGGCTCAAAGATAGTGGGAGAATATGTCGCTGAGTTCCGCTGCCTGGCCAGTCAAGTGCCCAAATGATCAGAGGACATAAAGGTGCAGTTTTTCCAGGGTGGCCTGAACGCTGACATCCTCGAATGGGCGTTATTCCAGGGGAACCCTGAAACCCTCTTGGCGTGAGTTCGGCTTGCAGGAGAAGTGGAGACGCTGAGACGGAGCATCAAGCTGATTCGGCACCAGCAAGGATCCAAGGGGAAGACCACTGGGTCTACCGGAAAAAAAGGTAAACTGGCCCACCCAGGTGGAACCACGACTGGAGAGTCAGAAGGGGAGCGAAGGATGCAAAAGGGATTGTGCCTGCACTGTGGAAAAGGAGGCCATCGCATAGCTGAATGCCCGGAAAGGTGTCCTCGAGAACCAGCGGCAGCTGACAAGCCCCAGTGGAATGAAGGGAGGTTGGTGTCGTCAAAGACCCCACTCAAGCCCAAGTCTAAAGCAGCAGTACGGGCTTTGGTACCAGCGGGAGAGTCTTCGGATGACCCAGATGACAGTGGATCTTATTCTTCCAACACAGAGCCGGTGGGAAATGGCTCCAGCCCGCCCTACTAAGCGCCCGAGGGCGGGCTAACCCCGAAGGGCGTCCGGAGGCAGTGGTGAATGGAGTGAAAGGCCCTTTTTTCATAAAAGCCAGGATAGGGGTTGGAAAGGGGGGGCACCCAAAAAGTAATGTTAATGGTTGATTGCGGATGTACCCAAGTCCTAATGCACCCCTCCCTAGTCAGTGAACTGGACATTAGTACTATTAAGCTGGACAAGCCAGTGTGGCTGTCACAGATGGATGGCGGGATGATGAAGGGGGGGCCCGCCAGGTGAATGACTGGCCCAATATGCATGAGAATGGGGAATCATCAGGAGGAACTTCAATTTGTGATTGTCCCAGGGCTAGTTCCCGCTGCAGTGGTGGGCCTAAACTGGCTGAAGTTCCACAACCCCACCATAGACTGGGTAAAAGAGACAATGACTTTTGCAGATCCTGTGTGTGTGCAGGAGCACCGGGTGGGGGAAACTTCCTCGGGGGGGGAGTCCCTCTAGAGGCTAATTCACGGAACTGCATGACTGCTTTAGTCCGAGGGGAGCTGAAAGGATTGCCAGTGGAATACAAGGCATGGCAATATGTTTTTGAGGAGAGGGAGTGTGACATTTTGCCACCCCACAGGCCCTTTGACTGTGCCATTGAGATACTTTCTGAGACTAAACTACCTAAACCCAGGATTTATTCCATGACGCCAGCTGAAATGGATGCCCTCCGGGAGTTCATAGACAAAAACTTAGCGCGGGGGTTCATTAGGCCCTCGACCTCACCTGTGGAAGCCCCGGTGATGTTCAGACGAAAATCAGATGGGGGTCTTCGTCTGATCCAAGACTACCGGGGGTTAAATGTAATCAGTGTTTTGAACCAGTACCCCCTACCTTTAATGAAGGACATACTGGCTTATTTGTCCAAAGGGAAGATATTTACCAAACTGGACATAAGGGAGGATTATTACAGGGTGCGAATCAGGGAGGGGGACGAATGGAAAATGGCTTTCAATTGCCCCCTGGGGGCTTTCGAGTTCCGAGTAATGCCATTTGGATTAAAGGGAGCTGCTGGCATATTTCAGAATTTGATTAATGATGTTTTGAGAGAATTTCTGTACAAGGGGGTCTTGGTGTATTTGGATGTTGTATTGATTTATTCTGAGGACTATACATCCCATGTAAAACTGGTGAAAAAGGTGCTTGCTAGGCTGGGGGAGAACCATCTGTATGCTAAGATGTCAAAGTGTTAATTCCACCAAAGCCACTTGGACTACCTGGGGTACCGGATCTCAAATAAGGGGATAGAAATGGACCTGGAAAAGGTCAAAGGGGTGTTGGCATGGGAAGCCCCTAGAACCAGGAAGCAGCTACAGAGCTTCCTTGGATTTGCTAACTTTTACCGGTCCTTCATCCCTGACTTTGCGATGGTAGCCCTCCCTCTGACTGATCTGTTAAAAACCAAAGATGTGGGGAAGAAAGCTCGAAATGGGTCAGGGAAGGGGGAAAAGCCTCCCCAAAAGATAGTATGGTCTGACCAATGCCAATAGGCGTTTGATAAGTTGAAGAAACTCTTCACATCTGAACCAATTCTCAAACACACCGACCCCTCCCAGCCTTTTGTAGTACAAGTTGACGCTTCCGATGTTGCAATGGGAGGGGTACTGTTGTAAAGAGGGGAGGAGGGAGAGTTCAAGCCGTGTGCATACCTGTCCAAGAAATTTAATGAGACTGAGCGAAATTGGCTTGTGTGGGAAAAGGAGGCAGGTGCAATCAAACTGGCCTTAGAAACTTGGCACCACCTGCTGGAGGGATCTCCCAAACCTTTTGAAGTTTGGACAGATCACAAGAACTTGTACATTTTAGCCACTCCAAGGCGGTTGATCCCCAAGCAAGTTAGGTGGGCCAGTTTCTTCTACTGGTTCAACTTCACCCTGAAATTTATCCCGGGAAAAAGGAATTTCCTAGCTGATGCTTTGTCCAGACTTCCACAACATAACTGCAAATGAAAAGAGGTTATTGACACAGTCTTCTCCCCCTCCCACTTGGGACTCGCAATCCTAACACATAGCAAAGCGTCAGGAGGCCCAAGCCAGCCTATCTTTGTAGCCAGGGCCTGATCATAAAGCAACCAATGAAGCCATTCCACCAATGGTAGATGCTGGCCCCAGTGAGGCCCCGACCACGCTGGAGTGCGCTCCTCAACCCCCCTCCCCCCGAGGAGATGGGGTGGATGGCAGTCCCAATTGGCGTCAGTCCTCCCCAAGGACCCATGGTTTTTGGCCCACCCCGGGGAGGTGACCCTCCGGGAGGGTCTGACTTAGAAGGGGGAGCATCTATATGTCCCAGAGGCCATGAGGGCACCATCCTCGCGCAATGCCATGACATTAGAAGTCCTGGGCATTTTGGGTATATAAAAACCTTGCACTTGGCACGAAGATAATTTTGGTGGCCAAAGATGAGAAAGGAGGTGGAGGAATATGTAAAAGGGTGTTCCACATGTGCAATGGCAAAAAGGGGGGCAGGAAAGCCAAAGGGCCTGTTACAACCTTTGCCTACCTGGACCAAACCTCGGGAAGTCATCAGTATGGATTTTGTAGTGGAGTTGCCAGAAAGTCGGAAAAAGACTGTTATTTGGGTAGTGACAGACCTGTTTTCAAAGCAGGTTTATTTTGTAGCCTGCAAGAAACTCCCAACAGCCTCCCAGTTAGCCAGACTGTTTATTCAACACATTTACAGATTACATGGGGTTCCTGCTAAGATCGTATCTGACCGGGGGGCTCAGTTCACTTCCCAGTTCTGGAAGGCATTCACCAACCTTCTGGGAGTCGAACTAGGGCTCAGCAGTTCCCATCATCCCCAGAGTGATGGGCAAAGCGAACGTAATAATCAGATTCTTGAACAGTATTTGAGGTGTTATGTGAACTTCCAACAATCTGACTGAGTGGACCTCTTGCCTTTTGCGGAGGTCGCCTATAAACACTACTCACCAGAGCACTGGCCTCTCCCCTTTCAAGGTTGTTTCAGGGCAAGATTTCACTCCTCTGCCTCTAGGGGAGGGGTCTTCCAAGGACCTGGTCTCAGTGACCCAATGGAGCCAAAAGGTTAGAGATGCCTGGCCATGCGTTATCTCAGCCTTAGACTTTGCCAAAGCATGTTACAAGCACCATGCAGATCAAAAACGGGATCCCACCCCAGGATACGCCATTGGGGATTTAGTATTTCTGTCCACCAAATTTCTTAAAAGTTCCCAGCCTTCAAAGAAGTTGGGCCCCAAGTACATTGGTCCTTTTCCTATCACGCGGGTAATAAACCCAGTAGCTTTTGAACTGTCTTTACCAAACCTATACCGAAATGTTCATCCTGTGTTTCATTCCAGCTTGCTCAAACCGGCGTGCCCTCCGGACCATCACCATCCAGACCCAGGACCTGTGCCCCATCCTATTCTGGTCGACCATGATCAACATTTTGAAATTTCTGAAGTGTTGGACTCTCGGGTTCACAGGGGTGTTTTACAATACTTGGTGAAATGGAAACACTTACCAATGGGGCATGCTGAATGGGTTAAATCCGTTCATGTGAATGCTCCGCGCTTATTGCGAAAGTTCCATGCCCACTTTCCTGATAAGCTGGGCTGAAAAAAGGGTTTTTTTTTCCTTCGGGTGGGCAGTATGTCAGGCTCATCCCTGAATTCTGGGATTTGGAGTGGTATTCATGGAGGATCCTGACATGAGGCGGTTTCCCCCTGGCTGGGCCTCTGGAGTTTTGGAGGGAGGCCAGCCCACCTTGTTGGCCTGGGAATGCTCCTTTCTCAGAGAGGCTCAAGGTCAGGGCGTCCAGGTGCAAGCCGCCTCCTTGCACTCCCTGAATGCTTTTCTCACACTGGGAGGATTTATCTGGGAGGTTGCTGTGGCTGTATTCAGTTTCGGCTTTGTTCTATGTTCCTAACACATGAATCCATGTCAATAAAGCAATTTATTGATTGCATGTGAGCGTGTGTGCTTGGTACATCACAGTGTCTGTGAATTTTATGGTAACAAGAACACTGAAATAGTGGCAAACTCCCCATCACAACCAGGGCTGGTTTAACCAGTCTGCCAAATCAGCATTGGCAGGGGGGCCTGAGGTCAAGGGGGGCCCCTGCTGACCTCCTCATCTGATGAAGGAGACAGCCAGGAGACAGCCGGGAGGAGCCGCTGATTTGTAGCCCCCTCCTACCCTCCTCCAAAAACCTCCTGCTGGCTTTTTTTAAAAAAAACAAAAAAACCAGCGTCTACCAAACTAGAAAGAGAAAGAAGCAACAGCTCCCTGGCGAAGCTAGAGGGAGTTTGCTGCTGCAAAATGCAAGCCAGCCAGGCATGTCGGAGAGGGGTGAATATGTGTGTGTGAGAGAGAGGGGGGGGGAATTTGAGGGTTGTCTCTTTCCCTCAGAAAGGCCTTTGAACAAACCTTGCCTAGAAAACCCCATGGTAGGTCCGCCTTAGTCAGAAATGACTTGAAGGCACATAGGCAAACACACACAAATTTCTTTTGCAGGCTGAACTCAGTTGGCAGGAAGGGGAGGAAGCTGAAGACCAAGGGGTGCAGGAACACACAATCCAAGCATTCCTGACAGATGGCCACCCAACCTATGTTTAAAAAAAACCCAAAGAAGGAGACTCCACCACACTCCAAGGCAGTGTATTCCACTTCCAAACAGCTCTTACTGTCAAGGAGGTTCTTCCTAATATTCAGGTGGAATCTCTTTTCCTGGAGTTTGAACCCATGGCTCCTAGTCTCTGGAGCTGCAGAAAACAAGCTTGCCCCATCTTCAATATAACATCCCTTCAAATATTTAAACATGGCTATTATGTCCCCGCTCAACCTTCTCTTCTCCAGGCTAAGCATACCCAGCTCCCTAAACCGTTCCTCATAGGGCATAATGGCTTCCAGACCTCCCACCACCGTTTTCAGTATCTTTCTTGGATTGTTGTGCCCAGAACTGGAAACAGTATTCCAGGTGAGGTCTAACGAAAGCAGAATGGAGTGATACTATTACTTCCCTTGATCTAGACACTACTCCTATTAATGCAGCCTAGAATAGCATTGGCATTTTTTGCTGCTGCATCACACTGCTAACTCATGTTCAGCTTGTAGTCCACTCTTTCTTTTCTTTGAGGAAATCTACACCATTATGTTAATTGCTAATAAACAAAAAATATTATGTTAGTGCCTATAATAGAGTTTTTTAAACTAAATTATTGGTGGCAAATTATGTAATACAGTAGGACCTTCTTATCCAATGGGGATTGGTTTGGGGGGGCATGAATTCTGAAAACCATGAATAATAGTGAAAACGCCATTGAAAATAATGGGACTTCTGGTTTAAAATACCATAGAGTTGCCTTGGAGGGCCTAGAAAACAGCTAGGGAGGGCACATTTTCTAGGAAGACTCTATGGTAGGTGTGCTGTTTTGTGTCCCATGGATAATTAATCCATGGATACGGGAGTCCTACTGTAATCTGAACATCCTGTACAGTGAATTGGTTAGGTTACATTGACCTGAGATAAACATATGGGGCCCCCAAAATAAAGCATTGCAGGGGCCCCCAAAATTCCTTAAACCGGCCCTGATCACAACAACAACAACAACAACAACAACAACAACTCCATGGTGGTTCTTCAAGGGGCAACATGCATTTCTAATGGATAAGCTGAGTCCCAAAGGTAAACTGCAATATTATTTTTTTAAAATAAAATAAACTGGGGGTCTACATAAAAGGGGTTGGAGGATGCATACTGCCCATTGGCTGAACTTTACCCATCTAGCAGAGGGTTGGAATAGAAGAGCTCTCTGATCCCTTCCAACTCTAACATTTTATGATTCTGCATTGTATTTACTAAGGAAGTACAGGTGCGATGTTTGGGGCCACTTAAAACATGCACGCAATTACATGTTGAAATTTAGACAGATTAGCCTTGAGCTACGCTATTTTCAGGTTCAGCTGTCACCCACACACTCCCCTTTAATATCTACTTCCAGCACATCCTCATTTTCAATTATGTAAGGGATCATAGAATTTTATGATCAGATTCAACTTCCTAACTACTATAAGTAATGTAAATTAGCACACTGCTTGCCAGCAGTATTCTGCTTAGCCACACATAGATGTAGGCAAATAAAGTACAACCTAAAATTTCTGAAAGCAACTGCTGGTCTATCATGAAACTTATTTAATATTATTTTGCAAACTACTTTGACTTGCCATCACAAAATACTAAGATTTGCTCTTGAAATATCTATTTTGAGACAATTTTCAAAAGGGAAAAATGGACTGTCAAGTAATATGTGATTCTCACTTAGGACTTTTTCAGACAACTTCCATGAATAAAATATAGTGCGGCTGCCTTCAATCGTACATGGAAGTGACATGGATGATTCCGAGAGAGGGTAAGCATCGTCCGAAATGGACCCCCTGCCGCGTGACAGTGCCGTACCTCTCCCGCAAGCTTGTTGCGTGGTAAACCTTGTCTGAAAAAGTCCTTAGATACATAACACTTTTTAAAAATCTCTGAATTTTTCTTGTGCATATGCACATGGTGTTTTTGTTTTGTTTTACATAGAGTCACATTCCATGGCATTCAGAAGCCTACACAGAATGGGAAGGGATCCTCAGAAGTGGGAATTTGACATTGCTAATACAGAAGAGTCTTACATTCAAGCCTTATACAACATGCTGATATACTCATAATCACATACAGAAATATTTCCTCATGTAACTTTGCCCTAATAAGGTTCCTGTTAGGAAAATTTATTTAATATTTTTTTGGCACCACATCACTTTTATTACCCTTACTATCACACCACTGACAGCTTCAGATGATTTCCTAGGAAAGGTGTACCCATGTTATAGAATGATTTGTCTGTTTTAAAGAGGACTTTAGTGGTTTAAATTGATTTTTAGTTTAATGTTTTAAAAGTGTTTTTATCAATTGTGCATCACCTCAGGGCTCTTGTGGGTAGAGATGTGATAAATAAATGCCTTGAAATTTTCTTTGTCCTTGAGACACTTGTAAAGAGTGTCTGTGAAGAGTAGTAGTGGGATCTGTGAGGACTATTTTTGGCAGGGGGAAGAGAAATAGGTTGGGTTGATCTGCACCTTATCTTTCACATTATTATCAGTCACCTTTTCACATCAGCTAACCTATTACAACATATGCATGACATGATGTTTTGAAATGAAATGCATAAATGTTATTTTAGAACTGCACATCCCACCCCCCTGATTGCACTTCATAGGGTTGCCATAAATCAACAGGTGACTTGAAGGCACACACACACACACACACTCATTCATTCATTAATTCACACACACACACTGCTCTGGCTAATGTGCTTACATGTAGTAGTAAAATGTGATTGTGATTTAGACCTGGGATATCTTTATAGCCATAGTCAACACCTACTTTTGTTGGAGAAACATACAGAGAAGCAAGTGAAGGTGTGCCTCTGTCTCCACATTTTTAAAGTTGGCTACCAGTAGCAAGTTCTCTTGGTACAGATGCCCATTCTGCATAATTATTTTGCCTCCAGGGTAGCAGCTGGATGGCCTTAAGCTTGTATTCTTCCCAGACCCATCTCTTTGTGCCTTGTCTTTTAAATTGAAAGCCTTCAGGAAGTAATTTTCTTCATTTGGAGTAGAAAAGTAAGAGAAAATGTTACATAGTGCTGGATAATTTGCTAATTAATACCAGATATAGATATAGACAGATGTAGATGATTGATAGATAGATAGAACTGTTCCTTTATTAGTAGTTGGAACTGGCATTGTTAAATTTGAAGTATTTTAACTGTGATCTTATGCAGCTCAAACTGATTTTGTTAGTGATTTTGGTAACATGTCTTACCAAATGTCTTGATTAAAACCATCATGGTTCCATTGTAGTGTATAGTGGGCAGGATTTCATCAAATATAGTCCCAGAAAATATTAAATTAACCTTGAAGACATTACCTCCTGTTATCGCAGTCATAGGGCATTCCCTAAGACCTCTCTCTCTCTCGCTCTCTCTCACACACACACACACACTGACTTTTCAGCTCAGAGTGCATGACTTAGGTCTTAGACTGGATTAAAACTGGATTAAAACAACTTTTAATTGTTGTTATGTGCTTTCTGTTAAAATATTATTTTTATTAAGTTGATTTTTAAAAGATGCAAGAAAAAAGGAAGAAAAAAACCAAGACAGAGAAATATACATCGTGACATGCAATAAATGACAAAAAACAGTAACAATAAATACCTGACAATACAAACAACACTCCCCTTCCTCCCCTTCCTCCCCACATAAAACTGACTTCCCACCTCCCTTTACTTGCTTTCTAGCTACATGGGTCACGTATCGCCACCACTTATGACTCCTCGAACGCCTTCATCAGTGCTGTTTATGCACAATCCTAAATATACACTGGACTGACTATGTGATGAATGTTGCTGTCCTTGAGCAAACAGGGATCACCCGCATTGAGGCCATGATATTGAGAACACAGCTGCGCTGGGCAGGGCACATTTCTAGGATGGAGGACCATTGCCTCCCAAAAATAGTACTCTACAGTGAACTCGCCATGGGTCAGCGTAAGAGGGGTGCTCCGAAAAAGCGATACAAGGACTCCCTGAAACAACATCTCAGGCTCGGCCAAATTGATCACCAACAATGGTCTGCCCTGGCCTCACATTGGGAGGCATGGAGATGCACTATCCACAATGCTGCAGCCTTATTCGAGAACTCACACCGAACAAGTCTTGAAGAGAAACGGCAACACAGAAAGAATCACAACCCAAAAATATCACCCAAGGAGACATTCTGCTGTGCTTTCTGCAACTGGACTTGTTTATCTTGGATTGGCCTTTATAGTCATCAGCGTGCTTGCAGAAAGCGTGGGATGAGTCCTTGCTGAATCTTCATTTGCGAAGAAAAGCCGGAGAGCTAGTATAACTCTTCACCTCCCTTTCTATGTCTCTATTCCTTATATCCCTTTCTGCATATTTAACCTTTATTTATACCTCTTTTTATCACTTGTTCCTTATTTACATTTATTTTGTCAAAACATTTTCACATCTCTCTCAAATCACTTTTAAATTTATTTTATGGTCTATAATCTTTACTAATAGTAATGCATAATATATATATAATATATTATATATCAAATCCCATTACCATAGTTTCCCCATTTTCTTTTCCAATATATCTCATAACTGGTTCCCATGTTCTTTTAAAAATTTCAATTGACTTATTTCTCACTAGATTTGAAAGTTTATCCATTTCTGTAAATTCCATAATTTTTTCCATCCAATCTTGATATGTCGGAATTTAATCTGATTTCCATTTCCTAGCAAAGATCAGCTGCGCCGCTGTGATTAGATATAAAATAAGTTCCTGTGTTTCTTCTCCATGCTATCCTTCATATCTACCATATTTAATAAATATAATTCGAGTCTCCTCCTCAATTTCTTTCCCAAGATTTTTTCTATCCATTTATTGATTTTAAACCAGTACTTTGTTATCCTTTTACATTTCCACCATAAATGGAAAAATGTCCCTCTTTGCTTTTGGCATTTCCAACACCTATTATCTATACCCTCGTACATTTTAGCCAATTTTAGGGGAGATAAATACCATTTGAACATCATTTTATAAAAGATTTCTTTAAGATAATATGAACACGTAAATTTCACCCCCTGGTTCCAAACTCCCTCCCACTGGTCTAAATGTAATTGGTACCCCAAATTTTGCACCCATTCTAACATGCATTGTTTTATTTGCTTTTGTTCCAAGTTATTCTTTTCACCTTCTTCTTCTTCTCCTCCTCCTCTCTCTCCCTCTTGTTCTTCTTTAACCAAGCTTCTTCCACTTCTTCCACTTTTATCTTCTTCTTCATTTTCTTCCAAAGGAGAAAGTGGAGAGAGAAGAGAGAAAAAATACCCTTCTCCAACCAAAAATCTGTTTATAGGGGAAGAGGAGAAGTAAAATCCACAATCAAAAGTCAAAGTCAAAAGTACCTTAAAAAAAAAAAAAGGATGTGAAAAAATATGTGGAAAAAAATAATTTAAATTTTAAATAATATTTTTAAAAAATTATTTCAAAAGTCAAGATTCAAAAACCAGAAATTAATAATCATCAAAAATAAAGAGTATTCAAAAGGATCTTCAAGGAGAATATATATAGTCTCCTAAAGAGAAAAAAAAAGAAAAGAAGGGGGGACGGAAACAATAAACAATAGAGATACTAAGAAATAAGAAATAGTACAGTATTTACAGAAAACTATTTTTTCCTTTCCCCTTTATTTTTATATTTTGTTCATTCTGTTCATTTGAAAAGGGAGAAAAAAAATATTAATGATACTCTTATAACTCAAGTGTCAGAACAAGGAAGAGCTTATGACACAGCACTTTCCACAATCTCTGTCTCTTAATCACCTCAGCACTTTCAAGGTCACAAAGTATTCAAAGCAATCTGGACAGACTACATTGGCTTTGCTTTCTCACCATGTACAATAGGTAAACTAAGTCAAAACTATATATCTCCAAAATATTCACCTGTAAATTACAGGCCATAAACCAAAAGCTGTAAACAAAAAACTATGTATCAAGAATACACAAAAATATGCCAAAAAGAAATAGGTTCCAAAACTATATATATGAAAAAAGAAAAATATACAAAAAGAAAATATGCAATATATGCAATATAGAGAAACTTATAAAAAATAAAAGGGGAATAAAGATAACTCAAAGCCTATTTTGCATACTCAAAGACTATTTTACACAAAAAAGGAGGAAAAATACACCAAAGTACAAAAATACTCTTCAAACACACCAAAAAACAAAACAAAACAAAAAAGAAATTCCAAAGGAGAGAGATGATCTAATGACTCAGAGGGGAATTTTAGTAAGCAAAGATCAGCCCCTCAAGAATATTTTATTCACCTTAAAGTTATTTCTTCAGTTGAGAGGCCTGGCGGCTTGATGGCAGAACTAGTGGAGGTAACAGATTCCCCACTTCAGCCCTGTTGAGCCAGCTGCTGCAGCCACTATGCCGCCCGGCACGGCTTCATTGCTCCCTGTTTTTCTCTGCAGTGATTAACTCTGTCACTGGTTTGGTGACTAATATGGCCAAGCCTGGGGTCCCCACATTCCTGGGGTCTCCTTCATGTTTTTTTTGTTTTTTTTTACCCCTCACCAGCTGCTCAACTCGATCACAGGATTCGGAGCTCCATTCTTGCACTCCTCACCCAATCCAGTCCAGCACTAGAAGCCTGTTATGTGCTTTCAAGTTGTTTCCTACTTATGGCAACCCAAAGGCAAACCTATCGCAGGCTTTTCTTAGGGCAGAGAGTGTGTGACTTGCCCACAGTCACCCAGTCGGTTTACATGGCTGAGTGGGGATTCAAATCCTAGTCTCCAGAGTCATAGGACTTTTTCAGACAGGATTTACCACGCAAGAAGACTCCGGAATAGTTATGACGCTGTAGCACGGCAGGGGGTCTGTTTCGGATGACGCCGTCCCTTTCTCGGCATCGTCCATGTCACTTCCGTGTATGATTGGAGGCAGCCACACCATATTTTACTCACTGAAGTTGTCCGTGAGTAAAATATGGCATAGCTGCCTCCAATCATACACAAAAGTAACACAGACAATGCCAAGAGAGGGATGGCGTCATCTGAAATGGACCCCCTGCCATGCGACAGCGTCGTAACTATTCTGGAGTCTTCTTGCATGGTAAGTCCTGTCTGAAAAAGTCCATAGTCAGCACTCAAACCACTACTCCACACTGGCTCCAGAAAACTTGCTAGTTGCCAATCCTGCTGTGTGTCAATTAGAAAGATGAATTTATATTTCCAATGGATCCTTGCAGATTTGTGTACCATAGTTATGCAAGATATTTAATGATAAAGACTAGTAATCCAATTGGGAACAATTCTAGGGCAAAGCAGATTTGCTGTAATGGAAGAATCTGCCCAAATGAGCAGATTTGGTTATCATATCCTCAAGGATGGTCTGGGTATCAGTTTGGTCCCTAAAGCTAAATCCAAAATAATAACATTTGACATAATGATACTTCTTAGGGCCTTTGGATGTTTAATGGCACAACCCATTTTGATGGAAACCTCATGTACATTTTATTTTAACTCTTTGCTTGCTGAACTGTTCTCCATTCCAGTGGTTAACTGGGTAAAATGCAACATTTCCAACATTTCATAAATAAAAAGGCAGCTAACTATGTACTTGTTTTAACATTCCTATGTTACCAGAAGATGTGGGAAGTAGAGACCCACCTGAGATGAAATAATAATATGCTATTATTTGGGGAAAGTATTCACTCAAATGGAAGCCTGCAAGAGGTGGGTAACTTCAGGATTTTGTCACCTATGTATAACAGTACTAACTGTAAGGAGCACTCCATTTTAAAGTGAAATAAAGTATTTTTATTGGAAATAACATAAAGTGAACTCACACATGCAACACACATTTCTAACAATCATACAAGGTTATGGAGGAGTAAGGCAGAAAAACTGGAGAGAGGGAGAACTTCAGGAATATAGTGCAATAGTAACCAGTCTTGAAGAGTAGAGTTTGATGCAGCAAAGATACTCAAACAGGCATCTATGGATGCTGGCCGTGAAAGCCTTCGACTTCACAATACTGTTTATGCTGCAAAACAGGCACTGGCATGACTGCAGATACATGAGTTTAAATCCTATTTAAACCAATGATGCTTAAGCTGCTATCAAAATTTGTGAGTTCTCTCTCTAGTAAGAGGCATATGCACAGGGTGAGTTCACAATGATGCCACTGTGGCAATGCTAGTATACACATAGCTGGGCATCAGACTGCACACCATTCTCACACCAATACATGTATAACATAGTGTGTCATGTGAGCTATATTCCTGTTCATCTCTCTGTGTGTCTTTTTAGCAACTTTGAAGTTAAAGGCCCACTTCATCTTCAAAACGGCTAAAAGGAACACACAGGTCCAGCATATCCACCACAAGTGATCACCACAAGTCACTGATTACATTGGTACATGGAAGCTGGATGGGTTCAGAATGGTGAATGCGTGAACAAACCCGCCACACCCAAACTTAGAAAGGCCACATCCATACTACCATAGGCTTTCTCCACCTGTCACCCTCCAGATGTGTTGGACTACAATTCCCATTGTCCCTACAGGCTATGCTGGTTGTACATCATGGAATATGAGCTCAGTACATGTGGCCTGCCCAAATCTGGGGAGGGTAGTGCTAATGACTTAAATAATTTCAATTATTATGCATTCTCACAAAAGATTCTGGAACTATCTTTACTTTCCTGAGAGCCCTTTCCCAGACTGTGCATGTTCAGAACTCCCTCTCTAAATGGCATGTATGCAATTTATTAGGCATGTGCTGACATTATAAAATATTGGGGACAAAGCTAGGTTTCACCCTGCACAGAGCTGCCTTTCAGTTAAGTGTCGTGACTCAGGAAGAAGTTTCACTGTCATAATGCTCTACTGACAAGGAAATCTGTACCTTCTGAAAGAAGGGGTATAATCCTCTTACAAAAAGGGCCCCATGCATTCAAATAATCAAGGGTTTTAGATGAGCAACAGTTAGGTAATAGGACTTTTACTTGAATATTAATCAAAAATGGAAAATAGAGTAATGTGAGATTAGTCACTCCTTTTAAAGCTATTCTACTTATCACAGACTTTGCAGGCATTAGCCAAACATCTATCAGGGAAGAACCAGTGCCAGTCTCTTAGGATGATTAAATCAATGTGGAAATTTAGGTGTGTGTGTGTCTGTGTAATGTAGAAATTGGAACCGCATTTTTGAAAAGGGTAAATACATTTACAGAGAGCCAGCAAGGTGTAGTGGTTTGAGCGTTGGATTATAACTCTGGAGACCAGGGTTCAAATGTCCACTCAGCCATGGAAACCCACTGGGTGACCCTGGACATGTTAAACCCTCTCAGCCTCAGAGGAAGGCAAAGGCAAAGCCCTCTGAACAAATCTTGCCAAGAAAATCCCATGATAGTTTCACCTTAGTGTCACCGTAATTTGGAAACAACTTGAAGGCACACAACAACAAATAGATTTCCATTTGTTTTTGTTCCAATACAGATTTTATTATTCCTCATTTTTAATGCAGTTTCTAGATGTATACTTTAAACCTAGATAAAGACATTTAATTTGTGGAATTTGCATTGTTTGCTTATTTGCTTGTTTATTTATTTATTTACTTATTCAATGTATGCCCCACCTTTCTTTCAGCAAAGGTATTTGTGAGCTTAAAGTGGTGCTTATAGTAATTATGGGATCGTATTTTCTCTCTAACTGTACCCTATGCTCAGCTATTTATTCTTCTGTGTCAGTTAGAAGCTGCTGGCTCTTTTAGGAACAGGAGAAATCATGACAAGAGCAGATGAGATTACAGAAAACAGAGACTCATGATGGAGGTATCAAGTGAGTCCAGCATTCCAGGCTAGTACAGAAGAGGAATGACTCTGAGCCCGCCGAAGGGGGAGTTCCTGCAGGGGACAGATGAGGTTACCCGAGATAGTCAGGGAATCCCTTGCTGCACAGTCGCCTGACGAGAAATGATAGTGATGACTGAACAGCAGGTGTTGCACCACTTCCCCTCCCTGGTGTTGTGTGTTGTTTGCCCACTTTGGCAGAAATAAGACTAATTTACACTAACCTTTTTAAAGAAAAAATACTGATGTTAGGGAAAGGCAGGAATTTGATTACTTGCATGTCTCCTATTCTAAGCGACTACTCTTTATATTGGAGGCGGCGTGCCTATAATTGCTTTCCAAGGATGTGGGCTTTTTGTGTCACACAGCAGGAAATAATGGGGTGCAAGGTGAGTGATCCCGAGGGGAAAAGGAAGCCCAAAGGCCCAAAGGTCTGATGGCAGGAGCTGGGGTGGGGGCTCTCTTTTCATCCACCGGAGTGCACAGAAGGAGAAGAGAGAGCACAGTGTTGCCAACAATAACAGTGGATTTAGCTCTTTCGTTTCCTAGTAATCTGGGAATCTCTGCTTTTAATACAAAAGTACTCACTGGAACTGGCCTTCTGTAATACTTTACCTCACACACTGTAAAAAAAAAGAAGGGGGAGGAGTGGGTTGGTGAAAAGAAAGCCGCCAGGTCTAGTAAAGGCACAGTAAATAAAAATAAGAAGCATATGATGCCCGAGATGCATGTGAATATAAAGTGACGTTGGTCACCCCCACAAATAGAACTCCAGGTAAAAATAGTTTTGTCTAAACGTGGAAAGCGTGTAAATATAGTAGCAGGTTTCAATTTACTACACAAGCTGCAACCACGTTACAGCCACTTATAATAGAGCTTGTGCGTCAGAGAAGAAAAAGGAGAGAGAGAGAGAGAGAAGGAAGATAATACACTCTGTAATTAGTAGCTTCAATGAGAAGTAAATTAATTTTCCCCTCTGTCTTGTGACTATTGTTTAGAAAGTGGACAGGCGTAAAATCCCATTGAAATGCAGATGACAGCATAGTGTAATAATACTTTTAAAAAGCATAAAGAGGAGAAGGAGAACAACAAGTAACAGAGGTAGCTTTGGAGGCAAAGAATTTGATTGCAAACACAGGCAGTGGAAGAAGAGCCTGGGAAACACTGTTCGCTCACTGAAGCAACTGTAAATG
The DNA here is from genome assembly GCA_030847615.1 of Gambelia wislizenii. Taxonomy (NCBI): domain Eukaryota; kingdom Metazoa; phylum Chordata; class Lepidosauria; order Squamata; family Crotaphytidae; genus Gambelia; species Gambelia wislizenii. Next base: position 61,098,514 of record JAUMIR010000006.1, read on the forward strand.
AAAAGAACAGACATGTTTGCCTGCCTCTTCAGATGACACTGTTCCAGACTTCAGCAACAGAGCAAGAACAGGACTTGCAGTGCACTTGTATATGTGATCAACAGGTTCCTGCCCTCCATCCCACATCCCCACAGTAGGGCTGCCTTGCCACATTTTGAAATAAATAAAGGAATCACATTACCATCCAAAAAAGGGACCCCCTAGAAAACCATTTTACAATGAATATTACTGAACACCTGGTATCAAACCCCAACTCAAGTTGTTAAGTCTGGAGGTATCATTTCAGATTTCTATAAAGGATGGCAGACAGATTCCTGAAAGGGGGCAAGATAGCAAATTGAAAGACCTAATGCTGGAGATACCCACATTTACATTGCAAAAGTACAGCATACAATGGAGTATTTCTTGTAAATTACACCCATTCATACCCACCCACATTCACACCCTCTCTCTCTCTGGCTTTTCTTCGCAAACGAAGATTCAGGAAGGACTCATCCCGCGCCTTCTGCAAGCGCGCTGATGACTAAAAAGGCCAATCCGAGATAAACAAGTCCGGTTGCAAAAAGCGCAGCAGAAGGTCTCCTTGGGTGATGTTTTTGGGTTGTGATTCTTTCTGCGTTGTCGTTTCTCTTCAAGACTTGTTTGTCGTGAGTTCTCAAATAAGGCTGCAGCATTGTGGATATTGCGTCTCCATGCCTCCCGATGTGAGGCCAGGGCGGACCACTGTTGGTGATCAATTTGGCCAAGCCTGAGATGTTGTTTCAGGGAGTCTTTGTATCGCTTTTTTGGAGCGCCCCTCTTACGCTGACCCATGGCGAGTTCACCGTAGAGTAGTATTTTTGGGAGGCGATGGTCCTCCATCCTAGAAACGTGCCCTGCCCAGCGCAGCTGTGTTCTCAATATCATGGCCTCAATGCTGGTGATCCCTGCTTGTTCAAGGACAGCAACATTCGTCACATAGTCAGTCCAGTGTATATTTAGGATTGTGCGTAGACAGCGCTGATGAAAGCGCTCGAGGAGTCGTAGGTGGTGGCGATAGGTAACCCATGTTTCAGATCCATAAAGGAGGATAGACAGTACGATGGCTCTATACACACTGATTTTTGTGCTTTGCCTCAGGTGTTTATTGCTCCAGACTCTTTTGTGAAGTCTTCCAAATGCACTATATGCCTTTGCTAATCTGTGATCGATCTCTTTGTCAATCTACGCATCTGAGGAGATGATGCTTCCCAGGTAGGTGAACTGCTGAACGGACTTGAGCACTGATTTGCTGACGGCAATGTGGGGATGGTGGTGTTCGTCCTGTGGTGCAGGCTGGTAAAGAACTTCTGTTTTCTTCAGGTTGACTTCTAGCCCAAACAGCTCTGCAGCTGTTGCAAAGCAGGACGTTAGGCGCTGCAGAGCTGCTTCTGTGTGGGCAACAAGGGCAGCATCATCGGCGAAGAGCAGCTCACGGACTAGATAGTTTAGAGTCTTAGTGTGAGCCCTCAGACGGCTTAAGTTAAACAAGCTACCATCAGTACGGTAGCGTATATAGATGCCGTCGTCTTCTTCAAGCTCTGCCATAGCCCTTTGGAGCATCGTGCTAAAGAAGATTGTAAATAAAGTTGGTGCAAGAACACAACCTTGCTTCACTCCATTAGTTATTAGAAAGGGCTCTGAAAGAGCATCGCCATATCTGACGTGACCACGCTGGCCCTCGTGTAGCAAGATAATCATTTTAAGGAATTTGGGGGGACATCCTAGTTTTTCCAGGATCTGCCACAGACCTTTTCTACTTACAGTGTCAAAGGCTTTGGTGAGGTCGACAAATGTTACATAGAGACCCTTGTTCTGCTCCCTACATTTTTCTTGCAGTTGCCTAAGGGCAAATACCATGTCTGTAGTACTCCTATTGGCTCTGAAGCCACATTGGCTTTCAGGGAGAAGTTCTTCTGCGATAGCAGGAACTAATCTGTTCAGGAGTATCCTTGCAAGGATTTTTCCAGCAATAGAGAGCAGTGTTATGCCTCGATAGTTTGAGCAGTCGGATTTTGCTCCTTTTTTCTTGTACAGGGTGATGATGACTGCGGAGATTTTCAGACAGGCAAAAATCGCTCCTTGCCGCACGAGCAGCCTCCCGAAACTGCTGCGCGGCAAGGGTCTTCTTCGGACGACGCTGTGCCTCTGGCGAAACCGTCCGTGTCACTTCCGTGAAGCTTGGGACGGCTCCGCGTCATATTTCAATCACGGAGGCTGACCGTGCTTGAAATATGACGCGGAGCCGTCCCAAGCTTCACGGAAGTGACACGGACGGTTTCGCCAGAGGCACAGCGTCGTCCGAAGAAGACCCTTGCCGCGCAGCAGTTTCGGGAGGCTGCTCGCGCGGCAAGGAGCGATTTTTGCCTGTCTGAAAATCTCCTGCATCTCGGAGGTCTGATGGCAGTTCCCCTTTTTCCCAGCAATTCACAAGGAATTCGTGGAATTTTTCGTGGAGTGCATGACCTCCGTGTTTCCAAACTTCAGGTGGGATTCCATCAATCCCAGCTGCCTTGCCGTTTTTCATCTGCTGTATGGCCATAAGGGTCTCTTCCAAAGTGGGAGCTATGTCCAATTCATTTTTCATTGGTTTTTGTATCATATATTGGATAGCTGAGGCTTGGACTACTCGGTTGGCGCTAAAGAGACTTTGAAAATGTTCAGCCCAACGATTTAGGATGGAGGCTTTATCAGTAATTAATGTTTGACCATCTGTACTGTATAAGGAGCTTTGGACCTGATAAGTAGGTCCAAACACTGCTTTAAGAGCTTCATAAAATCCTCTATGATCACCCAGATCTGCACAGCGTTGTGTCTTTTCTGCTAAATTGATCCACCACTTGTTCTGCATGTCTCGGAGTTTTTGTTGTAGTTTGCTACATGTGAGGCGGAAAGCTGCTTTTCTTACATGACAGGTTGGCTGGGCGAGGTATGCCTGGTGAGCAGCTCTCTTCCTTGCCAACAGCTCCTGGATCTCTTGGTTGTTTTCATCAAACCAGTCTTGATTTTTCTTGTGGGAGAACCCGAGGGATTCTTCTGCAGACTGGAGGATACTGTTTTTGATATGTTGCCAAAGCACTGTAGGAGAAGGATCTGTAGGATGGTCTTCAAGTTTCGTTTGTAGGTTTGCCTGGAAGTTGTCTCTCATGGTAGCTTGTTGAAGATTGTTGACTTGGAGCTTCTTCTTTAAGATGCCACCCCTCTTATGTTTGAACTTAAGATGAAGATTTAGTTTACATCTGACGAGGCGATGATCTGTTTGGCATTCTGCACTGGGCATCACTCGGGTATGACGGACATCACGAATGTCTCTCTGACGGACTAGAACGTAGTCAATGAGGTGCCAATGTTTGGATCGGGGATGCATCCAGGTTGTCTTCAAGCTATCTTTCTGCTGAAAGATTGTGTTTGTAATAGTCAGCTGTTGTTCTGCACAGAACTCTAGCAGGAGGCGTCCGTTATCATTGCAATTTCCAACACCATGCTTGCCTAAGACACCTTTCCAGGCTTCGGAATTCTTTCCTACTCTGGCATTGAAGTCACCAAGTATAATAATTTTATCTTCTACAGGGACTTTTTACCCACCCACATTCACACCCACCCTAATGCTATTTGCAATATTATCAACACAGGCCAACCATGTGTTTAAATGTTTAAATTTTATAGTAACTGGACAGCAGCACAGAGGGAGCCAGAAATACTAATGAGGAAAACTAACACTCCATTCCCCAAATGGTGCCCTGTTTGTGCCACTGGAAGAAAATAGTAACACAGGCCACTGATTCTTTTGATTTTTTTTTATTATAAAAAGATGATATAGATTTCTGACTTGTCAGCAAAACATATTAAGATTGATCATGAACATATTTTCCCACTGATTGCATCTAAACGAGCTACCTTGTTTTCTAGGGAACTGAGGCTGATAAAACATCCCTGCTCCTCAACCCATCTGTATGTGTATGTATACTGTCTCTCTGTGTGTATGTGTATATACACACACATACACAGAGAGAGGGTAAATAAATAAATTGCTTTCTAACTATGTTTCCCATTTCCAATGTAGGGAAGACAATGTCAGATGCAATTAAAAAGCTCCTTTTTAAACATATTTACTTGTAACTAAATACCAAGTTGAGAAGACAGAAAACACTTTGCACATGACCAGTCAAACTGCAGTTGTTTAAGGGCCAGTACTTAGTGATATCATTTCAAAAGCACTAATGATGTTATGCTTACTTCCAGACTATGCACCCAGATATATCAACATAGTTTCCAGTTGTGCAGCTGGTTGTGGTAATGTTCTTAGAGACCACAAAACAGATCCACTACAACTCAGCCACCGGGGAAAACAACAGATGCAGATGTGCACATTCCTATACTAACATTATGTTGGATTTTGGTCTCTATATTTAAATTTATTTATTAAAATATTTTTTATGTACAAAGCACTTATGTCTATGAGTGAGCAATTAAAGGGAGGAGTAGTTCAGTGGCAGCTTGAGCATTTTCTGTTTCCCATGTACATTCTAAAGAAGTTGACACTGTGTGCTGATGGCCAAGATCTTGTTTACTCAGAGGTAAATGGCTGAGAATTTTCAATGGCCTATTTTTCATTTGTCTGACTGATGGACTTTCCAGCTAGAGATGAAGGGGGTCTCTATCTCTGGCTATAGCAGAGCTGGGAAAGTGTAGTTTACAGGCACTGCGCCCTTCTACTACTAATTTTGTGTAATTGGTCATTTTAGGCCTTTTTGAGAGAGAAGGCATGAATTATGTCATTGTTCTTACTGTTGTTGCCACCATTGTTATCATTATAGATAATCCTGCATTTTTTGAAAAACTGGGACTCATGGCAACCTACAGATTAAAACAGAGACAACGTAGGTAAGTATCACAAAACAATGACATTACAATGGAATTAGCCTGTCAACAGCAGTAGCATCATAGCCAACATTTGTTAGTACTGTGCAGAAGGAGGCACTAGTAAACCATTCTGAATGTCCTTTACCCTATAATGAGCTAATCCAAAATGAAACAAGAGAGTGCCTGAAGATGAGATTCCCAGGTCAGAAGGCATTCAATGAGCTGCTGGGGAAGAGCAGAGGACAAGGACAAGTAGCACTACGAAAAATGATGCAACTGGACTCAAGCCGAAAGGACAACCAGCTGTTGGTGTATTCAGAGATGAAAGGAAAGTCCAAAGTGGCATAACACATATTATAGGACCATGGAATGTGAGAAGCATGAATCAGGGGAAGCTAGACACTGGACTTTATCAGACCACCCCCTAAACCCGTTCTTTTGCTGGCATAATTTGTGACATTTTTATGCCCGCAAAAGAACTCCCCATACCACACTTACTTTGCAAAGGCTTCCCCGGCAATAAATGAGGAGTGGATGGACCTCCGTTCACTTCCCCTATTGAAATCTCATGGATTCTTGCGAGAATACATAGCTTGGGAAATTCAAAAATACAAACAAAATAACAAAGTAAACAAACAAACAAGTTTATTGATTAGTCAACTGACCATATCAACAGTAGAATACAGTAGAATACAAAGTGTCTAAATATCAAAATGCATGCAAAAATAAATTAGATACTCATGTATAAAATTAGCTAAAAAATTTAACCGTATAATTTGGGGATGTAAAGAAACACATAAAAGAGATAAAATAAAATGGATAAAATAAAGTACAAAATGGAGTAAAATATCATGTAATATTATATAAAGTGACACAAGCTAGAATGAATGGATTAAAGAAGCTCTACAGAATGGTTTAAATAAACTCGTCTCCGTGGCCCAGAACCCCATTTTGTGAAATAAACTGATTTCTTAGATAGGCAGCTTTTATAATAAATTTTGCAGTACTTCACACTAATTGTAGGTTATCTCCAGCCAGGAAATGGGATAATTTAGCAACAGGATCCCAGTTGCTCATTCTAACCAAAAATGGTTATAAATAATGGGACCTCTCATTATCATAGATATAACAATCAAACAAAATATGTATAATATCCTCTACAGTGGGAATACCACAAATACATGTTCTTTCGTGATAGGGTATTTTTTGAAATCATCCTGTTCTTACCATGGAATTCAATTGCTCAATCTAGCTCTAGTAAAAGCTGTTCTCAGCTTCTTCATTAGCTGTAACCTGAGATAGTGTTCTAGGCTAAACACAGTCTTATTTTTCGCTAACCAAAGCAAAGATTTACATCCAGCCAAAGAGGCTATGTTAGATTGAGCACAAACCCTTTGTTTTATGGCTTCCTGAGCATTGTGACCAGAATGAAGAAAATAAAGGGAAGAAAAACCCAACTGATACAATAGTGTGGACAGCTGGGATACCCAGAAATTTGAACTCCCTATGTCCAACTGTTCTTCTAAACAAAGTCTCAGGAGTCTCCCTGACTCCATTTTAAGAATCTTTAACCAATAGGTTAAAGGCTTTTATTGTGACCTGACACTGAATTGAATGAGCTCCAAGTTCTGCTCTCACTACTTGAGCTGGCGTATTTTTATCTAATCCAAGAATCCTCCTTAGGAAGTAATCCCAGAGTTCTACACCATATGATAAAATGGGCATGATTTTGGCTTTATAGACTTTTAAGATAGGAGATATACTAATGGGGTGATTGTAATTTATTAGTTTATAGAGTACACAGGCATTCACGATAGCTCTCTCTTTATTCCTTCTTAGGTGACTTGTCCATTTCCCAGTATTTGAGAAGGATAACCCTAGGTATAAGTAAGAATTGATTTGCTCAATAGGTTCTCCTTCCAGGAACCAGTTATGTTTTTTTAACCTTTCCCCAAATACCATCACCTTAGACTTGTCTTTATTGATAACTAAGAAGTTCAAAGCACAGTAGGTGGTTAAGTTCTGTAATAGTTGTCTCAAACCTACTTGCATGCAAGCAATCAAAACCATATCATCAGCATAGAGAAGAACATTGAGAAATGTACTGCAAATCTTTGGGGAATGGACCAATTTTGAGGAAAGAAATCCAGGTATATCATTAACATATAAATTGAATAAAATAGGGGCCAAGATGCAACCCTGTCTAACACCTTTGTACACATTAACTTCCTTGGACCAATACGCACTTTAAGAATGGAGAATGGAGAGCTTTAAGCAAGACTAGGAGTCTTGGCTCCATATTCATATCTGCCAGTTTGGACCAAAGAATGTCTCTATTGACTGTGTCAAATGCTGATCTAAGATCAATAAATGCTGTATACAATTGTTTACCTCCAGATATGGACTTGCTAATAAGATGATGTAAAACAAATCACTTATCCATAGTGGATCTGCCTGAGCTGAAGCTCGCTTGTTCTTCCACTAACAAGTTATTATCAGCAATCTAGTCCTCAATTCTGCCCAAAAGATGTTTTGTATACATTTTAGCTACAATATCAATAAAGATTATAGGTCTATAGTTTTTAGGATCCCTTTTGTTCCCTTTTTTAAATATGGGGACAACAATGGAAAGTTTCCAGCCAATAGGGAAATGGCCTGTGTTGTTAATACAAGTAAACAGACCTGCTAAGACAGGGGCCCACCAATCCATGTAAGACTTGAAAATTTCCGGAGGGAGTAGATCTTCACCTGGTGCTTTATTATGTTTCAAAGTCTGAATAATATTTTTTGTTTCTGCCACTGTTACTGGGGTCCACAGAGGACACCTTGCTAAGGATGAATGTGCAACGGGAGTGACAACCGAGTGTCCTTGATTTGGACTTTGGTATAAATTTGAAAGGAATTCCTCCCAGACTAAGGCTGGAATGGGGACATCTGAGTGGAACCTGAGTTCTTTCAACATACCATTAATGGTATACCAGAAAATGGTAGTATTTGATCCCTTAGCAGATAATTCCAAGTCTGCCCAAAGCCTGGCTGTATAATTAGCCTTCTTCATAGACAGAAGTTTTTTATAATTACATCTAAGAGTTACATTTTTTAGGTGATTGGCTGATGAAGGCTGGTATTTAGTCTGGCGCATGACTGATCTTAAGCATCTCCTAGCTCTAAGACAATCAAAATCAAACCAAGTAGAGCCAGAAAACCAAGGTTTTCTATGTGGGGCCTCATCAATTACAAATTTCCCCAATAGGCAACAAAGATTATTGAAGCCAAGTTGGGGTTCATTCCTATCTATACAGCCTGACGTTATAGCTCTATACGCTAACTTAATCTGCTCAGAGGTTAGAAACTTGGTGAGTGATTCAGTGTCAACCTTGCTCCGTCTGAGCCTCCTGAACTGTCCATCTTCCAAGTTCACCAGCAAGTTTTCTATTCCAGGGCTACTGGGTCTAAGATGTGAGTGACCTGGAAAAGTGACAGTGACAGGTTGGTGATCGCTGTCCTCTGTCATGAGAACTTCAATAACTGAGAATAAATCTGTATTTCTAGAAGAGACATAAATGTAACCCAGAACACTGCTGGAAGATCTAGAATGAAACGTAAATGGATAAATGTATCTATCAGCTCTGCCCCCCCCCCATTAACTGAAGATTACAATTGTACACTAGCGAAATAAACCAAGAACCTGCTTGATTTCTTATCCGGTCACGAGAGTTCCATGATGATTCATTTTGGAGATAATTGGCTGGCACAATCCCCTGTTGAACAAACTCCTGTAGGGAAGACCCCACCCTAGCATTAAAATCCCCTAGAATAACTTTAATGGCTCTAGGGTATTTCAAATTTAATTCTAATATTAAATTTTCCAGCTCTGCACACATGCTATGGTACAGAAGAATCATAGAATCATAGAATTGTAGAGTTGGAAGAGACCACAAAGGCTATCCAGTCCAACCCCCTGCCATGCAGGAAATCACAATCAAAGCATCCCTGACAGATGGCCGTCCAGCCTCTGTTTAAAGACCTCCAAGGAAGGAGACCCCACCACGCTCCGAGGGAGTGCGTTCCACTGCCCAACAGCTCTTACTGTCAAAAAATTCCTCCTAATGTTGAGGTGGAATCTCTGTTCCTGGAGCTTGCATCCACTGCTCCGTGTCTCTGGAGCAGCAGAAAACAATCTCCAATCTCTGGAGCAGCAGAAAACAAGCTTGCTCCATCCTCAACGTGACACCCCTTCAAATACTTAAACAGGGCTATCATATCGCCCCTTAACCATCTTTTTTCCAGGCTAAACATACCCAGCTCCCTAAGTCTCTCCTTATAGGGCATGGTTTCCAGACCTTTCACCATTTTAGTCACCCTTCTCTGGACATGCTCCAATTTGTGAATATTCTTTTTGAATTGTGGTGCCCAGAACTGGACACAGTATTCCAGGTGAGGCCTGACCAAGGCAGAATAGAGCAGCACTATTACTTCCCTTGATCTAGACACTAAACTCTATTGATGCAGCTCAAAATTGCATTGGCCTTTTTAGCTGCCGCATCACACTGTTGACTCATGTTCAACTTGTGGTCTACTAGGAATCCTAGATCTCTTTCGCACATTCAGTCTCCTTCAGCCAGGTCTCCCCCATCCTACATCTATGCATTTCATTTTTCTGGCCTAAGTGCAGTACCTTACATTTCTCTGTATTGAATTTCATTTTGTTAGCTTTGGCCCAGCTCTCCAGTTTGTCCAGGTCATCTTGAATTTTGATCCTGTCCTCCAGGGTATTAGCTACTCCTCCTAATTGGGTGTCATCTGCAAATTTGATAAGCATCCCCCTAATTCCCTCATCCAAGTCATTGATAAAGATGTTGAATAGCACTGGGCCCAGGACAGAAGCCTGTGGCACCCCACTGGTCACATCTTTCCAAGAGCAAGAGGAGCCACTGCTGAGCACCCTTTGGGTTTGGCCGGTCAACCAATTACAAATCCATTGAACAGTTAACTTGTCTAGTCCACATTTTTCAAGCTTGTTTGCAAGAATGTCATGGGGAACCTTGTCAAAGGCCTTACTGAAATCAAGGTATGCGATATCCACAGCATTCCCTTCATCTACCACACTGGTAATTTTATTTAAAAAAAAAAAAAAAAAAGAGAGAGAGAGAGAGAGAGAGAGAGAGAGAGAGAGATCAGATTAGTCTGGCATGACTTGTTTCTCTGAAACCGAAGTTGACTTTTTGTGATTATGGCATTGCCTTCTAAATATTCACAGACTCTCTGTTTAATGATCTGCTCTAGTTGGTGGCAAGTAAACATTCAAACAAATTATGTTTGAAAAGAAATTTTACCACCAGAATGTACTGTGGGGCTGATTCCATTACTAATTCTTCACTCTGCCAACCCAAGGATTCATTCACTAGCACACATAAGCCTCTAGAGGCTCTTCCTTTGTTTTGTCTTTCTTTGCTAATCTGGACCAAGATTTAAATCCAGTTAAGTTTGCTCATTTTCAGAGATGAGCCAAGTTTCTTGAATAGCTATTATATGAAATTCCAAACAAAGTAAAAATTACACAAAGCACATAAACACACTATAAAAGTCCCAAGTAAACTGGGGCGGGTCACAAAAAGTGTGTCACCTACCTGGATGTTGTGATCTCACCAGGAAGTATTTTGGCTGGACCAACCATTGATGCTGGAATAATGTGAAAAAAAGATGCAAGGTTTCTAACACCAGTAATGCTGGCAAAATAAATCACCACAGCCAATCTATTGATGGCTTGACCCATCAATAAAATAGATTGGCTTATAGCCAGTACATAAATGTGAAATGGCGACGTCATCTGATATGCACACCCTTTCACATTTATGCGGAGTCGTTATGATGTTTTTTTTTGTTTTGTTTTTTGTTTTTGGTGCATCTGATAAATTCCATTGTAAAACAAGATATGGAACATATAAACATCACAATACTCAAGGTGAGTGAGGTAGAGTGGACAGGAATGGGACATTTCAGTCAGATAATTACACAATGTTTTACTTAGGAAATGAAAATATAAGACAAAATGAGGTGGTATTAAAAGTGAGGAAAGATGTAGCAAAAGCAGTCAGGGGAAATAATGCAGAGTTTGACCAAACAATATCAATAAGACTTCAGCAAAAACCCATCAATATAACCATAATCCACATTTATGCTCCAACTACAGAGACAGAAGAGGAAACAATGGAAAGATTCTGTGCTGGAGTCCAGGAAGAAATTTATCACACATCCAAACAGGACATGTTAATAATCATAGGAAATTTTCCAACAGGAACAAAAAAAGTGTTCATGTCCCAGAATCTCTACTCCTGCCCTGTCCTGTCCCTGTCATGCCACAATCATCCTCCCCACCGCACTTACCTCCTCTCTCGTTCTGGCAGCCCCAGGAGTGAACAGAGCTCTAACAGAGCTCCATTCACTTCCTGGATTGAAATCCTGTGGATTTTCACAAGAAGATGAGAGCTTGGGAAATTTGAAAATAAAAATAATAAGAACATGAAAAAATGACAGCAAGCACAAAAACACACTTTAAAAGGTAGAAGTAACACGGGGAGGGTCATTAAAAAGTGTGTCACTTATCTGGATGTCCCAATCTCACCCAGAAGTGTTCTGGCAGGGACCTCCCATTGATGCTGGGATCTCACCAGCACAACAGGGCACCTTTCTGCTCACAGGATCATCCATGACAGAAACAGAAAGGGGGATATATTGACAGCTTATCCCATCAATAAAAAGCAGTGCTGGTGGAACAGCAGCAGAATGGGTGCATAATGAGGGGGGGGAACAATGTCATCTGAAAAGAAGCCCTTTTGTGATCTCCTGGTGTTCATGTAACACCACTTAACACATCTGATAATCTCCATTGAGAATTGGAAAGCAAAAGTAGGAAACAGAGGAGAACAAACAGTGTTGGAGAATTTGGCCTAGGATCAAGAAATGAAGCGGCAGAGAAACTGACTGAATTTTGTGATGCCAATGGTTTATTCATTGCAAACACATTCTCCAAGCAATCAGAGGCAACTATAAACATGGAGATGACCTCATGACCAATATAGAAATCAAGTAGAGCACATAACTGGAAACAGAAGATGGAGAAGCTCTATTCTCTTTGCAAAATACAAGACAAGGAGCAGATTGTGGCACAGACCATGAGCTGCTAATATAAAAAATTAGAGTAAAGATAAAGAAGTATAGTGTCTATAACACTAGGGGTATATAATGTCTAGATCAAGGGAAGTAATAGTGTCATGTTATTCTGCTTTGGTCTGACCTTGCCTGGAATACTGTGTACAGTTCTAGGCACCTCAATTCAAGGAGAATATTGAAAAGCTGGAACGTGTCCAGAGGAGGGTGACCAAAATGGTGAAAGGTCTGGATGCTATGCCCTATGAGGAACGGTTTAGGGACCTGGGTATGTTTGGCCTGGAGAAGAGAAGGTTGAGAGGTGACATGATAGCCATGTTTACAGTAAATATTTGAAGGGATGTCATACTGAGGATGGAGCGACTTTGTTTTCTGCTGCTCCAGAGACAAGGACACAGAACAATGGACTCAAGCTACAGGAAAAGATATTCCACCTAACCATTAGGAGGTACTTCCTGACAGTAAGAGCTGTTTGGCAGTGGAATGTGCTGCCTTGGAGTGTAGTGGAGTCTCATTCTTTGGAGGTTTTAAACAGAGGATGGCCATCTGTTGGGCATGCTTTGATTGGGTATTCCTGAATGGCACGGGGCTAGACCTCTTCTTCTCTTCCAATGCTATGATTCTATGATTCTAGGAACACTAAATTTTGCCAAAATACAACCTGAAGATCACTGTAGAATTTAAAGGTGGTGTAAAAAAATAGATTTATACTATTAAGCCTACTTAACTGGGAGACAGAACTTTCGACTGAAACCAGGGGGCATTGTTAGGAAATAATGAAAAAAGACACTATCTGCAGCCAAAAAGAAAGGGAAACCTCACTGGATGACAGATTAAACTCTTCAAGCCATTAAGTACAGATAAGATGCAAAAGGGGAGAGAAATACAGTCAGAAACCTGATGAAGTGGTTCAGAGGCTTGTTTGCAAGGACAAAAAGAAATACTATAACAATCAATGCAGAAAAATAGAAGATAAGAACAAAAAAGATAGAACAAGAGATCTCTTCCACAAGATTCAAGAAATCAAAGGGAAGTTTAAACCAAGAGTGGGGGTGCTATACAACTAGCCAGGGAACACACAAATGATTAGGTAGAAATAAAAAGCCGATGGAAGCAATGCACTGAAGAACTATATAAAAGAGATGAAAGGATGGTATATTCATTCAAAGAGGAACAATTTGAAAATGAACCCACAATTTTAAAAAGTGAAGTGGAAGCTGCATTCAGAGCACTTACAGATGGATTCTTTCAAATAACAGAGATAGAATCCATTCAGGTTCTAACTAAAATCTGCCAAAAAATATGGAAAACAAAACAATGGCTCACAGATTAAAAATGCACAATATATGTTCCAGTCCCCCAAGAAGGGGACACCAGGGTTTACAGTAACCATTGCACCATTGAATTAACCTCCTATGCAAAGTGGTGCTCAGCATTTTACAAAATATACTTATTAGTCTTTGTTGTAAAATATTGAGCATCACTTTGCTTGCATGGAGCAGGAAATACCAGGTGTCCAAGCTGGGTTTGGGAAAGGAGGAGGCACTAGGGGTGATATTGCAAACATATGGTGGATAATGGAGTGCACCAAAGAATTTCAGAAGAAAACCAGCCTGTGCTTTATAGATTATAGCAAAGCTTTTGATTGAATAGATCATGAAAAACTATAGATTGCTTTTAAAGAAATGATTCTGCCAGAACATCTAGACAGAATATGGAGAAAAATAATAGTTTCCAATTGGCAAGGCAGTCAGGTAAGGCTGCATTTTATCACTCTGTCTGGTTAACCCATACACCGTATATATAATATGTAAAGCTGGGTTAGATCCTGAGGAAAGAAGCATGAAAATTGGAGGAAGGAACATAACAATTTAAGATATGCAGACAACACCATCCTTCTAGCAGAAAATAGCAAAGACTCCAGGTGAGGCCTGACCAACACAGAATACAATGGTACTATTATTTCCCTCGACTTGGAAACTATGCTTCTATTAATGCAGGTTAAAATAACATTTTCTTTGTTTGTTGCATCATCACACTGCTGAGTCATGTTCAACTGATGGTCAACAATAATCCCAAAGTCCTTTTTGTATGTAGTACTGATGACCTGAGTACACACCATCCTAATATTTGTGCATTTGGTTCTTGTGGCCAAAATATAAAATTTTGCATTTGTCTCTATTCAATTTAACTTTATTAATTTCTGCCCAATGATCTGGTTTATCAAGGTCATTTTGAATTATGTTCCTATCTTCCAATGTGTTAACCACTCTCTCATTTTTGTATCATCTGCAAACTTGAAAAGGATCCCTGTCCTGTTATCTAAGTCATTGATAGAAACGTTGAAGATTAAAGGCCCTCAGATAGGATCCTGAGGTGTTCTCTTGACACCTTCTTGTAGTCTGAAGTGCAATCATTGATGATGATTTTTTTGAGCACATTTTCCAACCAATTATGGATACACCTGATGGTATTTTCATCTATTCCATATTTAATCAGTTTGTTAATCAAAATATCATGGTGAACCTTATCAAATGCTTTGTTGAAATCCAGATAAATGACATCCACAGCATTCCCACCATCTACTAAACTAGTGACCTCATCTAAAAATGATACAAGATAATTTTGGAAGGATCTGTTCATGACAAACCCATGCTGGCTCCTACTGATCAATCCATTATTATCAAGATACTTGCAAACAGACTCCTCTATAATCCATTCTAATATTTTTCCTGGTATTGAGGTCAGGCTGACTGGCCTATAGTTTCCTAGATCTTCTATTTTGCCTTTTTAAAGAGAGGGACAATATTTGCTCATCTCCAGTCCTCTGGAACTCACCCATTCTCCAAGATTTTTCAAAAATTATGACAAGTGGTTCTGCAAGTATGTCAGCAATGTCCTTCAATACTGTGGGATGCAGTTCATCCGGCCCTGCTTATTTGAATTCATTTAGGTTGACTTGGTGATTCCTGACTTATCCCGTATCAATCTTGATTTGCAAACTAAACTGAATTCCTTGCCAATGACCTTGGCAAGGGGGAAGCACACAGTCCTCTTTTTGGAAGCACACAATCCCCTTTTGAGGGATAAACTGAAGCAAAATAGGTATTGAACAGTTCTACATTTTCATTGTGATCTGTTAACATTTTCCATCCTTGCTGAGCAGCAGTTTCATCCTTCCCTTTGTCATTTTCTTGCTTTGAGCATATTCCATAGAATCATAGAATTGTAGAGTTGGAAGAGACCACGAGGGCCATCCAGTCCAACCCCTTGCCGCGCAGGAAATCATGATCAAAGCATCCCTGACAGATGGCCATCTAGCCTCTGTTTAAAGACCTCCAAGGAAGGAGACCCCACCATGCTCCGATATTTGAAAAATCCCTTCTTTTTGCATCCTTCTTCCCTAGCCAACCTCAGCTCATTTTGAGCTTTTGCTTTTCTTATACTGTTCCTGCAAGCTGCACATCTGTATTCTTCCCTGATTTGTTCTTCCTTCCATTCTTTATACATACAGTATGGTCCCCTTATCCATGGACTCAGTATCCATAGTTTCACTTACCCATGCTCCAACACCCCCCCCGATGTGTTTGTGAGCCTTTCTAGGTCTTCCAGTGCTATTCTATGGAATTCTTGTGGCTCAAGTATAGCTAAAATAAGGTTCACTATTATCCATGGTTTCAGGTATCCATGGGAGGGTTTGAAATGTATCCCCTGCAGATATGGGGGACGCACTGTACTCTTTTTTTCTTTTCACTTCTTCCTCAAGTTTACTGTGCAGCCACATTGGCTTTTTTGGATGTTTTCTATTTTCCTTCTTCCATGGAATTGTTTATGGTTGCACTTGTCAGGATCCTGACATGGGTACTGTATAGCCAGTTAGCTTGTGTGTGCATTGCTTGTTAGGCCTAGCCAGCATGCCATGGCCTGACATGGGCAAGAGACCTGCTGGGATTAGAAGTAGCTCTCTCTCACTCTAGTAGATTGCTCTGTAGAATCAGCCAGCCATGCTATCACTTGCGCTGCCAGATATCCAACGTCAAATAGCCAATTATGTTTTGGGAACAAGTATGAGATGTCTACAATGGAATGTTCCCTCATTAGCATGGCAGGTGTGTGTGTAACTGAAACTTATTAGTTCCTCTCTCTGATATTAGCTGCTTTGGGAAATTTGCTTCAGAACAGTCTTTGAATATGAACCTGAATGCTTCAGTTCCTGATACAATAAATGATTGCTGATCAGTGGAAATTCTCTCAATGCCTGAGTATTGACAGAGTCATCACAGCACTTTTAGCAACTTTTTCATCATGAAATCCCACCCATACTAAGTGCCTTTTCCTTTAGCTGCTCTAGCCATGGGACTTTACCTAGTATTTGCTTGAGCTTGATAAAATCAGCTTTCCTGAAATCCATGTTTTGTGTTCAACTATACTCTTCTTTGGCTGCCCCACATTCACGAATTCTAGCACTACATGGTCACTTTCTCTTATGTTCTTTCATTGATTATGATATGGACTTGACACAAGAACATCACCCAGTCATATTACAAAGTACAGTAGGACCCCCTCATCCGCTCGGAATTGGTTCTTGCGGGGGGGGGGGGTGTTACTGAAAACCATGTATAATAGTGAACACCATTGAAAATAATGGGACTTCTGGTTTAAAATACCATAGAATTGCCTTGGAGGACCTAGAAAATAACTAGAGAGGACACGTTTTTTAGGATGACACTATGGTAGGTGTGTTATGTCTCGTGGATAACTGAATCAGTGGATAATGAATCAGTGGATACGGGGGTCCTACTGTATTACTTCATAACAAGAGAAACTCTTGTGGCACCCCAAGGGCTGGTAAATTAATTTATTATGTTATAAGATTTTCTATGGCACTCCAAAATTATAATATATGAATCTGATGAAACAGAGTGTAGTCCATGAAGCCTATGCCATAAAATATATTTTTAGTCTACAGAGTTCCACAATATTTGGTTGTTTTTCCAGTAACAGTAATTTGTGTTGCCCAAGAACAGAGAGATCAAAGGACATTTTCAGACATCGTTTTTTCATGCCTACCGCGGGAGGAGCTTCCGGGAGAGGGACGGCGCTCTTGCGCTGCAGGGGGTCGTTTTCGGACACCGCCGTCCCTCTTCCGAAATCATCCGTGACACTTCCGTGAAGCTTCGGAAGCCGCAGCGCCATATTTTATTCATGGGCAACCTCCGTGATTAAAATATGGCTCTGCGGCTTCCGAAGCTTCACGGAAATGTCACGGATGATTTTGGGAGAGGGACGGAGGCATCCAAAAACGACCCCCTGCTGCGCAAGAGCACCGTCCCTCTCCCGGAAGCTCCTCCCGTGGTAGGCACGAAAAAACGCTATCTGAAAATGTCCAAAGTCAGATTGATCTTTTCCTGTATTGTTTTGCCTAGGGAGCCTGACAATGAGAGCCAACATGGTGTAGTGGTTTGAGTGTTGGACTAGGACTCTAGGACATGAGAGTTCACATTCCTGCTCAGCCATGGAAACACACTGACTGACCGTGAGCAACTAAGAGAAAGGTAACGACAAATCTCCTTTGAACAAATCTTGCCATGAAAACCCTTTGACAGAGTTACCATACGCTGGAGTTGACTTGAAGGCACATAACAACAAATCAAATATCTGACAATGTAGGCTAGTAATTTGCAAGCATTATGCATCAATCTGTTCATTACTAAGACTGTGTGATGTTGTTTCTTGGGAGTGTATCACACAACATTGTTATACCACAATTGCACTGTGTTAGTCCCATCTTTGCCTGGAGCATATTGCATGAGGCAATGGCTCTCCTGCTGCTGTTCCATATTGTACTGCTGTTGGTCATTTGGTAACTGATTCTTTTCCCACTTGAAATAATCCAACAACTCCATATCCCACTTTGGTTTAGTAACCACTTTGGGTGTGAATGTCTCCACTTCATTGCAGCTTTGGGAGCATAAAGGATATGGCATGGGTTTCCTTGTTCCTCCCTCAGGGATTCTCTGGGGATCTCCAGTAGGAAAACCCTAGACTCTTTCTGTTAGTTGGGCTGGCAGGACACCACAGCTCCCAAAAGTTCTCAAGAGAAATTATTTATTTATTTATTTATTTATTTATTAGTTAGTTATACCCCGCTCTTCAGCCACAAGGCTATCAGAGCAGCTTACAAATTATTTTAAGCAATAGCCATTTACACATCTACACTGCATTAAGCAGTGTTAGCTAATTGCCCCCACAAACTGGGTACTCATTTTACCGACCAACGAAAGGATGGGAGGCTGAGTGAACCTTGGAGCCCTCTGGAATCAAACTTGCAACGTGGTGACTTGCAGTACTGGCATTTAATCACTCTGCCACCAGGGCTCCCCTCTTCTGTATGTGTCATTGTTCATTCATTTTCCAGCATGGTGTTTTGAAAACTTTTTTTTTGATAAAAGGAGTAGCACAATAGTGCAGTGCCAATGTAATCCTGTTAAAATTAATGCCCAGAGAAACCACAAGTTTGGGGGAAAGTTTAAAGAGTAAATAAAGAGTGAGTATAGAAAAGTTTAAAGAGTAATAAACAAACGCAGAACTAAGCAAGTGTTGGTTCGTTGGGGAAAAACAGCAAAAAATGGTGTCAGTGGCACAGTGTGTGTTCATTTTCCTGATCTGGGGTAGAATGGTGGTACCATTATAGTGTCATTACATAATTGCACAATTGTGAATTTATGGCTTCCTTTAAAAAACAACACCACCAATCATGTAGCAAGAGGCAGAGCAAAAAGGGTGACATAAATGATATTGCCATATTTGAAGAAAAAGAAAACAAACACAAGAACAAATGCCACTGCACTGCAAAATGCAGTGATACTGTGAAAGAGTGCATTGCCATTCTGAGTACAGGAGAAGTGGGGCCTTATCACACTAGGCTCTTCTCCCAATAAATAACACTGTTTTGAATGGCTCAATGCAATCAGGACTGATCTCTTCCCTATCACACCTTTGGAATCTTTCTGGCATAAATTGCAGCCTTTATTTGCACTAAAAACCTTATCACACACAGCATTTGGCACTGCCCACCAAATACCACCCCCTTTCCCAGTTTGGTGTGCACATGCGCACACATGCGCACACACACAGAGAGAGATCCCACCCTGAATACAGTTGTCCCTTCATATTCTCTGGGGTTTGGTTCCAGGACCCCCCCCCCGTGGATACCAACATCCTTGAATACTCAAGTCCAATTATATACAATGGCATAGCAAAATGGTATCCCTTACATAAGATGGCAAAATCAAGGTTTGCTTTTTGGATTATTATTTTTTAAAGAATATTTTCAAGCCCTGAATACTTAAATCTGTGGATACCAAATCCGTGGATATGGAGGGACAACTGTATAAATCAAAAGCAGTCTTACATTTAAATAGGCCTTTCTCCCCTTACATTTCCAGGTGTGTGTGTGTGTGTGCCCTCTCCCTCAGATCAGACTTCTCAGCAGTCTAAAATAATCAATGATAGATAAAAGCCAGCAGTTACTGATCTATCTATCTGATCAGATCTATCCCCATGCAGCAATTAGTATGTCCAAACATCCAGAAAGAGACAGAGTAAATAAATGCTTGGCTTTTCCTTTTGTAGGCATGTGTGTGTGTATGAGAGAGAGTTAGAGAGAGAGAGAATGAAGGCACCATTTGCACATCATAGTGTTGTAGCATTGTAGCAACAGACCGGTGCTGGAAAAGGAGGCGTGGTGGGGGTGAGCAAAGTTTTGGCTTCTCTGACAAGGGGCAGGGAGCAGTCATTTGGCAACTGTTTTTTTTTTCTATTGAGAAAAATGTTTTAAAGTTTCTCATCATTATTTTGCCAGTTGAAAGGAAATCAAATTGAAATGTCCACCCCTTCTCCTGCTTCTCCCCTGATCACGTTTTCCTGCCCACATCACCCCACTGACCACCCCAGATCACCCTAAATCACAGTTAAAGCAGAACTTAAATTTTCCACTGAAAATCCTAGCAGGATAGTTGGGAGAAAGCAGGTCATTAACAGATTTTTGTGTGTGTGTTAATAAAAAGGAACGTGTTCAAAAGGCTCTTGCATGGGAGAACACCAGGAGAGCAATGACATCATGCAGGAAGCCCCAACTGAAGGCACAATTATCCTGCTCTAGTTGCGATTTACCTGCCTCATGCGGTAATGCTCGTGGTTTTCAAGCAGAACCACCTGAAACAACTGACTAATGTGATTAGGACCTTGGTTTAAAAAAAAGAGAAAAAGGAATTCATCCAGTGAAATAAAGGTGGTGTGATAGATCATCTGGAAAGTTTCTGCTTGAATTACATGTCGTCTCAGACATTTTTGGTAGAGTAATTGTTTCCTGTCAGTATTCATTGATTTAGATAATTGTGGGCTTTTGTGGGGGGTATTAAATCCTCTGTGCTCAAGTGCAGAAAAGAAATTCAGAAGGTTTGGTAGAAATTCAATGTCTTAGGTGGCTACATTAATGTTTTTCAAATGTTTACATAAAATATTTTGGCTCAGCCACTACAAAGCAAAATCTCAGGCACCAGTAAAATTAGGAGCACTCCTAATTAATGGCTTTCCTTGTAAAACACTCCTATGAATTGATGAGCTGTTAAATCCACATAAGCACTTTAAGAAGCTGTTTTGCCACATAGATACTGACCTTGAGATACAACAGAGATCAGGCAAAATACATTCTCTGATACAATAGAGAATGTATTTTGCCCAAAGATGTATTTTGTGTTAAAAGTCCCAAACTTTTGTCAATATTTTCTTTAGAAAGAAATGTCCAGAAATATAAAAATCATTGAAAAGTATGTCAAAACCTTAATTATCTCATGAAATTTGGAAAAGCATGTTTAACATGTTTAAATTATCCTGACATGGGACATTGAAATAAGTGCAGATTTTCATATCCGTAGCAACTACCAAACAATGATATCAAGGGGAAGAGGCCATGACCATTGGGGGAATCTCAGTGCACTGGATTGGCACCACAGGGTGCACAGTTCCCCACCCCTGGTGTAGACAGTAGCTCCAGTATAGATTCAGCTGAAGGGACTGAGAAAGATAACTTGGCTGAAATGCTTTACTGTGTGTTAAGATGATCACAGGTGAAAAAGGCAAAATGTAGCTATCCTGTAAGGATGCACTTGTTCAGAAGCCAGCAAATAATTAATGCAACAAAGATGTTTATGACTCATTAAAAAAAAACTATGTGGCGCAGTGGTTAAATGCCAGTACTGCAAGTCACCACGTTGCAAGTTCGATTCCAGCGGGCTCCAAGGTTCACTCAGCCTTCCATCCTTTTGTAGGTTGGTAAAATGAGTACCCACTTGTGGGGGCAATTAGCTAACACACATTGCAAACTGTTTAATGCAGTGTAGATGTGTAAATAGCTATTGCTTAAAACAATTTGTAAGCCACTCTGATAGTCTTGTGGCTGAAGAGCGGGGTATAACTAACTAACTAACTAACTAACTAAATAAATAAAAATTCTTGTACAACTCATCTGTGATTGCAGGAACTGGGAATGGGCCCTAGTGGGGTGCCACAGGGTTCTGTCCTGGGCCCAGGGCTATTCAATATATTTATCAATAACTTGGATGAGGGAATAGAGGGCACACTTATCAAGTTTGCAGATGATACCAAATTAGGAGAGGTAGCTAATACTCCAGAGGACAGGATCAGAATCCAAAATGATCTGAACAGATTAGAAAGCTGGGCCAAAACTAACAAAATGAATTTCAATTGGGAGAAATGTAGGATACTACACTTGGGCAGTAAAAATGAAATGCACAGATACAGGATGGGTGACACCTGGCTTGATGGCAGTACATGCTAAAGGGATCTAGGAGTCTTAGTGAACCACAAGCTGAACATGAGTCAGCAGTATGATGCAGCAGGTTAAAAAAAACAATGCAATTCTAGGCTGAATTAACAGGAGTATAGTATCTAGATCAAGGGAAGTAATAGTGCCACTCTATTCTGCTTTGGTCAGACCTCACCAGGAATAGTGTGTCCAGTTCTGGGCACCACAATTCAGGAAGGATATTGAGAAGCTGGAACATGTCCAGTGGAGGGCGACCAAAATGGTTAAAGGTCTGGAAGCCAGGCCCTAAGAGGAGTGGCTTAGGGAGCTGGGTATGTTTCGTCTGGAGAAGAGAAGAGGTGATATGATAGCCATGTTTAAATATTTGAAGGAATGTCACACTGAGAATGGAGCAAGCTTGTTTTCTACTACTCCAGAGACTAGGGACATTTTCAGATGCCCCTTAATGCGCAAGCAGCCTCTGGAGCAGTAACGAGGCTGCTGCGAGGCAGGGGGTCCATTTTGGATGACGCCGTCCCTCTCTCGGCATCGTCCGTGACTGTTCTGGCTAGTATTGAAGGCGGCCGCGCTATTTTTTACTCACGGACAACTTCCACCTTCAATGCTAACCAGAACAGTCATGGATGACGCCAAGAGAGGGACAGTGTCATCCAAAATGGACCCCCTGCCGTGCAGCAGCCTCGTTACTGCTCCGGAGGCTGCTTGCGTGGTAAGGGACATCTGAAAATGTCTTAAGACACAGAGCAATGGACTCAAACTACAGGAAAAGAGATTCCACCTAAACATTAGGATGAACTTCCTGACAATAAGAGCTGTTCAGAAGTTGAATACCCTGCCTCGTAGTGTGGTAGAGTCTCCTTCTTTGGAGGTTTTTATACAGAGGCTGGATGGCCATCTGTTGGGTATCCTTTGCTTGTGTGTTCCTGCATGGCAGGGGGGTTGGACTGGATGGCCTTTGTGGTCTCTTCCAGCTCTATGATTCTATGAATGAACAGGAGTTTTTATTTGCAATCCAGGGCTCATCTACACCAACAGGAGAACCCATCTTACCTTCAAGTTTCCCTGGTCCACAGTGACCATGGGTTTGTCCATACAATCACCACACACACTGACATGAGTCCAGGGGCACTGTCCACACACAGCTCCCCCTTCTGATTTCAACCTAGTCTGATAAATCACAGTATGTGCAGCCATATGGCTGTGGCCACTCTGTTTTATTCCCCCCCCCATGTGCATGTATGCATGTCTTTTCCCACAGCTAAGAGGGGCTTCAGTGGTATGCTCGGTTAATGATATGGGTATGCTGGTATGCACTTCTTTGAACAACTGCCACATGTACAAAAATAAAAGGAGTCACCAAAAAGTGAAATTGACAGTAAGAAAATTCAGCTGGTCGCTTGGCCCAGGTGCCTCCTCCCAACCTTTTCTGTCTGCCCACCAAAAACTCGTACCCCCAGCCCTACACTGACACATGCATGCATGCACGCGCGCACAAACACACACACACACGAGACTATCTGGATTTTCCACTAGAATACAAAGTAAATCCCCACTTTTTAAGTGGATTAAAGCCCTCAGACACTTTGGAATTCATCAGACGAGTCCCTTAAAAGCATTCTTTTGCTGGCATTAAAAAAAATCCATTTCTATGCCAGCAAAAGAATGCCCCCCACCGCACTTACCTCTAATCCCAGCAAAGGCTTCTCTGGCAATGAAATAATAATAATAATAATAAGAAGAAGAAGAAGAAGAAGAAGAAGTTATACCCCGCCCCTCTGTTAAAACAATCGGGACGGCTTACAAAAACTAAAATACTATACAGATAAAAATCCCTAAACACCCCCACCCCCACCCTCCCCCATAAAAAATATTAAACAATTATAAATTAAAAAGCAACTGATCTAAAATCACATTTAAAAACAATAAATACAATAAATAGCCAGCAGACTAAAAGAGGCCAGGATCCCCTGAGGCTGGGATCTAATTAGGAAAGGCCTGCCGTCTTTAATGCTTTTTAAAAGCTACTCAGGCTTGTCATCTGACGGATCTCGTTCCGCAGGTCATTCCACAATTTGGGGGCGATTACCGAAAAGGCCCTCTGGGAGGTTGCAGACAGCCTAGATTTTTGTGGCTGAAGCAAATTCCTCCCAGCGGAACGGAGTGTGTGGGGAGGATTGTATGGGAGGAGGCGGTTCTGGAGATAAATTGGACTCAAGACATTTACGGCTTTAAAGGTAATAACCAACAACTTATACTGGGCCCGGAAACTGATAGGCAGCCAGTGGAGACATTTTAATACTCTGTTCACTTCCTCCTTTGAAATCCTGTGGATTATTGTGAGACTTCATTGTACAGGAAATTAAAAACAAAAAAACAAAAATAAGACAGAGAAACTTTTTAAAAACACATACACACACTTTAAAGGTCCCAAGTAACCTGGGGAGGGTCATAAAAAGTGTGTCACTTACCTGGCTTTCGCTATCTCACCCGGAAGTGTTCTGGCCGGACCGGCCATTGACACTGCATTGACATGAGTACCATGATGCGAGGTTTCACACTCTGATAATGCTGGCACAAAAGCACCATGGGGGATAAAAAACTACGGGTTTTGGCAGGGACATAACCTGGGAAAGGGTGACACTGTATGATATGCACACCCTTTCGCAGTTATGTGGTGCTGTTATGATGACGTATTTTATACATCTGAAAACGTCCTAAAATGCCCCAAATTCAAGCCTAGCGTAATCTGGGCAGCTCGCAGGTACAATGAGATGAGGTCATTTTATATGCCTAGTGTACACAAGGCCCCAGACTAGACATGCTCCTATATTTTGAAGCAGCTGGTCATAAAATCAGTATAAAATTGGCCTACACTGACATTCAGCAAATGCAGTAGCCAAATGTATACAAAATTTTAAATTCGAGACTGGACATTTCACTAAAGAGTGATACCCCTATTATCTAGTCTTACAACCTGTTTTTTTTTTTAATATATTTTTATTTTGGGAAAAAAAGTTAAAATACATTAATTATAATATTTGTTTGTAAGATTGCGAACATATTTTCCACATTACATATTTCTAGTAATTATGCAATTATACAATTTTTAACTTGTAAATTGCATATAATTTATGCAATTATACAATTTTTTAACAAGTATAACTTGTTAACTTATACTCATTACGTATAAGTTAACAATTATTATGTACTATATCTTAATTATATAACACAATATCTAAGTATATAGTTCCATTAATCTTACATCTTAATTCACATATTCACTGTGCATGACTTCCCTCCTAAATTCCCCTCTTTTCCTTCCTCTTAATCTGTACATTGTTTACTGTTTATACATACTCGGTTTCCTTTATACTATATTTCTTATTTCTTGTAATTTCTCATATTTATTATGTAATATAATACTTATTCTCATATTGTCTCACAACTCCAAATTTTCTTGAAATTATACTTATTAATGTATGTGTGTGTTTAACCACCTTAATGAAAAAAATAATATATCAGTCTTCTTTTATTCTTTGAGAGAGTTTCATTCTTATTGTTGCTGCTTTTCACTGGATTAGAGATTATCCGTCACTGATCGTTACTACTGATTGTTACTACTACTCTTACACCCTCTTCATTCAGAAACCCATTTAGCAATGATCAGGCTCTACAAAATGTAAGAAATGGAATGACATTAGGTCAAGACGTTAATGATGATACAACTGAATCAGTTAAAACTATGGTGGAGAAAAAATCCAATTTGTACAGTCAAGAATGCAATGTAAGTTTATTGCAAATAATGCTGTGAGGGCATCAACTATGCCCATAGCTATAAATTTACACTTACTTTACAACTGTAGTCTGCTTTGAGAAAATATCTAAAATCTTAAAAGGTGGTTTTAAAACCTTTTAAAGATATATACTTAATTTTGACATTGGTTGCCAAATGGCTTGCAATTTTCAGAATAGAAGAAGTTTCTTCCAAGATGGATAGGTACCATTTTTTCCCTTTGTGCTCTTTGGGGAAGCCACAATGAAATGGTGTGCCAGAACTGGAAAAGATGTGATGTCACTTCCAGTTTTGGTGTCAACTGAAGATTATTTACCAATTTATTTATTCCCCCTGCCATTTTGTGCATAATGGCAGTCAGAGGGGATCCACCAAATTTATGGCATTGGGAGTGTATTTTTGCTGATTTTTTGGCTATTGGGAGGAGCTTTTGGGGGTCTGTAAAAATGCTTCTCCCTGGTATAGGAAGACATTTGGTAAACAGCATGGGAAACAGAGGTTGCTGAACCCATGTACTCTGTATTCCAACTTTTCACCATTCTCTGACTCATCTCTCTCTCTTTCTGTAATGTCTTAATTTCACTCCTTCTCCAAGGAACAACATTACATGACTTGTTCAGGCAGCTTTGCAAGATGAATAATTAAGTTAGAGTTGTTTGCCAAAAGCATATATAATAATCTCTTATAAACTATAATGGAGAAAGGCTGGCTGCTTTACAAAGTTCTGGCTAATACAAACAGTAGCTACTAACTTCAACTATAACCACAGCCAAAAAAGTAACTTCCTGGGAAAGCCCCGCCAAGTTCTTAGGACTGGTAGTTTATTTTTTTAAATCAGTTTCATTCATTTTAACTTCCTTCTGCTAAACATATTATTAGTTACAATCATTTTTCATGTGACTCACTTCCAATGAAATAAAGCATAATAGTGGTGACTTATTCTTTTTGATTCTATTATTTTCCTATGAAAGGCAAAAGGGGGGTGGAATTAGAAAACATGTAAAATTTTGCACTTTAATCATTTATCTATCTATTTATTTATTTATTTTATATGCCACCTTTCTCCCAAAGTGGGACCCAAGGAAGCTCACAAAAGGCATCAATTAAAATACATCAAGACAATTTAAACTTATTAAAACCATCACATAAATTATATGCATTAAGTTAATTATATCTTTCACTAGACAAATCTCCCACTTTTGAAAACAACACTGCTTTATAGTTATCTCCTATGAAAAAGAGGAACGTTCAGAACACTTTATGGCCACACCTGCTACTATTTTATTTAATTTCTCATATTTTTCTCTGTGCACTATATTAAAGCCAAGAAACATGAAGCAAATACTCATTACCTTGACAGTTACAAGATGTTACGATTTGTTAGTTCCACGTATGTGGTGTGCATGTGAGACAGAGAAGAAAGAGAGAAAAAGAGAGTCCATTTAGTTCATAAGGGAAAAGTTTTTCTGTGAAAAACAGCCTATGAAATGGAATTGAGCTGAACTTTTCCTAGAACTAATTCTTGCATTTTCTCTTTTTTTCATGTACTGGTCTATATCTAAAATTAATAGTACTGAACTCAACTTCTTTTGTTTCTAAAGACATCTTTGTACATCTATTTTGTGTGTGTGTGTGTGTTTCTCTTTTTTCTGGTGATGTGTATTTGCATGAATGCCACACGGAGAGTTTTTTGGCCATGGAAGTGGTGTCAGCTTATATCACATTTTATCACCATCATGTATATTGAAATCTATGGGTAGGATGGAATTCCCACCTCCTTGGCACAGTTATAGACCAGCATTAAAATTTTATGAAGAGAAATCACTGAAATGGATAACATTCAAACAAGAACTGTCTAGGACTGCTGGACTTCAACCTCCCAAGATCTCAAACTTAATACCTTACTTTTATGTCAGATAGTGAACTGCGTACAGCAAAGAAAACAAAACTAAGTCATGACAGATATCAAGGATGGCAATGAAAGTATTTCTGCACCTAATTATCACACCAAGTTACATGGCTTCCAGGAAAGAATCCTGGGAGCTGTAGTTTGATGCAGTTGCTGGAATTCTGTAGCCTTTCACAGAACTGCAGTACTACAGTATCAGACCATCAGGCATGGAGAGATAAAAATGTTTCTTATCATATGAATGCTGAATTCTTCAAGAGAATGGGGTAAGCAACAGATAAGAATGGTATTATTGTTAAATTTGGTGCTTAAAGTGATTCTGGGATCCACTCATCTACTCCCTGCAATAAAAAATTCTCAAAATTATTCATCCCAAATTGTGCA
The DNA here is from genome assembly GCA_030847615.1 of Gambelia wislizenii. Taxonomy (NCBI): domain Eukaryota; kingdom Metazoa; phylum Chordata; class Lepidosauria; order Squamata; family Crotaphytidae; genus Gambelia; species Gambelia wislizenii. Next base: position 61,126,501 of record JAUMIR010000006.1, read on the forward strand.
TATTTGATTAAAAATCTCCCATGTGATATGTTGTAAGAATACTGGCTATTAATCTACACCCTGTATTATCACTTAGAATTTTACTACACTATGTATCTCACCATGTAGAAGTTAGGTTATCAATAGAGTCCAACCATAAGTCTAGCCATAGTAAGAATTGTATCAGTACTCTTATTCTCTAAATATCTGAATGGATAGAGACTTGTAATAAAATTGCTTCAATCCTAGATGCTACAGATGGGAACTGTGTGGCACAGTTATGCATACACCATGATTATATAAGAAACTACCTTATATTAAGACAGTTTGTTGATCCAGTATGGGAATGAGTATAGGAGCTGGTAAACCTGTCACTTTCATTTCGATTCACCTTCTTATTTTCCTGGTCATAGCTTAGTCCACACCAGTTTCACATCTCTTTGGTAAATGACCTCCCTCAAAAAATCCAAATGAAAATTCATGTGCATTTTGCTGTCTTGTAGCTCCCCTCCTCTTTTGCATAGCCCCAGGTACAATTCATTAAATAGGTTGTAGGTCAAATACAGTGGCCCTATTTAACCATCTTTATGTGTCTGGTCTCATTATTTCATGGTTGGTAATCAAGTTTATTTATTCTTTTAATTAATTAATTAATTTATATCCCACTCTTCAGCCTCAAGGCTATCAGAACAGTTTACAAATTGTTTTTAAGCAATAGCTATTTACACGTCTACACTGCGTTAAGCAGTTTCCAATGTGTGTTAGCTAATTTCCCCCACAAGCTGGGTACTCATTTTAACAGCCTACAAAAGGATGGAAGGCTGAGTGAACCTTGGAGCCCGCTGGAATCGAACTTGCAACGTGGTGACTTGCAGGACTGGCATTTAACCACTGCGCCACCAGGGCTCCATAGCCCTGAAGTTGAAATCAGGTAGATGTACAGTTTTGTCCATATATGATTATTCAAAAGATAGTTTGTAATAATCAATTAAAACAACATTAAATACAAAACGATCACATCAAAACATGATAGCACAATATATATGCACTCCGCTATATATATGAAAGCACAAGAAAGCAGAGGTCAGCAAGACAGTTCAGTCAAACATCACTGAATGCTTTGACAAATAAGATCATTTTTATTGAGTGCATAAAGTACAAGAATGTATGACCTGATAGGCACCAGATCCCATCTGATCATGGGAGCTAAGGAGGTTCATCTTTGGTTAGCACTTGGATGAGAGGCTGTTAACAAATAGCAGTTGCTGTAGGCAATATTTCAGAGGAAGTAACTGGGAAAACCACTGGTAAGTATTCCTTGCCTTTAAAAACCCTATGAAATTCATGGGGTTGCCATACATTGACAGGTGACTTGAAGGCACATACATACAAACTGATTGGGCGCAAGATGAAAATTTAATTCACAAGAACCATAACTCTTGTGACGGATGAAGCAAAATGCAGACATCTTCAGAAATGTTTGCCAGCACTTTCGACAAATATTTAACATACACTTTGAATTAATAGTAAAGATACTATTAAAGAGATCAGCCAAGTATGACATAGCTGGTGATGGGGAATCCTCCATGTTTGGCTTACCCTGCCACTTCCCATCTGCACAGCGACATGGCTGGCTGGAGAGGAGGTGGGTAGGTAAGCAAGGAGGCTTCTTTGACATTGGCTAGCAAGTGATGGATGAGCATCAGTCAGCTACTCTCCCCTGGCACCTATGCAGTCTTATAGTGGATGGGTGGCCAGGAGGGCACAAGGGGAAACCACTGCACACGGATGCACCAGAGATCCTGCAGGAAGGTGTCATCAGAGAGCAGGAAAAGGGTGAGTCTGGGCTGGGATAGGTGCAGAACTGGGGGGGGGGATGAGAAAGGAGCTTGAGGAGGATTCTCCTTGTCAGATCTTCAAATATTCCTTCCATCCCTAAAAGTTAGAGGGAAAAAATCTGCCAGGTTTTAATAAATAAGACCCACAGTCAGGGACAATGGTGAAAGTCATACCATTTTTCTGTGTCAACCAATGGTCTCATAGTACCCTGCTGTATGCTTTCACACCTAAGGACAATTTCAAATGAGGTAAAAACCTCCCAAGAAGGTCAAGAGAAGAACGGGGCTGTCACGCTTACAGAGCCCCGTTTCAGATGATGCTATCCTCCTCTGTCTTCCTCCTATCCTTCCCCCGTGCTGTGTGCACCGCTTTTTATTGATGGAAAACATCCATCAATAAAAACTGATGCCTGCAGCACTGGGGAAGGTTGGGAGCAGGTCGGGGAGGATGACAGATGAGGACGAGGCTGTCTGAAACAGGGCTCTATAAACACAACAGCCCCGTTCTTCTCCCGACCTCCTTGGGGGTATTTAATTGCATTTGAAAAAGCCCTTAGAATAGTTTGGTTATTTGTACTTTCCTGACAAGTAGTAAGATGGATTTTATCACATAAAGTACAAATACAGTTGTCCCTCCACATTCGCGGGGGTTAGGGGCTTGAGACCCCCGCGAATATGGAAAAACCGTGAATAAAAAATGCTGCTCCTGTGACCCCCCCAGAGGGAGGGAGGCGGCAGGAGTGTGTCTGGCCAGCCTGGCCGGCCTCTCCGCAGCCTTCCTGAGGGGACTCCGGGCCTTAGAAGCCCCGGACCCCCCTTAGGAAGGCCGGGAAAGGCAGCGGGCAGGTGGGTGGGAGGCTGCCCTGCATCTCTGCGGCCTTCCCAAGCAGACTCCGGGGCTTTGAAGCCCCGGAGCCCGCTTAGGAAGGCCGGGTAAGACAGTGGGCAGGCAGGCGGAAGGCTGCCCAGCCTCTCCCCGGCCTTCCTGAGTGGACTCTGGGGCTTAGAAGCCGCGGAGCCCACTTAGGAAGGCTGGGGAAGGCAGCAAGTGGGTGGGAGGGAAGTTGCCCTGCCTCCCCGCAGCCTTCTGGAGCGGGCGTGGGGCTTACACGCCTTGGAGCCCGCTTAGGAAGGCCAGGGAAGGCAGCAGGCAGGCGGGCAGGTGGGAGGCTGCCCTGCCTCCCTGCGGCCTTCCTGAGTGGACTCTGGGGCTTAGAAGCCTCGGAGCACACTTAGGAAGGCTAGGGAAGGCAGCGGGGTGGTGGCCTTCCTGAGCAGACTCTGGGGCTTAGAAGTCCCGGAGCCTGCTTAGGAAGGCTGGGGAAGGCAGCAGGTAGGCAGGTGGGAGGCTGCCCTACCTCTCCCAAGCCTTCCTGAGCAGCCCCCGGGGCTTAGAAGCCCTGGAGCCTGCTTAGGAAGGCCAGAGAAGGCAGCAGGCGGGCAGGAGGGAGGCTGTCCTGCCTCCCTGCGGCCTTCCTGAGTGGACTCTGGGGCTTAGAAGCCCCAGAGCCCACTTAGGAAGGCCAGGGAGGGTAGTGGGCAGGCCTTCCTGAGCAGACTCCGGGGCTTAGAAGCCCTGGAGCTGCCTCTGGAAGGCAGGGGAAGGCGCAAGCAGGACGTTGCCCCACCTCTCGCCAGCCTCCCCAAAGCGGCGTAGGCCTAAACCATGAATAATCAAAACCCTGAGTGTGAAAGCCGCGAATGTGGAGGGGCAACTGTATGTGATGAAATGGTTTAAATCTTAATAAGGTATTAGTTGGAAACACCCCCAACATTTATAGAGTTTTTTTTTTCAATACACTTGAATAATATGGATTCATGGACATGGACCCTAAGGACTTTATCAAACTATAAGTTTTAAAACGTTATTTTACCGGCATAGAAAAGAAAAGTAATCACAAGAGTGACCCACTCTATTTTCGAAGTAGTGTGCAATGGGTTGCTCCTTTACAGTTCAGACTAAAATCCAGAGTAGAGTCACCACCTATTGTCATTAGAACCATGAGCTACCACTGATCATAAGCCAGCAGCCAACTGGCCAGGGGATCAGGAGATGAATCCATTAGTATTTGCAAGCCAATCTAGCACTGTTGCTATAAGGCTCTCCATGTGGTTGCTTTTCCTAAATCTAGGCTGAAAATTTGCCAGACTTTATAAAGTATGTCTTGTGCTGTCAAACCATCTGACCACCCATTTTACTGTTTTTTGCCTGTCTGCCTTTACCTTCCTGCTTGTTTATCTGCAGGTCTGTTTTGGGCAAGAGAGCTTGACACCTGGTATCAATACCAGACATATGTACTATGAAATCAAGACTCCTGTCTAATCATAGATTACTGTATTAGGATGATAAATCTCCATGATCCAGAGGCCATTTTATCTAAAATTATGTTTTGAAAGTCTGAAGCTCTAGAAGCAAATGTGAAAGCCCCCAAGCAGAATCATAATATATGACAGAAACAAGCATGGTAAGACCACCATTACAATTGTTTCATGAAAAGGAATGCAATTTTCTCTCTTGTGCAGTATATGGGAGGTTAATGCAATCTGATTTTAAGATTACTGAATTGGCTTTTTATTATTGAATTATAATCACTTCAGCAATTATCAAACCAGGTGCTGCTGATTGGAATCAATTATTTGTTCACCTGATCACTATAAGGCTGACAAGGGCTCACGATTGCCACTTGAGTGTGCTTCCACTACTACTGAAGCCTTGTCAAAAGGCATTTATTAGCTTATGATGCTCAAAAAATTCTCCCCTAGAAGACAAGGATAAAAAAATTAATCAAAACTGAGGGTGGAATGGGGGAGATGTAAGTTGCAGTGCCTAAAAGTGTTGATTGGATAGTAAAGTAGCCCTAATGCTGGGGAAAGTTTTCAGAAAAGTTATTCACAGAGTTCTTGCATAAAATTTGTTATATTATATTTGAGGGATGCTGGCAGTAATATTGGAGAGTAGTATAACAAGATAGCGTGAGCTAATTCTCAGCAGCTAAGAATGGGGGAAAGAGTAGGTAACCAGTACATAAGATTTGGGTGGATGGTCACATACCGAGACAGGTCTTTGAGATTTATAGTAATTGTAAATTGCGAATGGGTTTCTGTTAATTTCAAGAATCATCTCTTAATCTCAGTTCCAGGGTTTTTAATGCAATATACTAATGCAGGTTGATGTGTAGGACTATGGAACCATAGCAAACCATAGGTTTTTGCTTCATAAAGAAATAATATGAGATTTGTTTACAGTGTATACAAGCCTTTAAGAATTTGTCTGTTGATATGATATATACATCAAGGCCAATGTTTTCTCTCAACTAAACTCTCAAGAATTTGTTTTGTTTTGCTTTAAATTAATATGTGCTTTCTGGAACATGTTGCACTCTTCTGATATTCTAATGCCATACATACCCTGATGGAAAACCACTTGAAACCTGAAACTGGCTATTTGGAAAGCTCTGACTGGGATCACTAATTCCCATGATGTCCTGTTATGCATTGGGGCCTGATCTGGGCCACCATATGAAAAGAGATTCAAGCATGATCATGATGAGAGAAAGCCATTGGGCAAAGTAGATTTATTGTTTTTTTTAATGGATGCAGCAAACATTTATAACAGAGAAAATCACTTCCATGTGCTACTGCAGCCAGACCCGCAGGTTACAGGGGAATGCTCTTGAAACCCTCATATTCCCAAATGTGAGTGCATACCTCCCATTGTGATATAAGGTTCAAGGTGTTGTCAAAGGCAGAAGACTTTTATAGAGTAGTTCAGAAAGTAGACAAAGGAATCCCTAGTATGCATATGAAAGCCCCCTCTACTTTCTAGAAGCTCACAGAATGGAAACAGCAAAGCCTACTATAAGTAAAATTACTGATATGCACCTCTCCCAGTTGCTTGAAGTATTCGGAAGTGTTTAGCTCAACATCTTATCTGCTGAAATGCTCTCCCAAGATGAGTGCTGAGGTGTAATTCTATCAAGAGCAAAAACAGCCTCTTCCATGCCAATATGATACTATGTATTAGTGTCCCTGACCCAAGAATTTACCCCCAAACTACTTACTTCTGTGGCACACTGATTACATGTTCCTAGGGTCAGAGGGAGGAAGCCATGCCCTATGAGGAGTGGCTTAGGGAGCTGAGCATGTTTAGTCTGAAGAAGAAAAGAAGGTTGAGATATGACATGATAGTCATGTTTAAATATTTGAAGGGATGTCATACTGAGGATGGAGCAAGCTTGTTTTCTGCTGCTCCAGAGACTAGGACACGGAGCAATGGGTTCAAACTACAGGAAAAGAGATTCCACCTGAATATTAGGAAGTACTTACTGACAGTAAGAGCCATTCAGAAGTGGAATACAGTGCTTTGTAGTGTGGTGGAGTCTCCTTCTTTGGAGGTTTTTAAACAGAGGCTGGATGGCCATCTGTCAGGAATGATTTGATAGTGTATTCCTGCATGGCAGGGAGGTGGACTAGATGGCCCTTGTGGTCTCTTCCAACTCTATGATTCTATGATACTATGGTTCATCTTCACCCCCAGTAGGACCTGTAAAGGCCAACAGTTGTGGTCATAGTGGTAGCAAGCCTACTTCCACTGTCAGAAGGGTTCTGAAGATCAGAGACACACAAGCAACAACAGTAGCACCACCATGAAAAATCAGATCAGTGAGACAAAAAATAAGCAGTCTGAATCACCACAGAAAAGGTGATTGTCTGGAACCACTTCGAAGTAGAAGCATATTCCAAGGACTGCTATCCACCTTCACTTTAGGCAGCAAATGAACAGGAGTAGACTGCCATAGTATTACAGCTTGCTCAGCAACCTTTTGAGGTGCACTAAGCAGTCTTAGGATAAAGGCAGAAAAGTCATAGTTGCCAAGCAGCAGATGCAAGATCTGTAGGGTGAGAATAAAAAATGCTGAATCCCCCTTTGATATCAGCAGCTTTGTGTCTTCCCTCCCTGCCAAGAGGTTTAGGCAGGCAACTATGGCAAAGATGGGGTGAAGATGTTTTCACCACCAGTCCAGATCACCAGATACTGTAAGGGGGTTCAGGGACCTCATGATTGCTGATCCTGTCTTCACCCCTCTTTGCCTCCTTATTCTTAATCATTTAATCCCATCAATTGGACTGCTGATGGAACAGAAGCAAAAATACCCTCTCCTCGAGTAGGCTGTGAAGTCATGATTATAATCATTCTCATATCTGATCTTAGCTGACTAATGGTCTGTCCTTGCCATCTTGACTGAAGAAGTGAGAAGCTCTAAAGACTAATACTATTTCTCTGCCTGTCTGCCTCAGCCAAACACTGTTACCTGCCTGGTGTCCCACTGCTTTTTGTCTTCATTCATATAGTTCTGCAGCTGTAGAGGTTGGGATCATCTAGGTCAGTGATTCCCAAACTTTGGTCCTCCAGGTGTTTTGGACTTCAACTCCTAAAAGCCCTAGCTGACTTGACCAACAGTTAGGAGTTCTGGGAGCTGAAGTCTAAAGCATCTGGAGAACCAAAGTTTGGGAACCACTGCTCTAGGTACTCTAGGAAGATGCTCCAACAAAAGGAAGACAACACCAGGACAAAAGCACAATGAATTGCCAAGAATGAGCAGTGAACAGCTTTTTTTTTTTTAAGTGGCCAAATGGTCTGTGGCACCGAATTCTAGCCATGGTTTCATCTGGATGCAGCAGCTGAGAGCCTTTATTATTTATTTATTTATTTATATGCCACCTTTCTCTCAAGACAAGACCCAAGGGCATTCCATAAAACACAAAGAGGCTCTCCTTGGGGGCATTCTGATGATTGTGCCCTTCTAGTTGTACCTGGCAAGCAGAGACTGCTTGTTGGACAGGGGCCATAGTTCAATTATAGAGAAAAACCTTGGAATTCAGAATGCTTCCAGTGACATGCCAAGCACTTCCAGCCAAAGAATCCTGGGTGAGAGGGTGGGGAAAGCCCTCTGCTTGAGACCTTGGAACCTGCTAATCAGAGTAAACTGTGCTGAGCTGGGAACCAGTTTTCTGATGCTGTATGTCATCATTGCATGTTCTGCCCAAGATTTCCTTAGTTAAGGCTGTCCCTAGCAGGCCCATCAGATCTAATGGTTCCAGATAGATCCATGCAACACTGGATATTGGACAATTGCCAGCCGCAATGGACTCTGAATAAATAAGGCAGTGCTGGATTTGGAAATAAGTAATATGTTGTTGGTGAGATAGACTGACTATAATATTTGTTTCTGTAAAACTAACACTGAACTTAACGGATAAGTCTTGGAAGATTTTTGATCTAAAATGCAATTTTTATAGAAACTGAATTGCCTTAAAATGTATTAAATGTGATAGGTTTCCCAACCGGAGATGGCAGACTTCAGCAATAGTGTTGATAAGGCAGTTTCTTTTATTCTGTCAAGGAATTCAAATGCCTACAATCGCAACAATTGTACCTCAGAGCAGACTACAGATATCACAGAGTTGGAGAAAATGGGTAATGAAGAACATCAGCCTTACCCAGAATGGAGGAGATCTGGGCATATTTACTGCAGTATAAATTGGCATTACACTAGCTCCATTTTCATTGATTTTTCCTTGGCTTTTTTCCGGGCTCTGAGGCCATGTTCTAGAAGAGTTTACTTCTGATGTTTCACTGGCATCTGTGGCTGGCATCTTCAGAGAATGGTTGGGTAGGAGTGTGTGTGTGTGGGGTGTTATATACTGTGAACCCCTGTTGCGGAGTATATGTAAATTTGTGTATTTGAATGGCTAGTTTCTGGGTATAGAAATGCAAGGAGGATTAGTGTCTGTTTGGCTAATGGTTGGTTGATGGGCCATTATCTGCTGGAAATCCCCTTGTCCCTGGGTGGAATTCCTTTGTAAGTTTTGATTTTTTTTTCATATTATTCTTTATTTTCATAAAGTTACAACAAAAAACAAAAAGATATTTCTCCATCTTTAAATACACAAATATTACATAAAAGAAATCAAAGCTATTATCACATAATGATAATAATACAACGCTCCATTAAACACCTTTATCTGTTAAATTAAATACAGTATATTCATTATGCATAATAATAACTACCAATCATTGGATACATATTCCTAAACTCAAACTTTATACCTTACATTTATTACATTACACATATTACCTTACGTTTATTCCGGCACAGTTATTACCTATTGCAATTTCTCTTCTTTCTTTTTCTTTTATTCCCTCTACTTCTAACCTCCTCTGATTTATTGACCTAAAGCTTTTCTCTTCTTTTACAAATCTTTACTTTCCTCCTCTTCCTTAATACAATCTGTATTCTTCTACTTCCCTTCTCACCTAAATAGTCGCTAAGGTTTCACACGTACTTTTGCCATTCCTCTGTTATTAACAAACTTTGGTTCCCCCTATTCCTTCTTTTTTTCATATTCTCCCCCCCCCCTTCCTTTCTTTGCTCTTAGTAACAGCATATATTAACCTCACACTACATTTACGTTACATTCACCTTAGGAATCTTTTTTTCGCGTTTCTGCAGATATTTCGATACCAGCTTCCATTCATTATTCAATTCTGTTATTTTACCTTCATTTATCATTCGTGATAATTTATTGTTATTTTTCATTTCTTCCAGTTTATCTAGCCAACCTTCAATCTCTGGAGCTTCTTTCCTCTTCCAATCAGCTGCTATTTTAAGTCTTGCCACCATAACCAAATATAGTAAGACCCTTCAGTATTCTTTTTCCAGTTGCTTTTCGAACCCTGAAGTTATATTCAAAAGGTACAACTTTGGGTCCATACTAAGATTTATTTTTAACATCTTCTATATTGTCCTATGTATTTTTTCCCAAATTGATTTTATAACTGGGCACTACCACCACATATGGTAAAATGATCCAATCTCCTTATCACATCTCCAGCACTTCTTATTTTCTAGTTTATAGCTCTTACTCAACCTTACTCGTGTGAGGTACCATCTATTAGCCAATTTAAAGAAACTTTCTTTCAGGTCTTGACTAGCAGTAAACCGATTTGACTTATTCCAAGTATTTTCCCATTCATCTAAATTAATTGCTTCTCCAATATCCTTTGCCCAGCTTATCATTGCAGATTCTATCAATTCTTTTTCTAACTCTCTCCGCAGTAGTATATTATAAAATTTTGTTATTTTACCCTTATCTGTAGCCCAGGCAATCTTATCGATTTCGTTTTGTTCCTTTTCAAATCCATATTGTAAACTGTCTTCTCTAAATCTCTCATTTAATTGGAAATACCTAAACCATGTCATCTTATATCCCTGCCCTTGCAGCTCTTCCTTTGTAAAAATCCTATAATCTTTTTCATCTATCCATACTATCAATTCCTTATATCTCATCCATTCCTCAGCTTTTGTCCATCTCGCCTGAAAGGCTTCAACAGGAGATAACCATGTAGGTATACCTTTGTAAAATTTTTGTTTTATATTTTCCCATATCTTTAGCAAGGAACCTCTCACTGTGTGATTTCTAAATTCTTTATCTATTTTTGCCTTCCCGTACCACATATATGAATGGATACCAAATTTGAGATTACCACAGATCGTAAGTTTTGAATTTTGACTCTGTTTTTCAAAACTGGGAGACAGGTTTTGTTTACTTTTAGGGTATCTTCTTTCCTGTCGAAGTTGTCCAGGTGTTTGTGAATTTAAATACTTCTCTGTGCATTCTGACATGATAGTTGTTGTTCTGTGGTCCCTATGTAAATGTAAAATGTAAAAAAAATATGTAAAATGTATTTACATAGGGACCACAAAATGCAGTGTGCAAACACGAATCAAGGAACATGAGACACACGGCAGAAATTCTTTTCTGGGCCAGCCAGAAAAATAGGCAGTAGCAGAACATGTTATAAACCAACCTGGACACAAAATGTTATTTAAAAACACAGAAATTCTGGACCAGGCCAACAACTATTATGTCAGAATGCACAGAGAAGCTATTGAAATCTACAAATACCTGGACAACTTCAACAGGAAAGAAGAAACCTTAAAAGTAAACAAAATCTGGCTCCCAGTTTTGAAATACAATAGAATTAAAACTCAACAGTTACAAAGGAACTCCACCCAGGGACAGGGGGATTCCCAGCAGATAATGGCCCATCAACCAACCATCAGCCAAACAGACACTAACGAGCTTTGCATTTCTATACCCAGAAACTAACCATTCAATTACACAAATGTACATATACTCCCCTATAGGGGTTCATAGCATATAAACCCCAGACACACTTCTACCCAACCATTCTCTGAAGATGCCAGCCACAGATGCAGGCGAAACATCAGAAAGAAACTATTCCAGAACACGGCCTCACAGCCCAGAAAAAAAAACACAAGGAAAATCTATAGCAATAGTGATGCACTCTTTAATGTATGAGTATCATACCATCCACAAAATCATGTCTTTCTTGAACATAGCTGCCCTATGCATATTATCAGAAACTGTACTTGTAGATTGTATTTTGTGATTGCACTTGGCCTGTGTGTTTAGATGCATAGAAAAATGAACTTCTGCTAATTGAAGGGACACGTGAAGCCACCCTTTTTTCATTCACACTGAGAGAAAATTTCAAAGGGTTGTTTTTTTGTTGTTGTTTTAAGCTGCTATTGTTAATCTGGCTCATTGTTATTGTTTAACCTTAGCAGCTACTTCCTATTTCCTGCCTGGAAATAATTTTTTCACATTTAAACATAAAGAGGGATTCATTTTATGCATCATTGCAAAATGTTATATTTTAAATTTATGGTTGCTTGGGCCATAAACATAAACTATTTATTGCATTTTAACAGCCAACATTTATCGTAGCATGTCACTCAGTATACTTTGCATAGGAATATGATATACACCAGGAATACAAATTTTACAAAGAAGGAACAGCCCCAGAAAACATTCAAAATAGCAATGGGTTGAAGCATGTGTACAGAAAACACAATTTAATGTTACATTGGGTAAGGTTTGATGTTTGTGTAGGCAATTCAAGCATATGTTCAATTTGTCTGTAACTATTAATCCTAAACTTTCTATGACAGATTAAAAAAAAAACAGTGAACAGAGGAGAGATTTCATGAAGCAGCTGTGGGCCCATCCACACGGACTGGAAAAACCAGAAAGATTGAAAACTCCCAGATTTTGTTCTTGTTCTTTCAAGTTTTGTACTGGGTTGAAATAAACTGACTCAGGGAGCTGGTATAATAAGCTGCTGGTGCCGGTTAGATGCTATTTATTTAGTGTCCCGGGATTTCTTGATCCCAAATTAATCCCTTGTTGTTTAATGATTTTTAACTCTTACCTGGATATCCCAGGATCATTGTTTACACTGCATCGTGTCCTGGTATATGTTTTGTCTCCCATGGAAAAGTATCCCAGCTGTTTTTGTTTGTTTGTTTGTTTATAGGCCTTTAAGAACCCGGGTTTGTTTGTTTGTTTGCTGTCAATCAAGGATGCAATTACTTGTTTTTTCACAACCTCGGTGACTACTTCCTTTAGCGTTTCCCATCACAAGCGATGCTGTTGGCTGGCACAAATGTCTGTTCAAGCTTCTGCATTGGTCAGAGAAGTAGGGTGAAGGCAACCCCCTCTGCACAATTTGATTTTTTTAAAAAAACCTGATGGGTAAATGCCCAAAAAATGTTAAAATCCATGTAAAAGGAGAATGCCAGTACAGACACACAAGGCATTTTAAAAGACAAACCTCAGTTGGTGCTGGGGACAGTGAGAGAAGTCAAAAGCAGAGCTGATTGGAGCCCCGGGTGTGTGTGCACGCACACACACACACACACCACCCCACGCCTTTGCCTTTAGCCAGGAAGCCGAGTGTAGGGGATGGGGCGGGGAGGAATTAAATGAGTCAATCAAGAGCCCAAGACTTGTAGTGTGACTGTCTCTTTAAAAATTAAACCCTCTAAGCAGGGGCTGCTGAGGAGTGAATGATTGAAGCCATCATGAGTCCGGAGGCTTGCAGTGTGACTGTACCTTTAAACTAAACCCTCTAAGCAGGGGCTGCTGAGGAGTGAATGAATGAAGCCATTGTGAGCCCAGAGACTTACAGTGTGACTGTCTCTTTAAAAATTGAACTCACCATGCAGGGGAGGAACAGGTTAAAGCTGAGGGGTTTGCAGTGAAAAAATCCATTGAACAGTGTGACTTATGGCACAGACACACATGCAAACCTATGTCCAGCTGGAAGGGAAGCCTTTGTTTTCAGCTGGTGAGGCGGAATCTATTGAATGGGTGACTGAGCCCTCCTTCTCTGAATTCTGTGCCCGTCCCTGCCAACCTCAATTTCCAGTCATTGCCTAGTACCCAGATATCTTGTCCTGGGCTGTTTACATTTCCAATTTTCCGAATACCCCCGTGACTTTTTAAAAAACGGACAAACCGCGGGATGGAAAGTCCCACTGGTTGAGGGATAAAAAGTGGGCCCCCTTCCAAAAGCTCGAGACCATCACGCTGTACATGTAAACAACCAGAGATCAACACGAATTCATCTCACTACATTTTCATTGTGTAGAATCATAGAATCATAGAATTGCAGAGTTGGAAGAGACCACGAGGGCCATCCAGTCCAACCCCCTGCCATGCAGGAAATCTTGATCAAAGCATCCCTGACAGATGGCCATCCTGCCTCTGTTTAAAGACCTCCAAGGAAGGAGACCCCACCACGCTCCGAGGGAGTGTGTTCCACTGCTGAACAGCTCTTACTGTCAAAAAGTTCCTCCTAATGTTGAGGTGGAATCGCTGTTCCTGGAGCTTGCATCCATTGCTCCGTGTTCCAATCTCTGGAGCAGCAGAAAACAAGCTTGCTCCATCCTCAACGTGATACCCCTTCAAATACTTAAACAGGGCTATCATATCACCTCTTAACTGTCTTTTTTCCAGGCTAAACATACCCAGCTCCCCAAGTCTCTCCTCATAAGGCATCGTTTCCAGACCTTTCACCATTTTAGTCGCCCTCCTCTGGACACGCTCCAATTTGTCAATATCCTTTTTGAATTGTGGTGCCCAGAAATGGACACAGTATTCTAGGTGAGGTCTGACCAAGGCAGAATAGAGCAGCACTATTACTTCCCTTGATCTGGACACTATACTTCTATTGATGCAGCCCAAACTTGCATTGGCCTTTTTAGCTGCCGCATCACACTGTTGACTCATGTTCAACTTGTGGTCTTCTAGGACTCCTAGATCCCTTTTGCACATAGTCTCATTCAGCCAGGTCTCCCTCATCCTATATCGATGCATTTCATTTTTTCGCCCTAAGTGCAGTACCTTACATTTCTCCGTATTGAATTTCATTTTGTTAGCTTTGGCCCAGCTCTCCAGTTTATCCAGGTCATCTTGAATTTTGATCCTGTCCTCCAGGGTATTAGCTACTCCTCCTAATTTGGTGTCATCTGCAAATTTGGTAAGTATGCCCCTAATTCCCTCATCCAAGTCATTGATAAAGATGTTGAATAGCACTGGGCCCAGGACAGAACCCTGTGGCACCCCACTGGTCACATCTTTCCAAGATGAAGAGGAGCCATTGCTGAGCACCCTTTGGGTTCGGCCGGTCAACCAATTACAAATCCATTGAACTGTTAACTTGTCTAGCCCATATTTTACAAGCTTGTTTGCAAGAATGTCATGGGGAACCTTGTCAAAGGCCTTACTGAAATCAAGGTATGCAATGTCCACAGCGTTCCCTTCATCTACCAAGCTGGTAATTTTATCAAAAAAAAAGAGATCAGATTAGTCTGGCATGACTTGTTACTCTGAAACCCATGTTGACTTTTTGTGATTATGGCATTGCCTTCTAAATGTTCACAGACTCTCTGTTTAATGATCTGCTCTAGAATCTTCCCTGGTATTGATGTCAGACTAACTGGACGATAATTGTTGGGATCCTCTTTTTTCCCCTTTTTGAAGATGGGGACGTTTGCCCTCCTCCAGTCTGCTGGGACTTCTCCTGTTCTCAAGGAGTTCTCAAAGATTATTGCCAATGGCTCTGAGATTACATTTGCCAGCTCTTTTAATACTCTTGGATGTAGTTCATCTGGTCCTGGAGATTTAAATTCATTTAGATTAAGAAGGTATTCCTGTACTACATCTTTGCTTATTCTGTGATGGATTTCCCCTGTTGTGTCTTCTGTACTTTTATCCTCAGGTTGGTCCCCCTTTACCTTTTCTGAAAACACTGAGGCAAAGAAGGTGTTGAGTAATTCTGCCTTTTCCCTGTCCCCTGTTAGCATTTTGCCATCTTCTCCGCGTAGTGGCCCTACCATTTCCTTCTTCCTCCTTTTGCTGCGGACATACCCAAAAAAACCCTTTTTATTGTTCTTAACCTCTCTAGCAAGCCTGAGCTCATTCTGTCCTTTAGCTTTTCTGACTTTACTCCTACATGTGTTCGCTATCTGTTTGAATTCTTCTTTGGTGATTTCCCCCTTTTTCCATTTCTTATACATGTTCCGTTTAAAACTTAGCTCTGTTGATATTTCTTTAGTCATGCATTCTGGTTTCTTGAGACACAAGGTGTAAACGGCACCTCCATTGTACCACGAGCTGATAGAAACTATTCTGGGATAAACAAAACATAGGAAAGAACAGGAACAAAATCTGGGACTTTCTCACCTTTTAAAACAGTCTGGATGCACTCTTAATGATGTTTTCCCCATCCTGAAGTATTCCCAGGGAACTCCCAGCATTTACAAGGACTTTCTATTCCCACTTTCCAAGTTAGGTTAAATTAACTCAGAATTTCCCAA
This sequence comes from Gambelia wislizenii, assembly GCA_030847615.1. NCBI lineage: Eukaryota > Metazoa > Chordata > Lepidosauria > Squamata > Crotaphytidae > Gambelia > Gambelia wislizenii. Next base: position 61,142,069 of record JAUMIR010000006.1, read on the forward strand.
AATGAAATGTGGCTGGCTGTGTTATTCCAGAACTAATTAAGATTGCCACTGCCAAGATTCATAGTGACTGTTCCCAGGACAACAGATTCAGTTGAGATCAAGTGAGGGAAAGAGGGAAGCTAGCAATAAAAGAAAATGATCCTAATGCTTAACTAATGTAATATTGCTAAAACACTTTGACACTTTGGAGATTATCAGACGAACCGTCTGATAGCATCCCTGTCTCACTGCCCCCATACCCACCCCACTCCCGTCCCTGTTCTATTTTTTAAAAAAAGTTCAGACACCTACCTTATGCTGTGATAAGAACTGCTCCCCCTTCCCCAACCCTCCAGGACTGAATGTAACTGTCGTAAAGCTGCATTCACATCCCATAAAGAAAATCCCGCCTGTTCTCGCAAGAGAATGATGCGCAGGGAATTTTAAAATAAGAAGTAAAGCAAACATCAAAAAAAAAAAAACAAAGCCCCCAAACACCCTAAAAAGTAAACAAGTAACCCGGGGAGGGGGAAAACAAGGGTGCCACTTACTTCCTCATCCTGATCACACCCGGAAGTCTTCGGGAGGGATCTCCCACCATGGCTGGCATAGTGCAAGCATAATGGGACACCTCTTCACAAGCCCATTATTCCATTATAGAAATGGAACAGGCAATCTTTTGATGGATTAATCCATCAATAGAAGAGAACGCAACCAGAACGGAGGGTGCACAGGAGCAGAACTAGACAGGGATGACGTCACCTGAAAAGGGAGCCCTTTGGCGCTCTCCTGTCATCCCTTTTCTGGATTTAAAAGGTTGTCTGATAATCTCCTTTGACTATAGCTCCTAAATAATAATTAAAAGGGGCTCAGTGGAAATTGGTGAAAGCCAATTTTTGAAATGTTGTCTGAGTCTTGATGTGACACATGGTCAATGCGAGGAGGTGGGAAAAGAAGAAACCAACCAAGAGGGGAGTGAGGAAAACCTAGGATATTTCAAGAAAGAATTTGGATGCAAAACCAAGAATATGCAGGTAAAAGCAAAACAAAAGGAATGGGAAAGTTTCGATACTTCCAGAGACCTTTTCCCTTTCTGGATAAGCCAATAATACCCCAGACTGTCCTTTCTTGGGGGAAAACAACAAAAGATGGTCATTGCTGCTTTCATTCACTTCTTGTATGATTCCTGAAACAACATTTGGCTGACCCATTTTGGAATATTTGAACCAGTTGCTGCTTAACCCAATGCATATTTCCTCAAAAATAATCCTCACTGTGCTAAAAAAAAGTTTACTTCCTTGTATGTCTGTTTAGGATTGCATTTGAATGGGTTTTTCAATCTAACCCTGCGAAGCAGTTCCCTCCTATGTGTCCAGGGAGATTATCAGGAGATTATCAGATGTGGCTAATTTAGCGGCATAATGATGCCAGGGGAATGCCAAAGGACATACAATATCATTATAGTGTTTCTTTTTATTGATGGGCTGAGCCGTCAATAGATCGTCCATTCTGATTTGGTGCCAGCATTGCCGGCATGCGAATCCTCCGGCCATTTAACTCTTGTGAATGCAGCGTCAATGGCGGTCCTGCCAAAACACTAACAGGTGAGATTGGGACTTCCCTGGTTTACTTGGAAGTTTTAAAGTGTGTGCATGTGCTTTTTTGTAACTTTTTTGGGTATATTTTTGTTTTTATTTTTGAATTTCCCACACTTGCGTCTTCTCGCGAGAATGGGTAGGATTTCAGTCCAGGAAGTGAACAGAGCTCTATTAAAGCTCTGTTAATTTCTGGGCTGCCTGTTGATGGGAGAGAAAGTAAGTGCAGTTGGGAGGGTTATTGTGCCAGGACAGGGGCAGGATTGGAGAGTGTGTGTTTGATAATCTCCCAGATTAGTACATGTAGATTTATATATTTATCATTCAGACATTTGGTACTGAGATGATGCTTGAGAAAAAAAAAATGTAATGTGGTTATGCATAGTACTTATTTATAGATATTGAACAGCAAGACTTTTACGTGGCTCTTCAAAAAAATAATAATGATGGAAGTATTTCCTGTGTGGAAAATATATACTATAAATGTGTGATCCAGATGGTAGGTAGGTCTTTGGCTTCCACAGAGAAAATTTTGCTACATATTAAAACAATGAAGTTAAATGGAGTGCAGGGAGTGACTTGGCTAGGCTTGCTGCATACCTGGGAATTCCTTCTGCCATGGAGTCCTCCCCATAATACCTTTTGCTATCGGAAGCTAAACTTGCCACTGAAAGAAAAAGTGCATTCTGGAGGTACCACAACTGTGAAATTCTCTCCTTTTAGAGACTCAGTTAGTTCCAGCTCTAGTCAGTTTTAGATGACTAGGGCTAGAGATATACAGTGGTTTGAAAAGGCGTTGAAGGTGCTATGACAGAGCCTAGAGGGTGCATACTGGAATCACATCTATCACAATACACCTCAGCACAGTCAAAAGTACAAAAAATGTAAATGTAAAAGGAAAATTTTAGACCATTTAATCTTAACATGTAAATCAAAAAATAATTTCCAAAATTCAGTACTCAAATGCAACATGCAATAGTTTAGCCCTTCATCTCTTCAGCATATAAACAAATCTGTTGGATACTATTGACATTGCTGGCAAGTGGATGGTACAAAGATCCTTTGGCCAGAGGTTATTATATATTTGTCCAGGAAGCTCAAATTTGAATCCAGGATCAAGTTGTGCAAAGTTATGGTTTCTTATTAAGTGATCACCCACAAGGTAGTGCTATTTTCTCTCTCTGAAGCATTCTCTATGAAAGTAAACAGTGATCCAGAAGGCAGGATTTAATGCAATTTAAAACTGGAATTATATCAGCAGTTTCAAACAGATGGTGGCATGTGGGGATAAATGTGCTTGCTCCTCTTAGCTTATTTTGATACCTTCCTTGTACCATTAAAAAAATAAGCATAGTTTCAACCATTAAAAAAAACAAAAACAAAGAAAGACACAGGTAGAATATTTAGACCGAATTTTTTAAAAAAAATCATGGAAGTTTGTGGTGCGGGAAGGAATAAAATTAATTTGCCATACTTTAATAGACAGTATCTGGGATGCTTAAGGCTAGCCTGCAAATAGGTTTCCTAGGAAATGGGCTGAACAAAAATAATGACCTTGAAATTGCTCTCTAAAATGTCCCAAGTATTTCACCATTTGGCTTCAAAGTAGTAATTACATTAAAATATAAAAGACTAGTAATTGCTTGTGTTGTAACATATCCAGACGGGTCAGTTACTATACACAGCTGCAAGAGAAGAGAGGCCTAATTAATTGGGTGACATTCAAGAATACACTCACTTGCGTAAAGCAGACATGCTTTCACTATTGCACAATAGACACCTCTTTTGATTATGCTCTTCAGAAGGTTCAACATACAGAAGAAAAGGATGACGTATTATGATGTCATTATCAGGTTCTCAAACAAGATGCACATGTGCACACACACACACACACACACACAATTGACTATGACTCTGGAGACCAGGGTTTGAATCCCAGCTCGGCCATGAAAACCCACTGAGTGGCCAAGCAACTCAGCCTCAAAATACCCTGTGATAGGTTCACCATAGCGTTGCCATAAGTTGGAAACAACTTGAAAGCATAAAACAACAACCTGGATCTTGCTATGTTTCTTCCGTAGGACACCTGGCTGATCATTGACAGAGGCAGAATAGCAGGGTGGCTGGGCATTTGGCTAATCTAATACAGCAGTTCTGACTGATTAATGACAGAAATTGGATTCTGAGCTAGATGGACAATCACTTCAGCATAGCATGGCAGTCTTTAAGTAGATTTTCTGGTTAAGAACATATATTTTGAATTGAATCTTGATGCTGTTAAAATACATGGGAGAATTGCCATCAAGGCTTGTTACCTTTTCACTGTGCACTTGATGCTGAAAATATTCTGGCTGCAATCCAAACCACAGAAATCACACTTCACTCCTATTGAAATCAATGGGGCTTAAGCACAGGCAACTGTGAGCTGGATTGCAGCCATGATCCCAGATACTTCAATTTTGTGCTTCCTGTTTCATTATGATAAATAATAATTTCTCTTGATGAACAGAAACTGGAATTCTATTATCAAGACACCACAAATAACTTTTAAGACTAAATCAACACCTACTTCTATAAGATTATAGAATTTTTAATGGTATTAAAAAAATAATGGTATTTATAGCAGTGATATTACTCTTTTTTGTTGTTTTTTCATATTATTAACTTTTCTTTAAATGCTAGACATTGACATAGCTTAATAATGTATCAAAATGTTTAATGTTTTACCAGTACCTCTGGAATAATAATCTTTTGAAAATTTGTATTATTATTTTTTTTATCCATTATTTCCCTAGTGAGATTGAAACAATTTTTAAAAGCATGACCAACTCCTATCACTGTAAGCTGGGAGCTAGGTAAACTACGTTGTGGGTGGTTTACCTATAGGATACATTTGTCTGCAAATGTGTTTGTTCAGAGCTTGCAAATAACTTACAAATAACTGGTTACTAATAATCTGATCGTTTTTGCTACTAGGCCCTGCCCACCCAAGAATAGGATATTACCTGACATAGTTCAGGCAGGCTGTTCACCATTTCTAATTTTTAAAGTGTTTTACAAACATGTTCAATAAAATGTATAGCCATACCCTTATTTTTTAAAAATAAAAATATAAAATAGAACCACTGTTCCCAAAAGCCCAGCAAGTATTTAAAAGATGAAATACTTGGCACAGGGAGTTGTGCCTTGCTTTGCAATACTGCTAACTTTGCTGGAGCTCCAGCCTTAAATTCATGTGTGATAAAATTACCACTGACTGAGCAGACAGGAGCTGTAAAATGCATAGGCAAAGCAGCACTGAATGCCACCTCAGCTATTTTTATAGACCAATCCCCAGGGCCCTCTCCTCTTCCCCCCAAATTTGATTTTTTTTAAAAACTGAAAATAATCCCTGAAGTTATTTTAGACCAACAGAGCATGGGAATTAAACAAGATGGACTTGAACTTTAATACAGCAAAGCAAATATGATATAATAAGCATCACTGAAACCTAGGTCTTGCCTATACGGTCAAAATAATCCAAAAAGCAAGGGAACGTACGGGGATTTGCTCATACAGACATGCACATAAATACATGACATTCAGAAGGGATGCAGCCAAATCCACCACAAAGTCCATGTGCTGGGACTTTGTCCGGATTTTAAAAAAGCTCCGTATGACAAGAGAATGTGCAATCATTTGAACACTCATGTTCACACAGATACAAACAGGCAGCGTAATCTGATTGGCTGGACAAGCATGGGGGCAGTGGCTAGCAAACAGGGAAAGTGTCTGTGGCTGCCATGCTAGATTTTTGGCTAAGTGAGGGTCCAATAAGTCGATAACATGGTGATGTTATTCTTTCTTTCTTTCTTTCTTTCTTTCTTTCTTTCTTTCTTTCTTTCTTTTGAAAACATGAACTATCACTTCTGTGCACCATGGGACACTTTTTAAAAAATGATGGTGGCAGATATAAAATCACACGTAAATCACTCGTGGCTGCCATCTTGGCTAGGGGGTCATGCGGAATTTAGTAGGGTTCTTTTAACTGTGATGACAGGTTGCATAATTGTGAGTGCCTGCTTTTTCAGACATGTTTGTATTTTCCCTCCCCCGTATAGACAAGACCCTAGTGGGATGAGTCTCATGATTGAAGGGGTATTAGAGGGGTATAAGCTATTTCAGAGAAACAGACCAAACAAGAAAGGAGGAGGAGTAGCATTATATGTCAAGGATATGTCTACACCTGTGATGAGATCCATGACAGAAATCTTGGAAGCCAGGTTGAGAACATCTGGGTAAAAATTAAGGGGGAGAGAAACAACAGGGATGTCATTGTGGGGGGTCTACTACAGATCTCCAAGCCAGACTGAGGACTTGGATTATGCCTTCCCAAAACAGATGACTGAACATTCAGAAATGAAAGATATAGTAGTAATGGGAGATTTCAACTAACCTGATATTTGTTGGAAGTCAAACTCTGCTAAGAATGTAAGGTCCAACAAACTGCTCATTTGCCTTGTAGACAATTTCATTGTCCAGAAGGTGGAAGAGGAAACAAGGGGTCAGCTGTTTTAGATCTGATCCTAACAAACAGAGATGATCTGGTCAATGGGGTGGAAGTGGTGGGATCCTTATGGCGGAAGTGACCATGTTCTCCTGGAGTTTGTTATACTGAGGAAAAGGGAAGCCAAGCATGGTCAGACATGCCTTCTAGACTTTAAGAAAGCTGATATCAGTAAACTTAGGGAATTACTAGGGGTTATCCCATGGTCAGGAATACTAAAACAGAAGGGAGTTCATGATGGATGGGGGTTTCTAAAAAGTGAAGGCACAACTTCAAACAGTTCTGATGAGGAGGGAAAATGGCAGGTGTTTAAAGACTTAGGACTTTATCAGATGTTCCCTTTAAAGTCATAGAATCATAGAATCATAGAATTGCAGAGTTGGAAGAGACCACGAGGGCCATCCAGTCCAACCCCCCTGCCACGCAGGAAATCACAATCAAAGCATCCCCGACAGATGGCTATCCAGCCTCTGTTTAAAGACCTCCAAGGAAGGAGACCCCACCACACTCCAAGGGAGTGTGTTCCACTGCTGAACAGCTCTTACTGTCAAAAAGTTCCTCCTCATGTTGAGGTGGAATCTCTGTTCCTGGAGCTTGCACCCATTGCTCCGTGTTCCAGTCTCTGGAGCAGCAGAAAACAAGCTTGCTCCATCCTCAGCGTGACATCCCTTCAAATACTTAAACAGGGCTATCATATCGCCTCTTAACCATCTTTTTTCCAGGCTAAACATACGCAGCTCCCTAAGTCTCTCCTCATAAGGCATCATTTCCAGACCTTTCACCATTTTAGTTGCCCTTCTCTGGACACGCTCCAATTTGTCAATATCCTTTCTGAATTGTGGTGCCCAGAACTGGACACAGTATTCTAAGTGAGGTCTGACCAAGGCAGAATAGAGTGGCACTATTACTTCCCTTGATCTAGACACTATACTTCTATTGATACAACCCAAAATCGCATTGGCCTTTTTAGCTGCCACATCACACTGTTGACTCATATTCAACTTGTGGTCTACTAGGACTCCTAGATCCCTTTCGCACGTAGTCTCATTCAGCCAGGTCTCTCCCATCCTGTATCTATGCATTTCATTTTTCCGCCCTAAATGCAGAACCTTACATTTCTCCGTATTGAATTTCATTTTGTTAGCTTTGGCCCAGCTCTCCAGTCTATCCAGGTCATTCTGAATTTTGATCCTGTCCTCTAGGGTATTAGCTACCCCTCCCAATTTGGTGTCATCTGCAAATTTAATAAGTATGCCCCTAATTCCCTCATCCAAGTCATTGATAAAGATGTTGAATAGCACTGGGCCCAGGACAAAACCCTGTGGCACCAGTGTTCTTTTGCTGGCCTAAAAAATCCATTTTTATGCAAGCAAAAGAATGCTCCCCCCCCCGCACTTAACTCTAATCCCAGCAAACGCAGCTCCGGCAATGAAAGAGGAAGTGAACGGAGCTCTGTTCACTTCCTCCTTTGAAATCCCATGAAATATCGCAAGACTTCATTGTGTGGAAAATTCAAAAAACAAAACAAAAAATAACACTAAAAACATTTTTAAAAGCACAAAAAGATACTTAAAAACTTACAAGTAAACTGGGAAGGGCCATAAAAAGTGCTTCACTTACCTGAATGTTGCTATCTCCCCCAGAAGTGTTCGCTCCAGACCAGCCACTGTGACAGGGTAAGTATTGTGGGGTGAGGGTAGGACATGAGGTTTCACATTCTGCTATGCTGGCAAAAAAATGGCAGGGGGATCAATTGAAGGCTCAAGCCATCAATTAAAAAGTACAGGTTTTGGCAGGGACGTAACCATGAAAGGGTGACATCATCTGATGTGTGCACCCTTTCACGGTTATGTGGCATTGTTATGATGCCGTATTTGATGTGTCTGATAAAAGGGACATGTACAAGAAATGGAAAAAGGGGGAAATCACCAAAGAAGAATTCAAATAGCTAGCTCATGTAGGGGGAAAGTCAGAAAAGCTAAAGCACAGATGGAGCTCAGGCTTGCTAGAGAGATTAAAAACAATACAAAAGGATTTTTGGGTTATGTCCATAGCAAAAGGAAGAACAAGGAAATGGTAAGGCCTCTTCATGGAGAAGATGGTGAAATACTAATAGGGGACAGAGAAAAGGCAGAGTTACTCAACACCTTCTTTGCCTCGGTCTTCTTCCAACAGTAGAACAGTGCTCTACCTGGGGAAAATGGAGCAGATGATACAGCAGGGGAAATGCAGCAAAGAATAGGTAAAGAGGTAGTTTAGGAATACCTGGCCAGTATAAATGAGTTCAAGTCTCCGGGGCCAGGTGAACTACATCTAAGGGTATTAAAAGAACTGGCAGAAGTAATCTCAGAACCACTGTCAATAATTTTTGAGAATCCCTGGAGAACAGGAGAGGTCCCAGCAGACTGGAGGAGGGCAAATATTCTTCCCAGCTTTAAAAGGGGGGGGGGAGAAGACCCAAATAATTACTGCCCAGTTGGCCTGACATCAATACTAGGAAAGATTCTAGAGCCAATCATTAAACAGACAGTCTGTAATCACTTAGAAAGGAATGCTGTGATCACTAAAAGTCAACATGGATTTCTCCAAAAACAAGTCATGCCAGACTAATCTTATCAATCTCTCTCTCTTTTTTTTTTTTGATAGAGTTACCAAGTTGGTAGATGAAGGGAATGCTGTGGATGTAGTGTATCTTGATTTAAATAAGACTTTTGACAAGGTCCCCCATGATATTCTTGCAAAAAAGTAACCTGTGGGTAGACAATGCAACTGTTAGGTGGATTTGTAATTGGTTGACTGACCGAACCCAAAGGGTAGTCACCAATGGCTCCTCTTCATCCTGGAGAGAAGTGAGCAGTGGGGAGCCACAGGGTTCTGCCCTGGGCCCAGTGTTATTCAACATCTTTCTCAATGATTTGGATGAGAGAATAGAGGGCATTCTTACCAAGTTTGCTGATTACACCAAATTAGGAGGGGTAGCTAATAGCCCAGAGGGTAGGATCAGAATTTAAAATGACCTTAACAGATTAAAGAGCTGGGCCAAAACTAGCAAAATTAATTTCAACAGGGAGAAATGTAGGATCTTACACTTAGGCAGTAAAAATGACATACACAGACACCTGACTTGACATGTGAAAAGGATATAGGAGGACCTAGGAATCTTAGAAGACCACAAGCTGAACATGAGTCAGTAGTGTGATGCAGCAGCTAAAAAAGAAATATTGGAGACTGGCCAGTAATTCTCCAACATGGTGCAGTTATAATGGTCGCCCTGCCCAATAACAGCCTCATAACAGCCTTTTTTTAGACAAGATGGAAACCTGCTGCAGTGAGGCATTCACTGCTGCATTTATCCACTTGGCTAGTCCTCCTCTGGCTACTTTTAGGAGCCGGGAAGGGCACTGGTCCAGTGTGCATGTGGTGGCTTTCACCCACATTCTCAGGTGATTTCACCTAAATATTAGGAAGAATGTCCTAAGAGCTGTTTGGCAGTGGAATATGCTTCCTTGGAGTTTGGTGGAGTGAATCTCCTTCTTTGGAGTTTAAAAAAGAGGTTGGATGGCTCTCTGTCAGGAATGATTTGCTTGTGTATTCCTGCATGGCAGGGGGTTGGACTGGATGGCCCTTGTGGTATCTTCAAACTCTATGATTCTATGAGAGGCTTTTTTCAAAACCAAAAGTGACTTCTTGATTTACAAAATGACTTTGCAGAGGTGTAAAACAGCCCAGAGGGGACTAAAACCTTTGGTAGAATTACCCCTCAGCACCCTGTAGAGGTGACAGGAGAATCTTAAGGATTTTAAACGATCCAGAAAATGGGAAACATGTGTGGAGTAGATCTCTCCAACATCCATTGGTGGGTGAGAGTGCCCTTGGAACTCTCCTATTTCTGCTACAAAATAGAGATGTTTGGTCAAGGTAGCTCAGACAGTGTAAAAACAACACGTCGGCTTTAGCACACGTACTCACTTCTCACTAGGGTTATGTGAATGGGACCTTGGCACTGGAAATATGTAGACTAGAATTAATCATAGAATCATAGAATCATAGAATTGCAGAGTTGGAAGAGACCACGAGGGCCATCCAGTCCAACCCCCCTGCCACGCAGGAAATCACAATCAAAGCATCCCCGACAGATGGCCATCCAGCCTCTGTTTAAAGACCTCCAAGGAAGGAGATCCCACCACGCTCCAAGGGAGTGTGTTCCACTGCCGAACAGCTCTTACTGTCAAAAAGTTCCTCCTCATGTTGAGGTGGAATCTCTGTTCCTGGAGCTTGCACCCATTGCTCCATGTTCCAGTCTCTGGAGCAGCAGAAAACAAGCCTGCTCCATCCTCAGCATGACATCCCTTCAAATACTTAAACAGGGCTATCATATCGCCTCTAAACCGTCTTTTTTCCAGGCTAAACATACCCAGCTCCCTAAGTCTCTCCTCATAAGGCATCATTTCCAGACCTTTCACCATTTTAGTTGCCCTTCTCTGGACACGCTCCAATTTGTCAATATCCTTTCTGAATTGTGGTGCCTAGAACTGGACACAGTATTCTAAGTGAGGTCTGACCAAGGCAGAATAGAGTGGCACTATTACTTCCCTTGATCTAGACACTATACTTCTATTGATACAGCCCAAAATTGCATTGGCCTTTTTAGCTGCCGCATCACACTGTTGGCTCATGTTCAACTTGTGGTCTACTAGGACTCCTAGATCCCTTTCGCATGTAGTCTCATTCAGCCAGGTCTCTCCCATCCTATATTTATGCATTTCGTTTTTCCACCCTAAATGCAGTACTTTACATTTCTCCGTATTGAATTTCGTTTTGTTAGCTTTGGCCCAGCTCTCCAGTCTATCCAGGTCATTCTGAATTTTGATCCTGTCCTCTAGGGTATTAGCTACTCCTCCCAATTTGGTGTCATCTGCAAATTTGATAAGTATGCCCCTAATTCCCTCATCTAAGTCATTGATAAAGATGTTGAATAGCACTGGGCCCAGGACAGAACCCTGTGGCACCCCACTGGTCACATCTTTCCAAGACGAAGAGGAGCCACTGCTGAGCACCCTTTGGGTTCGGCCGGTCAACCAATTACAAATCCATTGAACAGTTAACTTGTCTAGCCCACATTCTACAAGCTTGTTTGCAAGAATGTCATGGGGAACCTTGTCAAAGGCCTTACTGAAATCAAGGTATGCAATGTCCACAGCATTCCCTTCATCTACCAAGCTGGTAACTTTATCAAAAAAAGAGATCAGATTAGTCTGGCATGACTTGTTTCTCTGAAACCCATGTTGACTTTTTGTGATTATGGCATTGCCTTCTAAATGTTCACAGACTCTCTGTTTAATGATCTGTTCTAGAATCTTCCCTGGTATTGATGTCAGACTAACTGGACGATAGTTGTTGGGATCCTCTTTTTTCCCCTTTTTGAAGATGGGGACGTTTGCCCTCCTCCAGTCTGCTGGGACTTCTCCTGTTCTCCAGGAGTTCTCAAATATTATTGCCAATGGCTCTGAGATTATATTTGCCAGCTCTTTTAATACTCTTGGATGTAGTTCATCTGGTCCTGGAGATTTAAATTCATTAAATTAAGAAGATATTCCTGTACTACCTCTTTACTTATTTTGAGCTGGATTTCCCCTATTGTGTCCTCTGTTCCATTCTCCTCAGGTTGGTCCTCCTTTTCCTTTTCTGAAAACACTGAGGCAAAGAAGGTGTTGAGTAATTCTGCCTTTTCTCTGTCCCCTGTTAGCATTTTGCCATCTTCTCCACGTAGCGGCCCTATCATTTCCTTCTTCCTCCTTTTGCTGCGGACATACCCAAAAAAACCCTTTTTATTGTTCTTAACCTCCCTAGCAAGCCTGAGCTCATTCTGCGCTTTAGCTTTTCTGACTTTACTCCTACACGTGTTCGCTATCTGTTTGAATTCTTCTTTGGTGATTTCCCCCCTTTTCCATTTCCTATACATGTTCCGTTTAAAACTTAGCTCCATTGAAAGTTCTTTAGTCATCCATCCTGGTTTCTTGAGACACCTCCCATTTTTCTTCCTCAATGGTACTGTTTGAAATTGTGCCTTCAGTATCTCCCTTTTGAGAAAGTCCCATCCGTCTTGAGGTCTCTTCTCTTTTAGTATTCTTGACCATGGGATCATCCCCAGTATTTCCTTGAGTTTACTGAAATCAGCTCTCCTAAAGTCAAGAATGCGTGTCTGACTATGCCTGGCTTCTCCTTTTCATTGTATAACAAACTCCAGGAGAACATGATCACTCTCACCTAAGGATCCCACCACTTGCACCCCATTAACCAGGTCGTCTCTGTTGGTTAGGATCAGATCTAAAATAGCTGACCCCCTTGTTGCCTCTTCCACCTTTTGGACCATGAAATTGTCTTCCAGGCATGTAAGGAATTTGCTAGACCTTGTAGTTTTGGCTGAGTTAGATTGCCAGCAAATATCAGGATAGTTGAAGTCACCCATCACTACTACATCTCTCCTTTCTGCATGTATGTTCATCTGTTCTAGAAAGGCAACATCCAATTCCTCCGTCTGATTTGGGGGTCTGTAGTAGAGTCCCACAATAACATCCCTGTTGTTTCCCTCCCCTTTAATTTTTATCCAGATGCTCTCCACCTGGCTTCCAGTATTGATGTCGTGGATCACTTCACTGGTGTAAATATCCCTGACATATAATGCTATTCCTCCTCCTTTCCTGTTTGGCCTGTTTCTCCTATAAAGGTTATACCCCTCTATTCCTACATTCCAATCATGAGACTCATCCCACCAGGTTTCAGTAATGGCTATTATATCATATTTGTTTTGTAGTGCAAGGAGTTCAAGTTCATCTTGCTTATTTCCCATGCTCTGTGCATTAGTGTAGAGACATCTGAGACCATGTGTTCCCTTTACTTGCTCCCTGTGCAAGTTTTTTTGCCTCCCACTGTTGGGTCCTTGCGCTGTTTGCCTTGTTCCCTCTATGACAGTTTGACTATTTTCTCCAGCCCTTTTGCCTTCCAGAATACTGTCTCCCTCCCCCATTTGACTCAGTTTAAAGCCCTCCTGATCAAATTCTTGAGACTGTTGGCAAAAATGTTTCTTCCAACTGTTGTAAGATGCACCCCATCTCTTGCCAGAAGTCCCCCTGCATGGAAGCGCAGCCCATGATCCAAGAATCCAATTTGTTCTCGGCGACACCATCTACGGAGCCAGTTGTTTACGTCGGCTATTTTCCTCTCCCTTCTTGGACCATGCCCTTCAACTGGCAGAAGAGACGAGATGACCACCTGTGCATTCATTTCTTTCAGCTTCCTCCCCAGGGCCTCATAATCTCTTCTGATCTTGGGAAAGCTGTGCCTTGCAGTATCATTGGTTCCCACATGGACCAAAAGGAAGGGGTAATGATCCGTAGGCTTGACGAGTCTTGTCAGCCTCTCGGTCACATCACAGATCTTTGCCCCAGGGAGACAACACACCTCCCGAGTCATCTTGTCAGGCCCACATACCACTGCTTCTGTACCCCTCAGCAAGGAGTCCCCCACCACCACCACACGCCTCCGCCGAGGCTTCGCAGCTGCTGTTCCTTGCGGTGGTCCTCTCAAGGTCCCCTGCTCTACCCCTGAAGTCTATCCATGCTGTTCTTCCTCATTGTCCTTGATAAGGGAAAGGGCTTCGAATCGATTCTGTAGCTGCAAGCTGCTGGAAGAATCCCTGGATTTTCTTGTTCTGTGTGTGACATTCCTCCAGCTGTCTACTTCCTGTGTCTGTGAAGTGACCCTCTCCTCCACAGCCACTTCCTCTGTGCGGTCCCCATCCAAGACTGTTCGTTCTGTTCTGTCCAGGAAAACCTCTTGCTCACGAATCTGTTGAAGTGTAGCTACCCGTGTCTCCAGCTGCTGTACTTTCTCCTCCAAGAGGGCTACCAGCTTGCATTTGGTGCATGTGAAGTTCTCCACGTCTGTAGACAAGAATACAAACATCGCACAAGTGTTGCAAGTGACTGCTGCAGTCCCCCCAGTGTCCATGATGAGAGCTTTTAGGTAATCTAAGAACTCTTAGTTAACGCTGAGAATGCTAAGCTGTACTTTTAGGTCTGCTGTATTTTTGTTTGGTTACGCCTCTGGCTCTTGAGGGTAAAAGGGCAAGGTCAGAAGTTCAAGCCCCTTAGGAACAAGCAGCCTCTCCCGACAGTTTAAAAAAAAAATTCAATCTCCCCAGTCAGAATGGCTGTCCAGAAGTTGCTTCCTTCTTCTCCCTGGCAGGAATCTGGCAGGAAACTTGCTGTCCAGAAGCTGCTCTCCTTCTCTCTGGCAGGGAACTGGCCTGGAAAGCCTCTGCAAGGACTTATATAGAGCTAGGCTCCCAGCTCCACCCCCTAATGACTCACAGGTGTGACTCACAGGTGTGACTCACAGGAAGGCTCTTGAGGGTAAAAGGGCAAGGTCAGAAGTTCAAGCCCCTCAACAACAAGCAGCCTCTCCCAACAGTTTTTTTAAAAAATTCAATCTCCCCAGTCAGAATGGCTGTCCAGAAGTTGCTTCCTTCTTCTCCCTGGCAGGAATCTGGCAGGAAACTTGCTGTCCAGAAGCTGCTCTCCTTCTCTCTGGCAGGGAACTGGCCTGGAAAGCCTCTGCAAGGACTTATATAGAGCTAGGCTCCCAGCTCCACCCCCTAATGACTCACAGGTGTGACTCACAGGTGTGACTCACAGGAAGGCTCTTGAGGGTAAAAGGGCAAGGTCAGAAGTTCAAGCCCCTCAACAACAATCAGCCTCTCCCAACAGTTTTTTTAAAAAATTCAATCTCCCCAGTCAGAATGGCTGTCCAGAAGTTGCTTCCTTTTTCTCCCTGGCAGGAAACTGGCAGGAAACTGGCCTGGAAAGCTTCTGCAAGGACTTATATAGAGCTAGGCTCCCAGCTCCACCCCCTAATGACTCACAGGTGTGACTCACAGGTGTGACTCACAGGAAGGCTCTTGAGGGTAAAAGGGCAAGGTCAGAAGTTCAAGCCCCTCAGCAACAAGCAGCCTCTCCCAACAGTTTTTTTAAAAAATTCAATCTCCCCAGTCAGAATGGCTGTCCAGAAGTTGCTTCCTTCTTCTCCCTGGCAGGAAACTGGCAGGAAACTTGCTGTCCAGAAGCTGCTCTCCTTCTCTATGGCATGAAACTGGCCTGGAAAGCTTCTGCAAGGACTTATATAGAGCTAGGCTCCCAGCTCCACCCCCTAATGACTCACAGGTGTGACTCACAGGTGTGACTCACAGGAAGGCTCTTGAGGGTAAAAGGGCAAGGTCAGAAGTTCAAGCCCCTCAGCAACAAGCAGCCTCTCCCAACAGTTTTTTTTAAAAAAATCAATCTCCCCAGTCAGAATGGCTGTCCAGAAGTTGCTTCCTTCTTCTCCCTGTTTTCACTTTATTGAAAAGGCATAATGGAATTCAGTATCTTTATTATGTCTCAAATCTATATTGTTTTTAATTCTGAATAAATTTTGCAATCTCTGAACCCTGCCATTAGTGAGAGATACACAGCTTATCCCCTTTGGTCTTCTCTCTGTGTGTTGTTAACATTTGAAATGTTTATATGTTACTCAAATTGTGTGGAGTCTGAGGGGGAAACTGTAATGTCTGAATATTAATATGAGAAATATTTAATTAGCTCAATTAAGGTACCAAGAGGATGGGCAACAGTGGGACCTTTAAACCTATGTATACTGGCACTAAAGAGGAGATGCTAAGCCAAAAGGTACAATTAAATGATCTTTATTTGAAATTAATATCAACAGCATTCGCGCAAACACTCAGGCTTCAAGCACTCACACGAGGCTAGTGAAAGTAGTAGGAAGTATTTGGATAGAGGAATAGAGTATGGGGGCAGCAGGTTATACTGTACCGATTCTGCAGAGTGGAGATCACTAAGTAAACCAACAGCAAGGAGTCCAGACAATGGATTGACTACACAGTGTGATGTGGAGTCAAAAGGAAGTAGAACTTTGCGCCTGGCTACACAGACTGATGTGGAGTCAACAGGAAGGGAATCTGTGCAATTTTGTGGTGTTTTAGGGTGATATTTATATGAAATAATTCCCCTAAAAGGATATGAGCTTTCAGTGAAAAGTTCTCAGAGGTTTCCAGGCCAAAACAAAGAGTACTCTGGCAGAGTTAATAATCGTTAATGGTCAATACCTTTGGAATTGAATAGGAAATAGGTAAAGCCTTTTGTTGGAAGGGAGCAGGGGATTAAGATCTTATTTCACAAGCAACAAGGTATCTTGCTATCGCTGAGTGGATTAGTGATTGATTCACCTCCAGGTTTTGTGTTTCTTACTTGAGTTATGTTTTGGGGAATTTCCAAAGGCCTGTCTTGCATGAATCCCATCTTGGTGTTATGAGGTCCCTGGTTTACTGGTAACCATGTGGATGGCCACCTTAGCCAAATTATAAAATATAGACAATTATTTGATATTCCAAGATGGGGGCTATCAGGGTAGGTAACGTATACATAGAGTCTGCACTATCCTTGCTACAAAAGCAAACAAAAACATATACCAGATCTGAAAAAATGATGTTCTTTAAACTAATTTCAGTATGCAATCCAGTTCTGCTACAAATATAGGTTGAGCCCCCCATATCCACGGATTCGGTATCCATGGTTTCACTTATCCATGTCTGAAAAATATATGTTCTCTCTAGGCATTTCTAGGTCTTCCAATGTGATTCTATGATCAACCTCTGGTGTTTGTCTCAGTGAAGATAATAGGGTTCCCTATTATCCATGGTTTCAAGTATCCACATGGGGGTGTCCTTGGAATATATCCCCCATGGATTTGGGGGTCGACCTGTATTAGAATCATTGCCATCAGAACTATTATTTCATGGGATTTCCAGGTTAGCAATGTTCTGGAAAGCTTGGATGAAAAGACCCCCTCCCCTTAACACAAAGAGGAGACAATGCTGAAATTGTCAGCATTGAAATGGTTGAAATGGTCACAACTTTATTGGTTGCAGCTGTTAGAGCCTTGGCACAACACAGTATATGGATAAAGCATTGGAATGCCTGCATGCCATCCAATAACACCCACCCCTAGACTATCTGCTGGGGGAAACCCAGTGATAGCAGTAACTGAGATCCACATGGGTGAAAGCTACAGAAACATTTGGTGGTATTTGGTGGTACAGAAATTATTTGGTGGTAACATGGATAGAGACCATGTCTCCAGCATTTCACAGATGAAAACTAGGACTTGTGCAGCTGCATTGATCACCAAGAGATCTTGGAGGACCATAGCCTCCCACTGTATTCCCACATTTTATTTTATTTTTCTGGTCCCAAATGCCCTTCAAGACCCATACAGGACACAGGGAGCAATTTTGTCACATTTTTGGTCCTCTCTGGCCCATTTTAGGACCGGGAAGTTCATTTATTCCAATGGGAAATGACCTGAAAGTTCATTTATTCCAATGGGAAATGACCTGGAAGTGAACTTCTGAGTTACTTCCTGTTCGGGAAAAACTTCTTACTCCAGCCATAACATTCCTGGGATGCACAAACATGCAAAATACCCTAGGGGGCATTTGGGAAGACTTAAGACTTCTTCAGACGAACCTAAAATCCTAAAAGCTGTTGGGAGAGGAACACAGCTGCTCCACGGCAGGGGGGAAGTTTCTGACAACGCCGTCCCTCTCGCATTACCCTCCGTGTTCCTTCCATGTCGCATGGAAGGAAAAGGTGCCACTTTTTATTCACGAATAAAGGCTATTCACAAATTAGGCTACGAGCGACAGCAGATCTTGGGCTGAAGGAGGGACTTAAGGAAGGGGATTGGAGGGAGAACTTGGGGGAGAACTTGAGGGAGGAGTGGAAAAGGAGCAGAAGATTGGAGGCTATGAGTGACAGCACATTGGGGGTTGAAGGATCTCACCTGGTCTCAATCTCACCCGGGAGTGTTCTGGCATGGACCTCCCATTGATGCTGGCATCACTCCAGCATAACGGGGCACCTTTTCACAAGCTGTCAATTCTATCGCAGAAACAGAACATGGGATCCATTCACAGCTTAGCCCATGAATAAAAAGAAGTGCAGGCAGAATGGCAGCAGCACTGGTGCATGACGACATGGGAATGACATCGTCTGAAAAGGCAGCCCTTTAGCAATCTCCTGGCATCGTCATAACCCCATATTTAGCGTGTCTGATAATCTCCTAAGATGAAACAAAAAGGACTTGTCTATACAAGGGGAAAAAATGTGGATTGATGCGCCCTAATGCCAATTCAAAGCAGCTTTGGTTTGTCTTAACATGTTTTTGGCAAGATCACAGGCATACAAAGCCACATGTTTGTTGTTCAAATGGGCACGCCTGTGAATCAAGATGGCAAGCATGAGTGAATTACTTGCATTTTTATTGCTATCGCTGAACAATATTTTTTTAAAAGCATATCTAAGGTGCGAAAGTGCAATATTTCACCTAAATAAATTAAAAAGGGGAGGGGAGAAGGCTGTTTTGTCATCTCAGCACATGATTGCTAAGGTGAAAATCCAACATTTCAGGTCTGGGCACTTGTCTTGAGTATGTCTAATCAGTCAGCAGTCCACTTTTGTTTTTATCAGGAATGCAAATGAATGTGAATTGGATTGTCCCAATGAGTGGGAATTTGTATTCCCTACAGAGCTTTTTAAAAACTTTCGGAAAAGCTGCGAAGGCTTTTCCTGCAGAGTTTTTGGTGGATTTGATACCCCTCCTTCTGAATACGGTGGATTGATGTGGGATGGCATTTAGACAAACTATTCTCCTTGAGTTCTATGAGGAGTATTTTCACTGTTTAAACAACCCCAAAATGAATAGATTTTTTTCATTCCTCTTCTGGACATTAACCCACATGAGAAAATTTACTCAAGAGGATAGTCACAAATTGATGAGTAGAGTATATATTGCAGGAAAAAACAAAATGCAGCCTGCAGGCCATGTGGACTCTTCCTCCCAAGCTATCTGGCATTCTTAGGTCTCCACCCTTCTTGCAGATCCTGCCTGCTTTCTGTGGAAAATGTGGCATGTTGGAAGTATGCACTCCTTAAGCACTCCTTGAGCATTCCAGCAGGAAGCCAATGGTGATAGGATGGTGACAACCAAAGGAAGGTTTAGCCACTGATGGGTTCTGAGGAGCCAATGTGCTCCCTCATCCCAGGAAGTTACCCATCCCTACTACAGTGGTGCAGTGAATAACAGACAGAAATCACAGCTCAAAGGGTAACACGGAATGATTTGTGTTAATGTGGAATATGAGATTAAAATGGAAAGTCTCTCTCTCTCTGACTTTTCTTCCCAAACGAAGCTTCAGGAAGGACTCATCCCTCGCTTTCTGCAAGCACGCTGATGACTAAAAGGCCAATCCCAGATAAATAAGTCTGGTTGCAGAAAGCACAGCAGAAGGTCTCCTTGGGTGATGTTTCCGGGTTGTCATTCTTTCTGCGTTGTTGTTTCTCTTCATGACTTGTTCAATGCGAGTTCTCAAATAAGGCTGCAGCATTGTGGATAGTGCATCTCCATGTCTCCCGATGTGAGGCCAGGACGGACCATTGTTGGTGATCAATTTGGCTGAACCTGAGATGTTGTTTCGGGGAGTCCTTGTATCGCTTTTTTGGAGCGCCCCCTTACGCTGACCCATGGTGAGTTCCTAGGAGAAGGAAAATGGAAAGTACATAAATTGTATTATGAGCAGTGGCATATAGATGTGTTAAATTAGAGCACAAAGACAGCTCCCTGTTTCTTTGCATTTACACAGGGCTCCTGCTTTCCTTCAAATAATACCCTCATGAGAACAAGCTACTTGATTTGGGAAACCATACTTATGCTTTCCTACTACTTGTAAGTGGGGGGAATCTTACTTTACAACAGCACTGAATTGGAAAAGCAGTACCAAGCAGGGAAATTTGATAACAATGCCTATATATCTGAAAATTAATTAACAAGATTTTTTTATCCTAAAGTCTCCCCTCACCCAAAGGCAGATCATATAAAAGAAACATACCTGTATTTATGACCTGAATAGGAAGAAACACCTCTTCTGAACTTGTTATACAATGCTTTAGCTTGCTATGGCTTCTTCTGTTCCAACTGTAAGAATATTTGTTTACTTAAGTCAATGCTTACAATTGGCTGAAAGTGGGGAAATCATTGACTTCAACAACTGAATCTATTTCACTAAGCTGTGATAAGAGTAGGCAGCCAATACACACTTGTCTAGGAAGACTACCGTTGCTGCCACACTGCAGAAATAATGTAGTTTGGCACCATTTTAGCTATCATGGCTCCATCCTATGGAATCTTGGAATTTGTAGTTTGTTGTGGCACCAGAGCTGTCTGACAGAGAAGGTTAAATATCTCACAAAAGTACAAGTCCCAGAATTCCATAGCATTAAGCCATGGCAGTTAAAGCGATGTCAAACTGCATTATTTCTGCAGTGTGGCAGCAGCCTCAGTCAGAGGGCTTATCTACATAGGTTAAATACCCTGGCTTGCCCCCATTCCAGGGCCCTGCAGTCCAAATTATGCAGGGCATTTACCCCTATCTTCCCCTGGGCAGTCCTCAACACTCAGGGACAGATATGGGGCTGGAACAGGGGCAAGCAGAGATAGGTCGAATAAAGATAATATCCAGTTTATTCCACTACCACTGGATCAGGTCCCACATGTCCTCAGGAACCCATCCCAGCATACTGTCTCTTGCTGCCATCACTAGCTCTTGGCAGTGGCCCCTCAGCATGTGACCAAGACTGGTCACATGCAGGGGGGCAGTCACATGTTGCGGGGGCCCTTCCTGACTTCTGCAGCAGCTGGGAAACTGGTGGTGGTGGTGGCGGCGGCGGCGGCAGCAGCAGCAGCTAAAGCAAAGGGCTGACATTCTGTTTGGATGCCAAATCCATTTTCTCCAGGTAATGGAGGCAGAACAGACCAAATCCGGAGCCAGGATCCTGGCTAGTGTAGATAAGCCCTGAGTCTGTCATCTACTGTAAAGTAGTTATCTGTCTGCATATGCCCCCCACTCCTTCCTTCCTTCCTTCCTTCCTTCCTTCCTTCTCCTTTATACTTTGCAATTCTGATCTCTATTTGCGTCTGACCAGCCACCAGGATCAGCACCTGTTCCCTTATAGTGAAGGCTGAAACACAAATCTGTATTCATAATTCCATAATGCTGCATTGCTTTATTAGAAACTTGCATGGTTAACCATAGCTGGAGTGGGATATCTATAGAATGACAGAGTGTCCTGATATATTGATCAACAACAAGTACTAGTTGGTAATGAACTGAACCACAGTAAAGCCATCTTTGCTGAGAATGCTAAAACCGTGGTAGACCTTGACTGTGTTTGTGAGAGATAGTAACAATTTAGAAACTGCTAGGAGGTGCAGTTCCCAGCAGAGAAGAATGTATCCTTTTCTGTAACATTAACGAAGCCTGCGTAAGCACATGAATAGTCAATTGTCTTACTAATATGTTAGCTGAAGTTTGCTACTTAAACTGGATGAGCTCATGAGAACCTTTCTCTCTAACACGTGTACAAGACCCAGGAGCAGGGTCTATAAAATCTTAGCTTCCAGTAATAAAGTTGTTCTTCGTTGCCTGCACCTGACACTGACTGCGTGGGTCTTTGTTTGAGGGTAAGAACTATCTTTGGTCAAAGATAAGCAGATGCCTTTATACAGGGATTCAGGATCCTATGGACTAGTGTTCGCCCGTAGACTCCGGGTCTGGCGAATGGGGCTGATATCTCAGTTCTTTCCCCACTGCTAACAATAGTAGGTGAAGCCAAGGACCTCAAGGAACTTTTCCCTCACTTTTTCCCGCAAGCTAAGCCTGTATCTCTGTACATATGCATGGAGTTATGTGTAAACTACTTCAGCAGGAAAGAAGAAACCCTTAAAGTAAACGAAGTTTGGCTACCAATCCTGAAAAACACCAAAATCAAAATTCAGCACATACAAATGAACTTCACCCAGGGACAGGGGGATTTACAGCAGACAATGGACCATTAGCCAAACAAACACTAATCCTCCTTTCATATCCTCCCACCCTAGGAACTAGCCATTCAAATACACAAATTTATATATCCTTTCCAACAGGGGCTCACAGTATATAACCCCCCCCCCACTCCTTCCCAACCAATCTCTGAAGATGCCAGCCACAGATGCAGGCGAAACGTCAGAAATAAACCCTTCCAGAACATGGCCTCACAGCCCAGAAAAAAACCATGAAAAACCTAAAGAAGATTCTGTTTACTTTATTCTATAGCATATGTATGTGAATGGGTGGCATGGGCAGGTTATTCCATTCACTTCCATTTGCCATTTATTTTTCTGCTAGAGAGATAAAACCAGATAAATCTCTTAATAGCCATGGTAGTTATTAGATCAATCTATATATGCATAGTTTTATATATGTAAGATAAGGATAAAGTCCTTTAGGGTTTTTAATCTTATATAAAAGGGTGTAATCCTGTGAATAAGTGAGTCACAAAGGAATGGTGTGCTGCCTCTTTCTCCCCTATACTAACTGCAGATAATATTTATAACTGAATTAGTCTTTATTGATTTTCCTCTTGTTTGTATTGAAGTCATATAGACAGCTAACCTATTGGAGAGTCATGTATGCTGAATGGGACCTGGAGGAATTCCAACCGTAGCTCTTGTATTTGACTCAAGAATCAAGGGGGAAAATGCCAGTGAGATTATTGGCATCCCGTTCTGTTTCCCACCCACACACCTCTTTTGGTGATGAGATGCAAAGTAAGGATGAAAGGGATATTCATGGGGATAATCACATGTTGTTTGTGGAGAAATTGCACAAGCCTCTACAGCTAGCAGACTTTGGTTAAACGAATAGATCAAGTAACCAGAGTTTATTATATAAAGTTTATTCTGCACTCAGACATCCAACTAAGACAGGGTATAAAGGTTGTGAAAAAGCTTTTGGGTAGCTGCTCTATATGTGCAATATGTGCTGAGCAGGGGTTAGTTAGTCATATATTGTGCGGCTTTCAGATAGCTGCTTCTGACATTTTCAGACTACACTGTTATAGTGTTACTATTCCATTTTAACTGCTCTGGCTTCCTCCTGTGGAATTCTGGGGTTTGTAGTTTAGTGAGGCCTAAAATCTCTGGCTGAGAGTTGTAAATGCCCCTCCCTAAACTGCAAATCCCAGGATTCAACAGGGGGAAGCCATAGCAAATAAAGTGGAATAGTAACACTATAACAGTGTTGTCTGAAAATCTCTGGCAAAATTCTGAAATTGTCAATCAGCAATTGCCTACCAGCAATTCATTTCTGGGGTAAAATGTATGTGTGTGTTGGTGTGCGTGTGTGTGTGTGTGAGAGAGAGAGAGAGAGAGAGATCCATGAACACCATGTTATAATGAACATGAATCCCCATTACTTCCTTACTTTGCAGCCCTTATCTCACACCCACTCATGCTGGCCAGCCACTGTCATAAACACAGCAAGGACTTCTACATCATTTGTTGTTGCTGTGTGCTTTAAAGTTGATTCTAACTTATGGTGACCCTAAGTCAAACCTATCACAGGGTTTTTTTTGGCAAGATTTATTTAGCGGAGGTTTGCCATTGCTTTCCTGTAAGACACTGAGAATGTGACTTGCCCAAGATCATCAAGGACTTTTTCGGACAATGTAAAAATAACGCTAGCAGCGTCACCAGGTTGCGACGCTGCAGCGTTAGAGGGCGTCAGTTTCATGAGTAAAATATGACTGTAAAAGCAAAAATATCACAGTCAAATGTCCCAGCGATACTGCAACAGTACCGCTGGGAAGGAGCGTCGTATGAAACTGATGCCCTCTAGCGCTGCAGTGTCGCAACCTGGTGACGCTGCTAGCGTTATTTTTACATTGTCCGAAAAAGTCCCAAGTGGGTTTCTGTGACTGAGCAGAGATTTGAACTCAGGTCTCCCAGAGTTCTACTATGATACTCAAACCACAATACTACATTGGCTCTTTCTACACCACACATTGGTTTAATATCAATTCTAATTCTCACTAATTTAGGGGTGGGGAATCTTTAAGAACTCTTCGAATTTCCACTGTGTTGTTGTTGTTGCTGCTGCTGCTGCTGTTTTCTTCTTTTCTGGTGTCACTTATACACTTTTTTAAAAGCTGCTTTAGTGACAGGACTGTAACAGCTGGCACTATCCCTAGTAGTAATGAAATACATTATAGAGCTGCAGGAATGGAAATATTGTGCCATGTTCTATTGCTGCCAACAATGCAATTTTGAAAGGCACAGAAACCCTGTCAGAAGATAAAAGACATGAACCCAAATTTTCAGTACCCTCATTGAACTACAGTTCCCAAGATTTTTTTCTCTTTCTTCCAGTGTCTCTTGGAGCACTGTTAGGAAGCCAGGATAAAGTTAATTAGTATGAAACCAATAGAGGTTTATATGAAGGAGGACCCGGGGTTTGAAATTGCATGAGAAGTGAATGAGTTGTCATAACTTTGGTGTTGATTCTCTCCCCCACACACACCCTATACAAGCTGTTTAAAAAGGAATTGCTTGTGTGTATGAGCAATGTCCATATCTTGAGTTTTCCCAGAAAGAAGAGCCACTTGGTAGTGATGAATAATTCAAGCAGCTCTACTACTACCAACCAACTTTGATAAGTAGAGCCCGGTGTCAGCCAGACCACCAAGGACTGATCTGGAATGTCAGCACCTAGTGGAATTCACTCGATTTTATGCTGAAGCATTTGCTTGAACAAAACAGTTCCCTGCTCGAGTTAACCAATGTGTATGCTAGAAGGAAATGCTAGACAACAAGAATTAGACTCTTGATGGAGTCCCCAGGAAGGGAGGAAAAGGGTACCAAAGCCCTTTGGATGCATAGGGATGACAGAGCAGCAATGAACCAAGGTAAACCTGTAGTCTGTACACTTGTTGGCTTGTGAACTGGGGTGGGAAAGAGGAATGGCGTATTTCTGGGACCTTGAGAGCATCAGCTGAGGGCTGTCATGTTTTAACTTGGTAAATTGTGGATGGTCCATCCATCGACCTCAGCATAAAGCAAAACAAGTGGGAGAACAAGAGAATTTTTCCTACCTGGTAAGTTCAGGCTCAATCAAAAATTTCTAAAATTGAAGGCATGACTGATCTAAATTTGTTCAGAAACACAAGTACTGCTTTTCAAACAACATAGAAATTGACAAATTCTCTGTTTGTACAAACAAGAAAAACACCTTTACATAATGTTTTTTAGACAGCCCATACCACTCAACGTTTCACATATGAAAATACAGACATATGTATCAGTTTGTAAGGCATGGGGCTGAGCAACATGAGGGTGTTGTCAAATGGGTGTGGCCAGGCAATCAGAGGGCATGGTCAAGGGTGTGGTCAAGTGCAAACATTATTAAACAGTAGAACACACAAAACTAAATTACTGTATATTCCTGCATACAAGACTACTTTTTAACACTTGAAAATCTCCTCAAAAGTGTGTGTGTGGGGGGTCTTATACCCCAGTAGATCTTTTCCCCTGCTGTGAGAATGATTGAAGTGTTAAATGGCCTGGGCAGTTTTCCCAGCAGATTCTTCCTCCTGCTGTGAAAATAACTGCTTTGCCTTTGAAGAGTTAAATGGCCATCCATTTAGCTCAGGAGAGTCAAAATGATGTTTCTTTTCAGGACAAGTTAGCCTAAAATTAGAATTTCTGGATTTAAACTTGTTTTAAAACATTTTGCATCAAGTTTTGTCTATGGTGAAATTCTCTTGTCTGCCAGTGTGGCTCTATAATCATTAATGTGCTCATTCATTAATGTACTCATTCAAAAATTTGGGATTTGATAGCTTCATATTAACCAACTTACAGTATTAATGCAACCTTACCTTCCAAAGATTGAACACCACAGAGATTTTTCAAAGTATCCCATGCTTTTTTAGCTGTTCTCAGTCCTTTAATTTCACAGACTATTCCATCATCTACAGCCACTGAGCTGGCTGGCTGCTGGGGGGCAGGATTTCCAGCCAGGTGGCTGGCTGGCTGGGGGGTGGGCAAACTCTATATTTTAACTTAAAAATTGCGGGGTCGTCTTATGCGCCCAGTCGTCTTATACGCCAGAATATATGGTATTTTGAATAAGACATCTTTTGTTTTAGGCACTGATTTTAGGCAAGCCTGGAAAAAAAAGAGGGGCAATCAATAAACACAACATTGTGTTTATGTTTGTGTGTATAGCATGATTAACAATAAATATCACATTATATAACAGCTTATTGTAAATCAAAATGTCTTAATCGCTCCTTGCTCAAAATTACATTTTTCCTTCAGATCCACAATCACTGCAGAAGCTCTCTGTTCTCACACACCACAATCTGCACAATACATGTTAGATATCAGGTTCAAAAAAGCTCACAAGGTCAGTTAAGCCAATCACAACCTCTCAACCAAATCTACTTCGCAGGATTGTGTTAGGATAACAATATGGGTTGGTAGTAGATGGGACTGGGGAAAAGTCATGTATAACACCTTTCATTCCAGGAGATAAATGTAATAAAAGTAGTTAAAATACATGAGGAATTTATTGGTTTGGTTTTTTAAAATGTGGAAAATTGGGAATTCAAATTGGAATGTAAGCTCAGTCATGTTCAATGACATTTTCTCCTAGAAAGTATTATTGAAATTGCTATAGTCTTGCCTTGAATCAGCATGCAGGGGTCCTTTTCAATATCTTTTACCACAAAAACCCTATGATGAGACAATCTAAAATGAAATAAGAGAGTGTGCCAAAAGATGAAATTCCTAGGTCAGATGGCACACAACAAGCTACTGGGGTACAGCAGTGGACAACTACAAACAGTGTGGTGGCTAACAATGTAACTGGATTCAAGTTGAAAGGATGTTCAGCTGTTTTCATGCTCAGATGTGAAAGGAAAGTCCAAGCTGCAAAACATGCTGTATATTATAGGAACATGGACTGTGAAAAGCATGAACCAGGGGAAGATAGACTTAGGGCTTTATCACAGAAGGCTGGAATCATATAATTATGATAGGATAGTAGTACGAATGGGTGCCCATTGTAGCAATGTCATTGTCCTCCCGTGGTCCATGTGTGCTCCATCCATTAATTACCTGTTAATTTCATTGATGGGCAAAACCCATCAATAGCCCTCAATATGGCTCTTTTCCCACTACAATGGGGTTGTCTCCCCATTCCCAATGAGAACACATAATAAAACTTCCAGGGGGGAATGTGAAGAGGACCAACAGGACGCTGTTTTAATGTACTGTAGCCTTTGCTTGGTACATTTTATGTTTGTTTAAGTGTTTATTTGTGAAGTTCTTTTGTTATGTATTTGTTTTTAGTGTTTTTAACTGAAGTTGCATCTTCTTGCGAGAATAGCCAAAATCTCACCCATGGAAATCATGGAAGTAAGAGAAATTTTTTCTTAAAGGCCAGCATGAAGTGTTAATACTATGTCATTAGAAGGCAATACAAAGAGAAATGTTAGTATAGCACGCAAGAAATGTTACTACAGTGCATGTTACTATAGCATGCTGAAATCCTATTTTTAAACCACTAGTTGTGGTTGTGCAATAATTCTGTGGCAGTAGTATCACACAATTACAGCAATGTGTGATAATTACTGTAATCATGCCACTATGTTTCCACTTTCCTCAATCATGGAACTACAGTGTTTTTAGACACTAGTCTGATAGAATCCAAAGTAAAACAAGAAATGGAATGTATAAATATTGCAATATTTGGATAAGAGAGCTAAAGTGGACAAGAATGGGACACTTTCCGTCAGATAACTACACAGGGTTTTATTCAAGAAATAAAAATCTAAGAAGAAATGGGGTGGCATTAATAGCGAGAGCAGATGTAGCAAAAGCAGTCAAAGTATATCATGCAAAGTCTGACTGAATAATATCAATAAGACTTCAGGGAAAACCCATCAGTCTAACCATAATTCAAGTTTATATTCCAACTACAGAGGCAAAAGAACAAGAAACTGAAAGATTCTGTGCTGGAGTCCAGGTGGAAACTGATCACACACCAGAGCAGGACTTCTTGTTAATCAAAGACAATTGGAATGCAAAAGTAGGAAACAGAGCAGAATCAAAGATTATAGGAAAATTTGGCCTAGGATCAAGAAATGAAGCAGGAGACTAACTGACTGAATTTTGTGAGGCCAACAGTTTGTTCATCGCAAACACATTCTTCAAGCAACCAAAAAGGTGACTGTATACATGGGCATCACCTGATGGCCAATATAGAAAGCAAATAGACTGCATAATTGAAAGCAGAAAATGGAGAAACTCCATTCTCTGCAAAAACAAGACCAGGAGCATATTGTGGCACAGACAATAAACCCTGCTTTTTGATGACTCACTTTTCAATGACCTGCTCTTTCAACTATTCTAAATTATACCCATTACCCATATATTTGATGTGTGGGCCATTCTTCCGTTATTTGCATGACAGTTTTGCTATCATGTATTTCTGGTGCAACTTAAGACTTTTTCGGACGCGAAGAAAGTAACGCAAGCAGCCTCGTCAGCTTGCGAGGCCGCTGCGCTGCAAAGCGTCCCTTTCGTATGACGCTCGCCCCTGCCGGTACTGTTGCGGTACTGCGGGGAGAGTTGAGTGTCATATTTTGTCGTTTTTTACTCACGAAAGTTGATCGTGAGTAAAAAACGACAAAATATGACGCTCAACTCTCCCCGTGGTACTGCAACAGTACCGGCAGGGGCGAGTGTCATATGAAAGGGACACTCTGCAGCACAGCAGCCTCGCAAGCTGACAAGGCTGCTTGCGTTACTTTCTTCGCATCCGAAAAAGTCCTTAGTTTGTGCTCAGTGCATCTTTTCTACAGTACTGTATAGCATTTGTGCTTGTAATATAGCATTCATACAGTACTTATATTTCTTGCCATACAGGAATAAACATACTGGTCTCTTCCAATTCTATGATTCTATGATTCTATGATTCTATCACCGTGTAGAAAAGACCTCTGTGCAAATCTGAAACCCAGTCCCTGAGCACACTGGAGAGAAATGGGTTGTACCTAAATGATAGCAATCTCCAGCACTTTGAAAAGCTTATGCTGTGTTAGTGCTGCTGCATGATTTAGCCAAGTATTAAAACCGGGACAGATCAGCTTTTCTACTCTGATCTCAGTGACTCATGCACTACTGGTACTTTTATTAAATCATGTGTGAGACCTTTTTTATTATAGACCAACCTGACATTAACAAGCAGTACCATTCTGCTCCTGTTCTGCCAGCACTGCTTTTTATTGATGGATTAAGACATCAATAGATCCCCCCATTCCGTTTCAGTCATGAATTTCCATGTATGCAACAAGGTGCCCCGTTTTGCTGGTGAGATTCCAGCGTCAATGGGAGGTCCCTGCTAAAACACTTCCAGGTGAGATCAGGACATCCAGGTAAGTGACACACTTTTTATGGCCCTCCCCAGGTTACTTTAACATTTTAAATTGTGTTTTTGTGCTTGCTGTCACTTTTTTTATTTTTATTTTTGAATTTCCCGCTCTTGGATCTTCTCACAAGAATCCATGGGATTTCAATCCAGGAAGCGAAGGGAGCTCCATTCATCCTGGACTGCCAGAACAACATCAGAGAAGGTAAATGCTGTGGGGCAGGTGATTGTGGCAAATCAGGGACAGGACAAGGGTGGGAGTGGAGATTGTGGGACAGGACTGCTTTTTTCATTCTGATAATCTCCAGGGTCTCCAGTCGTACTCCACTGTGGCTCTCACTCATTTGAGCAACATTCTCTATCCACCTTCCTGGCTCTCACCCAGAATATCCTCCCAGGACTTTTATCATGTTTCACAAGCCAAAAAGGCTTATGCCTTTGGCTCACTTAAAGAGGCAAAACTCAAATGGGGCACTTCCCCCTGTTCCAGTGCTCCCTTTGGGCTTACTCCAACTGGTAGCAAACTGCTGCTTTCAGCAGGGCTTGAAGAAGAGCTCCAAGCTCCAAAGATGCACACAAAGAAATGTCCCCCATCCTTGTGCTGGGGATGGCAGTCCCAGAAGCATCTGTCATTGGGGGGACCCATTTTCTTTGTTTTGCAACTACCTTCTCCTCCCTACTGTCCTGCACACCTGTGTTGCATGCTTAGCACCATAGCAAATTAGAAGCTGGGGAGCTACCTGTTAATACTGATGGATCCCCATATTCCTGCTATAAAACTTACTTTTGGGACCACAAACCCCAGAATCCCCCAACTGGGTCTTTAGGGAAATGTAGTACAAAAAAAGTAACTTTTTAGCTCTCTGTGAGGTTTTTGTTGTTCTGGCTGCTACTTCTGCTGTGAGGAGCAGCATAACATCAATTACACTGGCTTCCTTATACCTTTATGACACACAGTATCATGCCCACCATACTCTCCTGTGTCGTGTTGGGAGTCAGCATCTTCAGGTAGCTCGCCAAAATGCACCCACACCTGAATTATGTTATTTGACCCACAATTACCAACCACAGAGACAAGAGTGGTGTAGACATGGCGACAGTAGAATTATCTATTGCATGTAGTTCCATGATGGTTTTTCCTGAGGGCTGTATGAGGTGAAATCCCTTTGGGGGTGGGGTTTCTGTGAAAAAACAACTGGATGGGAATTCTGAGCACAGAAATAACTGGCACAGAAAGAATGAAGCAACCCCCTTTCCTCTCCTATGGGGCAAGTTGAGGTCAACTGCAGTTGCTTTGCTTTAGATAATAATATCTTTGGTGGTACTAATAGTAATAATGGTTGTTATTATTGTTGTTGTTGTTAATTTATTTATATACTACCATATGACACAAAAGGAAACGTGACACAAAAGGAAAAGGGGGTGGCAGTGCAGGAGGTGATGAAGTCCAGCAGATATTGCCTCTTCTTCTCTCTCTTTGAGATCAGGGCAGTGGCAGTTTAGATGGAGGGCAGGTCTTCCATCTGCTTCTGGGCCTAGGCATGAGGGAGCTGTGCCTGCCTCTTCAGTCATTCCAAGGCCACAACAGTGGCAATTGAGATGGAGAAGGGTTTTTCATCAGCTGCTGGGCCTAGGCATGATGGAGCTGTGCCTGCCTCTTCTTCTTCTAGTTGGTGCAGAGAGGATGACTGACCTATAGCAACTTCAATGATCTGTCAACAAGCCTTGGGAACCAGTGGGGCAAAACCTGAGCCTTTGGTCTACACCAAGAGTGTAGCTATGGAGTGGGGGAGAATGAAGACATTGTTACCCCCAAATAAGAATTTTGCCCCATCAAATGAATTTTTCACTCATTTCCCAAATTTTGTGCATTACAGAAAGTGAGATGTGGAAAATTGTTCACACCTAGAACTCTTCTGTCTTCTTTGTGCATTTTTCCTTGGTAATTTTGTGCATTTTCCCTCGGAGCGTGGTGGGGTCTCCTTCCTTGGAGGTCTTTAAACAAAGGCTGGATGGCCACCTGTCGGGGATGCTTTGATCATGATTTCCTGTGTGGTAGGAGCTGGACTGGATGGCCCTCGTGGTCTCTTCCAACTCTACAATTCTATTATTCTATGAACTTTGCCTGCCCCTTTTCTTCATATGTTTAAACTGTATCTCTAAATCAGGACTGCATTCAGGCATCTGAAACTATTTAAGGGCTGAACTTTTTTAAAAAAAATCCTGCAATTTATAGAGTAATTAATTTTCAAGATTGGGCACTGGAATGAGTGAGAGTGATGAAAGGAGGGAGTAGGAGCATTTGTGCAAAATAGCTTTACCATAGCAAGCCAAAGTTTGTCCATGCCAAGGCATAGCAAGTATTATTTTTTGTAAAATTGGTTTTTATTTGAGTATTTAAACATATACAAAAATAAAAACACAAAACAAATATAAAAATAAACAATATAAAATAAACAATACATACATATAGCAAAGAAAGAAAAAATCAAACAAACAATAACCAAATAATAACTTCCCTCCCCCAACACCACCTAACACTACTTATAACATTAAAACATTTAAAATGACTTCCTGCTTGATCACGTCTGGTCCCTTAGACATTAATGTTTTTACTCCTCTATTAATAATTAGCTTATACTATATAGTACATTCACTAATACATATTCTCATCTCTGTACTATTGACAATCCTTCCATGAAACACTTTGTTATTTAACCACAATAAGCAACTTTAGATTGAATCCTGAATCCTTTTTATCTATATCAACATTTCTATTTCAAAACTTTTAAAATTACCTTTTGTATCAAATAGCTCCTCTCTCTGATTCCTCCGTGAGTACTAGAATAGATCATCAGTCTTTTTCTACTATTACCCTTTGTTTACTTATAAAATCCTATTATATTAGTTACCCCTTCTTTTTGTTTAAAAAATTCTATATAAGGTTTCCATTTTTCGAGGTATTTCTCTTTTGGGTTACCTCTTAGTTTTCCATCTCCTTGCGAAGTTTATTCGTGCAGCCATAATTAGATAAGTAATTAAATTTCTACATTCTTTTTCCTTTTTATTCTCTACATTTATCATATTTAATAAATATAATTCAGGTCTTAAACCTCATTTGAAACCTACAATTTCCTCTATCTCTTTATTTATTTTATACCAATATTTCCTCATTTTTTTTCACACTTCCACCATATATGATAGAAGGTTTCTATTTCAGTTTCACATTTCCAATAAATGGCAGAGGCTTTTACATTTATTTTAGCTATGTTGACTGGGGTGATATACCACCTGTATATCATCTTATAAAAACTTTCTTTGAGATTGTAACAACTTGTAAATGTTAATCCTCTCTTCCATATATCTTCCCATTGAATCATATAGATGTTATATCCTTAGTCTACCGCCCACTTAACCATACAATATTTTACTTGTTCATCTTCTGTATCCCATCTTAATAGTACTTTATATAAAGAGCTTATAAAATGACTATCTGAACTAAGTAATTTTTCAAATTCAAACATTTCTCCTTCAAGCTGAGTCTCCTTTAATTCTTCTTTCATTATATTCCTAACTGCATAGTAATTTAGCCATTGAATTTGTTTTCCCCTTTTTTTCAGTTCTTCCCATTCCTAATTTTTTCACCATAAAATCTCTATATCTTAACCAATTATATTATCTCTACATCTTAACCAATTGTAATTTCTTAATTCTCTTCTCATAAACACTTCTTGGCCTGAGATCCAACCTGGGATTTTGGGACATAATCTAGCTTTATATTTTTGCCAAATTCTGAGTAAAGCTTTCCTTATCACATGGTTTTAAAATTCTTTATTAATTTTAACCTTGCCAAACCATAAATATTTGTGCCCATCAAATTATTATGTCCCTCTAATTTTAATATTCTTTTATTTTCTAATGTGACCCATGGTTTCATTCATGATAAACATATCACCTCAAAATATAGTTGTAGATTTGGCAGACCCAGCCCTCCCCTTCCTTTTGAATCTGATAAAAGTTTCCATTTGGTCCTTGGTTTTCTTCCTGCCCACAGGAATTGGTTTATATCACTGCCACTTCTTAAATACTTCATTTGTATGAATAATTGGAATTACTTGAAAAAGAAACATTAGTTTAGGTAGTATACTGATTTTGACAGTTGATATTCTCCGCAAACAGGATAAATTTGAGTTTTTCCAATTGTTTAAATCTTTTTTTTAATTTCCTCCCATAATTTAGTATAATTATTTCCAAATAATTGCTGATTATTAGTTGTTAAATTTACCCCTAGCTATTTCACTTTTTTTACAACTACAAAGTTAGATATTTTATCTAATTCTTCTCTTCCTTTTATATCCATATTTTTTACTAAATTTTTTGTTTTACCTGAGTTTATTTTGAAACCAGCATGTTTTCCAAATTCAGATATTGTCTTAAGTAAGATCTCAATTCCACATAATGGATCTTCCAATATAATTACCAGATCATCCGCAAATGCTTGTAGTTTATATTCCTCCCAGCTAATTTTAATTCCTTTTATTCTATTTTCTTTTCTTATTCCATTATTCAATAATTTTAGTATTAAAATAAACAATGAAGGGGATAAGGGACAACCTTGCCTAGTCTGTTTTTCAATTTTAAAGGTAGCTGTGGCTTTTCCATTTATTATTAATTTTGCATTTTGTTTTTTATATATACTCTGGATCCAATTTGTAATATTTTGTCCAAACTCCGTCTCTTTATCACTCTCATCAAGAAGGGCCATTTTAAATTATCAAAAGCTTTTTCTGCATCCAAAAATATTAATGCTCCCTCAATTTGGTTGTGGCAATGCAAGTATTCAATCCCATTAATTACTACTCTCATATTATCTCTAATTTGTCTTTTGGGAAGGAACCCATTTTGATCGTTATGTATATAGTCTGTTATAAAGAGTTTCAATCTATTTGCTAATATTGCCGTGAATATTTTATAATCTTCATTAAGCAGGGAGATAGGTCTAATATTTTTCAATTGAGTGTCATCCTGATTTTCTTTTTGGTAATAAGGTTATATCAGCTTCTTCCCAACTCCTTGGAATCTGATTTTTTCCTACTATGTCCTTTAAAACCAAAGACAGTGGTTTAACTAGTTCTTTATAAAATACCTTGTAGTATTCTGCTGGTAGCCCATCAGGGCCCAGCATTTTCCCTGTTTTCATTTTTTTAATCATCTCGAAATAATAATAATAATAATAATAATAATAATAATAGTAATAGTAATAATACAATTTATTTATATACCGCCCTCTGGTAATCCAATCAGGGCGGATCACAACATTAAAAAAACATACAAGTAAAACAATATACTCCCTTCCCCCCCTTAAAAAGTTATTAAATCAATTTACAAATTAAAACAACAATTAAAACATTTGATAAAAACACATTTCTACATTTGGCAATAACAGTAGGTCCCCAGCAATGTTCAGTTCTGTTAACAAAGGAGGCTGTGGGGACACTCTCCTGAAGCGGGGGGGGGGGTTCCTGAGGCCAGGATAATCTATTTGGAAAGGCCTGCCAGAAGAGATCCCTCTTGACAGCTTTTTTGAAGCTGTCCAAAGATGTTAATTGACGGATCTCATCCGGCAGGCCGTTCCATAATCTGGGGGCAACAACAGAAAAAGCCCTTGAGGCTGCAGCAAACTCCTCCCAGAGGACCGGAGTGCGTGGGGGGGATTATAAGAGAGGAGACGGTCCCTGAGATAGCTTTGATCCAAGCCATTTAGGGCTTTAAAGGTGAGAACCAACACCTTATACTGGGCCCGGAAACCAATAGGCAATCTCTATAATTTCCTCCATTGTGATTTCCTTATTTAACTCTTTTCACTGAATTTCTATAAGTTTAGTAACTTGGCAATTCTTTATATATTCTTCCACACTGATACTATGGAAAGTGTTATTTACTGGTTAAAGCACCAGAGACTTCTCCACTTCATGGAGTGGGGTCCAGAGGTTTGGGGGCACACTTTGGATTGGCACATTTTGCCCACCCCTGCTCTAAATGTTCAACTTAAGTTTTAAATTAATACAAAACTAGAAATTCAGGGACTGAAGGAAAATTTCATGGGAAGGGAAGTCAGAACTCTTATTTGGAGGGGGCAATGCTGTCTTTTTGACTCCCACCTTAAATAACTACATCCCTAGCCTACCCCTTATTCTTTATGTGTACCATGTCCAATCATTGTTCATATGGAAGAGAGACATTCATAATGTGAATGAACATTCTGGCCAATACAGTATTTAAAAATATTTGCACATGCAAACCTATCTGAGAAAAAATATATATCTTCAGTCTTATTAGGGTTGCCCTGAGATTTCAAAACCAAAACCTAAGATGTAGAGACAACCCCTTGTGATATCAAAAGGGGTGGCCACTGGTGATGTTATTAAGCATAATACCTGAAGCCACAGCCACAGCTGTACAGAGCATGCCCTTTTAATTTAAAAAAAAATACCCTAGTTTAAACAATTAGAAATACATATATCCCTCTTATTTGACAGGCTAGGTACCAGAGCACTGTGAAAAAGTGGAAATGGTTGAAAAACAGAACCCAACCTTTTTTTCCCCCGGTATATGTGTGTGTTTAATAATTATATACGGTAATTATTATATTATATTTTTCCATGTATATTCCCTGTATATGTGTGTGTGTGTGTGTAGTTTCTGTGTGTGTGATGTACTATAAGCAGAAACATAAGTACTGGATGATTACTGCATTATAAGCACCAATCATTTTATTAGGTGTACTTTGTTAAGAATATAGACTAGATATAAAACAAGATTATGTCCTAAGATACCTTTATGGCTTTCACCCCATGAAGCCTTGCATAGAAGAGAATCAGTATTTAAAGATAAATAGTTATTTAGTGAGAACTTTTATTGTTAGAAAAAGGCCAATATAGAATTAAAACAAGTGAAGAATTGGAATTAGGAAACTATAGCTTTCAATGGTATTTGTAAAGACAGGTATTTGAGCAATTTAAGATGGACAGGAAATTACATGGTTTTGAATGAACTAAGTCAGAATTTGAAGTACTGTGTACAAATGAAGAGCATTTAATTTCTAAGATGTGTAAGCTTTGTTGAAAATGGGGATTGAGGATGAACAGTTTAAAGAATGTATGATAAAAAGGACTCAGAATATTGGCCACAACATACAAATGGATCAATGGGAAAGAATGTGGATGAGGAGTTTAAAGTTCATATTACGTTATGATCTTAAAGAGAAGATGATATATTGTTGGTACTTATTGCCAGAAAGACTATCTAAGAGGTATAAAGGTTCTACTAGTAATTGTTGGAAGTGTAATCAAAAAGTGGGGACCTTTTATCATATGTGGTGGACATGTGCTAAGGTGAAAAAACTATTGGATTCAACTACATTGTTTCATGGAGGACATTTTGAAATTAAAACTTCAGGTGAAACAAAAAATGGTCCCTGCTGGATTTGATGGATGAACAGACTCAGAAGAAGCATGGAAGAGTTATTAAATAATAATTATATATTATTATAGCTGCCAGCCTACTTTATGCACAGATGTAGAAAGATATGGCTATTATTTCACAAGAAGATTGGATGATAAAACTGTATGATCTTGTAGAGATGGATAAATTGACTACTTTGATTAGAGAAAAGCCATTAAGTAGTTGTAACAAAGATTGAGAATTAATAAGAGTTTTTCTGAGAAATTGTTGGAGAAAATTATCAGTAGCAGGATTTGAAGAATAGTAGAATCAAATATTATGTAGAAGTTTATTGAGTTATTGATTTAGAGAAGTTGGTTAGTGGATACTTATAACCATTGGCTGGAAAATTGGAAATCATTTGTTATTTCTTTTGTTTAGTTTGTTTTGTAGTTGTGTAATTGTAGTTATGTAGTGGTAGTAGTAGTTTTAAGATAATTTGTATTTTTAGTATTTCTAATTTTTATTTTTTCCCTTATCTGTTTCTTTATATCATAAAAAACCCCTTTGTGATATATATATATATATATATATATATATATATAATCTCACAGATACTATACAGTACTATATAAGAGATGCACTGTCCACAGTTTAAGATGCACTGCAAATGACTGACCACAGACTGAAAGAAAAAGATGGCACTGAGTTAACAGAGAGAAAAAAGAGGTGCCAAGTGAACTGGAGGGGGGAGCAGTGTGTGGTCACAAAATCACCATATAAAACACTGACAAAAGAGTGGACCATGTGTTGAATACAGTAGGCCCTTGGTATCTGATGGGGTTTGATTCCAGGACTCTGTGGATACCAAAATCCATGGATGCTCCAAGTAAAGCTTTTATCCTACAATAATCCTCGGAGATTTTCACACTACACTGTTATAGTGTTACTATTCCACTTTAATTGCTCTGGCTTCCTCCTGTGGAATTCTGGGGTTTGTAGTTTAGTGAGGCCTAAGGGCTCTCTGGCTAAGAGTTGCAAATGCCCCTCCCTAAACTTCAGATCCCAGGATTCCACAGGAGGCAGCCATAGCAAGTAATGTGGAATAGTAACACTATAACAGTGTAGTGTGAAAATCTCACTCCTTTATTCAAGGAATTTTGCAGTGAGTCTAGATGTTTTCTTCTTCTATTTGGAACCTTCCTATTATTTGGTGCTGCTCTCTCTGCGTATGTGCCTTCAAGTCACGTGTAGACTTATGGTAAACCCTTCTTACCTGATGCTGCTTCCATCTTTTTTCTCTCCATAAAAATTCAATTAAGAAGAAAAAGGTAGGAAAGGTGTGCAGTATCTTTTGACTGTGATAGTGCTAGGAACTCCTCATCCGGATGCACACAGCCTTTAGAACATTGTTAACTGAACTGGAGCCCATGGGATGAGAAGAGAGTTGAAAGAAGGTAGAAACAATCTCATTTCTGCTTTGAAACTAAGGTCTGCCTGTGTGAAGTAAGCCTGAGCAACATGGATTTATGGAAGAAAATTTCACAAGTAAATATTAAAGATAAATCGCTCAGTGTTGGAGGTACATTTTTTAAGCTAGATGTGACCTGAATAATATGAAGAAAGTCAGTATCCACAATTCTTAAAATGTAAACTGGGGTGGGAGGGAGTAGCAGAGGGACCTTGATGGTAGAGAGGGATAGTTTAAAACTTTCCCTGTTCTGTAGTTTCTTTGAAAATTGCCCCACACCTACAGATAGTTATGTTCCTCCTGTTGCTAACAGCAAATGGGAGGTTAACAAGAAGCTTGCAAAGATCCCAGAGGGGTTGTCTAGATAGTGAAAAAAAACTCCTCATAGAATGCAAGGAGAATAACTTTCGTCCCAATGGGATCCTGCAGCAATTCAATGTATTGTGAAAGAGGGGGCCCAAAACTCCAAATACTCTGCAGGAAAAGCCTTTGCAGCTTTTCCTGTATGTTTTTAAAAGCTCCGCAGGAAATGGTCATTCCTGCTCATTTGAACACCAACGCAATTTGTTGTGCAGAACCAAGGGGGGGGAACTCTTCATCTGATTGGTCGGATACACACAGGCACAGGCTTGCTGTAAAGCACCCAGAAGTGCTAGCAATCATATGTTTTTGTAAGCTTTTAATTTTTAAACTGTACTGACAAAAGCTGACACGGGCACAAATCAAGATGGTGGCCATGTTGTTTTGCATGGGAGGGTGAGGAAGGTGAAGGGGACCCAGCAGCATGCTGCCTGGAAATGAGGAGGAGGGCGGCCACTGCAAAGAAGAGGAGGAGAGCCGCCCACCCTTCACATATCCTGCTAGTGTGCTGGGGGTGGTGGCAGCCTCCAGTTCTGGCTGCAAAGGGACGGTAGGAGCCATCTGACCAGCCTC
Source organism: Gambelia wislizenii (assembly GCA_030847615.1). Classification (NCBI taxonomy): domain Eukaryota; kingdom Metazoa; phylum Chordata; class Lepidosauria; order Squamata; family Crotaphytidae; genus Gambelia; species Gambelia wislizenii. The sequence goes on from JAUMIR010000006.1 coordinate 61,181,461, forward strand.
TCAGAGGAGGAAGAGCGGGCCAGTTCTTCGCTGATCCATCTCACCTTCCACCAGTGCGCCAAAGAACCGCCCCCTCTTCCTTCTCTGAGAGGCTGGCCAGGAGGCTCCTACCATCCCTTTGCAGCATCTGATTCTGGCTGCAAAGGGCTAGTAGGATCTGCCTGGCCATTTGCTCGGAGAAGGAAGAGGAGGGCGGTTCTTCGCCACTCTGGGAGAAGGTGAGATGAAGCAGCAAAGAGCCATCCCCCTCTTCCTCCTCCAAGCAGCTGGCCAGGTGGCTGCTACTGTCCCTTTGCTGCCAGAATTGGAGACTGCTGCCACCACCAGGGTGGGTGAAGGGCAGGCAGCTCTCCTCCTCTTCCTTGGAGTACCTGTGCTGCCGGGTCCCCTTCGCCTTCTGTGCCCCCCCCATGCAAAACTGACATGGCTGCCATCTTGAGTCATGGCTGTGTGATTATTTTGTTGGAGAGCTTCAGATACTATCATTTTTGCCAAAATGCTGTGGAGACAAAGTAAGGCTGCTGAGAATTGCCTATAATGCACAGGTATGTGCATTATTTCCTCCCTTATAGACAACCCCTAAGGTACTTAAGATCAGTACCCACAGCTGCTTTATTTTCATTTCAAAATAAATGCAACCAATTCATTCATATATATATATATATATATATATATATATACACATACATACATATAGTGTAATTTGGCCCTTATTTTTGGTAGTGTATCAGAAAACAGTGAATTTATGAGAAGGTAGAGACAATGGTAACAACAAGGTGAGGGGAATATAAAACGAAGCACATGTAATAAACGGGCAAATGCAGTTGCACATAACTGGATGCTATTTCAGTTGTCACATTTTATTTATTGACTTAGCCTAGCAAAAAAATAAGAGTTCCCATGGATGCATTCAATAAAACATAACGAAGCCATGCATAGAATTGTGAGAGGTGATACCAAAATACAAGCCCTTCATGAGCAGAAAAGTGGGAGGGGAGCAGACTGCATCTTTGGGGTGTCAGAAGTTGTGGGTCTCCTCTCCCTTTCTTTGTCCTCCAGCATGATTTATGAACCTTTCTACTCTTCAGCAGTCTTTTAAGTTAAAGAATCCATTTAGGCCTTCATGGTGGCAGAAGTAATTAAAAGTGTGATCAGCTTCGGTCAGACAAGTGCATACACACACACATCCAAACAAAAAACGGTCAGCTTCTTTAATAATGTCCCCTACTGGCAGGGAGTTTTGCTAATCTAATACCTGTTAATTTTCTTTCTAATTAGGGCTATGGGTCACCAGAGGCTGTTTTATACTTAATTTGTTGGGGTTTTATTATATGGCTCAACAGCCAGCCATTGTGTTCCTCATGTGATTGTGGCTAAGATCGTTCAGGCATTACTGGCACACTGAAGCCCTTAGAGAGAACGTGCCACTACAATTTGTGAGTCACCCGTTCTTGCTCTGCCTCGGCCTTGTCATGTGTGTGCCTGTCAGGATTCATCTCCATCTCCATTACCCCTGGGGCAAAAAGTCATATTTTGTTTCTGCTCACTTGTCTGATTTTTCGCAGATCTTATCCTCGTCTTCAAAACCGTAAGCAAGTGCCATCGTCTGAGAATTTTAAGGTGGAAACACAAAGTGCAGGGCTGCCCAAATTTTACCTCAAAATATCTTTTGATCCATAGGAATTATTCTTGGTTTGACTGCTTGATGTTTTTGATTCAGAATACACTAATACCAAATTAGATAAATACCCATTTTAAGCCAAATGCATGCAGCTGTAGTGTTCAAAAGTATCTTCTTCCTCTTTTCTTCAGTTTGCTCTGGAGCTATTTAAAATAAGGAGAGGTATGTAGAGGGGAAATTATGTTTTTGGTTTTGAGAGGTGTGGTGCTGGTAATTAATTAATGTCATTTTTAAATCAAATATTTGCTAATCAGACTATACATCAATTAAATTATTTCTTAATTTATACATCATTATCATTATTTAATATTTATAAAGTGTAACTTATTCTGCAAGGGCTCAAGCCAGCGAATATTAAATAATGGAGCATGATTAGGTCCCCTTATCTAGCAAAGGTGGTGTCATAGCCATTTCCTTGTGGTGTAAATCCCACAGTTGGTGGACCAGGTGTACATAATTTAACTATATGGCTAGTGCTGCTTAGGTGAGGCTTTCCCGCATGATCACCTCCTTCTTTACTAACCTATTGCTTCATTCACACAGAGGTTACTACCACATGTGATCAAAAGGGAACAGCTCTCCTGTGTGAAAGAAGCCCATTTAAAGAGATTGTGTTCTCTGGACCATAGAAGAGCTTGCAGGTGGTGTACAAAAAGCCATTCATTTCTTTGAAAACCTATGGCATGTGATGAAAACAGTTGTTCTTATTATGTAATTTTACATTGTATATTGCCTTCCCAATTGTGCAGTTGGTACATGAAAGGTGAGTGTCATATACAGAATAGCTCTCATCCAGTTTATTTGAAAGAGCATGCTGGTTTAGTGATTTCTCCACTTGTTATCTGTCTTGTGTCTTTTGCACCACCAGTCTACAGTATTATACCTTTCTGCCCACCGATGAAAACTTAGTGTGCCTAAATCATAGTTCCTCTCTGTGTAGGAAATGGAATGTCCTTTTGACAACCTGATCAACCACATATATCTTTCTAGAATATTGGAAAATCTCTCTGCTCTCTCTGAATCTTGCATTCTGAAGCAGTCCAATGACTACGTAAGCATGCATGTAAGGCACCCAGGAACTCGAGGTTCCCCTTGCTTATGAGAAGATGGAAGGTCCTTCCATCACAATCACTTTTATTGGTACAGAGCTGGAAGCAATTCAGATAATTTTGTACCACCCAGTTGAGAATCTTGAAGCCCTCCTTCAGCAGTTAATTTCAACGATGTACACAAAAAAGGCTACATCGCACAACATCCAAGTTCTTGCCAGTCACCTGAACTTTTTATGCAGGGTTGTATACCAAGCTGAGCATTCAGTGTCTGCCTGTATGATGCCATAGGGAGGTGGGGTACCTCATCATCACATCAGGATCACCAAGGAGATTAAGGAGGACTTGGGGGTATGGAGCGATTTTAGCCAGGAATACAATGTGGTGTCATATTGGATACGCACCCTACTCTTGCAGGAAGATCTTCAGGTACACTCTGATGCAGCAGACTTATCTGGATTCAGCCTATTTTGGTAGGGCTAATGGTCAGAGGAGCCCTAGCCAGCTGATTGAGTAAGGGATTTAATGGTCCTTGAACTCTTCCCCATAGTTGTTGTGGTCCAAATCTGAGCAGGTGATTTTGCAAACAAGTCTGTCTTATTTTGGTGTAACAACTTTGCAAGTAGTTTACACTGTTAACACTCAGAGCTCCAGGTCTCCCCAGGTCATGAATTTGGTCCTATCCTTCATCCTGCAGTGCTTGCAGCATAACATACTTTTCCAAGCATGTCATGTTCCCAGTATCCAAAATCCCCTAGCAGATTCCCTCTCCTGTTTTCAGTTCTGCAGGTTCAGGGAGCTGGCCCTGCAGACCTCCCACAACCCACAGAGGTGCCAGCACAGCTTTGGAACCTTGGCAGATAGAGGTGGAATGTGCCATCCTCCTGTCTAGGGAACATGCAGCCAAAAATATGTAAAGAAGTAGTACAGAAGTACCTGACTACGCTAAATGAATTCAAGTCTCCAAGTCCAGATGAACTACATCCAGTGGTATTAAAAGAATTTGCATAAATAATCTCAGAAACATTGGCAATTAGGTTTGAGAATTCCTGGAGAGCAGGAGAAGTCCCAGCAGACTGGAGGAGGGTAAATGTTGTCCTCATCTTCAATGAGTGGAAATAAGAGGACACAATGAATTATTGTCCAGTCAGCCTGACATCAATACCTGGAAAGATTCTAGAGCAGATCATTAAACAGACAGTCTGTAAGCACTTAGAAAGGGATGCCATGATCACTAAAAGTCAACATGAGTTTCTCAAAAACAAGTCATGCCAGACTAATTTTATTTCTTTTTTTGATAGTTTCACAAGCTTGGTAGATAAAGGGAATACTGTGCACGGATGGAGCAAGCTTGTTTTCTGCTGCTCCAGAGACTAGGACACGGAGCAATGGGTTCAAACTACAGGAAAAGAGATTCCACCTAAACACTAGGAAGAATTTCCTGATGGTAAGAGCTCTTTGGAAGTGGAATACACTGCCTTGGAGTGCAGTGGACTCTCCTTCTTTGGAGGTGTTTAAACATAGGCTAGATGGCCATCTGTCAGGGGTGCTTTGATTGTGTATTCCTGCAAGGCAGGGGGTTGGACTGGATGGCCTTTGTGGTCTGTTCCAACTCTATGATTCTATTATTTTTAACCCCTTCAGCTCACAAGGCTTGCCAGCACAGTCTGCATGTCTTCTTTCCAGATCAGTACCGATGCTTTATGCCACTCTGAGCTGCTAGCATATTTCTCAGGCCAGATCTCAGGGGAAGTCTTCTGGGATTACAAATCTTGCAATACTTTACGTGAGATCTGGCAGGTCTATATTAGCCTGCACGTGTGGTTGGCAGCCATTTTCAGCCAGGCCTTCATCAAAATCCACCCAGGCTGGTCACCTTTGGGAACTGGAAAGGAATTTCCCCCATATTATTGTAACATGGGGTTTTCACTTTCCCTGGGGCATCTCCCTACTTCTTGTGGGGGCTTTTCATTGGCTTTGGCTTTGTAACTATTGTTTTGCATTCTGTAAGAAGTGTTCTGATTGCTCTTGCTGCTTTGTCACAACTGACAGATATGGAATGGAAGAGGGGACACTGGGCACAAGTTAAATCGTTGGAGGGGTGAGGAAAACCATGTAGTGTCTAGATGGACAAAAAACTGTGGAGGAACCTGCAAGTCTGGAGAATCCAGTTTCTCTGTCTTGGCACAATACTCCTGGTTGCCAGTAAGAAAGGAGAGGAATGTTGGTTGAAGAGAAAACTAAGTACTTTCTCAGGCAACCTCCCAAAACCCCATTCTTTTGCCGACATAACTTTGCTGTTTATATGCCAGCAAAAGAACTCCCCATGCCACACTTACCTTATCCATGTGAAAAGGCTTTTCCAACAATGAACGAGGAAATCCTACATATTCTCATGAAAACACATAGCGTGGGAAACTCATAAATAATAACACTAAAAAAGTTACAAATACCACAAAAACACACTTTAAAACTTACAAGTAAACCACAGAGGGTCATTAAAAGTGTGTTACCTACCTGGATGTCACAATCTCACCCGGAAGTGTTCTGGCCAGACCGGTCATTGATGGTGGAATGACGAGAGGACATTGGTGTGATGTTTTATATGCCGGTAATGCCAGCACTAAAAGCGCCACAGTGGATCTATTGACAGCTTAAGCCGTCAATAAAATACAATGGGACTTTTACAGGACAGAAATGCAAAAGGGCAACATTGTCTGATATGCGTGTCATTTCGTGTTTATGTGGTGTCATTATGATGCCGTATTTAGTGTATCTGATAACGTCCTAAGTGAGTGGAGAGATAGAAAAAACAATGAGAAAGAAAAAATATTTTTGATTGAGGATAAGTGAAAGAGCAGAAGGAAAGGGAAGAAATATAGGGGAGTGAGGGAGTAATGGGTTTCTACCTCATGAAAAGCTGATACATACTGAATGTTTGCTGTGGTAGAAATGGGACAACGAATTCTGAACCCAGGCAAAACGGGAGACTTTCACTAGTATATAAATAAATAGTTCCTGCCCATGGTTAAAAATCTAATAGACACAATATAAAAAGAAAAAATATAAACATATAAATTCAGCCACAGATGTTTCATAAAATGACATGAATGTTTAATGACCAGGTAGAATGGCCTCTGAGGGAGATTGATTTGGGAGAAGAGGAGCCAAAGGCAAGTTGATGAAGAGGATTGTACAGACTCACTTCTCCCTCAATTTTGGCAAACAACAACAACCTCCTAGTAACTCTAGAATAATAATTTGAAGTAAAATCACTTGAGGTCTGCAGTCTTACAAGAACAAGAGAAGGTCTAGCTGTTGTTTTTAAAGACAATATTAAAGACATGCATAAAAAATGTAAAAATACAGGATTAAATATTTTATATCAGTGACTCCAGAATGTTTCTGCATGTAAGCAATGGACTAGAAGGAATTTTTACAAAAACAAAAACAAAAACAAAAAACACTGCCCAAAACATAGGGTTTGAACTTCATAGTGAAACCTCATAGGACAATGACTATCTCTGCAGATACTGTTGAACTTGATGCCACATCCAAAGTAAGAGGTAATTTGAGGAAAAGTGGCCTGGTGAAAAAAACTGGAAACAGAAGCATTGGTGTCTGAATGGGAGGGGATACACAGGATCCCCAACATCACATGTTCAAGTGATCAGTGTGTTAATGTAGATGTAGAGAGCTAGGTGGGGCTAGGTGATGGTCTTCTCTGTGTGTTCATAGAATCATAGAATCATAGAATTGCAGAGTTGGAAGAGACCACGAGGGCCATCCAGTCCAAACCCCCTGCCACGCAGGAAATCTTGATCAAAGCATCCCCGACAAATGGCAATCCAGCCTCTGTTTAAAGACCTCCAAGGAAGGAGACCCCACCACGCTCCGAGGGAGCGTGTTCCACTGCCGAACAGCTCTTACTGTCAAAAAGTTCCTCCTCATGTTGAGATGGAATCTCTGTTCCTGGAGCTTGCATCCATTGCTCCGTGTTCCAGTCTCTGGAGCAGCAGAAAACAAGCTTGCTCCATCCTCAACGTGACATCCCTTCAAATACTTAAACAGGGCTATCATATCGCCTCTTAACCGTCTTTTTTCCAGGCTAAACATACCCAGCTCCCCAAGTCTCTCCTCATAAGGCATCGTTTCCAGACCTTTCACCATTTTAGTTGCCCTTATCTGGACACGCTCCAATTTGTCAATATCCTTTTTTAATTGTGGTGCCCAGAACTGGACACAGTATTCTAAGTGAGGTCTGACCAAGGCAGAATAGAGTGGCACTATTACTTCCCTTGATCTAGACACTATACTTTTATTGATACAGCCCAAAATCGCATTGGCCTTTTTAGCTGCCGCATCACACTGTTAGCTCATGTTCAACTTGTGGTCTACTAGGACTCCTAGATCTCTTTCGCACGTAGTCTCTTATATTTACATCATTTGATGTAAAGTGGGATTATATGCACACACAGCAGCCCCTCATATTAATATCTGGATTAAAATTCCTGTTTTCCTGGGAAGGTAAACCCATAGATCGGAACTTCTGATTAACTAAGTTAAACACACGTCCAGCCATGCCTTATGTCATGTCCACTGCATAAGACCCCTGCTTCTGCAGCTTTGTTCTCTCTTTGGTAATAAACCTATTTGGAGTTATGTGACCAAATACTCCTGTTACAAAAGATGGAAACCTAAACATAGGGCACTGGCATCTATTTTTTTTAATATGCACAACTTTTTTCCCACATCTGGGGAGCATTCAGTTTTATAAATCCCCACTTGCAGCTTCTATAAGGTTTGCTGCCTAAGTGAGAACTACATTTCAGGCAGCAAGCAAGCAAAGACCCAGTAAATTATGTGGTGGGCCATACTTTGTTCAGGCACAACAGTTGTTAAAGATCATCATCACCATAATCATTGCTGTCATTACCATCTGTATCAGAGAAATACGTAGCCCCTAGGTAGTGTTGGAATCTTGCTCCTATCAGCCTTCCATAGGTAGAATTTCCCATGGACAATGATAACAGGAGTTGCACACCAACACATCTGCAGTGAGACAGTTTTTTAAAACATTTTTATTACTTTTCATCCAGACAAGATTCCAGGACAGTATACAAAGTTCAGTATTATAAATGTACTACTACTAGAAGAAGAAGGACCAGCTTCACCATGGTTAGAATCCCTCTGTGTGGTTTCTCTTTTGCTTGGCTTGGTTTCTTTCCTCCACCCTCATTCTATTTTTTCTCACCAGTTTTTCCTCCCTCTCCCGATTCAGCCGTTTCCTCTCCTCAGTCTCTTCCTCCCACAAATACATCTGCCAGCAGCAGGAATTTTCTTTCCCTTTTTCCCTTCCTCCCACTCTGAACTGTGTAAAGAATTCTGAGGCCTACAGAAGGAACAACATCAACTCAATTGAAGGGAATACAAAATAAGAAGTCCAGAAGTAGATAAGATGTTTTTAATAAGTATACAGATAGTTGGTGTATTCTGTAGTTATACTTCAGAGTGATGACTCAAAGAATAAGAGAAAGATCCACCTACTTGGTGTTTCTCAAAATGCCAGCTCGTGAAGAAGGAGTATAACTCCTATGATTGCCAGTTCAGGGCTGTCTCATGTGCAGTTTCCAGGCAAAAACCTGAGACCTAGGAAATTATCAGACAGGAACAACAACAAAAAAGTGTTCCTATCCCACAATCTCCTCTCCTGCCCTTGACCCGTCCCTGTCCTGGCACAGTAACAAAACTTTTCAGACCTACCTTTAGTAGCATTGACAGGACAGCCCAGGAGTGAATGGAGCCCTAATGGAGCTCTTGTTCATTTCCTGGAGTGAAATTCTGCCCGTTCTTGCAAGAAGACATGAGCACGGGAAATTCAAAAATAAAAAGCAAAATACAGCACACACACAAAAAAGTGACAGCACAAAAACACACTTTAAAACTTCCAAGTAAACGAGGGAAGTTTTTAAAAATTGTGTCACTTACCTTGATGTCCCGATCTCACCAGGAAGTGTTCTAGTAGGGACCTCCCATTGACGCTGGGATCTCACCAGTAAAACAGGGCCCCTTTTCAGTTCCAGAAACATCTGTGACAGAAATGGAATGGGGAAATGTATTGACGGCTTCTCCCATCAATAAAAAGCAGCACTGGTGGAATGGCAGCAGAATGGGTGCATTACGAGTGGGGAACGACCTCACATTTGAAAAGGGAGCCCTTTCGCGATCTCCTGGCATTCGTGTAACACCACTTTCAATGCATCTGATAATCTCCCTAGTAATGTCTTTAATTATTATGCATTTAACACTAACCACAGTGTCTCATGTCTTTTCATTAAAACACACACCTGCCTCCAGACTTGTCTGTAGGGTAGATTAGAGTCACTTAATATCTAAAGATGGTGGTGCAGGCTACAGAAAGGTTTTAATTAACTAAAATAATTTTAAAAAACAAAATAACCCCCAATCACACTCCCCCAAAGTCCTCTTATTATCCATACCAATTGTCATGTGGCTAGGTTACATGGTATTGGAGCTACAGTATGCTGGACATACACACACACACACACACACACACTTCTTTTTATTATTAAAAATAAAAACAAAACAAAAAACAATAACAACTGAGACAAAAAGTACCTCTGATATATCTCAGTAATCTTAAAACAGTAGGCAACCCAATGCTCCTCCAGATGTTTTCGGTTGCAGGTTCAGTGGTCCCAGCCTGCATGGCCTATTGTGGGAACAGCAGTCTTTATCAGACACTCTAAAAAACAGACCCCTCAGAGGTTGGGAGGAGGACATTGCCATCCTGCTTCCAGTGGTTGGTACCACTCGCCCCGTCCTCCTCCCATCCTTCATTCATTCTCCCTCCGTGCTGGAGCGATGGAAAAGGTGCCACTTTTTATTGCTGGAAACTTCCGTCAATGAAAAGTGGTGCCTTTTTCGTCCCTCCAGCATGGAGGAAGGACAGGAGGAGGATGGGGCGTGTGGTATGGACCGCTGGAAGCAGGACAGCAATGTCCTCCTCCCAACCTCTGCGAGGTATTTTTTTTTTTAGAGTATCTGATAAAATTCCCAAAGTTCCAGAGTATACCAGCATGCGTATCCTAGCCTTACAACAATCCTATTGGGTAGACTGGTATAATCTGAACAGTTCATTATAGATATGTGAGTAGGGGAACTAAAGCTGAGAAACAGGAGCATGCTTAAAACTTTGAACCTTAAAACAGTGGTTCCCAGTCTTAGGACTTTATCAGATAGGGCTGTAATTGCAGAATTATAGTGCAACAGTACCACAAATGGGTTCCCATTATTGCACAATGTCATTGTCCTCTCATGGTCAATGTGTGCTCCACCTGTTAATTGCTTGTCACTTTTCATTAATGGGAAAACCCATGAATAGCCCTCAATATAGCTCTTTTCATGATATTGATGAGCATGCGAAATCATGTCCCGCTGTAATCGTATGATTACAGCATGAATGGGCAGTCCTTTCTCCCCTCCCCTTTTCCAATAAGAACATAGGACACACAGGACACTCTTTTAATGAACAGTCACCTTTTCTTGGTACATTTTTATGTTTAGTTACATGTTTATTTATTAATTTCTTTCATTATTTATGTGATTTTGGTGTGTTTAAACAAAGTCACATCTTCATAGAATCATAGAATTGTAGAGTTGGAACAGTCAAAATCTCGCCCATACAGAATCACAGAAGTAAAACCCTGTTCTTAAACTTCTAGTTGTGGCTGTGTGATGATTCTTTCACATTAGTACTGCATGATTACAGCAACATGTAATCATTACTTTAATCATGCCACTATGTTTCTGCTTTCCTCAATAGTGGAATTACAGCATTTTTAGACACTAGGTTTATAAAGTCCTTAGAACTCTACATATTTATAAACTACACTTCCCATCATCCAAACATGAGCCTTGATTTGAGAGTGATGGAAGTTATAGTTCAATGACACCTGAAGACCCATGACTGGGAACAATCCCCGTTATTACAATTACCCTTGCCTATCAGTTTTGATATAAATACAAAACACTTCTAGAATCATAAAGGAGAGGCAGTGGATATTCAAAATATGGTGGGGATTATATCTACTGTATTCCAGGCTTCATGTGATTCTTTTCAAAACATCTCTTGCAAACAGGAAGATTGTTGCTGAATAAGTTGAGTTTAATAATCATTTACAGACAACTGATATAAATATCATTTACAGACAACTCCTAGAGAAGTTCTTCTCTAACTGTCTAATAGAAGTTTGATAGGCTCAATCTACATATGTTGTAGCATGAGATTGAAATTAGATGGACAACAGACAATGATAGAAGTGAAGAACTGCAGATCACAACACTGCACAATGGGCACATTCGGGAGGTAATGGTGGAAGCATCATTGTGCAACCTGCAACATTGTGTAACAGACATATTCAGCAGGAAAATGAAGAAGCGCTATTGCCTTCATTCTGGTTGCACAACAGGGACTATTCTGAAACAGAAATGATATCCAGGTGGCCATGACATGGCGCCCCATGCACAATATGGTTGTGTGTTCTTGCTGCAGCCCATTTCTGGACTGGACAGGATGTGCTCTGGTGGGATTGCTGCAGCCTGTGAAAGTGGATGTATAGGTAAGGAGGGTGGTATGCCATCCCCTAGCACTGATGATCCTGCAGTGGCTGAGCCTCCTCTCAGCCCAGCTGGGTCCAGCAACTTACTCCAGCAGCAGCAGTGGGACCATTGGAGGTCGCAACAGCAATGGGACCTTCCCATTGCCACAGGCTGTGGGGCCCTTGAGGCAGACAGGGACTGGGATCTGGACAGTAATGGTGCCTCTGTTGGACCACCCCAGCAGAGCTGAGTCTTCTGTATCAATCCTGGTGGATGTGCAGGAGTCTGTGCACTTTTTCTATGCCTCTCATGGATGAGTTGGTCAATTCCCCATTGTACATTTTGTGCCTGGGGAGGCTGTGTTGATTGCATTGGTGTCTGTAGATATCTGTATGCAATTGTGTGTTACAATGGACCTCCATCCCTCTGTCTCGTTTCACCCCTGCAGTTGATTGGTTGCAGGTGGAGAACATGTGCCTCTGGAGAGACGTGACCAGCCTGCACCACCAGTTGAGCTGGGTGCTTGTGGCATTCACTCTGGAGCGGGCCACCCATGAGCAGCCCCCCCCCCCCGGTGACCAACTGGCTTTCTAGCCCTCTGCCCACATGCCTCTTCACCACTCTGTTGGCATATCTGGGAGTCTGAGGTTTGTCCCCTTGGGTTGTGGGGGTGGCACTGTGAGGGGCCTTTGGGGATGAGTGTTTGGGGTTGGTGATGCCCAGGAGGACTTTGATGTGTGGGATTTGGTGTCCTGGCACGAAGGGTGGGGTTTGGGGGTTTCTGCTTGTCCCACATTCCCCCTTTTGCTTGTAAACCTTTCTCTTTGTTCACCTGGTTGTGTGTGTCTTGTAACTTGCTCTCCTGCCAAACTCATCTCAGAATGTAGGTGCTAGTTACTGCAGTATACTTCAAATACTTTCATTTAACTTTCTTTTAGCAGATATTGCTGCTCACTTCATTACTGTAATATGTGGATTGTGATGGTGGCTTGACATGATTTTTTTTAACCATTGGGAGGGTTTAATGGGTTGGAGTGAGTTTTTCTGAAAAGACAACCAAGTAACAAGAAATAAATTAAAAGGAAAAAAAAATCCCTCATTGTGGAGGGTTGGAAGAGTTGTAAACTCTTAAAAAAATTATTTTGAGCCTACATGTTTGGTATCTGAGTTGCAGCTCATGTACTGTTTGTCATTTCACACCACTTAGGACAAATCCCAACTGGCGAGAATCCTAGTCCTGCGGACTGTGAGTCACAGATATTAAATGACCATCATGTGAGCTATTGCTGCTTGCTGCTGAAGAGGGAGAGGTTCAGGGAAGGTATGACACTGTAATGTTGTACAGTATCTTATCACAGAACAGCTTGTAGAGAACAGATAATTAACATAAAGGCACAGCTTGGGTTTATTTTGGGCACAGTCAGGGACAAAGAGGTTTGGAACAGCTGAATGGAGGAAGCCAAGGATGTGAGTAGCCCTTCTGATCATCTCTGTGTCCATATTCCCTTACATACCCAAAACACATATCTGCAAAACTGGGCATTCTTGTGGCAGTAAGATAGGCAATTCTGCACTATTTAGAATAAAGTCAATGCATGTTACTTTTCCTTTCATGGGCTCATGAAAACTGTAAGGGAACCTGTTGCTACATTTGGCATATTCAATACAAATCTACATTTATTAACATCTACTGTTCGGGCAAACCCTGTGGAAAAGTGTTGCAGAATGCATTCTAGTGGTGAACAGGACACTGTAAGTTATAAGAAATACCTGTATTACACAATTTGGATTGGGTCAGCTGGACATAGGTTCATTCACCTTCTAGCTGAAATACTTAGTCCAAATGAAGCCCACTTTCCAAGATAAGGTTCTTTATTGGGTTTTTCTTTCATACCATGAGTAAATCTACAAGAATAAATTCAAAACCAGGAAAGTAGTGTGATGTCCCAGGAGATACTTCATATTTGGGAAAGAACAGGCTAATTCAGAGACCCTGACAAGCTGATACTTGGCCCTGTTTTTTTTTCCTTCTTTTGAAATCCTGCCCTGCACCCTCGTCTGCATTCAACCAAGTTCTACTGGCATCTCGCTGCTGCCACCCTGTGAATATGCCCCTCACTGTCTCCTTGGAATAATGTGGACAATTCTTGTTGTTCTCCAGCCTTCCTTTCCACATTCAGTTTCATTCAATGTCTCCTGTTTGAAATGTATTCATTTTACATTCTTCTGAATTGACACCTGAAATACATTGTTGTTCACTGCATTTCAGCAAATGATTGCCTGTTGCCATTTAAGAGAATTCTATAGTACTTTTTAAAGAGAGGAATTATAGATTTATAATCTACAATTCAAGTCACGAATACATTATTACTGATTATTGGATGGTAATATGCAATCTTTTCATCATTAGAATTGTTATTAGGAGTGTTCTTCAGATTTGTCTGACTCCTGAAGTGAATGAATATATTTGAAAATGTTTGGGAGATTATCTAAATAGAAATGGGGCTGCTCTGAAGCACCCCAAAGTTGGATCTAAACTCTTCCCAAACTTTCATTTTCATAATTAAAAAAAAAATGGCAGGAAAGTGCAACCTTTTGTGGAAACCTACGAATTGCTCTTGTATAAAATTTGCTGAACCTATTAATTTTAAATTTGGCAGCTTTGATTCCTTAGAAAGTGGCAACTTACTCTGCAAGTGTCATCCAGTTCCTCTAAGGAAAAAGGGTATTGACAGTTTCTTATTTTTAAAAAAATCTAAATCAAAAGATGCCTAACACCCACACCTCTGGAATGATGTCTAGCAGTCACAAGGGGCTAAGGTGTTTGCAACTTTCATCAAATTCTTACAAACATAGACAGGCTGTAGTATTCTGTTTTGTTTTAAATTTCCAATAATACTCATGGAAGGCATGAAGGTCTGAGTTGGTAGCTGGATTTGTATCCGAATAAAACTGAGTAATCGTCACATTGGCCAGAAGCAAATTGAGCTGCTTTCTAAATGACCAAATTGAGGTCTAAATGAAATCTTCTGATTTATGCACAATCCTAATTTCTTGATTTAATTTAATTTCTTAAATTAAAAAGTAATTGATTACTTTTTAATTTAAATATTTTTTTCCCTACTAGCTGTGTGATAGTTTTGACTCTGTGTGTAACTTGTGATGCACTCTTTAAAATGACTCCTCTGATAATAACTCAATGGGAGTACTGTATTTTTAGTATCAAACACTACAGAGAGGGATCCAAGCAAAGAATAACAATGGAATATTTGTGGAAAGAACCTATAACAAATACAGTTCAATTTTATTTATATGATCAGATTTTTTAGTAAACAAAGGGGTATTCACTTACATTCACAGTGGAGATTTATAATCTGTGTTCCTGGGATATTAAAATGATTAGTTCAATAGAGGGTCTTTCAGGGTCAGTGAAACTTTATACCCAAAGTTGCTCTCATAAAAGCACAGGGTACCCTCTTTAACTAATTTAGAAGAATATGCTAGGGAACCCAGAACTCACAGTTTTGTTTTGCTTTTTAAAAAAATATTTTATAAGTTTTATTTACATTCAAAAAAGATCTCAGTTACAATAATGTTCCAGTATAGCAAAAGCAGAAAAATAAAAATGTGAAAGGAGGAAAAATAACCCCATTGGTCATAAGCTTCTGTAAAAGCTGACCTGGGGCCCATCTACACGATGGAGGGGGGGATCCAAAGTACCTCATAGCATTGTCATGTTTTAGGTATCTTGCAGCAGCAGCATGTCTGAACGGTTTTTCTGGCCTCGGAAGCCCCCATAAGCCTCGCATTCCTCATGGCAGCCGCGAGTGATTTACTCACGTTAGTTCTTCACTGACACCTTTAAAAAAAGTCATCCCAAGGTGCACTGGTGTGATAGAGTGATTTTCCAATGTTATAGGAAAGCAAAAAAGAAAATATTGATCATGTTTTATTGCCTTCGCGAGCGATCACTAAGGTGAAAACCCAACATGGTGGCAGCGGGTGCTTGCCCTGCTAGCAAGCCCCGCCTCCACTCTCACCCAACCAATCAACTTTGTGCTTCCCTTCGGATTTTCTGTTGTTGGCTAGTCCAAATGAGTGTGAATTCACACACCCCTCACATTTTTTAAAAAAAGTACGGAGAAATCTGTGAAGGCTTTTAGTGCATTGTTTTTGCCATTTTGGGCCCCCCTCCTTCCAAATAGTGTGGATTGGCAATGGATCCTATTTAGACAGGTAGGATTCCCAGTGAATTCCATGAGGGATATTTTCACCATTTAGACAGGCCCCAAATGTCCAAATATAAGTCCATTTGTAAATTTCGTCTACACATCATTCTTTAAAATGTTGCAGGCATTGTTACATCTTCTATCCATTGAATCACAGATGGAGGAAATTATCTTTCCAGTAACAAAATTAAAAGGGTGTGGAATAATCCACTTCTGTTGGCCATTTGTTAATTTTCAAGAACATGTAAATTATTCAGTGCACATCCCTGAATATCAAGCAGCTTTCCAAAACCAAATTTACTCCCCGATTGTAGTTGCTATAGGACAACTCCAAAACGTATGCATTAAGGAAGCACTAGCAGGATTACGTCTCCAGCAATTTGCTGATTTAGAAAGCCCTTTCTTGAATGGACGTTGTGGCTACCAATATACCTGAAAGAGCAATTTCTGCTGTATAAGACATAGTTGGAGATCTATAACCATACTAGTTATAGATGTTAAAACCAATGGTTATTGATTAGTCAGAATTAGATAATCCAGTTCTCTATTCCATTCTTGCTGTAAATCTCATGTCATATATATATATATATATATATATATATATAACATATCGTATATATATATATATATGGTTTGGATTCTTGGTTGGCCTCAACTAATGTCTTTAATTTTAAGGGAAACTCGGATGCGCTTAAAGCTGCAGGGCCAAATCTGAATTGTAACAAATGTTTCAGTTTTAGATATTGCCATTTAGCCCATGCAGAATTGAAAAAGCAATAAATAAATAAATATCATCAACACCAAATATCTGATTTAAGTTAGCAATTCTATTATTGGCCTACACTTTCCATAAAAAGGGTCCTTACCAATTTTCAAATCTGGATTCCCCCATAAAGTCAATTTGGCATGAGAGTATGGGTCAAATTGTAATTGAGACAATATTTGCCACACAGTTCTAACTGCTGAAATTGTTGGCGAAATGCTGCCTTTAAAAAAAAAAAAAAATGAGAACCAGGTACAGTTGTCTCTCCATATCCACAGATTGGTATCCATGGATTTAAGTATTCACAGTGTGAAAATATTCTTTAAAAAATAATAATCCAAAAAGGAAACCTTATTTTTTCCATCTTATATAAGGGACACCATTTTGCTGTGACATTGCATAGAATGGGATTTGAGTATTCACAGATTTTGGTATCCACGGGGGGTCGTGGAACCAAACCCCAGCGAATATGAAGGGACAACTATACTGTCCATTTGAACTGAGATGAACAGAATGAAAACTTCAAGGCTGACCATGGTGGATTACTTACTTTAATGGATATGTCCAAAAATTAATACAAGATAACAAACATGCCTGGTGGTATGTAAGAAGATCTGGGAGGCTGAATCCCTCTTTTTTATTGGAATTTGAATCTTTTTAATTGAAATTCTAGAAGGATTCTAGATGAGCTCCCCCCACCCCGCAAAAAAATATCCTGAACAATGCATTTAGTTTTTTTTAAATACTTCCTACATATAAGCAGAGGAATTCCACAATTAGCTTAAAAAATTATATTTATAACATTCATTTGAATCATGTTTACCTTATCCCACAGACTCATCTTTAAGCCTCGCCATCTCTCTAAACTTTGTGCACTATCTTTTATCAGCTTACCTATATTAAGACCTCGCTATTGACGAACACCACCATCCCCACATTGCCCAGGTCTGTGCTCAGGTCTGTTCAGCAGTTCACCTACCTGGGAAGCATCATCTCCTCAGATACCAAGATTGACAAACAGATCGATCACAGATTAGCAAAGGCACATAGCACATTTGGAAGACTTTACAAAAGAGTCTGGAATAATAAACACCTGAGGCGAAGCACAAAAATCAGTGTGTATAGAGCCATTGTACTGTCTATTCTCCTTAACTGGTCTGAAACATGGGTCACCTATCGCCAACACTTATGACTTCTCAAACGCTTTCATCAGTGCTGTATACGCACAATCCTAAATATACACTGGACTGACTGTGTAGCGAACATTGCTGTCCTTGAGCAAGCAGGGATCACCAGCATTGAGGCCATGATATTGAGAACACAGCTGCGCTGGGCTGGGCACATTTCTAGGATGGAGGACCATCGCCTCCCCAAAATAGTACTCTACGGTGAACTCACCACGGGTCAGCGTAAGAGGGGCACTTCAAAAAGCGATACAAGGACTCCCTGAAACAACAGCTCTGTATCGCTATAGAAGTCAGTGTCATTAATGTATATCCTCATATCATCCATTTGTATGTAATTAGTTTATCAATTACAATTATATTATAATTATATTATAATTATAAAATTACAATTATGTGACGAATGTTGCTATCCTTGAGCAAGCAGGGATCACCAGCATTGAGGCCATGATACTGAGAACACAGCTGCGCTGGGCAGGGCATGTTTCTAGGATGGAGGACCATCGCCTCCCAAAAATAGTACTCTACGGTGAACTCGCCACGGGTCAGCATAAGAGGGGCACTCCGAAAAAGCGATACAAGGACTCCCTGAAACAACATCTCAGGCTCAGCCAAATTAATCACCAGCAATGATCTGCCCTGGCCTCACATTGAGAGGCATGGAGATGCACTATCCACAATGCTGCAGGCTTATTTGAGAACTCATGCCGAACAAGTCTTGAAGAGAAATGACAACGCAGAAAGAATCACAACCTGGAAACATCACCCAAGGAGACCTTCTCCTGTGCTTTCTGCAACCGGACTTGTTTATTTCAGATTGGCTTTTTTAGTCATCAGCATGCTTGCAGAAAGCACGGGATGAGTCCTTCCTGAATCTTTGTTTGCAAAGGAAAGCCAGAGAGAGAGAGAGAGAGAGAGCATATTAAGAAGAATCATCTGAGATAAGTCCCAATGGATAATTATACCCAAATAACTAATAGAGTTTGAGCAATATCAAAACTGCCATGCTTGCAATACATTAGAGTCTGTCTTGTCTCCCACTGGCAGTATTTCTGACTTGGACCAGTTAATTGATTACCTAGACATACACAGGGCTCACAGTTAACCTCAGTGTTTGAGTCAGGAGATAGTCCATTGAGGGCTTGACTGTGTGTGTGTGTGTGTGTGTGTGTGTGGTAAAAATCCAATTGAAAATTGGACTTCTGATTGAAAACCAGAGCTGTGCCGGAGCTGTCCTCCATTGTGGTCTGGATTTAAGTGTCACACCTACCTGGCCAAAAAGTCCAGAGCTCCCCCCCCCCCGATTTTTACAACCTGTTGTAGGTCCGCCACCACTGGCTAGCCAGGCAGCTCTTCCCAAAGAACTTCATGGATATTCTTTAACAAGACAGATCCACAGAGGACAGCTGATTGTTCTGGGGGTCAGAGCAAGCAACTCTGTCCGGCGCAATTGCTCCCTCTGACCTCATACACCAGGAAGGCAAACTCCCCAGCATATGACTGATCATTCTGAGGGTCAGAGTGAGTGACTCCACCCAGTGCAGGGCAACAGGCACCACCATTTCCCCCCTCATCTGCACCACCTCTCTGTAACTGTCAGTAACTGTCTGCTGGGAAGGCAAAGCCAGAAGCACAGAGGAGTGTGGGAAATGGCAGTGCCTCTCAGGCAGTGCTTGTCCTGTGCTTGTCCTGCTTCCTCACCTTCTGGATCCAGTGTGGATCCTTTGTCCACACAATAGTTTTCTCCAGTGTTTCTAGAAAACTGGAGAAAACTGCAAGTCTTCCAAAACTGGGTTTTAGGTGGTATACCCCAAATCTGGTTTGGATAGGGTGGTAAGTCATGCGGCACTATCACACCAGAGTTAGGGATAATGCCACATGTGGCTAGATTTGAGAGGGATGTCTGATTTTATCACTAGTATAGAAAAGGCCTGAATTATCATGGGTTATCCTCAGGCTGCAGAGCATTTAGGCACAGAAGCCAATGTAGTGTTGCAGGGTTTGAGCACCAGACTAGGAAACCAGAGTTTGAATCCCTGCTTAGCCATGGAAACCCACTAGGTGACCTTGGAAAGTCATACTTTTTTAGTCTTAGGACTTTTTCGGACAAGTAAAATGCAGCGCAAGCAGCCTCGCCACGTTGCGGGGCTGCAGCGCTGCAGGGCGTCCCTTTCGGATGACGCCCGTCCCTGCCGGTATTGGTTGCGGTACTGCAGGGACATTTGAGTGTAATATTTTGGCGATTTTTCTCATGATCGTTGAGTAAAAATCGCCAAAATATTACACTCAAATGTCCCTGTGGTACCGCAACAGTACCGGCAGGGACGGGCGTCATCTGAAAGGGACGCCCTGCAGCGCTGCAGCCTCACAACATGGTGAGGCTGCTTGCACTGCATTTTACTTGTCCGAAAAAGTCCTTAGAGGAAGGCAATGGCAAACCTCTGAATAAATCTCATCAGAGGGTCACCCTAATTCAGAGTCAACTTGAAGGCAACTTATCAGCTCTTGCAATTGGCAATAACATGAAGCCTCCTATTGGTCAGAGTTGGTATAAATATGTGGACATTTGGCTCCCTGCCTTTGCTTGGTGAACAGACTCTGCCTTTTGCCTTCTGCGCTACAGGCTTCACCTGGGGCATCTTCAGCTTCTAGACCACACTGAATGTGGCAACCTTGGGCTTAAAAACCCATCCTCTAGGTCTGAAATTGGGTTCAGCATCCTGTGGCCCTGCCTGGCTCTGTTGTCGTCCAGCAAATCCAGAGCCAAATCTATTTAAGTATCCATACTGAATTCAGACAACTAGTAACTGCAGAGTCCCCCTAGAATAAAGAAGGTCAAACTCAGATATCTTGCATCTGCAAGAGAATATATATGTCAGGCAAATGGCAAATTAGTTTCATTAGTCAGTAGGAAGAGAGTAAAAAGCAGTTAAATTTTGAACTAATGGGGAAAATGTAACTTTAAAAATTAGAGAAATCTGTATAATTTCATGAGCGGGGAGTGATATAATGAGCAGTCAAAAGAGGTTATAGAATTATCTTCACCACAGTTTTTTAAGTCACTCATCCAGGGTGACATGAGGATAAAGAAAGACTTTCTAGATTAATAGGAGTGTTCTGTACTAACTTGCTTGTGGACCTTTCTAATCCAACTGACCTCTGGGATTGCAATCCTTGCAAAGATTCAATCATTCTTCATGATGCAAAATAGTGCTGGAAAGCAGGCAGTCACAACTGCATGTTCTTCTATGACATAAATGTACCTGGCAAGACAGGATTCTGGATGTCAGTTCTTCAGAAGTTTTAGGTAGCTGTCCAGGATATTACCACTACAGATGGAGGTACGTTCACTGGAGAAGAATCATAGAATTGTAGAGTTGGAAGAGACCACAAGGGCCATCCAGTCCAAACATAAGAAACATAAGTTTCTTCCACTGCTCAGCGTTAGCTTGGTGTGTGCACCTCTTTGTACTAGGAAAGAAAGGGACAGGAGGTGAATGGAAATACAAAGAAGAGTTGGGCAACAATGACAAGTTGAATGATTTGAATTTCCAGTGGAGGGGGTCCTGCTCAAAGCCACAGTGCAAAACTGCTACTGCCTTTGACAGGAAGAAATTGTTTAACAGAGGAGATTATCAGATGGGCCCTTACAGCCCATTTCTGTCCCATTACCCCCCCCACCTACCCCACTCCCATTCCTGCCACAGAATAAAGAAGAAGGTTTCAGATACCTACCTTGATTCCACGGCAGGAACGGGCTCCCCCTCCCTTCTCTGGCCGGTCGTAAGTGCAGCCATTGTAAGGCTGCTTTTACGGGTGGCAACTGAAATTCTGGCCATTCTTGCGAGAGAACAGCTGGGCGGCAAATTCAAAAGTTAAGCCCCCCCAACATCAAAACAGTACACCAAGCACAAAAACACATTTAAAAAATTAAAAGCTACCCGGAGAGGGGGGGGAAGTGTTTTATTTACCTTGTTGTCCCGATCGCACCTGGAAGCGTCCAGCACGGACCTCCCCCACGGCATCGTGCCAGCATAATGAGACAGGAATGGGGCATCGTTCAGACCACCCATGATTCCATTACAGAAACGGAATGGGTGGACTAAAAACGATGTTTCCCCATTTTTGAGATATCCCAGGAGCAGAATGGGGGCAACACAGGAACGGAACAACGTCATCAGAAAGGGAAATCCTGTCCTTATCGATAAGGACAGCAGGATTGAAAATTATTTTTGTACAATAAAGTGGGTAGCAATGGGTTTGAGAGTTAATCAACCTATGGACAAGGAGATAAAGATGGAAGTTATATGTTAAAAGTAAAACATATATGTTTACCGGTATGTTTATGTATTTTAGGTATAAATGGAAAGTACTGTTGTCTTTAGTGCGTTTAGTGTCTTAGTGGTGTAGTATTTATTAGTCGTATGTTAGTTTATGATTTTAGTTTAAGTGTGGAAGGTTGAATGTTTATTGTTTAGGTCTTGGTTTTTTTGTGGGGTGTGGTTATTAAATAAAATAATTTTTTTAAAAAAAGAAAGGGAAATCCTTTCTCGATCCTGTTCCGTTCCTGCAGCGGACTTTAAAATCCATCTAATACTCTCCAGAGCCTCTAGATCTATGAGTCAGAGGATCCCTGGGCTGGGACAGTTATGTCAGTGAAACATGGAAATGGTGCCTGTGAGAACTATGCCTGTGTGATAAAATCTAGGGCATTGTCTAAATGGCGAAAATACTCTTCACGTAATGCGAGGAGAATACAACCTGTCTTAATGGCATCCCATATCGTATCAATGTATTTAGAAGAAGGGGGGCTAAATATACCATATACTCCACAAAAAAAGCCTTTGCAGCTTTTCCAGGAGATTTTAAACAACAGCGGGGAGAATGCACATGCCTGCTCTTTGGGACAAACAATTCAATTAGACTCGCTTTCCCACACAAGCCGAAGCTGAAAGCTGATCAGCCAGATGAGCGTGGCAGAGGGGCTTGCCAACAAGGCAAGTGCCCAGAACTGCCATGTGGTTTTTGTTTTTGTTTTTTTGCCCTAGCAAGCAACTGCTAATGTAATAAAATGGGTGCTTGGGTTTTTTTGCTTTTTCTTTAAGGTGAAATATAGCTCCATTGCACCTTGAGAAGAAATTGTTTTTTTTTAAAAAAATATACTGTTCTGCAGTGGCAAATTGGTAAGTAGAAATGTGAGTAATTCACTTGTGGCCATTGCCTTGATTCGTAGGTATGCCCGTTTGTACAGCAAACATGGATAGCTTTGCATGGCTGCCATCTACCTAAAAAAAACAAAAAAAAAACTCATTAAAACAAATCACAGCTGCTGCAAGTTGCCTTTACTGAGGAGCAATCTGCTTTTTTTTTTTTCCGCCTCCTATAGACAAGCCCTAGTTGAACTGAATAATGGCTGCTTCTTTCACTGTGGACTTTATCAGACAAGGCTAAAATTGCACAATTACAATGTTATGGTAACACGAATGGGTTCCCACTATTGCACATTGTTTTCCTCCCATGGTCACTGTGTGCTCTAGCCGCCAATAATGCATCCTGGTGGCGCAGTGGTTAAATGCCAATACTGCAAGTCATCATGTTGCAAGTTCGATTCCAGCGGGCTCCAAGGTTCACTCAGCCTTCCATCCTTTTGTAGGTCAGTAAAATGAGTACCCAGCTTGTGGGGGCAATTAGCTAATACAGATTGGAAACTGCTTAATGCAGTGTAGATGTGTAAATTGCTATTGCTTAAAACAAATTGTAAGCCGCTCTGATAGCCTTTGTGGCTGAAGAGCGGGGTATAAATACCTAAATAAATAAATACATCCCTTTTAATTAATAGGACAAGCCACCAATAGCTCTCAATATTGCTATTTTCGCAGTATTGAAGAGCATGCAAAGTCACATCCCGCTGTAATCACAAGATTACAGTGTGGCTGGGCAGTCCTCTTTCCCCTCTTCCCATTCCCAGTGAGAAACTGTCTAAGTGGGAATTGAAAATGATCTGTAGGGTATTCTTTTAATGAAATGTCCAACTGTGTTTGCACATTTTTAGGTTTGTTTCAGTGTTTATGTGTTGATTTAGTTAGTTAATTAAGGGGGTTGGGGTGTTTTTATGAGCACTCACGTCTTCTCATGATAACCACTGAAATCTTGCCCATGCTAAAGCATGGAAGTAAAATCCCTTTCTTAAAGTGCTAGTGGTGGTCGTGTGATAATTCATGGTGGTAGTATCATGTGATTATAGTGACGTGAGATACTTAGTGTACTAATGCCACTAAGGAGATTATCAGATGATTCTCAAAAAATGTTCTTGTCCCACTATATTTAAAAGCATAAGCGTTCTGGCACAATAACTCTTTTTATCACATGCCACTGTAATAATGAGAAAGAGCAGCCCCAGAATTATCAAAGCATGACCACTAGCACTGTTTACTTCTGGTTTCACCTGGATGCATGATCACAGCAGTTCTTGCAAGAAGACGCAAGTGCATTTAAAAGTTAAAAAAAAACACACCAAAACTAACAAAGTAGATGAACACACAAGTACTGAAACACACTTTACAATTTGCCAGCAAAACAGGGAGGTTCATAAAAAGAGCATCCCATGCCTAGTTTTCATGTTCTCACCCGGAAATGTTCTGGGAGGGGCTACCCGTTGACACTGCATTCACAAGATCATAATGGAACATGGTTTCAGACTCTGGCAATACCATGAAAAAAATGCCATCGGTGATCAATTGATGGCTTGGCCCATTAATAAAAAGGTATTCTTTATTCGTGGTAGTGGAACACTCGGAGAATGCAAGGAGTCGACATCATATGATAGGGGAGCCTGCTCAGTATCCTGTTGTCATTATCACACCATATTTGCCATGTCTGATAATCTATATTTCCACTTTCCTCAATAGTGGAATTACAACATTTTTAGATGCTAGCATGATAAGGCCCTAGATATAGTTGCTGCTTCTTTTATTAAGTTGCACATGTCACCTTTACATCCCCAACAGTGCAATCATATGCATGTTCATTTAGAAGTCAGTTCTCAGTGATGTATGTATAGGTCTGCAGCCTTTAATCAACCAGTCACTTTATTTAGACCCCCTTTCCCCCTAAGACAGAGGACTTTATCAGACTACCAATTTTAAAAATGTTATTTTGCTGGCATAGAAAAACCCATTTCTATGCCGGCAAAAGAACCCACCACCACACACACACACTTATCTCCTTTCCTGGCAAAGCCTCCCTGTCAATAAAGATTTCACCACATGTGAAATTCAAAAATAAAAATAAGAAAAATACATTTAAAGTTGCACAAAGCACACACACATTTTAAATGTCCCAAGTAACCCATGGAAGGTTAAAAAATCCCCAAAAAGATTGTCACTTTACCTGGATGTCCTGATCTGACCTGGAAGTGTTCGCACTGGAGAGGGCCTTGTCGTGGTAAGTACAAGATTTAAAGAGACAGAGGCACCGCATACCAGCAAAGCAGCGGTTGATCTATTGATGGCTTAAGTTGTCGATTAAAAATTACAGGTTTGGGGCAGGACATAACCGCAAAAGGGCAATATTGTCTGATCTGTGTGCCCTTTCGTGGTTATGTGGCATCCTTATGACGCCGTATTTTGTCACTCTGATAAAGTCCTGAAACCCTAATCAGTTCACAAATTAAAAGAAATACAAATAAAACCATATGTAGGTAAAAATATACCCAAAATACTTAAAATAGAATCAAACTGTCCCTAAAATTAAAAGCATTAAAAGTATAGAGTGAAAAGCATACTAGAACAGAAAACACTTACATCCAAAACTAAAACATCAAACACTTGCATGCAATTCAATTAACTCCCAAATATCTACTAAAAAAAGGAAAGTCTTCAACTGCTGGCAAGAGAATTTCAACTACATATGCCTGTGAAGTGGGGAATGGAAAAAATATTCAAAAGCATTTGAAAAATGTTTGAAAACATGTTTCTGGAGTGTCAGGAAACCCTGACCTGGACTGCTGAAAATCTTCACAGTTCAGGACTCTTTCTGCACAAAACCCTGTGCAGAAAACATGCTGTTTCCAGTGCAGAAGATGCTGTTTTCTCTGTAAAAATACCATGTCTGCATTTTGAATAGGAAATGTCCCAAACTGCAAATAGTTTTTGAAAACTGCACAGCCTTTCTCACAGAGGGAAGAAAATTGCTACAATTACTCATTGCTTCCCTCAAGAATGAAATTAGGGAAGAATTACATCCCTACTGTGAAGGTGGTGGGGTTCAGAGATAGCCCTTCCCCTAAGATATTACAGCTCTGGCAGGCTGATAGGTGAAGATATAGTTCTTCAGATACCCTAGACCCAAATTGTCCAGGGCTTTATAGGGCATAACCAATATTTCTCCAACTGGCAGCCAGCAGAATTGTTATAAAAAGGGAGCCATGTGCTCCCTGTAACAAGTCCAGGTTCACAGTCTAGCAGCAGCTCTTTGGGCCAACTGAAGTTTTCAAACGTTCTTCAAAAGCAGCTCCATGTAGAGCACTTTATAGTAATCCAAACAAGATGTCCCTGAGGCATAAGTCTCAGGCATGGCCAAGTCAGATAACCCAAGGCTGCAGTTGGTGCATTAGTTTTAATTGTGCAAATGTACTGCTGGCCATCACTGAAACCTGAGTATCCACATTCAAGACTGAGTTCTGGAGTACACCCTAATTGCAAACCTGTGTCTTCAGGGGCAGTGTAACCACATCCTGCACAGGTTCTATCCTCTTCCTCTCCTTCTTCTCCTCCTCATTATTATAATATTTATTAATATCCCGCTTTTCCCCCAAAATTGGGACTCAAAGCGGCTCACAGTTTAAAATAACAAAACAATTTAAAACACAAAAAGTGTTTTGTGATATAAGATATTTGGAAAGATGAATGCTGTAAGGATAAGATTTAAAGACTGTATGTAATAGCAAGGAAGTTGAAAATATTGGTAAAATAATTATATTAACTAAGAGAGGGGGAAGTCACACTATGTACTATGTTTGTTATGTCTAAAATGTGTTTTTAGCTGTGTGTAGATGTTATGTGTATATTGTTTAGTAATATGTTTAGTGTGTTGTAAAATGTTATATTACTATATATGTTGTATGAAAATCAATAAAAATATATTGCAAAAAATAAAACACAAAAAGTTAATATTAAAATAGAATTAAACTTTTACAGTATTAAAACAATTCAGCACCTCAGTAAAAGAATAAAATGTGATCAAAGAGATAAAAAGCTCTTTAAAACAGTTCAGTTAGAACAATGCATCACTCCTTAGACTGTTCTTTTAAAACCTTCTGTTTTAAAAGCTTGTCTGAATAAAAATTGTTTTAGCCTGTCAACGGAAGGACAACAATGAGGGGGCCATTCTGGCCTAGATGGGAAGGGAGTTCCAGAGTTCAGGGGCAGCTACTGAGAAGACTTTATTCCTTATTCTCTGATCTGCCCTGTGAATGAGCAGGAGTACATCTGTCCTATCTGACCTAAGCTTCCATTTGTTTTCTTCTCATCCAGGCCATTACTGTTGCCAGGCCCCAGTTTAGAGCCAATGTTCATTTAATAGTATAAAGTTTCTTTTTTAAAAAATAATATCATTAGTAAACATGTCTTTGTCTTCAACTGCCTAGAATAATGGCCAGGGAAATCACGCTCACTTGCAAAGAGTGAGGTTTTATACAACAGTTATTTCCCTTTTCTCCAGGATTAAGAGAACATTTGGAGAGTAGTATGTGTAGCACTGCAATAATGTACTTAAAGTTGGTTGCGTTACAAGAGTGAGGTGAGGACAGAACTGGGATTGCTATTATTCTAGTACTGCCTTTTTTGCTTGCCTCTGTACTCTCCCATAGTAGTCTAGTCTGCACAGTTAAAACTGAACAGACATTTAGAGTATCACCATACGTTTCCTGCCTTTTGCCTTTGGAAGGAAATTTACTTTGTAAAAATTATGAGCAGTTTCTTACCAACTGGACGCTGCTAAACACAAAACAACAATAGTCGGTTTTGAATGAAAAACAGCTAGCATAAAGAAAAAGAATCCAAACTTGCCATCAAATTACTGCCTTTTTACATATACACTATATAAATCTGGAAGGGGAAAAAAATCAGTACTTCCTTGTATGGGTGCATTGTTTCATGCAATCTTAGCAACCCAATTTGTTCATATAGAAACCATCCTGTCACTTTCTTCTAACATTCCTCCATGTTTTAGTGATTAAAGTCTAATTTAACCAGGGAGCAGAACCCAAGTCTATGCATATAGGGCAGGGAACTTCCTTCTCCATGGTT
Source organism: Gambelia wislizenii (assembly GCA_030847615.1). Taxonomy (NCBI): domain Eukaryota; kingdom Metazoa; phylum Chordata; class Lepidosauria; order Squamata; family Crotaphytidae; genus Gambelia; species Gambelia wislizenii. Next base: position 61,209,296 of record JAUMIR010000006.1, read on the forward strand.
GAGATCACAGGGTCATGGGACAATTTAACTCTCATCTTACTAGTGTCCTCACTGGTGCCTAATTTGATGGTGACCCTTTGCAGTTTATGAATAGTTGTCATTCACTCCTGTGAGAAAAAGAAAAGAGACTTTGGTACTTAGTTGTGGTAAGGGAGAAAAATAAATCCAAACTGTTCTCTACCTTACTGACATGACTACTCTGCACAAGTAGGTTATTTATTTAATTTATATTCTGTCTTTCTCTTTGCGCAGGATCCAAGGTCCTGTGCAAGGAGTAAGGTGGCATATAAATTAAATAAATAAATAGCATACTCTAGCAGGGTGGGGTGCAATGGCATAATACAATCCTTTAAACCCCCCACCCAACCCCATAAAGAGCCTAACAGTACACCACACACACATACTGACAGGGATTTATCTAGTTTCTAATTTTAAAAAAGCTTGGCATAATAGCCAGCTCATTAATCTAATCTCTCCCCTCCCTTCCTATTAAAGGTACAATGAGTGGGAAATGTAGCTAAACAGGAGGCTCTATGTTTTATGTGATTTCTGGCATGAGATTCCAAACACTTTGTGCTAAATCTTGCTTACCGTAATTGCATGAATAGCTGCATTGAAATCAATCGGGATGGTTATATTGTGGTTTCATGTGGGTCAGACCCCTTTGAGAATAGCATTACTTGCTCTGTTTTAACACTTCCCAGGCAACAGTGTGATGGTTGAAGAGGTATGAGATGGCCACAGTGGATAAGAAAAATGTACTTCTATAATATTGGTGAGGCAAAGAAATATAGATGGAAGAAACAGAATAGTTTATTGCTTTCATTATCTTTGAACATGTTCAACCATATCTAGAAGTTTGCAGGTTTTTATCAAAACCAAACCAAACCAAACAAAAATACTTTCCTCACATCACTGCAAAAAGCTAGTTAAAAACATTCCCCAAACAGATTTTTCACTTCTTCTCCTCATAGCATTGCTGAAACTCACCATGAAATTATGTATGATTAAACGGATAGAAATATGTGCAGTGAGAGAAAAAAAGGAATTGGCATCAAATGTAAGACATGGTAGCATGTGTCTGTACCTTGATAGGAGCCTAGCTGTTCCATTCCACTGAATCACCAAAACATAAGGGGCTAGAATTAGGAAATCTCTAAGGTAAAGATACTCGTTGCCTTTTCAGAAAATCATAGAATCATAGAATTGCAGAGTTGGAAGAGACCACGAGGGCCATCCAGTCCAACCCCCTGCCATGCAGGAAATCACAATCAAAGCATCCCCGACAGATGGCAATCCAGCCTCTGTTTAAAGACCTCCAAGGAAGGAGACCCCACCATGCTCCGAGGGAGCGCGTTCCACTGCCCAACAGCTCTCACTGTCAAAAAGTTCCTCCTAATGTTGAGGTGGAATCTCTGTTCCTGGAGCTTGCATCCATTGCTCCGTGTTCCAGTCTCTGGAGCAGCAGAAAACGAGCTTGCTCCATCCTCAACGTGACATCCTTTCAAATACTTAAACAGGGCTATCATATTGCCTCTTAACAGTCTTTTTTCCAGGCTAAACATACCCAGCTCCCTAAGTCTCTCCTCATAAGGCATGGTTTCCAGACCTTTCACCATTTTAGTCGCCCTTCTCTGGACATGCTCCAATTTGTCAATATCCTTTTTGAATTGTGGTGCCCAGAACTGGACACAGTATTCTAGGTGAGGTCTGACCAAGGCAGAATAGAGCGGCACTATTATGTCCCTTGATCTGGACACTATACTTCTTTTCTCCAGGTCTTTGGGACAATAAGGCTCGGGGCAAAGGAGGGATTTTGCATCCCTACACATCATAGTCCCTTTCATCTGTTCTATACATTTCCACCACCACTTTTGCTGTATCTACATATATAGAACATGAACTTTCCTGACTCCAGTGGCAGCTGATGTTTCCCATGTTAGCGGAGTGGTGGATCTGCTCCCAGATTCAGATGGAATTTTTAAAAGGCTATCCAAGGTGCTGAACCTATTTTGAGGATAGGGTTTGGTACCCTAGATGACTCCTTTAGTGTTCAGATGAAACCCCAGAATGGATTCACTGTCCCATGACATGGGATTCATCAACTCCCATTGCCTGTCTCTGTAGTAAGAGCCTGAGGTGGTAAAAGCAAAATTATGTTCCTTTAACAGGACTTCCCAGTTAGCTGGAGTCCCTTGAGTTTTGTTACCCAAAGTAGCTACCTGTGCTATTTACAAAGCTAGACATGTAGTAGTTCTAACAATCTGTAAACTGTTCTGACTCTGGTGAGTAATCCATGTTTTGTAGTGCAAGAAGGCCTCACCTCTTCCTCTCATCCCCTTGAACTGTTTCCATGGAATGCTCTCCATATTCAGAAAATTTTATAGGTTGCCAGACTGTCAGCTAATGCTGTAATGAATGGTTCTAATTACATTCAAGTAGCAGAGAGCATTGCCATTTTAATCAAATCTGATCCTTGCCAGCTATTTGGCAGGAGCACAAGAGAGAGGCAGAGGAAAGTACTGCCAAATCGTGAGTAACCTTTTTATTCTAAATTCTGCCTGTCGACAGAGTGAATACTCAATTGCTTAGAGAAGGCCTTATTTTGTTTTTAAAGTAGCTTCTGTGGCTTCAACATAAATCACTGTACACTGGTCAAACAATTATAAGCATTAAAGGTTAACTAGCTACCACATTGCATCACAGTACTGGTCAGCCCCTACTCTGTTGTGTATAATAACAATTCTCAGTCATACCCATTTTTCAAAACTAATCTTCAGATTACCTATAACAATATATGCCTGGAGAATGTGTTCTACCAAGACAAATAGAGCCCAAGATTCATGTACACCAGCCTACTAAGAGATGGTTAATAGATCAACTTTTGTGGTTAGTTGCTGGTTTTTCTGTTTTTTATTTTATTTTATTTTTAAAAACATAATCAGTCACCTCATATCAGGTCATTCTAGTGCACTATGTCTGTAGGCTGAAGACAGACAGCTATCTATCTATGTATCTATCTATCTATTTGAATGTTTCTAAACCATTAGCCCTGTTCAGCCTTGAAAAGTGTATGCAAACATGTACAGTAAAGGACATAGGGCTGGTATGTACTGTCCTCATCCTAATTTCCCTGTATGCTCTGGTCCCGCCTTCTCAGTCACCAAAATCCCTGGGTTGAGCAGCAAGGTCAGGAGGAGACTTCTACTCAAATTCACTTGAGGATAAATACAGTTGTCTCTTCACATTTGCTGGGGTTTGGTTCCAGGACCCCCCGTGAATACCCAAATCCGTGAATACTCAAGTCCCATTATATGCAATGGCATAGCAAAATGGTGTTTCTTCTATAAGATGGCAAAATCAAGGTTTGCTTTTTGGATTTTTATTTTTTAAAGAATATTTTCAAGCTGTGGATACTTAAAACCGTGACTGCCAAATCTGTGAATGTGGAGGGACAACTGTAGTATTCCCCACACACGGAGAGAGGCAAATAAGTACAACCAGGAACCCTTATAAAAGAAAGCTAGTTTAATGCAGCTAAATCTGGAATTAGGAGGAAAGGACTGGGGGTACATTTCTGTTGCCCTTACACACAAGTTTCACTAAAGGCTCCTTACCAGCCAGCCAGCCTACCAGCCAGCCAGCCAGCCTGAGGAAGACTCTGCAGGGCTGTGAGGGAGCCTTCCTTCCTTCCCCTTACACCGGGGTAAGGGCAGCTGAGGCAGCAGGGAGTTGGGGTGTGGCCAGGAGTGGCTGGCCTTAAAAGTCATTCCACCACCCCACCCCAGAACACCTACCAGCCAGCCAGCCTGAAGAAGACTCTGCAGGGCTGTGAGGGAGCCTTCCTTCCTTCCCCATTACACCGGGGTAAGGGCAGCTGAGGCAGCAGGGAGTTGGGGTGTGGCCAGGAGTGGCTGGCCTTAAAAGTCACTCCACCACCCCCACCCCAGAACACCTACCAGCCAGCCAGCCAGCCAGCCAGCCTGAAGAAGACTCTGCAGGGCTGTGAGGAAGCCTTCCTTCCTTCCCCATTACACCAGGGTAAGGGCAGCTGAGACAGCAGGGAGTTGGGGTGTGGCCAGGAGTGGCTAGCCTTAAAAGTCATTCCACCACCCCCACCCCAGAACACCTACCAGCCAGCCAGCCTGCCTGAGGAAGACTCTGCAGGGCTGTGAGGGAGCCTTCCCTCCTTCCCCTTACACCGGAGTAAGGGCAGCTGAGGCAGCAGGGAGTTGGGGTGTGGCCAGGAGTGGCTGGCCTTAAAAGTCACTCCACCACCCCCACCCCAGAACACCTACCAGCCAGCCAGCCTGCCTGAGGACGACTCTGCAGGGCTGTGAGGGAGCCTTCCTTCCTTCCCCTTACACTGGAGTAAGGGCAGCTGAGGCAGCAGGGAGTTGGGGTGTGGCCAGGAGTGGCTAGCCTTAAAAGTCATTCCACCACCCCCACCCCAGAACACCTACCAGCCAGCCAGCCAGCCAGCCTGCCTGAGGACGACTCTGCAGGGCTGTGAGGGAGCCTTCCTTCCTTCCCCTTACACCGGAGTAAGGGCAGCTGAGGCAGCAGGGAGTTGGGGTGTGGCCAGGAGTGGCTAGCCTTAAAAGTCACTCCACCACCCCACCCCAGGAACACCTACCAGGGGCCGGGAATGATCTGGGAGCAGGAATTGAGGTTGTGTGGGGGAAGGGAAGGTATGGCAGCAACAGAGTGAAAAATTGTTACAAAAGAAGGCGGGATCGATGTTTAATATCTATCCCGCCTTCAGTTCACTCTGTTTCCCAGAATAAATTGGAGAGCGCACCAACCATTCCACAGACCCTTACTCTGCTCCTTTGCAATGCCAGGTTGGTTAAAAACAAGACGCATATTATCCATGACCTCTTATTGGATGAGGCTGCCAACCTGGCATGCTTTACGGAGACCTGGCTGGGAGAGGCCAGTGCTGCGACTTGGGCGCAGGCACTCCAGGCCGGGTACTCAGTTAGTGAGCAGGTAAGGAAAAGTGGGCGGGGGGGCGGAGTGGCTCTGGTTCATAAAAACAATCTAACCTTGACCAGGAAGCCTATCTGGAACACAGTCCACATCGAGTGTATGTACCTAAGCCTGAGGTCCAGGGATAGCTTAGGGATTCTGTTAGTGTACCGGCCACCCCGTTGTCTAACAGACTCCCTAACCGAGCTAACACAGTTGGTCTCAGAGTTGCTGCTGGAGTCGCCCAGACTTTTAGTTCTTGGCGACTTCAACATCCCAGTTGAGACCAGCTTGCTAAATCTAACTGGCGCAGCTCGGGAGTTCATGGAATCCATGACAAACATGGGCCTATCCCAATTGGTTGTCGGGCCTACTCACTGTGCAGGTCATACCCTTGATGCGGCCTTTAGTACGGAACAGGAATATCCCTGGGTGGAGGTTATTAAAACCTCTGCATTGTCATGGATGGATCATTTCCTGGTCAAGATGGAGCTAAGAGCCACTGTCTGCCCCACCGGGGGTGGTGGACCCATTAGAATGGTCCGCCCTCGAAGGCTAATGGAACCAATTGGATTCCAGAAAGCCTTGGAGGGTTTAATGGTTGGTAACGCCGGTGATTCTGTTGAAGCTTTGGTTAATATTTGGAACACCGACCTCACCAAGGCTATCGACACAATCGCTCCCAAACGTCCTTTCCAGCCTGCTCCTAACCGTAAGCCCTGGTATTCAGAGGAGCTTAGGAAGATGAAGCAGGCTGGACAACGACTAGAGCACACCTGGCGGAAGACTCGACTCTTGTCCGACAAGACTCGTCATAGGAATTTCCTTGATTCTTATCGAGAGGCGATATGTGCAGCGCAGAAGTCTTTCTCCTCTGCACGTATTGCGTCTGCAGAGTCCCGTCCAACAGAACTGTTTAGGGTGGTGGGGGAGCTGACGCAGATTCCACCTGCGCAGAACCCCTTACTTAACCCGACAACGGCCTGCTGTGATGCGTTTAACATCCACTTTGCAGATAAAATCTCTCGGATAAGAGCCGACTTAGATGCCAGTGTTATGACAGAATCTATAGACGAGGTGTCCAGCAACTCCGTTGATGAAATTTTATTGGATCAGCTTCAATCTGTGAGTACCGATGACGTGGACAAACTCCTTGGTAGAGTGAGAAAGACGACCTGTCCCCTCAATCCCTGTCCATCTTGGCTGGCCACCCAAGGGGGAGACGCATCGAGAGTACTCCTTAGGGATATTATCAATGCGTCCTTCAGGGAGGGGTCCGTTCCACCCTGTCTGAAGGAAGCGGCGGTTAAGCCGCTCCTGAAAAAGTTCCCTGGACCCCTTGGACAGGAACAACTATAGACCAGTCTCCTTGCTGCCTTTTCTAAGCAAGGTGATTGAGAGGGCGGTCGCTTCCCAACTCCAAGCTGTCTTGGATGAAACCGATTATCTAGATCCATTTCAAACTGGCTTTAGGACGGGATATGGAGTGGAGACTGCCATGGTTGCTCTGGCTGATGACCTCCGCTTGGGTATTGACAGGGGTAGTGTGACCCTGTTGGTGCTCTTGGACCTCTCAGCGGCCTTTGACACAATAGATCATTCCATTCTCCTGGATCGCCTGAGGGGGTTAGGAATTGGAGGCACTGCTTTGCAGTGGTTCCGTTCCTTCCTCTCGGGCAGATCCCAGAGGGTGAGGCTCGGGGACAGCTGCTCTACCAGAATAGAGCTTAACTGTGGTGTTCCTCAGGGTGCCATCCTGTCCCCGATGCTATTTAATATCTATATGAAGCCGCTGGGAGAGATCATTTGGAGGCATGGAGTGTGTTGTCATCAGTATGCTGATGAAACCCAGATATACTTCTCCATGTCTCGGTCATCAGCTTCGACTTCAGATGGCATCTCTCCTCTCAATGATTGTCTTAAAGCAGTAATGGACTGGATGAGGAAAAACAAATTGAGACTGAATCCAGACAAAACGGAGGTACTAACAGTTACAGGCCTGAAACCAGGTCTGGGAATACAACTTCCAATCCTGGATGGAACTACACTCTCCTCCAAAGACTGTGTTCGCAGTCTGGGGGTGCTCCTGGACCCGACGCTCCAGATGTCTAATCAGGTAAATGCGACGGTCAGGAGTGCCTGTTATCAACTTCGGCTGATACGCCAGCTGCGCCCTTTCCTGGAAACTAGGGACCTCAAAACTGTGGTACATGCACTGGTAACCTCCCGTCTGGATTTCTGTAATGCGCTCTACATGGGGCTACCCTTGTGCTTAACTCGGAAACTTCAACTAGTTCAGAACATGGCAGCCAGGTTGATTTCTGGTGTTTCCAGAAGAGAGCATATAACACCTGTGCTAAAAGCTCTCCATTGGCTGCCTATTCGTTTCCAGGCACAGTACAAGGTGTTGGTTATAACCTTTAAAGCCCTGCATGGTTTGGGTCCAACTTATCTCCGGGACCGCCTCCTTCCGTACGACCCTCCCCGCGCACTTCGGTCCTCTGAGAGGAATCTGTTACAGCCTATGAAAACAAGGCTGTCGGTGACGTCCCAGAGGGCCTTCTCCGCTGCTGCTCCCAGATTATGGAATGGCCTGCCGGACGAGATCCGTCTTATTAACACCTTAGACAGCTTTAAAAAAGCTGTCAAGACGGATCTTTTCCGGCAGGCCTTTCCTGAATAACTATCCCAGCCCAAGACTCGGCTGTCCTCCCTGAGCTGTAATCATTTTTATTTATTATTTTTTTTTAAAAAAAACTATTGTATGTTTTAATATTTTTCTAATTTATATATTTTTAATTTACTGTATGTTTTTAATCTTTTATAGTTTAATATTATTTTAAGGGGAGGTGGGCTAGGGTACTGGGACTATGGAATTTTTATATTGTAAGCCGCCCCGATTGCGTTGCAGAGGGGCGGGATATAAATAAAATTTTATTATTATTATTATTATTATTATTATTAAATCTGTTCTTCGAGCTTTGCATTTAGATTGCTAACTAATTCTGAATGCTCACAAGAGAAGTGTGGCTTTGTTGTTGTTGTTGTTCCCACTAATATTTATTTATTTATGTATTTATTTTATTAGTTATTTATACCCCGCTGTTCAGCCACAAGGCTATCAGAACGGCTTACAAACTGTTTTAAGCAATAGCAATTTACACATCTACATTGCATTAAGCAATTTCCAGTGTGTGTTAGCTACCAGGGCAGCCCTGGTGGTGCAGTGGTTAAATGCCAGTACTGCAAGTCATCATGTTGCAAGTTCAATTCCAGAGGGCTCCAAGGTTCACTCAGCCTTCCATCCTTTTGTAGGTCAGTAAAATGAGTACCCAGCTTGTGGGGGCAATTAGCTAATATGAGATATTTTGATACATGTGTACTACCTGGACATTTTGCCCTACCAGGATTCAGGCTTTCAGACTGGGAAAACAGTGCAGGAGGGAAACAGTTATCCCCATCCCCATGATATAGTCCCAGTCTCAGTTGTAGTTTTGTTCCCTACCACTAGCTCCCCAACCCACAACTGAATAATCTTACACTTGCCCCTCTACATTCATAGAATCATAGAATCATAGAATTGCAGAGTTGGAAGAGCCTAAAAGGGCCATCCAGTCCAACCTCCTGCCATGCAGGAAATCACAATCAAAGCATCCCTGACAGATGGCCATCCAGTCTCTGTTTAAAGACCTCCAAGGAGGAGATCCCACCACGCTCCAAGGGAGTGCATTCCACTGCCAAACAGCTCTTACTGTCAAAAAGTGCCTCCTAATGCCGAGGGGGAATCTCTGTTCCTGGAGCTTGCGTCCACTGGTCCGTGTTAGTCTCTGCAGCAGCAGAAAACAAGCTTGCTCCATCCTGACACCCCTTCAAATGCTTAAACAGGGCGATCATATCGTCCCTTAACCGTCTTTTTTTCCAGGCAAAACATACCCAGCTCCACAAGTCTTTCCTCATAAAGCATGGTTTCCAGACATTTCACCATTTTAGTCACCCTCCTCTGGATATGCTCCAATTTGTCAATATCCTTTTTGAATTGTGGTGCCCGGAACTGGACACAGTATTCTAGGTGAGGCCTGACCAAGGCAGAATAGAGTGGCACTATTACTTCCCTTGATCTAGACACTATACTTCTATTGATGCAGCCCAAAATCACATTGGCCTTTTTAGCTGCTGCATCACACTGTTGACTCATGTTCAACTTGTGGTCTATGAGTCAACAGACCACAAGTTGAACATGAGTCAACAGTGTGATGCGGCAGCTAAAAAGGCCAATGCAATTTTGGGCTGTATCAATAGAAATATAGTGTCTAGATCAAGGAAAGTAATCGTGCCACTCTATTCTTCCTTGGTCTGACCTCACCTAGAATACTGTGTCCAGTTCTGGGCACCAAAATTCAAAAGGATATTGACAAATTGGAGCGTGTCCAGAGGAGAGCGACTAAAATGGTGAAAGGTCTGGAAACCATGCCTTATGAGGAAAGACTTAGGGAGCTGGGTATGTTTAGCTGGAAAAAAGATGGTTAAGGGGTGATATGGTAGCCCTGTTTAAGTATTTGAAGGGGTGTCACATTGAGGATGGAGCAAGCTTGTTTTCTGCTGCTCTAGAGACTAGAACACTGAACAATGGATGCAAGCTCCAGGAACAGAGATTCCACCTCAACATTAGGAGGAACTTTCTGGCAGTAAGAGCTGTTCGGCAGTGGAACACACTCCCTCAGAGTGTGGTGGGGTCTCTTTCCTTGGAGATCTTTAAACAGAGGCTGGATGGCCATCTGTCAGGGATGCTTTGATCATTATTTCCTGCATGGTAGGAGGTTGGACTGGATGGCCCTTGTGGTCTCTTCCAACTCTACTATTCTATGATTCTATGATTTCCCCAACTCTGTGCATTGATGTATAGACATTTCAAGCTTTGTTTGTTCTCATCTATTAATTTACTGACCATTTTTTCTGTGGATCCCATTCTGTCCTTCAGCTTCTCCTCTAGAATTCCCACCTTTGTGTTTAGAGGTTGAGGTTTGAGCTATCATCTCCAACCCGCCCACCCCCCAGGATTTAGTTTGAAGGCCTCTTAATCAGAATTGCCATGCTGCTACCAAAGACATTCTTCCCCTTCACTGGGCTGTACAGTCCACCTGTAGCCAGTAGACCTTGTCCAGCAAGTAAAGAACATGGTCCCAAAAGCCAGACCTCTCCTGTCGACACCTTCTGTGTAGCCAGTCACTCACTTTTAGTATCTTCCTGCCCCTGTGTAGTCCTCTAGCCTTCACTGGCAGAATTGACAAGAATACCATCTATGCCTCAAATCCCCTCAGTTTCTTGCCCAAAGCTTCATAGTCCAAGGTGATCTGCTCATAGGTGTTTTTGGCAGTCGTTGTAAGCAAAAAGGGGGTACTGATTTGTGTTCTTGATCACTTTTGGCAAGTTGGCAGTAACATCCTGGATATGTGCACCAGGAGGACAGCATACTTCTTGATTTTTTTTATTTTTATTTTTTAATTTTTTAATTTATTTATAGCCCAGTCTTCAGCCACAAGGCTATCAGAGCGGCTTACAAATTGTTTTTAAGCAATAGCAATTTACACATCTACACTGCATTAAGCAGTTTCCAATGTGTATTAGCTAATTGCCCCCACAAGCTGGGTACACATTTTACCGGCCTACGAAAGGATGGAAGGCTGAGTGAACCTTGGAGCCCGCTGGAATCGAACTTGCAATGTGGTGATTTGCAGTACTGGCATTTAACCACTGCGCCACCACGGTTACAACAATTCCTGTTGTCATGTTGGCACACAGGTGCCTCTATACCCCTGAGCAATGAAATCCCAACCACTAGCACTTTTCCTTTCTTCTTGTTGCAATTGGTGGTTCCCTTGACTCTTTCTTTGGTATATGGTACCATTGTAGCTAATTTCCTGTTTGAGTATCTTCACTGCTGCTATCAGGCGGAAGAAGTAGGAAGCAATTGCTTAGTTGGAGAGGTTCTGAATCCCTTCTGTATGTTCTGCTTCTGACAGTGACTGTCCTCCAGGGTCTTTCCTCACTGTTTCAGGTCTCCTCATTTTCCTTGGCAGTTAAATCCTGTTGGTTCTGTAGGATAAATTCTCCCTGTGTTCTATCCAAGAAGTCCTCGTGTTCTCTAATGCACTGAAGGGACTGAACATGTAACTGTAGTGCACCGACCTTCTCTTCCAAGAGAGCTACCAATCTGCATTTGCTGTAGGTGTAGCTGGTGAGGTTGTCTTGCAAGGAGATAAACAGTGCACACAGATTGTAGCAGACAACTAGGGACCTTATGCCTCCATCTCTGCAGTTATTTCTCTCCCCTTCCTCCCTGTGATATCTCTGTGGGATATAACTGTGCACACCACAAGGCATGTATCACAGGATCAAATGCTTGCTGCCCCTTCTCACCTAGCTGCTTCTTGCTCAAAATGACTTCAGCATAGGCTGATGGAGGAAAATATGCAGAGGAGCTGCTACTGTCCCAGAGCTTCACCTCCTCATGCTGTTGTTTCCCTTTTAATGTTCCTTTTATATGACTTTTTTTGGGGGTGGGGGTACAGACTGTAGTGTAGTGATTGAATAAATCACTATTTTGGGGGGTACAGACTGTAGTGATTGATGTTGCCATGTCACATCACATCACTTTATTTATTCATTCAGATATTTATATCCCACTTTATATCACAGGTTCTCATGGTGGCATGCAATGAAAATAAACTTAAACAGTTTAAAACCATTTAAAATTTAAAACAATAAAAAATAATTTAAACAGACAACCAAGAATATAATTGTTTACAAATATAACAAGCAAAAATAGTTTTAAAATCACAGTACAGATTTTGATGAATTCATTAGACCCCAAGGGCTGTAATAAAAAGCCATGTTTTATTTGGTGCCAGAATGAAGCCAGCTTTGGTGCCAATCAGGCTTCTAAGAAGAGTATTCCAGAAATGAGGTGCCTCCTCAGAGAAAGCCCTGTCCCACATCCTGAAAAAAACTGCATAGCTTGGACATGCCTCTTTGGCTACATGAAAGTAATGGTGAGCCATCATTCAGAAAGTACTTTCGGAGATTATCAGATGCAGCAAAAACCATGTCAAAAGATCGCTAGGAGAACAGGAAGGGCCAACCTTACCAGATGACGTCATCCTCCAGCGTTCCGGGGGCAGAAGGACGTGGGCATCTGGTAAGGTCACCCTTTCTGTTCTTGTAGCGATCTTCTGACGTGGTTGGAAACATGATTTTTGGGTCCGTTCCCCCATGTCTGAGAATCTCCTTAGAAAATTGGTTACCTCTGTTGGTGTGTTAAAAGCAGGCGCCAATCTTTATTTGTTCTTATTGACTGAAATATGAGATAGTTGGTGCCAAATCTTCTAGTTACCTTGGAAGTGATTTTGATTTCTTATTAGACTGAGGACTTGTCTAGATGGGCAATTTACCTCACCTTGCCCCCATCTTAGAGCCTTGCAGTCCAAACAATGGAGAGCTTTCACCCCTGTGGCAAAGATAGAGGGGATAGGGTAACACCCATTAAATCATTACAGCAAAATATCCAGGAAAAAAAATGGTTCATTGAGGAAGAAACAGATCAGGCCCCAGGTCCACTCTGATCTTTATGAATATTCTGAGAGATATGTTTCCTTAATCTACTTGCCCAAATAGTATTAAATATTTTATAGTCATTGTCCAGCAATGAGATAGGTATGTAATTCTTCGTTAATGTCTCATCTGTATTTTCTTTGTAAATCAGTGTAATATAGGGATTTCTCTAAGAGTCTGGCTTCTGTCCTTTTCCTAACAATCCATTAACATGATTTTGAGTGATTGAAATAATTCATCTTCCATTTCTTCAAATAGCTTTAATTCTCAGGAAGAAAAACCTCCTAAGCTATTTCTATTGGCACAAAATTGTTTGTGCCATAATCATCTTCCTTTATCCTCCAGGGGACCTTAAAGGGTCACACCTCCCCTCACAGCACTTGCTCCTGGGGGGGAAAAAAAAGGTCCCCAAATGCCATCTATGGACGTGGGAGGCATTCTCTCCATGTTTTTGGACTTCCTGGGCCATTTTCTGTTTCACACAAAAAAGTCTCTCCTCAGCATAAATTGGTCCAGCCTCCCCTCACCCATAAAAAGTGGTGGAAATACCCCCACACACACAACCCTGAAGGACATTTTGGAGCAAAAGTGGTTTTTTAAAAACATTTTGCAATTTTTAAAAAATCTCTGAAGAGTCCAGGAGGCCTCCAAATATGGTGGAAATGCCCTCTACGCTTCCAGAAGTCATTTTGGGGCATTATGGAGCAAACATTTTTTGACCCCTGAGGGTCCTGGAATCCACAAAAATGGCCCTAGGGACTGCATATAGCCTGCAGGCTACACTATGCCTACTCCTGTATTAAATAATCAGCACTTGTTTAATTACAATCCATTTCTTATTTCAAATATCTAAGTTTCCTTTTCTCATATTTCATAGTTCATTTTTTTCATAATATATTTGTTCAGCTATGCATCCATTCAGTCAATTACAAGTTCAGTAAAGTTAATCCAATTAATTCACTAACTGTCATTAATTAAGAGACAATATGTCCAAATATGAAATGCATGAGTGTCTCAAACAGTTTAAAATCAGGAGCATATTGCTTAGCAAGTCCAATGTCCTTGCTTCTTTCCCCCCATTCAAACCGCAGTCTATAAAGAAGTGTTAATACCTGACTATGCTCCTCAGAGGGTTTCATCAAATTCTACTTTTACATGAAGAAAAAGTCAAAGAAAAGTTAATCCTTCCTGACAAGAGACAGCTGTTAACTGAGAATGCACAATTCACTAATTTTTTTTCCCATTGTACTAATTTTAAATCAATTAACACCACCAAGGGCTCATCTACATGGGTGAGAATATGCTGGCTTCCTGCTGGTGTATTCCTCTCACAGATCAGTCCTCCCCCGTCACCTTCATGGAACAGGAAGAAGTCCAGGTGGGCATGCCAGCCCATCACTGTAGCCACCACCATTTGCCATTTCCCTTGCTCTCTCTGAAGCCAGGAAGCCAACCCACATGTGACCAAAGCCTCCTGCATGTGATCAGCCTTGGTCACCTGCTGTAGGCATGTTTCCTCCTGTGGAAAAGTGATGACAGAGGGCAGCTGCAGCCACAGGCCAGCGTGCTGGAATAGACTCCTGTGGTCACGCAGGCCCCATCTGTTTTTTGCCAGTGGGAACAGTTTGTCCTGGGTATTTTTTTAAAATGCTGTAATGGGCCCTACCCTGTCTCCCCCAACCCACCTTAATCCCATCTTTGTCCTAGGAGTCATGAGGACTGCCCGGGGGCAAAATGGGGCAAAATCCCTGTGGCATCTGGACTGCAGGGCTCCAAGATGGGGGCAAGATGGGATAAATTGCCCATGTAGACAAGGACAAGAGTCTCTCATAACGAAATACCATTTTACTAAATATGTCTCAAAGGAGCCTAAATACCCTAAAGGCATTAGATCCTGTCTGATTGATCCTGTCAATTGTTTCCTGTCATTGTCCCCATCTTCAAAACGGGAAAGAAAGACGATCCCAACAATTATCGTCCAGTTAGTCTGACATCAATACCAGGGAAGATTCTAGAGCAGATCATTAAACAGAGAGTCTGTGAACATTTAGAAGGCAATGCCATAATCACAAAAAGTCAACATGGGTTTCAGAGAAACAAGTCATGCCAGACTAATCTGATTTTTTTTTTTTTTTGATAAAATGACCAGCTTGGTAGATGACGGGAATGCTGTGGATATCGCATACCTTGATTTCAGTAAGGCCTTTGACAAAGTTCCCCATGACATTCTTGTAAACAAGCTTGTAGAATGTGGGCTAGACAAGTTAACTGTTAAATGGATTTGTAATTGGTTGACCGGCCAAACCCAAAGGGTGCTCAGCAGTGGCTCCTCTTCATCTTGGAAAGATGTGACCAGCGGGGTGCCACAGGGTTCTGTCCTGGGCCCAGTGCTATTCAACATCTTTATCAATGACTTGGATGAGGGAATTGGGGCATACATATCAAATTTGCAGATGGCACCAAATTAGGAGGAGTAGCTAATACCCTGGAGGACAGGGTCAAAATTCAAAATGACCTGGATAGACTGGAGAGCTGAGCCAAAGCTAACAAAATTAAATTAAATACGGAGAAATGTAAGGTACTGCACTTAGGGCAGAAAAATGAAATGCATAGATATAGGATGGGGGAGACCTGGCTGAATGCAACTAGGGATCTAGGAGTCCTAGTAGACCACAAGTTGAACATGAGTCAACAGTGTGATGCGGCAGCTAAAAAGGCCAATGTGATTTTGGGCTGCATCAATAGAAGTATAGTGTCTAGATCAAGGGAAGTAATAGTGCTGCTCTATTCTGCCTTGATCAGACCTCACCTAGAATACTGTGTCCAGTTCTGGGCACCACAATTCAAAAAGGATATTGATAAATTGGAGCGTGTCCAGAGGAGGGCGACTAAAATGGTGAAAGGTCTGGAAACGATGCCTTATGAGGAGAGACTTAGGGAGCTGGGTATGTTTAGGCTAGAAAAAAGACGGTTAAGGGGTGATAAGATAGCTGTGTTTAAGTATTTGAAGGGGTGTCACGTTGAGGATGGAGCAAGCTTGTTTTCTGCTGCTCCAAAGACTAGAACATGGAACAATGGATGCAAGCTCCAGGAACAGAGATTCCACCTCAACATTAGGAGGAACTTTTTGACACTGAGAGCTGTTTGGCAGTGGAACACACTCCCTCAGAGCATGGTGGGGTCTCCTTCCTTGGAGGTCTTTAAACAGAAGCTGGATGGCCATCTGTCGGGGATGCTTTGATCGTGATTTCCTGCATGGCAGGGAGTTGGACTGGATGGCCCTTGTGGTCTCTTCCAACTCTACAATTCTATGATTCTATGATCATGGAATCTATGCGGGGTCAGCCCTAGTTAGTACTTAGATGGGTGACTGGCAATGAATACCAAGTGCTATAGGCTATATTTCAGAGGGAGGAGCTGGCAAAGCCACCTCTGAGTTTTCCTTGCTGAAGAAAACCCTACGAAATTCATAGAATCACCATAAGTTGTCAGACAAATTGAAGGCACACACATGCACAGACGTTCAGTAAAAGTTAGCAAGAAGAACAGTGGTCGTTATTTTGCTTGTTCTGTCTGAAGTGGGTCTTCCAAAACAGCACTTTGCTAGTGGTACTGCACCTGGGCCCAACACACCCTATTGTGGCAACAACAATAACAGTGGTAGAAAGAAACATCTATGTGCTAGTATACCTGCTCACATGCAAGGGGCCTTGCTCGCATGCTGCGGGACCCATTCTTGACATCAGAGAGTGCAATGTAGAGGGCAGTGGTGGTGGCTGCAAGGACGGGATGCTGTGCCTGTTTGGACTCCAGACCATTTTGTCGAGATAATGGGAGAGGAATGGTCCTGACCTGCAGGTGGGATACACCAGTGGAGAGCTGGTGTATCCTGGCCCGTGTACATGAGCCCCTAGTCTTCATGAGCCCCTAGTCTTCACCCTGGGCCAACTCTAGTAATGTTCAAAAACTTTGCTATATTCAAAAAATGTGTGCAGGTTATGTATAATGGAACAGCTGTTTTCCATGTCAGCCCCTGAGTGATGCGAAACAACTGTAGAGTATTGTATCAACAGCAGCAAAATCTGAAGATGATGATGATGATGATCCTGCCTTCTCCCAAAATTGTGACTCAAGGCAACTTTCAATTTAAAAAGAGCAATACCTCTAAAAATAAATAAAAAGTGAACATTTAAAATGGAATAAACTATTCACAAATATCAAAACAATTTAAATCTACACTTAAAAAAAGATAAAATACCATTAAAAGAGAACAAGCTGTTAAAACAGTTCAGTCTAAAACAATACAGCACCCTTAGCCCATTCTTTAAAAACTTTCCATTTGAAAAGCCTGTTGGAATATAAAGGTCTCTGCTTGCGGACAGAAGGACAGGAGGGAGGGGTCATTCTAGTCCCCCTAGGAAAGTTCCAGAGACTGGGTGACAGCCACCAAGAAGGCTTTCTCTCATGTCCCCACCAACTATCCCTGTGATGGTGCTGAGATGGAGAGAAGGGCCGCTTCCTGAAGATGTCAAGGCCTGGGTAGGTTGATGCAGGGAGATATAGTCTGCCAGATAGCCTGGATTTTCTTTTTCTTCAACCAAGATTAAAAAGAGATGTGAATTTTTACTCTGCCAACATTTTGGGGCTGCTTCTAAAATTGAGAAAGTTTGACCAGAAATGTATGGGAAGACCAGAGCACAAATCATGAAAACACAACTGTGCTTATAAAAAATAAATCTATACATACTTATTTATTCAATAAGGTGGGGAAACAATTTTTCTGACAGCATGCCAGCATCCGTCTGTGATTTTTTTTTCAAATAATACAAGTTACCATACACAAACATAGACACCTATTTTGAAATATATTTAATTTTATGGAATATTTATATATAAATAACATATTAAAACTATGATATATCAGTTGCACAGCACCTTATTAGGAAGCAACTCCACAGTAGACAAGTATTTAATTTAAAGTCATCCATTTGTAAAGCAAACTTGAGAAATATGTATCAAATGTACATTCATCAATCTCGCCTGTACAGTTGACAATCTGTTAGGATGACAGTTAGGATGGGGTGGGCAACTGTGGAAGACTAAGGGGCTGCATTTGCCCCCCTCCTCCCCAAGTTCTTAGAGGCCCTCACTCCCACCACATCTGCTCTAGCAAAACCCCTCTAGGGTATGTGGGGCATGCTCTGGGGCCTTTTAGTGCAAAACACATCTTTTTTTAAAAAAATAATAATTGCAAATAAATTTTAGACATCCCCCTGGGAGATGGGGGGGGGAATGGCCCCAGGAGCAGATGCTCCCTTCAGGACACACTTCACCCATTTTTGACTTAGGAATTAACTTTTGACTACCGATTGCATTGTCTGCAAGATGCTAACTTACCTTTAGCATATTTTGACCAGAACTTGGAAGTAACAAATTACAAGTGATATCTATCTTGTCATACTGTAATATTTAGTAAACTTGTTTGTTTGTATGGCAAATAATGATACTCCTGAACAGATTAGTTCCTGCCATTGCAGAAGAACTTCTTCCTGAAAGCCAATGTGGCTTCAGAGCCAATAGGAGTACTACAGATAGGGTATTTGCCCTTAGACAACTGCAAGAGAAATGTAGAGAGCAGAACAAGGGTCTCTATGTAACATTTGTTGGCCTCACCAAAGCCTTCGACACTGAGTAGAAAAGATCTGTGGCAGATCCTG